>CM062820.1:1407028588-1407749066 GCA_031772625.1 Pinus tabuliformis | reverse complement strand
AATTTACCTGTGAGAAACAGTCATGAACAAGTCAAGCAATGTGAGATCTAAAGCAAACTAAATCAAGCTATAATGAGTGATATTCTAGTTCCTAATAAAGTTATTTGATTATAGAAAGGAACCGTTAACAGATGAATAGCATGATATCTAAGAGCAGAAAATAAATGTACAACTTAAGGAAATGAAAGTATTGGAAATCAAACTTCAGAAAACATGAGTCAGCGACAAAGACAGATGATCTCGTATGCCAATAGTTATAAAAAGAAAAGGTGAAAAATTGCCCGGGCTACCTAAAACCTGCAAAAAACACTGATCAGTTGTAACCATAAAAGAGTAGCAATGAAAATGTAAATCAATAGAAATCAAAAAGCTTTGTTATGTACAGCTAATATACATGATGAAATAAAACACAACATTTAAATGACAAATGTACAGCTAATATACATGAACAGAAAAAAAGTAATGCAAGAGTTAAAGGACAACTGTACAAGGCTTTAGTGAGCAGGGGCCCTCTGCCACTTCAACTGATTCAATGAACAGCTACAAGCTTAAGTTTAAACCAGTCTTCTCATATATTAAACAGCAACGTAAAAGTGCAGTGGGGAAATACAACAACTTCGAATTACATTACCCAAAAAGATTAACTTTTACAGCGTTCATGGACGCGTTATTTATAAGGAAAGAAAGCTAAACAGATTAACTAAATCTACGCTATTAACCATGCTGCCAGAGACACGTAAATCCTCTTCAGCCCGAATCTAGGTAACTGTCATCATGTTTATTAAATCTGAGAGGTATGGCTGTTGGATTCACGCTATCAGGGTGTCTTCGTGGCTAAGGATTGTGCCACGTAGATTCACGTGCTCAAAAACAGCGCTACGCAGAGCCGTGCCACCGCTGAACACTTCCGTTGACTATCCTTTGCCCCTTGTTTGACCGCGGGCTTTTATGGCCGTGTTGGATGATCTGGAGGGACACGTTCCATGTCCTTGAATCCTGTAACTTGCCCATGTGGCTCATTTCTTCAGAAGACACCTGTAGCATGGTGTTTGACAAAACGGCTACGGAATCCTGTGCTGGCTGCAGAAATCTGGGTCAGCTGCAGAAACCTGTGTCAGCTGCGGAAACTGAGAAGCTTCTGCAGCTGTCTGAACAAAATTCTAAACCAAACAACAATCATCAGCGTAGTTAGAAAACCATGTCAAAAGCTCATTTTTAAACTAAAATACAATGCTTTAATCAACTTGGTGGATAAAATGAGTGGAAAAAGAAGGCTGAGAGGGTGTATGGGAAGGTGCAGGTTCGAGGCTCAACACTGCGTCACTGTGTAGAGACTGGGAATTTTTTTTGCAAATTTCTCGTGTTTAGCAAAGTTATTAGAACACAATAACTTTCTCATACGAACTTGGTTTTTGACGAAACGAGTTGTGTTAGGATCATTATTCTAAGACAGACGCACTTGTTTAGGTTTCGAGCCATTTTGAAAACTTTTATTTTTGAGCTAAATACTGAGCACATTATCATTCCTCCCCACTAGAAGTCTTTATGACCCCAAAAGATACTATCACTTGTTCAGTAGGTGAGGGTACAACTCCCTCACCTACTCGGTCTACAACCATTTGGCTTGAGAAGGCTTTTATCCCTTGAGTCCCACTATAAGATATTCGACATCCCCTCTCTTGGAAGTTCTGATTCTTTTGTCAAGTATGAGATCCTGCTAAAGTTCATTAAGATATTTTGGTGAAAAATCATCTATTGATGGGAGGTGAACATGCTCTCCTTGATCATCAATCAAAGGAGGCTCAAACAATCTCAAATTCTCAACATTAACAATAGAGTATATTTGCATATAAGGAGGCAAATCAAGCTTAAAAGCATTATTACCAATCTTTTCCATAATTTTAAAAGGACCATAACGGATTGGTTTAAGCTTTTTACCTTCCCCTTGAAGTCTCTCTTTGCTAATATATAACCAAACTTCATCGCCAACTTGAAATTTGTGATCAACTCGATGTTTTTCATGCCTTGCCTTGTAGCTTCTTTGACTTTTCTCAAGTTGTTCCTGCACTGTATGATGTATCAACTGAATTTTCTCTATGAACTTCCTTGCCTTATCAATGTCACTATGACCATCAATGGCGACATCTTTCTCAAAGATGAATTCCAATGGTGATCTTGGAAAGTACCCATATCATGCCTCAAATGGTGATGTGTTTATGGAAGAATGCTTTGCCCTGCTGTATGCATGTTGTATTAATGCAACTATTCATCCCATAACTTGGGATGTTTGTTGAAATATCCTCTAAGAAGATGAATAACTGTTTGATTGACCACCTTGGTTTTTCCATCTATTTGTGGATGAAAGGTTGTACTCTTCTTTAACTTTGTGTCCATCATGTCCCACAAATTTGACCAAAAATTCCCAACAAATTGAGAATCTTGATCACTTACAATAGAAGTAGGAAGACCAAAATGAACCCAAATGTTTTGGATGAAAAGATGAGTTGTTTGTTCAATTGTAATTTTTTTCTTACATGGTGTTAGTATGCACATTTTTCTAACATGTCTACAACTACATACAATTAATCATGACCTTTCCTTGACAATGGAACACCTCCTACAAAATCCATTGAGATACTTTCCCATGGACTTGAAGGTACCAGAAGTGGAGTTTATAAACCAAGTTTCATATTGCTAGGCTTACTTGTAACACATAAACAACATCCTCTTATGAAACGATAAACATTATCCAACATTCGTGGCTGATAAAAATACCTTTGAAGAATCGCTACTGTCTTGCCTACACCAAAGTGTCGAGCAATCAATGAAGTATGCACCTCACTTATCATACTGTTTCTTTCTCCCTGTGGAATACACAAATTTCCCAAGTGATACAACAAACTGTTATATACATGATAATCCAACTCTTCAATTTGATTTCCTTGACTCAGGCTTGCATATACTTCTTGAAAGTCACTATCATTTTCATATTGTTCTATGTAAATCTCATGTGAAACAGAATTATGCTTGAGTATAACAGATGAATTTATAATAGGCCTTGAAAGTGTATCAACTACCTTATTGTAGATTCCCTTTTTATACCTGATAATCAAATGAAATTGTTGTAGAAACCCATCCATCTAAAATGTCATGACTGCTGCAACTTTGACTGTGACTATAAGTACTGCAATGGTTGATGGTCGGTATGGATGATGGTCTCCTTCCCCATCAAATAGTGCTTCCATTTCTTAACACTTTGTACCAATGCATAAAGTTCTTTGTCATATGTGGGATAGTTAGTTACAACTCCATTAAATATTTCAAAATGAAATGAAATGGGCTTACCATGCTGCAATATAATCACTTGCATCCATTTGAATCTAGAATGGATGTCTAAGATGTGGAAGTGCCAATACCGGTGTTGAACTTATATTTTGCTTCAAAGCATAAAATTATTTCTATTGTACATCTCCCAATGGAAGACTTTCTTGACACTTGTCAATGCATGTAATGGAGCTGCAATGGAAGAAAAATTAGCAATAAACTTTCTCCAATATTGTGCTGCCCCTAAAAAGCTTCTTACCTTTGTAACTGTATTGGGCTTGGGCCAATTCAGAATGAACTCAACCTTAGAGGGGTCTATCTTTAGCTCACCTCCTCCAACAATGTGTCCCAAATACACTAAATAAGTCTTGTCAAATTCAGAGTTCGACATCTTTAAAAACAACTGTTATTTTCTCAAGACATCAAGTACCTTGTTTACATGCATGACATGTTAATCTCTTGACTTGTTGAATATGAGGATATTATCTATGTATACAATGACAAAATAATCTATAAATGGTGTCAATACATCATTCATTACCCTCATGAAAGTAGCTAGAGCACTTGTAACATCGAAAGGCATATCAAGCCACTCAAACCATCCTCCTTTAGTTTTAAATGTGATTTTCCAAATCTCTTCTTTGGCCATCCTAACTTGATGATAACCACTTCGTAAATATAACTGAGAGAAATACTTTGCATACCTCAACAAATCAAGAAAACCATCAATTCTTGGGAGTGGATAACAATTCTTTACCGTGATTTTGTTCAGTGCCTGGAAATCCACACACATGTGCCAAGTTCCATCCTTCTTTGGCACCAAGACAATGGGCAAACCACATGGTGAAGTAGATGGGCATATGATACCTTTATTCAACATTTCTTTAATTTGATTTTTGATTTCGATGCTCTCCATAATCGACATGCAATACATGCCTATGTTTGGAAGTGGAACATCCTTTTGCAACTGAATCTCATGCTGAATTCCCCTCTTGGGAGGTAACCCCTTCAGTTCTTGAAACATATCGCCATGCTTGCTTACCACATCAAACAAATTATATTTCAATTTATCATCACAACCTTCAAAAGATTCATAATCAATATAATTCCTTTTCTTGATCATGAGAAGCATGAAATTTTTACTTGCATTTACTAGTCTCTTCATTTGCCCTGCATTAACCAAAAGAAATGTTCAAAATTTAGTGATGGGCTCTCACTATGTACTTCACCCCATTCTTGAGCAATATGCATTTGTTATCATGGTGATAAAATACTATTTTCCTATCATACAAATAAGGACCACCAAAAATTATTTCTAAGATGTCAAGTGGAACTACATCTAACTCAACTTCATCAATGAACTTTTCAGTAATAGCGAACTTGAATAAACACTTGCTTGCAACCTGTAAGCTTGCATTGTTAACTATCCAACCCCATGGATATGGCTTATGATGAGGTACAATTTAAAGGTTTATTTTTTTAATCAAGTCTTCTGAAATTAATTTTGATTGTGACCCACTATCAAATAATGCATCAATATTTGTATGATTTGAAATCACTCTTACTTGAAACAACTATATTCTTGACTCTTCATTTGGAGTGTTGTTTTGACTCTGTGATGAACTAGTGCTTGCAATAGTTTCGTTTCCTTTTTAACCATGGCTGTTATCAGAATCATCAAACCAAGGTCATGTTGTGTGGTAGCAGTCATCTTTTTTTTTCCCTTATTGTTTTGTTTCTTAGGCCTTAATTCGGGGTGCAATTTCTAGCAGTGGATGTCATCATGCCCCTCTTTGGAACAATATTTTTATGTGATTTTCTCCCCTTCCTTACTCACACTTGCATTCTTCTTTGCCTTCCATTTTCCTCCATTCTCTTTCTCCTTTTCCTTGAATGGATTCCTCTTACTACCCTCTTCCTGAATGTTCTTTCCTCTAGATATAAGGTGCGTGGCTTGCACACGTACCTCATATAAATTTTTTGGATTGAACATAAGGATATTATGTTTCAGATAGGAATGTAAACCTCAACAATATTTCAGCAGTGTATCTTGGGAATTCAAATTCCCTCCTAATAACAAAGCCCTTTTTCTAAACTCTTGTGTATAATACTGTACTATTGCGACGCCTAAAATTCTTCTAACTGATAATGGATTTTTGCATATAGGATAAAGGATAAAACTATCTTTTAATTGTAGAAACAAATTCAACCCAAGTAATGGATATCTTACCATGGATTCTCATGTCCTCTTGAGTCTTTGCTTCCCACCAAACTAGTGCAGCTCCTCCTAGCCTCAATGAAGCCAATTGGATCTTTATGTCATCTTCTTGAAGGTTCTGAATTATGCAGTATACCTCCAATTGTTGAATCCAATTATCGAGATTTTATGCATTCACCTCTCCATTGTACATGGGAAGTTCGAATTTTATGTCCAATTTATGTAATGGAGTATTTCCTTTTGGGGTTTTTGAATGAGTATGGGTAATTTCAGTGGTGGTAGTGGAACATGATGCTGTTGTGAGATGATGAAGATAACAAGGAGGATGATGAGGATGGTGGAGATGGCGGTGGCTTTCCACCATTCCCTTTGGAATCCTTCTTCTCATCTTTTTTATCATTTCATCTTCCTTCTCCATGTGGAGGTTTAGAACTCTCTCCAACCATTATAGTGTTCCTCTCTTCATAGAGGACTTTAACCATCTTAGTTAAAGTGAAGAAAACTTTCTTGAATTCTTCCTCTTCTGAAGAAGGACCTTCAGGATCTATTTCTCTAGACATAATGGCTATGGATTCAGTCTCATAAATTAATACTTCTTGTTCCTCTTTAATCTCAGTTGAAGGCAAAACTTGAGGAGTTTCACTTGCATCTAGAATTGGAACCTTGGGTGGTAAATTATGGCTTTGTGGCTCTCCTTGTTCTAGGCATTACCTTAGGAGTTGTAACCAAAAGCTTCCCCTCTCCTTTCTGCAACTTTAACCTTGTAAGAATCACAATTTTGCAACCATTAAAACCCTAATTGCACAAACTCAAGCAATCAAGCAATTCAACCTTTGCTCTGATGCCAACTTGATCTATTTTTGTATGATTAGTTTTGTTGTGCTAATAACAATTACAGATTTCTAAACATATGATTGTTTATTTCTTTTTGTGTTGAGGTTTCATTATCTATTTGTGTATGTAATCAGGTAAATTTCCTTAAGTTTAAAATGACATTCATGAGGAAAATAGCTTAAAAAAACAAATACTGAACAATAGACATTCACAGTACAACCAACCATCAAAGAGACATTTTAACATAGTGTTTCGATGAAGGAGTTCACACTTTTTGGGCTACATCTCCTTGGTTCAACATCCATGGCTTGGGCCTCTATATTAGATCAATGTGGAAAAATGTTGTTTTAAAGAGCTCTATGGCTCCTGATACCTGCACCAATGTTTTAAGAATGTCCAAATTATCCAAGAATACCTCTTTCTAAACTCAATTTGGTCGAAGGTTGCCTTATCTATGACTCAGACAGTCTTTTCCTACAATTTCTCCTCTAATTCTAGAATATCTCTAGTTATCCCTGCTAAATCTGGAGGTAGGCCTGAATTTGGGTGCACCGCCAAAACCTCCTCTAGATTAAAGTGAAGCTAATTAATTTTAAATTGCCCCTTAATTAATTTTTAAAACCGGATTAGCATAAACAAAACCTTAACTTCCTGCAGTTTTGGTGGGGTTGTCACATGCGATGGCTAACATCGCATTAGCCATTAGAGTTGTTCGACCCCAACTTCCACCAATTTTTTTTTGAAGTGAACTCTATTTAGGCCATTGGGAGGTGTCATGTGGCGACCTTTGGGCTTGCCACGTGGCATTCTTCCGTTGGTCCAAAAATAAACCAATAAGAATGTGCCAACACACAACCTGTACAACCCTATCAAATGATGCCACTTATCCACATATGATTCATCGTTGACCACCATTGACCATGCCTAATCACCTTCCACATCAACAGTATGGACTCCTGGTTGTGCAGTGACTCAGCAATGTTTTTGCAGATTTCCCTTGTTTAGCAAAGTGATCATAACACAATAAATTTCTCATACGAATTTGCTTTTTGACGAAACGAGTTGTGTTAGGATCATTTTTCGAAGACGAACACGGTCATTTAGGTTTCGAGCCATTGTGAAAATTTTCATTTTTGAGTTAAATACTAAGCACCTGATAAAAGAATACACACCTTTTTCTACCTTGTAGGATCTCGATATTGAATCAGTTGTATCTTTGTAAATTCGTATCTCCATGGTATGAAATTCACTCCCATGGTATCCCTCTCAGTATTCCTTCCAATGCCACAATTCAAACCAAATTATGATTCTTCAAGATAAAGTTGTGTCCAATCTCCCACGATGGCCTTATTATGGATTAGTTCAGTAAAGCGAACTTATATGGAGTGCCACATGTCATTGTTTCGACCTTGAACTCTAGAAACGATACAAAATTCCATGCAATTTCAGCCAATTTTTATTAAATTTAAATTTAATGCTCGTAGAGGAAGATACGACGATTTTTCTAAGGTCACCTATTTGAGATGTAATTATGGAGCATGCACAAACCCTAAATTATTTTGATCATATGTGAGAAAATATAGCAAAACAATATTTGAAATGTTTACACAAAGCTCATAAGGATTTCAGATCCTCACGGTAAACATTTCAACTTTTGAACCTTCGTAGAAATAATGTTATAGAGAAAATTCCACGACGGCCTATTTGCAGCAGTGAAACCCTAGAATCCAAAGCTTTGATACCAAATGTTATGGAACAAACTCATAAAATAGAAGAAAATATCGATCAATGACTTAAAATTATCCTCTTCGAGGGGAAAACCTCCTTTACTTTACATAATGAACAATTTTTGGATGATACAAATGCCAATAACTCCTTTGTATATATAGGAGTCTAAGGGGTCACAATATAATCACAGCCTACATAACAATAATAACGTAAGGGAACAACAATAACAATAATGAGATTCTATGAGGCACAACAGTAAAAATAAGGGGGATACGATAATAATAACAATAAGGAGGCTACACTAGTATTATAGGGACCTAATATCCAATGACTATATATATATCTATATATATATATATATATATATATATATATATATATATATATATATATATATATATATATATATATATATATATATATATGTTGGCAATGCTTAGCACCATATACCATACACATATAAACTTGCACATAAATACGTTGCTCAACAGTTTACATCTTACCACGTATAGTTCCAAAGGCCACACTGTCTCCATTCATGCAAACCAGGCCATATTTCCACTTTTGTTTAATATAAGAGTCCTACTTAATAGGACCTTTTCTTTTTAATAATTTGTTTTTTTATGTTTGGGATATATTTGTTAATTTGGTACAACTTATAGCTTTCTTTTCACACTATCAAGTGGTTATCTCTCTACTCTAATGACCCCTAACAACCATGTCAAATACAATGACACTTTTGTACATTTATTTATGTGTATTTAACTTTTCATGTCTATAGTACATGGGAAGTTCTAAGCAAGGGTTAAGAGTATAACCTTTTTCCATTTATTGTCCATTATACCCATGAATTGGACCAGCCTACCTACCTATCACATTATTTTTCCATTCTCATTTGTAGCTTTAATAAATACCACTATACCTAGGTTTGCAGGGGAATTTCATATTACAACACTTTTTGTTGCTATTTTCATAAATTATGATCATATTTATCCCGACTTATCAACACTTTGCAATTTTTTCAATATATATATTTTTTTAATAGGAACCTTTTTGATAACACACAATTACCTAGTTTCATGCACTTATTTACTTGAGAATGTCAATAACCATGAATTTGTCATCATTATCCATTATATAGAAATCATGCTTTAGACTTCCACCAAGCCAATCGTTAACAATCCAAAATCAAGCAAATCATAATTTTTTATTTATTTATTTTATTTTTTAAATTGGTTTGTTCTCTCTCTAGGTAGGTATATGATTAACTCTCTTACCATATTAGTCTTAATAACCAAATATGATTCTTAAAGCCATGGAAATATAGCCTTAGTCATAAGTTACAATATCTAGCATACTTATACTGATATTATGTTGTTGTTATGGGTTTTCCTTGAATGTAGATATTTTAAAAATAAAAATTTTAGTTATAACACTTGTTGACATTAGGTATCCTCTACATTGTACTATACTTCATTCTACATAGTATAAACCTTTACACCTGCTTCTTAGAACTTTTCACAGGGATTTACAATTTTACTATGTATTTATATTATGAATCAAATTATTTAGAGTGAAGATTCCCCAAACCTTATTGAGTTTGACATGCATGCACTATTCCTAGAATTACTTGTCATTTACTAGATTTATTGGTTATTTATATACATATTTTATTTTGAAAATTGCCAATAATAAATTAAAATTTCATTTCCCGTTTTACCTGCCTTTTCTTCACAAACGACCATCACTTTCACGCACAAACTTGGATATCTCTAGGGGACCACCTCGCTCATGGAAAATTTTGGTAGAGCTTTCGTTCTCCAATTCTAGAGTGATGTTGGTGTGTGTGTAATAACTTTAGAGTACTTCCCATCTGATTTACTAATAACGTTCCAATTATCTTTGTATCTGTAATGGTATTGCTAATTTTCCATATTGTTTCCATGATATTGATTCTCAGTAAGGGTTACTCTGTATCCTATACCCAAATTGTATAGATACAATAATTGGTAAAACAATGACACTAATGCTTCTTTCTTCCATAAGCTCAACATAACCTTTTGTATTTCACATAAATTGGTGCCTCAGTCTCTAGGTAAATAAGTCTTATAATTATATAGGTTTTAACTTGAAATCTTTAGTTACGTGTTTATTCACTATACTAATGTTGTTGTTACTATTACATTCCAAACCACAACCAGGGCTTTCCATTAATTTGTGCACATATCTATAAAAAGGCATAACCTTACAATTATTAAAAGTATACATCTTTTGTTCCCTTACCTTTGTTAAAAGACTTTTTCAGTGCAAAAGTTCATTAATTCATTTATCGATTTGAACTTTATTTCCATCAACCATGAAATATGTAAGAACCAGTGTGTATGACTGCATTGGACTTATTATGCTTAAGGTATATTATGGACATATAGATTTTTATCTTTTATTGTGACTGTTGATGTCATCTTCCGTGTCAGTTGCTAAGGATTTTGACCATCCTCTCCATCACCCAACATTGACTCATATTTATACATTATCTTGTAATTATGAACATTTTGTATCTCCATCCTTTATTTATAATAATGATTTTTAAGTATGCCCAATCAATGTCCTTGGGCAAATCAATGCACTTTATATTTTCTTAATTTTAAACAATTTTTTTTATAGTTTTTACTCATATAATTTATGGGCCAAAACATGAGCTTTCCAATTTTAATGAAATGGTCTTGCAACTACACAAGTAATCATTATATAGATAACCCTAAACCTTTCAAGGGTAACATTCCTCCCTCTCTCGTTAATATGTTCATTTGACCATTTCATTTTTATGGGCATACTCCTCTTTTATTAGAACCTATACCTTTATTTTCTACTCACTATCCCACATTCACGGGACATGATTTGCTAATTAATAAGTATTAATACTTGAGGTTGACCACATTATTATTTTCTCTAGTAGATACCCAACATAGTGTTTCCTATAGTTAAGGGTAACCTCGAAAATAAGTTAATTGATAGCTTAACTTAGGTAATATAATTACTTTCCATATACTCCTATAATAATTGTTTTCACTCTTTAGGCCTTTAAACAGGCCACAATGCTAAACCCTTTAGCTCTGATACCACTTGTGACATCCTTCCCTCAATTTTTTTATTTTGTATCTTCTTTTATCTACTTATCACTAATATAGGTAGAGGAAAATCCTAGCTATCGTAGTTTAATACACTTGTCAAAATGTGAGATAGAGCCTACTAAAGTTTTCATTATGTCATGTGTTTACCATGTTATACATGTATTATATATGTACACTCAAATTAACTCCAACGTGGGCTGTCAAATGGTGTTTTTAAACCATTAAGCAGATAAATAGTTGTCGGCTGATTCAATTTTAACTTGAGCTTACTCCTATCTCGCCAACATTGGAATACTGTTATAATCAGTGGAACAATGTTATAAGTATAACTGATAGAGAAGGGCACAATGTCATATTAACTCAAAAAAATTTCTTGCATTAACCTTAGGTCTGAAGGATCGATAAAAAAAATCATGAAGGTTCCCTAGTCTTACAGCTGGTATCTACCTCCACTCATATGAGAACATGGCAATTTGCGTATAGATAAATGGTTGCAAGATTAGGGTTTTGATCCTACGGTGATGATGAGACATGGGTATTTTTCCAGTGACTACCCTCTTTTCTGTCACGCGAGCATTCTCATTTGTGCCTCCGACCGTCATGAATTTTGGCTCTGCAACTACAATGCCAATTTACTCTCTTTTGTTCAAATCCGATTGCGAAAAAGAAAGAAATTGCTATCCCTCCACACAGTCTCGTTGATATATTTCATCCTGATATTCATAATTTATTTTCTAAGTGTAATGGTAGCATATGAGGTTGCAAAGCTAGGAATGATACTCTGGTGCTCCAAGTGTCGGCTCAGCGATGCGGCAACAATTTGGAGCTTGCCCATTATACCATTCAGTTAAAGGCTAACTAGTTTATCCATATGTAGTTTCTCATTATTCCTTATTTTCCTTTCTCGTCACTCACCTTTATTGTTATTTTGGGACCTCCCTTCCCCTAGAGGTCTCGGAAGATGATTGTGAAATTCACAGGCAAGAATAGTACCAGATCAAATTTATCATATGGTTATCTCGATGGAAGAGTGCATTGAAATACTACATCCTTTCTTCTGGTTTTTCCTCACCTTGGAAAATTGTTTTCTGTTTTGGTAGCTCGTTAAGCTCGCCTCGCAATTTTTTTTTTTTAATCATATATAAGGATTTTGTCTTTTTCATTTTTCATCCCAGGTGTATTGTTAACAGTTACTCGATGCTTCTGGTGGTGTATGGAATTACTGCCTAATATGATGGTAGTTATTTTTGTGACTCTCGTTGAAGTCCATTTTCACAATAGTGTTATTCACATGTGATATATCTTTTGAAACGTTTTTTGACACCAAGGAAAAAATTAAAAAAAGTTACAAAAATTGTAAATTGTGCTAGTATACCCCTCGGACTGGAAAAATATTCAAGTATGCTAATGGTAGTTATTACAATTAGGTTTGGGTTATTTTAAATAATTTTTATCTTTTAAATACTTATATATATAGTTAAAAATAAAAATGATTCAACTTTGAAAGCACAATCTCCAAGGGAAATTGAAGTTTGCATATTTCAAGTCAACCCTGTATACGAATTGAAAGCCAACGGAGGATCCCACAAGGGAAAATATATGCTCATTGTTCAAAATCATGCATCCGTGGAAATCATGAGGCAACTATGGCATAGTGAACATTGCAAATTCAGTATAGGTCTGAAAAAATGAATTCAATAAGAAACTTGAAGCTTTTAATGGTTAATATTAGCGCTTATAGATCAACGATTGCAAATTCAGTACAGGTATGAATTCAATAAGAAACTTGAGGCTTTTAATGGTTAATATTAGCGCTTATAGATCAACGACATATATCCAATTTCAGACCCCTTAGTATTTTCGACATGCATTTAATGGAGGAATGGGGTCCGGAATAAGTTGTTTTTCAAAAGAACTTTTGATCACGTGGCATATTCTTCTGAATTTCGGTACACCCATGCGAGAAACTGCTTACCAGCAGCACCCCCCTTCCTCCCCCGCAATCCAGGTCTGGTTTCAGGGACAACGCAATGGTTAATTCTGGTAAGAAGGGTTTAAGGTGACAATACTCAAATGCACAATGTCTATCTTCTCCACGAGAATGACAACTACTATAAAAGAAATGTTGCTAATGAAATCGGGATTGCCTTTACTCCATTTATATCTGGTTATGTGATCGGAGGAATGTATTCACGTAATGATGCATTCATTTCTTTGGAACGATTTTTGAAAGGAATTGGAGAGGGCTCCAAATAATTCTTATCGTGTGAAGACCGTTCCTGGTCCAATCCCAGTGATGATACAGAGATGGTCAACTATGAGTCAAAATTCGTAACCCTTTTCAGGCAGTGAATTTCGGGTACAGTTTCTGAACAATGAAGTCGAATTTCAAAAATCCGGAACGTGGGTTTTGTGCAGAATGACATCAATTAGATCTCCACGGGAATTTATGCAAAATTTTGAGCTGTTTGAGATATTTCGTGGGTTCTTTGAAAGGGAATCATTCAGATTTCGTGAATGGTTGGACTGGCAAAACGTCCAACAAATGCAACGATCAAGATGAACAGTTATACAAATGGGCAAATAGAAATGCAAAATATGGTTCTTAGACCATTGCTACCTCAAAATGTTAAAACTTATCTATTTAATTTTGTTGATGAAGGATGTGTATTTCCAAAGAGATCTGGGATTGTAATTTTCATTGCACAACAGAAGTGAAAAATGATACCATCTTGCATTGGGTAGTTTCATTGGGAAGCATCCTGGACAACTCTTAGTCAATTTTATTTCGGGACCCCGAGAAATGTTTTTATTGAGGAACTAAAAGGAAGTATGATGAAGGAGTTTGTTTTTAATAAGCGAACAGAGTTAGAAGACATTAGAAGACATTTGCAGGAGAACACATCTAATTGCTAAAAGTAATACTATACTAGACAAGTCAATTGCCTCCATGAATTTTTGGTTAGTTGACCCTTCCGATCTTCTTGAGAGAATTGAAGAGAAGATTTCAAGGACTAAAGAAAAAGCAATTAGCAAGAAGAGATCGATCTTCCTTAGTATTTTCAGGCCTTAGTTGAGTATCAATTACACATATGACAGAGCATCATCAGATGAATCTCGTTATTGTCCTAAACTGGCCCTGCAATTCTGAATTGAGAAGAAAGGATGGACACAGTGCCGTTTCATTTCGGAATGATATTGAAAGCCACGAATACATTCTTTGGGACTAGTATGAAAAGTTCATGTATGTTTATATTGGTTTTGAAGAAATGGCTACATCGTTCTCTTAAAATCCAGATGGTGATCAAATTTGTAGGTATTCCCAGTTTGAGACTTTACAAAGTCAGATTTCACATAATAATGCAGCCTATATCAAATCAATCTTAGAAAGGGAATTTCATGGTTTTAGAAAGGAGCCATTCATTTTTCTAATGGTGTTAGCAGTGTTCTTCTCAGAGATGAATGGTTTACGAAGTATCGTGATTGAGATCCCAAAGTTAAAGACTTGTATTGAAATGCCCTGATTTGAATAAACTTAAGAGTTTACAGAGACTAAATATTGGTTCACCTACAAATGAAGTTGAGCATTTGGTCAATCCCTGTGGGTATTTTCTAATCTTAAACTGGGACAAGTTTTATAATTATGGTTGTCTGGAGTTATTTAACTACTTATTAGCACACAAATTTCAGTAGCTCCAGATTTCAAGCAGAATATCATATGTCAAAAAATTTAATTCATATTTGAAGAAAAAGGATCAACATGGGATATGTCAGCGATAGTTTCAGAAGAAATTCAAATATGAATTTTGGAGACAACGAATAGTAAAGTATCAAATTGAATATTTCTAGACATTAAATTAGCAACAACAACTACAAATTCAAAGATAAATAAGATATTGAGGTTATTTATTGATGCTCTTAAATTTGATCTGAGTGGTTGGATAGAAAGGTGGCAGTCAATACAAATCATAACATATTTTCAGGGATCGATGTCAACAGTTCAGATATCTATGGGTCAATTTCAACAACCGCGGATTTCCAGGGCATGGATATATCAATAAAAAAGACCGCTCATTAAATAGGTGGTAAATTTTCTCTCTTTTATAAACAGGTGGACAGATTTTCATCTATTGACATCAACAACTCAAAACTTTTAGCAAGCAAGTACAGGATTCGAAGAATTCAACTTCAAGTTTTCATGTATGAATGCAATTTAATGACAAGTGGAAAATTATTTAAAGGTGGGATATGACTCCTATCAGTCAAAGGTTTTAAACAATAGTTACTATTTCCATATTTTTAGACAATCAAAGGATAAAAATTCCATTTTTAAAGGGTGAATTGGCAGGTTTTAAGAAATGGTTTCAAGAATTTCAGATTTCCAGGAAATCATTCAATTGATGGAAAAACTTTCATTCAATTGATGGAATAGATAAAGATTCATTGGTGAAATTGGAGACAAAAGACGTGCAAACAATTTCAAATTTCTTGCAGTTGTTTTTATTTTTAGTTTTATTTAATTTTATTTCTAGAAAATTAGTGACAATTTTAAATTATATTTTTCTATTATTTGATCAATTGTAATGTAAGAGGGTTAGCCTTTGATGCTAAAACCTTGTCACTTTGTAAAAAAATTATTACAGAATTCTTAATTGAAGTATTCTAGCTCTAGTTCTTGTAAATTGCTTTTCCTATTGTTTTTCCAATACTTTCATATCTTATTTCTGCACATGTTCAAAGTACCATAGGAGATCTGGGTAAGAATAGATCCAGTGTGGATATCTCTTAAATCCCTTCACATGTTCAAAGTACCATAGGAGATCTGGGTAAGAATAGATCCAGTGTGGATATCTCTTAAATCCCTTCGAAAGTTATAATCATTTAAAGAGATTAGTTAACTGAATTGTTTGTCTTGGTTAATTCCTCCACATCTTTTAATTATTGCCTTTTATCATTTTTTGAATGTGTTATGTTTGGTTGTAGAAATATTCTATACACATCCACTATGTCTGGTTGATTAAGTATTCAATATGACTGCTTAATTATCATGAATTCTCTTATATTCTTCTGCCAAATTCTTTAAAAGTTATGTTATTTTGTCAAATTGGATGTTGTCACTTTGACCAAGGACTCTGCAAGAGAGGGATTTATTCATGGATAGAGATTGTGTAATCATCAACAACCACCAACAATAAATTATAGATCTGGCCATTGTGCTCCATAGGCTACTGTCCAGTGACAATGAACAACATTAAAAAAGGCCTTGTGACATTTGAGAGAGCCCTCTCTGGTTCAAGGGCTAGCTTAAACCTAAAGATTGGTCATCTAGTTAGTTAGTTCCTCTTCCTCACGTAGTTGATGCAGCCAATAACTGCTTACTTGAAACAAGTGCAACAACCTCCTTGTTTGACCTACCTTTATATAAATATGATTAAGGGTTTTATTCCAGGAATACTCATGTGGCGGTCATGAAAATAGAGTGCCATCAAGGCAACCACTTTTCTTTTCATTCGTCATCTTTTATCCTTGTTCACATTCAACTCTAGAATTGGATTCACTAGGCTTAACTCCGCTCATTTTCCTTGACATGTACAGTTCTCTATTGCAATCTTGAGCAAAACCCTCGGATGTTTTGGAAGATTGTTCCCAAGTTCCTTTTGATAACACTTTTCTCTTTGCCACATTCTAGGTGTGGTCATGTATTTCTTGGGGTTTGATGTCTAGGATCTAACTAAACATTTATTTAATGCTATTAAACATTGATTGGGGTTGAGAGATGAAACAGTCCAAGGTTATTAACTTTTAATGTATACAATTTGATCCTTTTAATTTATTGGCCTACGACCATTCGGAATACCCATAATATTTTTTAAAATATGAATGTGTTCCCTGTATTTTCATATTTCTTTTAAAATAATCTTGCTGCTCAGTGCATGATGTTTGAAACCTTTAAGGATAACTGCATAGCATAAGGTGACTTGTGACTGTAAAAAGCATATATTTTGTTTTGAATGAAAATTTGGGTTAAGTAGACCCTTTGTTAGTTCGAACATTGTTGCATACCATAATCCTTTGAGTTTATTCCAGTTCTGAGTTACTTTATAAGATAAGTAACATTGTTGCATACCATAATCCTTTGAGTTTATTCCAGTTCTGAGTTACTTTATAAGATAAGTATTAGTCTCATTTTTATGAAAGGTGTAGTAGAATTTTATTTTGTTCTTTATATATGAAAATATGATGTTAATCTTATCTATCATATTTTATATTTTTGTTACTCTATGGTAACAATATTCTTTTTCTCAATTTTTCTGAGGTAATAAGTATGTATGCCTATTTTTGTACAAATCTTTTAGTAATCCTCTATTATTAGTAAGATTTATTCTTGTTGTAAGAATTCCCATAGTTATCTAGTGACATATAGGGACTATTTTTAGCCTACTGGCCCTTGGCCCAAGAATCAACCCAACTCTTAAACATGATTCTCCTTATTTTTTTTTTTTTTTTTTTTTTTTTTTTTTTGGATAAATACCTTTAGGCAATTAAATAGAAAAACTATTTTTCATATATATTATTTTTATACTGTATGACACATTTAGTTAGAATTTTCTTTCCCTATAACAAGTTTTCTCTAGGAGCATTACTCTTTACACCATTGAATTTATGGAATTAACATACAATACACACATACAATGTTAGTCATAATATTTTACCAAATACAATTAATTGGTCGTACCCTATAGTTCATATGCTAGATTCAATTGTTAATTGATTTCATGGTATATTCTAGTTCTGATCACTAACAGGTGAACAAGATTTCTAAATGCTTTCTATCTGAATTAGCCACACATTCACAGGAATAGTTCACATGAAATTTTTTCCACAGAAATATAATTTGTAGAAAATTTCTACTTATTTGTAAAAGATTGGTTTGCTTTCCATGTGAAAACACTAGGGAAGGGAGAATTATCCTCCCAACCATTGAGCATGGTATTTCACTAGAGCCCTCTCTAAGCCAAGTTCCCTTCAAAATAGTATTTCTTGGATAGAGACCATATACGTCACTGCACATAAATTCCACTGGCCCCAACCCCAGCATAAGAATTTTGTTGCTGAGAGCTTTCATAGACTCTGTATAGAAATTCCATCAGCGACAACTAGGTTAGAAATTTATTTATGGTAGCGTCCTTCCTTACCTCAAAAATGTCTTGCGTGAGGTCATGAGTTCTCTTCTCCTCTATCTTGATTTCCTCAAGTTCTTCTCTCTACCCTTTGCTCTCTTTTCCAAAAAAATGCCTTGTGTGAGGTAATGAGTTCTCTTCTCCTCATTTTTGATTGCCTCAAGTTCCTCTCTCTACCTTCCGCTCTCCTTTCCCAATTGAAATATTTATCCTTAGGGAAAGGATTAATTGTCCATTAACAATCTAATAAGTAAATCCTCATTTAGCATTTGTATCTTCCCATAATTCCTTGGCTTGCCATATCTAATCTTGTTAATTTAATAAAAAAGAAATAAAATATTCATGTCTAACATTATATCTAGGCCTTCTTTAGCCCAAAGTCTCGCAAGTTACTTTTAGCATAAGTAAATTGAAATATTTACTTATTCACTAAGGGTGTTACAAGAATATTCTATTCAAATCAAATCTTGTGTCTTCATCATTTCCAATATATCACCCCAATAGGGGCAGGGAATTGAACTAGTGACTTCACGTCAAGGAGTGTCTTAAAAAAGCACCCATTAAAATTGTTATCAATTCAAACAACAAATAATTAAGTAAATAAAGAAACTCTATTTTTAAGATTTATATTTTTTAAGGAATATATTCAACTTATATTTCAC
This sequence comes from Pinus tabuliformis, assembly GCA_031772625.1. NCBI lineage: Eukaryota > Viridiplantae > Streptophyta > Pinopsida > Pinales > Pinaceae > Pinus > Pinus tabuliformis. The sequence goes on along the minus strand of CM062820.1, from coordinate 1,407,729,988 downwards.
ATATATATCTAGCAAGAAAAACGACCCTTTAAAATATCTATCTATACTTTACAAAAAAAATGTAAAACCTTCTAGAGAACCATCTCAACAAAAACTATTATCATTGCAATAAGACATTATTATTGTCATTGGGTAGGATTGTATTTTCCATAGCCACAATGTATAATTATATTATCAAAATAATTAAATTTAGGAATCAGTAAAACCTAAACTAACTGAATCCTAAACCTTAACACTAACTTCAAGATATTGTTTTTACTTTAATTTAGTTATATTTAATCTAAGTAGTAAGTAGTAGCTACTATGTAGCCCTTGTCTAACTTCAATTTATTTCTTTTACTTTAATTTAACTATATTTAAGTTAAGTGGTAGGTATAGCCCTTGTTAATTATAATTACAATTACAATTATAATTATGTTTACTAATTTGTTGGTTTAATTCCCCCCTTTAAATAGGCTATATTCCACACGAATACCATGGTTCAATACCATGGGCTCTCTTAAACCCACAATACCATGGATTTTCATATCAAAATATCCCAGTGAAGTTTCCCTTAATTACCCAACAAAAATTAATAAAAATAACAGAGAATTTTTATTTATATTATTTTAGTTTGAAATTATTTTTATTTCAAAATACAGTTGTTTTTATTTTTATTATTTTTTCTGTATAATATGACAAAACAAGACATGACATTACACCATCTCTTCCATATTAGTCTCGGGAGTGCCTCTCAATGCAATAATATAAAAGTAAATAATACTATTTTGAAAAATAATATTACTCACAAAATATGAAGGATTTTAATTTAATACAATTTGTTCATAATATAATTTTTCCTAATAAATGTGAAATGCAAGGTTTGTTTCCTTTCACTCTGCTTTGATATTAGGTGTGTGTATTTGAATTATCTTCTAAGGATATTACACCATCATCAATCAATGGATTCAACATAACAAATCTTTTACTATTATGTGGATATGTTGATGGTCATGTTGGCTCTTGAAAATAGGATGATATGAAGGCTCCTCCCCATGTCTCTAGTATGGTTGTTAAAATTTGGCATTGAAATAGTGATAACACCCAAAAGGAAAATGAGACTAAATTGAAGCTCATAAAGGGCAGTTTCTCCTTTTTTTTTCACTTGGAACATGCTATGACTAATGTAAAAGTGGTGATTTTTCCTCCTCTTCTACGTTTGCCATCTAATATTTGCTCCTATTTAATTTATATGGTTGTCTTGGTAGTGGGTTTATTAGAGGTATGTATGATAGTTTATCTAGGTTTGATGCTATATGTAATGGTTATTGGGCATGGGCGCTTCACCTTTTTAACCAATATCTTTACAGGTTCATCCATAAAGGGTGTTTTAAAATTGTGAAAAATAAGGTCAATATATTGTAGGCATTGGGGGGGTGTGAGGTATAGGGGGTTTCTACTTATCTATTATATCCTTAAAAATCACCTTGTTTGACCATCTACAGATCTAATGAAATAATATGTTGAGACATCGTACTTTTTTCCCTTGTGAAAATAAGTTTTAAGGGTGCTTGCACCCACCCTTCAAGACAAAAATAATTAATCTCTATCTACACTTCTTGCAACACACAACTATCATAGTCTACACTAATAATAGCCCATGACTTCCTTCCCAACCTTCAAATTTGATAATATTAAGGAGAATGTACGCATGATGGGATATATACCACATATGCATCATCATGAAATTGCATTTAGATTTTAGGATACCTTAGTTCACTAAAACATTCAATCCCATCATTACATCTTATTATAGCTTCTCCTTCATATATATATAATGGAGGCCTTCCGAAGGGAAGGAGGGAGAAAATTCATGCAATTTTATGTTGTTGAAAAAGACATGTCCTTCCAATTTTGTTTTACGTTATTTGTGACATCTCTATGAGGCTCAACGAAGGGTGAGGACAAGGAGTGAGAAGTAATATAAAGCCAAGATTCAAGGTAAACTTGACTATCTATTGTATTGTTGTTTATACTATATAGTTTCCCCTCCACATTTCAAGTCTTTTATGTTCATGATTTATTATGTGATTGATCTAATTTAATTAATTGGATTATATTTGCTTTTCAACTAATAATCCATTGTCTAGAATATCATTGAAAATTAATTCCATTTATCTATGTAGGTAACAAGTTGTAGGAATTAGAGTTAGGATATCATAAGTTACACCTATGAGGATCATAAAATGACAAACTTTGAACAAAATATATGCAATTTTATCTTCTTAACCTTCTTGTGTGTTTTATAGATTGATTTTGGTTCATGTCTAATGGATTTCCTCATAGTCTTTTCACCCTTTGTCTGCAATAAGTCATAGGAAGGCTCATGGGATAAATCACTTGTAGTATACCTAGGGGGGATAATATGGGGTACAAAGGGAGGTACTTAAGGGAATAATGCAATGAATAATGTAAGGATGAGAAATAAGTGGGTCATAATTAATAAATAAAGTGGTTAACCCACATTATTTAAGGGACCACAAGTAGTTAGGAAATAATGGGATAAGCCCATGGTATTGGATGTATGGTATTTAGAGGCTAGAGACTCCCCATTGAGAGGCGTCATGTATTGTTATATTAAAAAGCATATGGATTGTGGAGTATTGTCCTTCCTTAAGGAGTGATTGTAAGGTGTTACCATACCTCAAGGGTTTTGATATTAATAAATATATAAAACTTTTATACTCTGTTCTTGTATTTCTCTTAGGATTATTTATAGTTATTGGGTATATATACAATTTTAATATATTTCCAGGTCAAATCTACTACAAGTGGGATAATGTAGTATAAAAATGGGGGATAATATGGGGTACGTAAGGAGGTACTGAAGTGAATAATGTAAGAATGAGAAATAAATGACCATACTTAATTAATAACGTGGTCAGACCCACATTATGCAAGAGACCACAAGTGGTTAGGAAATAATGGGATAAACCCATGGTATTGGATGTATGGTATTTAAAGACCCATGGTAATGAATCATGGTATTGTATGTATGAAGCTTATATATAGGCCAAAGAATCCCCATTGAGGATGTCAAGGATTATTGTATTGACAAACATATGGCTTGTGGGTTATTTTCCTTCATTGAGGAGTAGTTGTATGGTGTTGCCCAACCTCAATGATTTTGAGATTAATAAAGATCTGAAGTTATATAATCTATCATATCATTTCTTGGGAATATTTTTTATTTTAATATATTTGTAGGTCATATCTACTACAAGTGGTATCAGAGATCTTTCTTGGGAAAAGCGGGGATATTTTTGTTTTTCATTTTTTGAAGGAATTTTTTGGGTGGAGAGTTTACAGATAAGATATGAAAAACTTGGTGAAATTTTTGAAAAGAAAAAAAAAATCATATCTGAATTCCTTGAAAAAAAATACCCAATTTAAAAAAAAAATCAATCAAATCAAAGTCCGGATGAGGGAGATATCGCTGATTTAAAATCAATTATTTTGCAAAATTTGTTCTGGTGACAATTCGTGGACAATGACTCTCGAGTAAATTTTTGAAAATTTTGTGGGGAATTTTGGAAAAATAATTGTAGAGATGGGATCCTCTTGAAAAATCACCAAAATTCAAAAAACAAATCTATTGAACCGGAATTTGTATGAGGGAGATATCACTGATTTAAAATCAACTCATTTTCAGAAATTATTGTGAATGCGGGATAATTGCAACATGAATTTGAGTTTCTAGAGTGTTGCGATCATTATTTCAATAACATGAAAAGATGCATAATGACCATTCCATTTCTGAAAATAGTCTATAACACGGATTTTGAGCCATATTGACCAACTTTTTTACATTTTAAAATTTGCGGCACAAAGTAGGTAAAATTTTTCAAAACGCTCATTCTACTTCATAGGTTATACTTAGCTATATTTTACAGGAAACAATGATGCCGCTACTATTGAAGAATAACTAACATATAAGAAGCTACAATGCCCAATAAGTTGGTGTTATGGACCATGGAATGATTTCAAGGATGAGGCTGTCATATGGTGGAAATCACTTTAACATGAACATATAGGGGCACTTCTTGATGAAGAGGTTGGAAAGGTCATTTTGAAAAAGGGGTCACATGTTGGAAAGAAGGAAAATAAGTGCCATAAAATCTCATTTTCTACTAGTATTTCCATATTACACGTTCATGGAAGTATTCAGAAAGATAAGATCATTGTGTTTATCACTCCTAGTTGCAAGCATACTTTTATCAATGTTAATTTGGCAAAAAAATTGCAAGTCCCAGCAAAATATATTGAAAACACGTAGTTTGATAATGAAGATGTTCAAATTTATAAACATTTGAAGATTTCCATGAATGAGTATGTGTTGAATTATGATTTTATGCTTCAAATATGGCTGATGCAATGTTGTTTTTGGATACCCTTGGACATAATCTATTGGTACTATCAATATTAATATGTAGAAGAAATTCTTGAAACTTTGGTATAAAAATAAGAAAATTACATTACAGTTTATTTCCATTAATAAACAGGTAGAGCCCAAGGAGGTCCAAGTAGAAAACGCTACAGGTACTAACACATCAAATGAGGAGTATTGGGTGTAAGTAATAATGGAAAACCAACAATAATCACAGATGCCACATACCACTCTAGATCCATCATGTATTGACTAAAGATACACCATCAGCTAAAACTTGAGCATATCACCACCCACACCACCCACCTAGACAACAATGAGAAAGGGGGGGAAAAATTAGTAAAAAGGACAAAACGCCTGGATGACACACATAGAGGTGTGACAAGCTACCCACAACACATCAACATAGAGGAGCCACTAGAACAACTTCCATCTCAAGCGAGCGAGGCACCAACTAGATCAAGTGTTAACCTTTCTATGGGATGGCTATATGCATGTGCATGGTACCAATGGACTACTCTTTTGAGTAGATCTTATTATTTGTGTTCTTCTCATGTTTCAGGGATGAAACATGTTTAAGGGGGGTGGAATGTAGTATACCTAGGGGAGATAATATGGGGTATAGAGGGAGGTACCCAAGGGAATAATGTAATGAATAATGTAAGGATGAGAAATAAAAGGCCCATAATTAGTAAATAAAGTAGTTAACTCACATTATGCAAGGGACCACAAGTAGTTAGGAAATAATGTGATAAGCCCATGGTATTGGATGTATGGTATTTATAGACCCATGATATTGTATGTATGAAGCCTATATAGAGCTGGAGACTCCCCATTGATGATTTCAAAGATTATTATAATGACAAGCATATGGATTATGGAGTATTCTCCTTCCTTAAGGAGTATTTTTGTGGTGTTTCCATACCTCAAGGGTTTTGATATTAATAAATATCTGAAGTTCTATCATGTATTGTCTTATTCCTTGGGCATATTTTCCATTGTGATATATTTTCAGGTTAGATCTTCTACATCACCTATCCACATAAGATATTTTTCGTTAGCAAAACTAGTAACTCCATCAAGGAGGAACTTATTATTTCTTCTCTAGCAATTAGAATCCCTTGTCCTTTTCTCTCTTCATTTTGTATTGAATTTTCTTATATAATTCCTTGTCGTCTAGGTAGTTATGTAGCTTATTTATCTCAAATATAAGCAAGATATGGGTGGCTTTACAAATTTTAGAGCATGGTCCTACCCTTCCATTTAAAATTGTGAAAAATAAGGTTAATATATTACAAGCATTTAGGGGGGTGTGAGGTATAGAGTTTTTATATGTATTTGTTATATCCTTAAAAATCACTCTCTTTGAGCCTATGCAAATCTACTAAAATAATCTATTGAGACACCACAATTTTTTCCCTTTTTAAAATAAGTTTTAAGGTGCTTGCACACACCCTTAAATACAAAAAATGGTCTTTATCTACACTTCTTGCAACACACAATTATCATAGTCTACACTAATATTGGCCCATGACTTCCTTCCCAAACTTCAAATTTGATAATGTTAAGGAGAATCCACATGTGATGGGATATATATCTCATATGCATCATCGTGAAATTTAATTTAGGTTTTAGGATCACTTAGTTCACAAAAACATTTGATCCAATCCTTACATCTTATTATAGCTTCTCCTTCATATATATAGTGGAGGCCTTCCAAAGGGAAGGAGAGAGAACTTTTATGTAAGTTTATGTTGCTGAAATCGACATTTCCTTCCAACTTTGCTTTATGTTATTTGTGACATATCTATGAGGCTCAATGAAGGGTGAGGACAAGGAGTGAGAATTAATATTAAGCCAAGATTCAAGGTAAACTTGACTGCCTACTGTATTGTATTTTATATTATATAGTTTCGCTTCCACGTCTCATGTCTTTTATGTTCATGATTTGTCATGTGATTGATATAATTTAATTAATTGGAATATATTTTTATTTCAACTAATAGTCCATTATGTTGAAGATCATTGAAAAGGAAGTTCATTTATCTATGTAGGTAACAAATTGTAGGAACTAGAGCTAGGATCTCAGAAGCTACACCTATCAGCATCATAGAATAACAAACTTTGAAGAAAATATATGCAATTTGATCTTCTTAACCTTCATGTCTAGTTGATAGATTAATTTTGGTGCATGCCTAATGGATTTCCTCATAGTATTTCAACCATTTGTCTATCATAATTCATAGGAAGGCTTGTGGGATAACTTTCTTATCCACATAAGAGATTTTTCATTAGGAAAAATAGAAATTCCATCAAGAAGGAACTTATTGTTTCTTATCTAGCAATTAGAATCCCTTGTCCTTTTCTCTCTTGATTTTGTATTGAATTTTCTTGTATAATTTAGTTATTGTCTAGGTAGTTAGGTTCCTTAGATATCTCAAATATAAGCTAGATATGGGTGAATTTACCATGTTTATAACATGTTCCTGCCCTTCTGTTTGAAATTCTAAAAAATAAGGTCAATATATTATAGCCATTTGGGGGGTTGTGAGGTATAAGGGGTTTATAGGTATTTGTTATATCCTTAAAAATCACCCTATTTGAGCCTATGCAAATCTACTGAAATAATTTATTAAGACACCACTTTTGTTTCCCTTGTCAAAATAAGTTTTAAGGGTGCTTGCACCCACCCTTCAGGTCAAAACATAATTGGTCTCTATCTACACTTCTTGCAATACATAATTGTCATAGTCTACACTAATAATAACCCATGACTTCCTTCCCAAACTTCAAATTTGATAATGTTAAGGAGAATCCACTCATGATGAGATATATACCTTTTATTCATCATCATGAAATTTCATTTAGGTGTTAGGATCCCCTAGTTCACTAAAACGTTCAATCCAATCCTTTAATATTGTTATAGCTTCTCCTTCATATATAATGGAGGCCTTACAAAAGGAAGGAGGGAGAAATTTTATGCAAGTTTATGTTGTTGAAAATGAAATTTCCTTCCAACAATGTTTTATGTTATTTGTGACATCTCTATGAGGCTCAAAGAAGGGTGATGACAAGGAGAAAGAAGTAATATAAAGCCAAGATTTAAGGTAAACTTTACTATCTATTGTATTGTAGTTTATATTATATAGTTTCCCCTCCACATTTCATGCCTTTTATGTTCATGATTTATCATATGATTGATCTAATTTGATTAATTGGATTATATTTTCTTTTAAACTAATAATACATTATCTAGAAGATCATTGTAAAGGAATTTCATTTATCTATGTAGGTAACAAGTTGTAGGAACTAGAGCTACAATATCATAAGCTACACCTATCAGGATCATAAAATGACAAACATTGAACAAAATATACATAATTTAATCTTCTTAACCTTCTTGAATGATTGCTAGATTGATTTGGTTGTGAGGTATAAGGGGTTTATAGGTGTAAGGGACCCCTAGGGTTGCTAGGGTTGCTTTTCGCAAACCCCTAGTAGTTCTTGATGCTTCTGTATAAAATTCTTGTCCTCCGATGTGGAATCTTCAGCAGGTAAGTTCTTCCACTTGATGAGATACTCTGAAATTGATCAATTTTGTAGCTATCGAGTTCTTGTTTCTGTGGCTGCTCCAGGTTCCAATATGATTTTTCCTTCCTCTTCAATTTCTGGCAATATTGTTTGAATTTGGATCTTTTGTGACTTTTGAATAAGTGGCAATACTTCTTCATCCTTCTTCCATTCATCCCTTGCTTCGTTTATCCAATCTGGTTGGATAATAGAAATAACACAAAACAATGCTTCCACATCCTCATCCTTGAAGAGTCTTCACATTCGGTAAGGTCGCCATTTTTTAAGTGCATGTAGTATTGCCAATGTTTCCTTCTCATAAATATCTTGCTTGAGATGTACCAGTAAAAAGACCCCATCAAAACATTTTTCACTACGATGTTGATCTACCTGTTGTTTCGTTTGATTTTGTGCCGAAGTGGCGTTATCCTTTAAAAGTTGGAGAAATTGTTGTTGATGCTCGATGTGATCTTTCTCTGCTTGAACCTTTTTCTTCTTGATATGTCCTTCTATCTCTAGAGTTTGAGGAGTGGTAATTTCTTCAAATCCTTTACAAGATATGGTCGGATTCATTTCTTGATGCTCGATGTGATCTTTCACTTCTTGAACATTTTTCTTCTTGATATGTCCTTCTATCTTGATAGTTTGAGGAGTGGTAATTTTGGCCAATGAATTATAAGATATGGTTGGATTCATTTCTTCTTTCTCGATGTGATCTTTCAGTTCTTGCACCTTTTTCTTTTTGATATGTCCTTCTATCTTAAGAGTTTGAGGAGTGGTAATTCTTGCCAATGCTTTACATGATATGGTCTGTTTCATTTCTTCTTTCTCTAGGGTGGGGTCCTGGCATATATCCTCTTCTTTTGAGGTTTCTTGATCCTCTTCTTCCTCCTCTTCATATTATATGTAAAATAATTTCTTCTCAACACACTTATGACCTTTAGTGCATTTGCTATCACAATTGTAACAAAGCCCTTTTTCTCTTTTTTCTTCCAATTGTTGTGGTGTAACCCTTGTAGGTTGTGGAAGGCTAGGAGAAACAACACTTCCATCTTTATAGTTGTGAGGGGTATGCTTCCTCGTTTCCATAATTTTGCTTTCCACTATGTCACAAAGCCCTTTTACCCTTTCCAATTGTTGTGGTGTTGCTCTTTGTATCATCATAATGTTCCATCATTTCCTCCGTGAAAATTGACCACGTAACAAGTTGTTTACGAGAACAAAGCCCTTCATACCATAAAAATTGATCTGGTTCTAGATATGAAGATGCAATACATACATTTTGTAACAGTGGTACACCATGTAGATAAATTTACCGGATCCATCTGAAGTATCCAATTTACCTGATCTTTGCCATCAAACTTCTTCATCTTGCTTTTTCTTGATTTTAGGAGCTTGATCTTGAAACGACTGTAACTCTGTACTTTCGGATATTTAAGTTATGAAATTGCGACCTGTAGTAGCCCTCTACGTCCTCTTTTCAATGCCACTAGTGTGATGCAAATTGGATTCTCCAAGGAAGAGTTATGCAAAATCTCCCACAGTGACCTAATTATAGAGTAGTTCAGTAGAGCGAACTTGTACGATGTGCCACAAGTCACTATTTCGACCTTTGGCTCTAAAAAATATATACAAGAAACTACAGACCATCCTCTTTATACCTTCTTATGAAATTTCAATCAGATGCTCAGAGAGAAAGTTATGACAATTTTCCCCAGGTCACCTATTTGGAATGAAATTCAGGAGTCTGCAAGAAGACCAAATTCCTTAGATCATATCTCCGCAAATATAGTGCAAAAATCTCTGAAATTCGTACCTGATATTCAGCTCAATGTCTTCTCAAATGGTTTTTTTTTAAGCTTCTGAAATGTCGTAGAAAAAAGCTATAGCGAACATGTCACGATGACCTGCTTGGAGCAGCGAAACCCTAGAATCCAAAGCTCTGATACCAAATGTTTATAGTGCGAATCAAAGCTTTGGATTCTAGGGTTGCTAGATTGATTTAATTAATTGGATCATAGTTTATTTTCACCTAATAAATCCATTATGTAGAATATCGTTGAAAATGAATTTCATTTGTCTATGTAGGTAACAAATTGTAAGAAATAGAGCTAGGATCTCCGAAGCTACACTTATCAGGATCATAAATTGACAAACTTTGAAGACAATATACATAATTTGATATTCTTAACCTTCTTGCATGATTGATAGATTTATTTTGGTTCACGTCTAATGGATTTCCTCATAGTATTTCAACCCTTTTTTTTCATAAGTCATAGGAAGGCTCGTGGAATAACTCACCTATCCACATAAGATAATTTTTGTTAGCAAAAATGGCAACTCCATCAAGGAGGAACTTATTGTTTCTTCTCTAGCAATTAGAATGCCTTGTCCTTTTCTCTCTTGATTTTGTATTGAATTCTCTTGTATAATTTTTTTATTGTCTAGCTAGTTAGGTTCCTTAGATATCTACAATATAAGCTAGATATGGGTGAATTTATCAAGTTTGGAGCATTGTCCTACCCTTCCATTTAAAATTGTGAAAAATAAGGTCAATATATTGTAGGAATTTGGGGGTTGTGAGGTATAAGGTGTTTATAGGTGTAAGGTCCCCTCCTAGGGTCCTCTACCATATCTATATTCTCTAATTTTACATGAAATAAATGGGCAATAATGTATTTCTCACAAGACATTTAAATGATGATAAATTTATCATTTAAGATCTAATTCCTACAATTTAAATAGTGAACATTTCATTTCAATCACTTACATGAGTAATCTATGCATAGAGGAATATCTGTACCGATAGCCCGGTGGAGATGCCCTTGAGTTGTTGCTCTTGTTAGAATGCTCCTCTTGACAATCGACTGGATTTACTTCCTAGCCAACCAGGATGTAGTTTCTAGCTGAGGAAACCTCAATAGGTTCCCTAGCCCTCTGAGCCCAAGTCCAACCAGATATAGTGTGTCCAAGATGAATAATACTCCCTCCTCTCTCTCAAACAATTCCTCCAAAACCACAGCCAAACCAAAACCAAAAGCAATACCAAGGATCCCCCTTCCTCCCCTCATCCTTCCCCTTTTATGCTCCTCCTTCTCTTCTCCACCTCAACCATCTCTCATTAATGTTATAACTTCTCCCTCATCCTTACATTTGACTTCCCTTCTCCCAAGTAAGCATGAGAGGACATTTGGGAATGTGATATGAATATAAAATTGGGTAATTAATTGGAGAGGACCATGTCTTCTCCCAAGTAAATATTTTGGGGATGAGAGATGAATATATAAATTGGTAATTAATTAGAGAGGACCATGTCTTCTCCCAAGTAAATGTGAGAGGACATTTTGGGGATGAGAGATGAATATATAAATTGGTAATTAATTGGAGAGGACCATGTCTTCTCCCAAGTAAATGTGAGAGTACATTTTGGGGATGAGAGACGAATATATAAATTGGTAACTAATTGGAGAGGACTATGTCTTCTCAAAATTTAAAAATTTGGGGAGTTAAATTGGGAATAATAACAAAATTTATATCAGTACCAAATTTATAGTTTCACCAATTTGGGTATGTACCAATATTTCTTGATAATCATAAGTCCATATTTGAAGGAAATTTAAACACTTAGTAAATATATGCAAGATAAGATTAAGTAGGTCATTACATACACTCCTCCTTCAGAAAAGTTCATCCCGAAGTTAGAGTGTAAAAGATACAAGAGTTCGAAGAAGTTTGGAAATAAGGTATAACAAATGGAGAGAGATTTATGGTATTAAAATGCGATAAGTCAGAAAATGACATCATGTCCCATCAAGAGTCTCCAACTGATCTATATCCCCCTATCTTTCCTGACCTACTTCCATTCCCACCCTATCCATCCTCTACTGCTACATATGGTGGCATAGGATATACCAATCTAACCACTGATAAAACCAATATGGCGGAATCGTTGACTATATCAACCTAACTTCCCCAATAGGCAATTGGAAATCGTCATCACACATCTAGGGGAGCGTGTCCACCACTGCCCTCCCACGATTCTAAGTTTGGAGGTTACACAGTGGGAAATACCTTCACCCCTCCTTACAACTAGGGTCAACACCAACTGGTAATCATCATCACATGTCTAGGGGAGTGTTTCCATCATTGCCCTCCTACGATTCTAGGTTTGGAGGTTACACAGTGGGAAATACCTCCATCCCTCCTTACAACTACAGTCAAAATCTTAATATGGACCACACTATAGCGTTGGTTGGACTTGTCATCAAATAATCCAGTCAGGAAGTCATGCCACTTGTCATTTCCATTTTACCCATGTCATAAGAGTGCATATTAATTAAATAACAAACGTAATAGAACAATGTACGTCATAGCTTTCCTTATTAGATGTCTCGACCTTCCCGAATGGAATAGTAGATCTTGGTTATCATATGGTTCTTTCAAATCTGTAGGTTAGTTTTCATCCATGCATATATATAACAACAAAATAGATATAGATACATGATATTAAACATCATGTTATTAAATATAGTACCCATGTGTCAATTTTGTAGTTCATACTGGAAATAAATCTTACATTAGATAAATCATAACTTCACTAATTCATTCATTAGATAAATCATATCCACTTAATCCATACATGAAACAAAAATAACTCTGCTAAGTCATGCACTAGATAAATCATAACCAAGTAATTCATACATTAGGTCATACATCAAGCATTTCGATCACCGATACCTAATCCATCTAATGATTTATATACGTATTTTCACTTATCCAGCTAAATGCATGAATATTACATAGTGTTCATAAATAAATGACATGGAATTGAAAATAGAGCCTTAGCATAGGTAGCTATCTAAGACAAGATGGACATCATAAATGGTCAAAAGTGAGGGGTAATTGTGGCATATAGTCTTTGCGCCCTCTCGGGTAGTAGATCTTGGGTTAGACTTGTCCCATTATATCTTAACTTGGTCCACCAAGTGATGCATGAGCTATCAAACACTATGGTATAATATACATATAGGTTTGATGATTGTGGTTCCCACGTCTGAGACCTATAATTCCCTCCAGTTGAGTTTGTGGGATTCATGAGAAACATAATGTTATAGGACAGATACATAAAAACATCATGAGTTTTATGAAACTAGGGTGGTATTTCAAGACAATAGGATACTATTCTAATTTTCTCTTTGATTCTAAAGGGTCCTATAAAACGAGGTGGTAACTTCATACCTTTCTCAAATTAAATAGTGTTAGGAATAACTAAAAATAAAAACAAACTTGGTCCCCCACTTTAAAACTTCAATTGATACTAGGTGTATTAACATAACTCTTTTTCCTATATTTTGCTTCCTTTAAAATTTATTGAATCTATCTTAACTATTCCTCCATTTTGTTTTAAACAAACCTATCGTGACTATCATTGTGTCTTCCATCCTTTTGTCGACTCAATGGTGTCTTGCATGGCCTGCCATATAGAGATTGACGAGGCATCCTAATTGAATTGTGGTAATTTATAGGACACTATATTAATGATAAGTACCTTTCCCACTGAGTCTAATTATCCCTGACATATATTATAGGCATATATTCTATATCTTGATTTACTCTTTCAGCCTTTCCATCTATTATAGACGATATGCAATGCTAAGGTTTAACTAAGTTCCCAAAACTAACTGCAACTTGTCCAAAATGTATAAGTAAAGCGAGAGTCCTTATCAAAATGATCTTTATGGGTAACCCATGTAGCTAGATAACTTCACCTATAAATACTCAAGCCAAAATGGGAGTAGTCTCTTAGACGATGTAGTTAGCCACCTAGAGATACCAAATACATGGCCAAAATAGAATATGTTAAGGTTGTTTCTCGAGGAAGAGAGCAACTAATCTAGGGTATGTGTCTAATACACGTTTGGCACTTTTTCTGATGTAGGACATGTGTCCCAGCATGCCACTTGCTTGACATGTGGGATATGGACATACCCCTTGGAGGGCTGTGTCTTGTTACTTAGCTTGTAAACCTAAATCAATTAATAGTTTTTCCTTCCATTAGTGTTACAAATGGGCAGGTACTGTTTGCACAAACTGATGAAGTTTAGTTATTTTATTCTATTCGTTGTTTTAAAGGCTACAATTTTTTTATTTTTATTTTTTCTCTACTGGAACCATATTATTAAAATGACTCAAGTGCAAGAGTTAAATTGTCCTTTATTTTAGTGTTGACAAACCAGGCTTCTATCCTTTGGTTATTCTAGAATGTAACATTCATTGCCATTCATGTTATGTAGATTTGAGTATCTCTGTAGATGGGTGCATTTTATTATTGAATGAAAAACAATGGTATTTACAATGTACTAAAAGTGAAGTTAATCAATTGCAGGACTCACCTAAGGAATTCATATTCTGAGACAGGGAAGCACTTGAGAGTGAGTATGTTAGTTCCAATCTTCATCATTGGATTGATTTAATAATTGGCTGCAAGCAACGTGGCAAGCCAACTTAATTATTTTGTATGATCTATTCATGTGACATCTTGCATTGAAATTTAAAACAACATTTTTGTTTGTCAACATTTGATTCTCAAGCTCTAAATTATTTCTTGGATAGCAGGCTGCCAATGTTTTCTACCATTTAAATTATGAAAGTGGAGTTTGTATAGAAGCAATAGAAGATCCATTATAATGGGATGTTGTTGAAGGTCAATTTGAAAATTTTTGGCAGACACCTATCCAGCATTTTCGGAAAAAACATCCTAAGTGAGGGCTACCCATGCCCATTGCCTGTCCATTATATTATGCACCAGGCTCAATTACACTGACTTTAGTAGTTTCTGCAAGCTTTCAAGAATCAACAGTAATATTGTTTTTTGGTGTGATGGAGTCAACTGATGTACTTGTAGACCAGGGCTTATCATGAGAGTCAAAATGTGGCTAACCTCACAGTTACAGACTGGAGGCAACTTCACCTCTTTGTCTTCACAAGTTTTATAGAAAATCAATGCTTACAGAACTTAATTTTGGTTTCGCAATTGGATCTTATTTCAGAGCATGTTTTACCAAAATAATATCAGTTATTCATTTCCCTCGTACCTAATAGGAGGTGAATGTGGATTGGCCAAATAACATTGCTAGACAATTTTTTTGACGTCCGTTTTATATTTACTATACTGAATAGTTGTGATGAAAGTCAAATATCTTATCAAATCTGATCTTATCAGTACACATTACTCTTGACAGGAACCATTTTCTTTTTGTATTGGTTTATATCTTAGTATTCCTCATAAAATTGGTGGTCCCTTGGATGAGAACCTTGAGCTTGGGACACAATTCTTTTCTACCCTACAAGTGCGGTCATCGCTTTCTGCTGAGTTGTGGAAATTGGGATAACAGTTTTAGAGTTATATCTTTGAATGATGGGCACATGGTTCAAAGCGTAAGGTAGTACAAAGACCTGGTTAGCTGTGTTTTAGGTATTTGACAACTCTATTTTCTAGCAATTCTTGTAGACATTTTCGCCTACTTTATATTTTTAAAGTCCAGAGTACAACACTGCTTTTTCTCTGCCATTATTCTATGTATGGGACCTGATCGTCCTTGTTAACCTAGTGACATGGCTATGTGGTTCTCATGTCTTCTTCAACTATTAATTTCTAACATCTGTAGTCCTTGGGCTTTGCATTTTTTTTTTAGTCCAAAATTCAATATCGGCAATGGCCATTAGCTAAAATGGGCAAAGCCTAGGATTTTTATTCTCCAAGAGGATGGATATTTTGTACTTCCTTGCCTTGGTATCTGTTCTTAAGTTGGTGTTGGTTTGACTTGATTATTCTACATACCTACTTATGTTGTCCATCAACCTACATTTTCTTCTGCTAGTTTATTTGAATCCAAATGTTTGCCTTCTACAGGATATTTTCCTAATTTTGTAGTTTTAGCTCAAGAGAGTGATCTCCCAGAATATCAGCTAGCATATTAAAATTTTCTTTCTTAATTTCAGTGGCAATGGATGGGAGTATTATAGTTATTGGTAGTAATGGTACAACAGTTATGGTATGGGAAGTTACTTCGCGTACTAGAGCTATTAATAAGAAAGTATGAGATGCAATGAATATCCCAGATCAGATTTAGAAGATCATATGTTATCAAACAACCCTTGCCACATGCCTTGTGGACATGATGATGTTCTCACTTATGTAGCTACCTGCGTGGAGCTTGACCTTGTTGTCAGTGGATCTAAAGATTCCAATTGTATACTTTATGGCATGGTAGGTATGTAAGGCCTATTTATCATCCAAATGGAAGTGCACTAGCCAAGATGGTAGTATCATGACATGGTCGAATTGTATTATATTCTAATGATGATATGAATCTACTTCTTTACTCAATCAATTGGAAACTTCTTGCAACCTCTAAAACAAATGGTTGTATTAATTTCATGGAGCTTAGTAGTTGTGGTGAATTCTTAGCTTGTTCAGGGGATAAAGGAAAGATAATATTACGATCCATGCATTCAATTGAAATTGTAAGCCGATATGATGCAATGTGAAAAGTTATTTTGTCATTGAGTGTGACATCAAAAGTTTGTTTCTTAGTTGGGACATAAGAGAGGAGCCTCCTCATTTACTCATTAGAAACTCCCCAACAACGTAATATTAGTCTTCTTCAAAACATTAAATCAAGGGCTTTGCAACAGGGTAACTAAGTTGGTGATTTATGGATTCAACAACAACATAGAATGGCCAGATGAGCAATGGCATATAGTTGCTTCAAGTCTTTTTTTTCAAACTATCAAATCATAGGCCTTTGAAGCACAATGTAGCTAAGTTGGAAAATCAGTTTTGGAGAGATAAAATGGATTGAGAATTCAACATACATTAGACCAACAAATCCATTTCTTACAATCACTTCAAGTTATTTTATCAAGCTTCAAAGCTCAGGAGTTTCCATGGTAACTATGTTGGCACCTTTGTTCTCAAGTAATACAATGGATCTATCATCCAAAATCCATTGGTCATCCGAGCCATGATTCATAGTTTCTTCAGGTCTTTTTTTTTCATAATTGTTTTCTCACCTAAATTGTCATATGTTTGATTAGTATGGTGTAGATGGGCATTTATTTTTTATTTTATTTTAACAGTAGACGATTTCCACATGCCCTCGTTCACTCATGCGATTTCCATTAAAAAAAATGAAACTCAAGTGAATATCTTATTCTAATGCACTAATGTAAATATTCATTTAAAGATTGGTTGATGTACAAGATACCAAAATGTGACAGATATATAAAACCCTAACTAACGTTATAGTTTAGTTTTGGTTGAGAAGGTAATTTTTCAGAACATCATCTAGTTCCTTCCTTCGATATATTTTTATTTTTTTTTAAATTTGTACTTGATCCTTGCAGAGGTGGAACTACAACATGTTCTAAAAGGTTCATACATTGATAGATAAATGTGCCTTAAGACTGACTAACTTGGTATTGGAAGATTAGCATAATCTTCGAAAATGACAAATGAGTAACCATGCTATAAATTCAGTCTACAAAGTGAAATTATTTTGTGGACGTTGGCAAGGGAGAATTATTTAGCTAGCTTTTGTATCATTCCAAGTGAAAATAGAACTGGAATGACTTGCTGAGCTACTGCATGATGCCTGAAAATTAATCTGGATACTTGTGACAATTTAACAATTAGTTGTATAATTGTCTACTATAATTTATTGCCAAATTCTGCACATTCTTTTAATCCAGGGTGCAAGTATGTCTCTATGTCTTTGGTCAGCATTTCAAACTCTAGTTGGGTTGCATGTGTATGGAGATTTGTATTACATGGATTAGTTTTTTTTTTTGACTCCCATGTTGTTCAGGAATTCTCCTAGACGTTGGAGGATGTACACTATTGTCTATCAATTTTTCACCCTTATTTGAAAAGAATCTTGCGGAGTAGAGAAGCCAGTTGGCAGTCTCTGCAGTTGATGTAAATATTAATTCTTTGAAGTCACAAGAAACTTCAAATGTGACCAAATCGTTGTTTTTGTAACTATTGGATTGATTATATGAAGTTCTCACTGATCAGAATTGTCCATCATATCTGCATTTTCAATGGACTTTTCAGACAAGGTAAAGTATAAAACTAAAGTGTTTTTCCGCATTGGACTTTAAAGTGCGGATTTTTAATTTATAAGATGCATTGATTACAAGTCTTGATACTCATGCAGGTTAATGTTATGTGAAAAATTGATTGGATCATTTTATGTCTGAGGATGGATGGAAGGGCAGATTCAACAATCATCAAACCTATCCATAAAGCAGATGTGCACAGAATATGTTCTGGACAAGTTATTCTAGACCTTTCAAGTGTTGTTAAGGAACTTGTAGAAAATAACTTTGATGCAGAAGCATGCAACATTGAGGTTAAACTAAAAGAGTACGGAGGAGAATCCTTTGAGGTTGGAGATCATGGTTGTGGTATTTCACCTAAGAATTATCAGAGTGTGACTCTCAAGTATCATACTTCCAAGATTTCAACTTTTTTCTGACCTGCAATCATTGATTTCCTTTGGATTAGTTGGAGATGAAGCAGTGCAACAGACGGACTATAGATCACATAGTTTGGGGTAGGGCGGCCCATCGGATGGATGATAACAACCTCACCCACCAGACAAGAATAGAGGTTCAGACCAAATGACTGAGACGACTCACCTTCACCACATCACACATCCATCCAACAAGCTAAGAAGTGACCGAGGGATGGATAGAAATACCGCACCGGGAAGAAGGTACTGCAACCGCTAGGCAGGACACACCTAACATTGCCAACTCACCTTCACCACGCCACATCCACCGGGAAATAAATATGGCACCGACAAGGGACAGAGTTGCCTGACAGAGCCGACTGAGGCGATGATCAAACCCACCTAATCAGACCTGCCAATCATAGCTGAACTCATTGAGCCCATTGATAGAACTTCATTACCCACCTGTCAATGCTAGCCAAGAGCCTATCCACAGGATGGAGGTTAGGTACCCATTACCCTCCGATTCACCATTGACGATGAGGGTGAACATACCCACTGAAACACACATGCAGGCCGAGAATCATTCAATTTGAGTGGTAAGGAGAGGAGGTAGGCACTTACTGCTTTCTATTGACCGGATATCCACTTTGATTACTTTATGTGCAATAGCAACCAACTCATGTTGTCTGAAAAAACCTTGAAAGACCAGTTCACTGATCTTAACTTTGAGCATTGTACGAGCTTGGGTCAGAGCACTTACTAAACTTACCAGCCTACACTAATACTGATGTTTGGACCTATACCAACAACCTAGCATCTTGAACTTATATACCAGTTGGTTTTCAATTACCTGAAATTATAGCATTCATTGCATGAGCCTTTGATTGAATACACTTGCTTGAGGCAAGAATTGGGAGTGCGTCACTATTGTGCCTCTTGTCGGGCTCAACTAAACCCCCATATATTATTGATGAGTGAAGACAGACAGACAACTTTTCCAGGATATGGATGTGATGATGATTGCTCATTCTTAGACTTACTGCATCGGACGGATGGAAGGGTAACTCACATAGAGTAGAGAGAGCATCAGTGTATGGGCTTCATACATCATAGCATTCACCAGCGTTCCATAACACCGCTTACTAAATGAATCTGATGGGTACCATGTATTACCCTATTGGGATGGCTCATACTTAGAATCAATTAGAACACATCGAGAAGAGGCACTAAGTTCACTTTGTGCTTTGGGAGATGTGACCATTGTAACTAGAACAAGCCATGAAACTATTGGTACACAATTGACAATTGACTATTCAGGTTTGATTTCTTCCCAGAAAAGTATGGCATGTCAGATTGGTACTATTGTTACAGTGACAAAATTGTTTTCATCTTTTCCTGTAAGGTATAAGGAGTTCAGTCGAAATATTCATTGAGAATATGGCTAACTTCTATCCATATTGCATGCTTATGCTCTTTTTGCCATAGGTGTTTGATTTGCTTTCACTAATGTGATAGGAAAAAATTCCAAAAATGTGGTTTTAAGAACACAGGGAAGTGGTTCCATTAACGATAATATAGTAACAATTTTTGGTACCAAGACACTTTCATGTTTAGACACTTTAGGCATATGTGTCTCATATGGATGCCGTCTTGAAGGATTTCTATCTAAGCCCGGATCAAGAAGTGGAAGGGCTTCAGGAGATCAATAGTTTGTCTATGTGAATCGCTGTCTATGTCAATCTTCTTATTTTTTCTGCCCTCAACTCTTCATGGTTCATCCATGAGGCCATGGCCATTAGTTGCAGGTCCCCTAGTCTGGCATTGGGGTCCCACGCTTTGATGTCTATGAGGGCCATGTTATGTAGGTAGAATTCTACCATCTTTTCCTTATCTTCAGATGTGCTTTGGTCGCACAGATCCATAAAATTCCTGTAATCTTGGAAAGGCATTGTGCCTCTTTGTGCTAGAGTCTTTGTCTAGAATTGTAACCATTGGTCTTTGAGATATAGGCCATAGGATTTTGCTGGTGTTCTACATTGCAATGCCTCCATGGATAAGTTGGCCATGCATGCCAACTGGGTTTCTTTCTCTTGCAGCTGCCTCCTTAGCAATTCATTTTTAGTTTCAAGGTGGCTTCTTGTAATTTCTTCTCTGTTTCTGATAGCACTCAACTCTCTACCCATTTCTCTGAGTTTGTTTTCCATATGGCCAATATCCTCAACTCCCTTGGATTTGGCTATTTTCATCCACATATGTGTTATTATTCTCTCTTTCTCTAATTCAAATAATAGTAGAATTCAAAATTTTTGTGGAATTATCCTTCCTCCATCAAGAAGATTGTAGTAGGAGGCAAGACTAGGCTGGGGATTAGGTTCTTGTATCATTGGATCTCTTGTAGTTTTGACAGTGCATCCTGTAGAATTGTCTAAGCCTCCTGTAGGACTGTTTTTGGGTCTTGTAGTTCTACCTTTTATTTCAATGTGGGAGATCTAGGAGTCTCCCTTTCATATGTGATAGGTTCCTTGGAAGGGGATTCTTTTCCTTGGGCAAAGGGTGAATCTTCAATTGTAATTTGCATTTTTGAAGAGGGCTGAAGTTTGCCTGCTTTGACTCTGGTGCTCTTCCTAGCGCTAAAATACATTGAGGCTTGCCTTTTCATTTTTTGCTTTGGCTTGATTGGTGTACTGACGGCAGTGGGGGCAGTTGCTGCCTCTCTTTCCAGTGTCTCAGGGGACCCTTCTCCTTGTTCTTCCTTCTCTGCCTCTTTTTCTCCTTCTTCTGTCTCTTTTTCTCTCTCTTTTTGCTCTGTTTCTCCCTACTCTGTTTCTTCAACTTTCTCCTCCTCTATCTTAGTTTCTTCCTCCTTTCTTTCTTGTTCTGCTATGTCACCAGTGGCGTCAACTTCTCCCCCTTGCTACTTTTCGTCCTCACTGCTAGTAGTATTGATATCATAGGTTAGGGCCTTTATGTCATCCTTAGCTGTCATGTTTCGGAAGACTTCCATGATATAGGGAGTGTGAATGTATGGAGGGCTTCTTCCACTAGGATTTTGATTAACCCATGGTGAGCTAGCTACTATGAACTACCTGCTTGAAATTTAGTGTTGGAGTCAATGAGGGACTACAGGAGGAAGTAGGGGATGCTAAGCTTCTGAGGTGCTCAAGTGTCCATGCCATACCTTAATTAATGAAGGATTATAAATTGATAACCATAGAAAATGTTGTACATCCCCTCACAGGAAATGTAATTGATTATTTGGTAGCTAACCTCACCCCAAGGATATGTTATGCTAGCCCTTCTAATGCCATTTTTATCCTCTACACGGGTTTCATTGTTTTGGAAAAAGTTTTTCTTGGCAACCTGGCCAATTGGTTTCTCATCCTTACTCCAAGGCAGCCCAAGAGGAAGGGTAGTGACCCTACTAATGAATTCATGGGTTATCTCCATGGAAAGACGTCTAAAGGTGACAGTGGCATGTGTTCTTGTGTGTGGGACCAAAGAGTGGGCAAATTCTTGGGAAATTTCCTCATCGAACCCTCAGAATTTCTCAAAAAAGTTCATCCAATTTTCTCTTGCGAATATGTCCACTACTTGGGGATGTGCATGGAGCCTGGTGGATTTGGTGGGCTCCTTTCTCATAATTTAATTAAATGGAAAGACCTGTGAGCAATTTTGAAACCAACTTTTCGGACTAGCTAGGTGAGTCCATCATCAGGGTAATGAGATCTGCATTTTGAGAAAGAGAGAGTCAAGAAAATGAGAACCTATTAATAGAAGGATGGATAAACAACCTAGGTTTGGAGAGGTCGGCTTGCATTTCATCAATTTATTAATAAATGGATTAAATAAATTTTAAATTTTGATTTTAAATTTTAATTTAATTAATGATTTTTAAACCTATATTAAAAGTAAATTTTTTTAACTAGATTAATTTGACCTAATATTGAAAATAAAATTAATTTAAACTAAATAAAATCAATTTAATAAATTAATAAATTAATTAATTAATTCAATTAATTTTAAATATAGTTTCATTAATAAATTTAAAACTATATTAATTTATTAATTAATTAATTTTTAAATTTAGTTAATTAATAAATTTAATTTTTTTTTTTTTTAGAAAAAATAAATTCACTTAAATTAATTTGGCCTAAAATTAAAAATAAAATTAGTTTAGACTAAATGGATTCAATAAGTTTTAATTTTGTTTTAAATTTAATTTTATTACTAAATTTAAAACTATATTAAAAGTAATTTATTTATTTATTTATTAAATAGATTAATTTGACCTAACTAAACATAAAATTAATTTAAACTAAACTTAACATAAAATCAATTTAATTAATTAATTAAATTAATTTTAAATTTGGTTTAATTAATAAATTTAAAACTATATTAAAAGTAAAAAAATTTATTTTAAATAGATTAATTTGACCTAACTAAAGATAAAATTATTTAAACTAAATTTAACATAAAATCAATTTAATTAATTAATTAATTAATTACATTAACTTTAAATTTGGATTAAATAATGAATTTAAAACTATATTAATTAATTAATTAATTAATTAATTTTTAAATTTAGTTTAATTAATAATTTTTTTTTTTTATTAAAATTAATTCACTTAAATTAATTTGGCCTAAATTAAAAAAGAAATTAGTTTAAACTAAATTTAAAATAAGATCAATTTAAATTAATTAATTAATTAATTAAATTAATTTTAAATTTAGTTTAACTTTTAATTATGCAATTATATATATATATATATATATATATATTTATATATATGTTAATATTAATTTATTTACTTTTTTGAGCAGTGAATGCTGTCTTAAGGGAGAATTTGTATAAATTAAAGTTACTTTATTTTGTTTAACAAGGGTTTCCAGGTATTACTTAGTTTAAGACCATCATCCCTATTCATATTATTAGAAGATTTTTCAAGTTCTATTGCCTCTCTGCAAGACCATGAAATTGAAAGAGGCAATAGAAATTGAAAAATCTTCTAATAATATGAATATGGATGATGGTCTTAAACTAAGTAATACCTGGAAACCCTTGTTAAACAAAATAAAGTAACTTTAATTTATACAAATTCTCCCTTAAGACAGCATTCATAGCTCAAAAAAAAAAAAAAATTAATATTAACATATATATATATATATATATATATATAATTGCATAATTAAAAGTTAAACTAAATTTAAAATTAATTTAATTAATTTAAATTGATCTTATTTTAAATTTAGTTTAAACTAATTTCTTTTTTAATTTAGGCCAAATTAATTTAAGTGAATTAATTTTAATAAAAAAAAAAAATTATTAATTAAACTAAATTTAAAAATTAATTAATTAATTAATTAATTAATATAGTTTTAAATTCATTATTTAATCCAAATTTAAAATTAATGTAATTAATTAATTAATTAATTAAATTGATTTTATGTTAAATTTAGTTTAAATTAATTTTATCTTTAGTTAGGTCAAATTAATCTATTTAAAATAAATTTTTTTACTTTTAATATAGTTTTAAATTTATTAATAAAATTAATCCAATTAAACTAAAATTAAAAATTAATTAATTAATTAATTAATTAGTTAATATAGTTTTAAATTTATTAATTAAACCAAATTTAAAATTAATTTAATTAATTAAATTGATTTTATGTTAAGTTTAGTTTAAATTAATTTTATGTTTAGTTAGGTCAAATTAATCTATTTAATTAAAAAAAAAAATAAAAAAAATACTTTTAATATAGTTTTAAATTTAGTAATAAAATTAAAATTTAAAACAAAATTAAAACTTATTGAATCCATTTAGTTTAAACTAATTTTATTTTTAATTTTAGGCCAAATTAATTTAAGTGAATTTATTTTATCTAAAAAAAATTCAAATTTATTAATTAACTAAATTTAAAAATTAATTAATTAATAAATTAATATAGTTTCAAATTTATTAATTGAAACTATATTTAAAATTAACTTAATTAATTAATTAATTTATTAATTTATTAAATTGATTTTATTTAGTTTAAATTAATTTTATTTTCAATATTAGGTCAAATTAATCTAGTTAAAAAAATTTACTTTTAATATAGGTTTAAAAATCATTAATTAAATTAAAATTTAAAATCAAAATTTAAAATTTATTTAATCCATTTATTAATAAATTGATGAAATGCAAGCCGACCTCTCCAAACCTAGGTTGTTTATCCATCCTTCTATTAATAGGTTCTCATTTTCTTGACTCTCTCTTTCTCAAAATGCAGATCTCATTACCCTGATGATGGACTCACCTAGCTAGTCCGAAACGTTGGTTTCAAAATTGCTCACAGGTCTTTCCATTTAATTAAATAATCTACCAGCCTGTATGGAATCTCTCTTCAACATCCTTTCTCATAAATTCTCCTATCATTTTTTTTATACTCTTTTGGGAAACCAAATGTGGAGATGGAGACAACAATTTTTGAGAAAAACAAAGAAATATAGGAGACTGTGTTTTTTTTTAAAAATAAGCAGAAGATTGTTTTATGTACTTTTTCCTCCTAAAGGCTTTATCTCCTCCTCAAGTTGAAACCACTACTTGCATAAATTTATATTCAATGGGGGAATGCTTGAAACCTACCTCCTCAGACTGAAAATCATGCTAAAACTCATGTTTTCTCCCTTCAAAACAACTCACTTCCCCTCCTCTAGAAGCTTGTTGTCCCTCCTATAGAATTCTTGTAGGTGCTCCTGTAGAACTTGTAACTGCTCCTGTAGAAAACACTGAGAGTAGGAATATGGGACAGATCAATGGAGGATGATGGTTACGAGGCTGTGGGGGCACAAGGAGACTACTGTAGCTGAGTTACGAGGAGAGAATGAAGGAAAAGGTGGTGACAGTGCCCGGGGAGGAGTACTTATTACCCTTTATGGATATTTCCAGTGATGGGGGGGGTGAGCTGGCAAAGTATACGTTGGCCATATTCGGGCTGTTGGTTCCCACCTTCGTTGTCATCATGGCCCCTCCTCGTAATCATCCATCATGATTGCATCGGAGTTCACACTTCCTCTACTCCTTGTCCTTGACATATTTCTTGAGTCAACTAGATGAATGTGGCCAAGTTAATTGGCCACCTTTCCCTTGTTTAACCTCAACCATATCATTGCTTTTGCATGACTTCTAATTATAAAAATGCAAACAGAGGAGCGGGTTAGTTACTTACCTGCGATCTGAATGTATTTGCTGTGAGGTACTGTGGCTCTCTCTCTGCTGCATTCCTTTGTTTCTTTTGATGCATGATGTCTGCTTGCTAATGTGTGGCTACATCTTGTGCAGGTTCTTCTCTGGCTGGATCTACGCTTCAAGCATCTTCCTAACCTTCATTTTTGCACTCTATTGCTACTGATGTTGAATTTTAATGGGATCACCTGCTACAGGAATTCCTACAGGAGCTCCTGTAGTTGCTTCTCCCCTTGAAACTTCATCTTCTTTCTATTCTTGGAGCTATGAGGATGATGCCATAGATGTAGATAGAGATGGAGAGGTAATATGTAAGCTTCAAGTGAGGTGGATGGTGCTGCTTCCTCTCTTATTTTTCGTTTTTTTTCTTTTCCCGAGAAACTATTTTTTTTGTGTTTTTCATGGACAGGAAGAAGAATGATGCTTGGGGTGTGATGCAAGCTTGGAAATGATGGAAATGAGGTTTGAAGACTGTCGAAGGGTTTACAAGTTCCTCATGAAACTTCCATGTCCCTCAAACTACCATTTATATCCACTTTTGGCTATCTGTAATTCCTACATGAGCCTCTTGTAGAAAACATAGAGCCTCCTGTAGAAAACACAGTTTTTTAAAAAGAAGTACAGTGAGGTGAAAGAAATGCCAAGAATGATGGAGAAAGGTGTGGGAAGGTAGGATAGGTGATAGTGTGGAGGTCAAGGCTCCCTTGGCACCTTCTTCTTCTTCCTGTAGTCCTCTCGCAAACCTGCAATGCAAATGAAAATTCATTTTTCTTTTTCTCTCTGTTTTTTTTTTTTTGAAAACAACTAGGGCACCTCAGGGAGGTTTTCACCCTAATTGCTTGCCTTGGGAACCTCCAAGGGATGTTTTCGCCCAGGGATATTATTGTTTTCTCTTCTTTTTTTTTTTGACATCACTGGGCCACCTCATAAGAGGTTTTCAACCCAATGATGGGACTGAAGTGCCTCATGGAGGTTTTCACTCGAGTCCTTATTTTTTAATTTCTTTTTTCTTTTTCTTCAGTGAGTGGGTGAAGTGGAGGCTAAGACATGCTCCAGTACCATCACTGCCTTATTCATTTCTTCGATGAAGTCTCACTCGGAGAAGGATTTCTTATAGAATTTCAACTGATGTCCATTGACAAGCATGGGGATGGCTTCATCATCAATGGTTCTGATAAAAAATGAACCATTGTCATTGCATTTCTCCACAGTGTAGGGTCCTAGCTATCTTGTCCTTAGCTTGCCTTTGAAATATTTGTATCTTGAATCATAGAGTAGTGCCCAATATCCCTCTTGGAATTGCTTCTCCTTGATATTTTTGTCATGCCATATCTTTCTCTGAAGCTGAACTACCTCTATATGGAGAAGGACCTGCAATCTATGTTCATCCAATCCATTGAGCTGAAGTAATCTTTCTTTCTGTGCGTGGAAGTAATCTTTCTTTCTATGCACGGCTGAGGTCTAGGTCCAGCTGAGCTACCATCTTGACGGTATTGAATTCAAATTCTATGGATAGCAAATCCTTCTTCCCATAGACCAGTTCATACGGTGCGAACCCTGTGGTGGTCTTCCATGTTGTGTTGTAGGCCCAAGTGGCCTCAACTAATCTATTTGCCTAGTCTTTTTTGCCGCTGCTCACTACCTTTGTTAGGATCTCTTTGAATGCTCTGTCAGTGACCTCCACCTACCCATTGGCTTGTGGATTGTAAGGGGTGGAAGTCATGTGTTTGATTCTATGATGTGTGAGCAGATCTTCAATTAAATTGGAAGTAAACTAACTGCCTTGATCTATGACCAACTCTCTTGGATACCTAAACTTATAGAATATGTTTTCTCTCAAAAACTCAGCTACTTTTTCCTCTGTTGCTGCTTTGATTGATTTTTTCTCTGCCCACTTTTTCAGGTAAGTGGTGCACACAATGATGTATTGTTTCTGCTTTGAAGGAGTGCTGATAGAACCCACAAAGTCCATGACTCACTTTTCAGATGGCTCAAAGGTCATTTGAGGTTGCATGGGCATCTCATCCTTTGAAGTAGGGTTACCCATCCTCTGACACCGATCACATTGGCTGGTATATCTCCTCACATAATGATGAAGAGTGGGCCAGTAGTAGCCTTCTTGCAATATCTTGAAGGCAGTTCTTTTTGCTATGAAATGACCTCCACAAGCCCCATCATGACAAGTCAGGAGGATTTCAAAGACTTCCTCCTCCTTGACACATCTTCTCAAGATCTAATATGGGCCAAGTTTGAAGAGATTGCCCCCAATCCAAGTGAAAGGGGTGGTTTTCCTTACTATCTTACTCTTCTCTTTTAAGGACAGGTGTGGTGGGAACTGTGCTGAAACCAAGTAGTTTGCTCTATCAACAAACCATGGTGAGAGTTCTGAGATAGCAAATAGATGTTCATTTGGCATTTGGTCATCCACCATTCCTTCTTCACCTGTAGGAAAGTTTACTCTAGACAAAAAGTCAGCAACAACATTTTCTTTACCAGGCATCAATAATGGTCAAATCAAACTGCTGCAGTAAAAGAAACCATCTAATAACGCGAGCATTTACATCTAGTTTGTTCATTAAATATCTAATTGTAGCATGATCAGTGTGAACAAAGGCTTGATAGCATGTGATATAATTTCTGAATTTTTTTAAGGAATGCACGACAGCTAGGAGTTCCTTCCCAATCACTGTATAGTTTAACTCTACCTTTGACAAGTTTTTGCTTATAAAGTATATGGTGTTAGAAAATTATATATTACAGAGAAATGGAAAACATAAAATATTGGAGAAATATAAACAAAGAAAATGCATAAAATAAGAGAGACACAAATATACATGGTTCACCCAATTTGGGCTACGTCCACCCTGAATAGCCAGTCCTTCCTTTCTATTATCCAGCAAAATGAAGAGACACAACCTACAGAAAATCCACTGTAATATCCTCTGTTTTCTCTCACAGTCTCACCTCTCTGTTTCTCGCTCAGAGACTACACATCTATATCTCAGCCTCAAATACAATGCCCTCATACAAAGAGAGGGGTTGCCTTCTAGGGCAAAAAACCCTAAACTAAACATAAGTTCTATCGTCAGATCATCCACCTAATGAACGACCCAGATTGACTAGAAATTACTATATTTTTACAAGGCAATTTTACATATATTTTTGGCTTTGGGGGCGCTGCCCTCGAACCCCTGCCGGGGGACCGCTGGTCCCCGAAACCCCCAGCCAGGGGGGATT
The DNA here is from genome assembly GCA_031772625.1 of Pinus tabuliformis. NCBI lineage: Eukaryota > Viridiplantae > Streptophyta > Pinopsida > Pinales > Pinaceae > Pinus > Pinus tabuliformis. The sequence goes on along the minus strand of CM062820.1, from coordinate 1,407,701,009 downwards.
GGCCCCCCTGGACCCCTGCGGGGGGGGGACAAGTCCCCCCCCGCATGGATGGGTGTACAAACTTCCTGGGGTATACATTCGGCTGAAACAAAAGACCTCAAAACAATCATGCTCCACACACAACATATGGCATAAGCTAACTTTTCATCAATTTGTCCCAAAGTTGCTCCTATTGCTTTGTTCGATGCATCTATGTGAATGTGGAAAGGTAGGGCCTAGTTTGGGCCTCTCAGAATTGGGGCAGTGACGAGTTGGCTCTTCAAGGTATCTAGGGCTTCTTGAAAGTTTTCCAACCATATGAACTTGACATCTTTACCAAAGGGGCCAAACAAAGGAGAGGCTAGCTTACTAAAATATTTAATGAATCTCGTGTAATACCCAGCTAAGCCTAGGAAACTTTTGACATCTCTCACCTTTTGAGGAGGTGGGACCCTTTGGATGATGGCAATTTTTTTGGGGTCCACCTGTAGTCCCTATTGAGATATTGCATGACCTAACACTGTCCCTTCAGTTACCAAAAATTCAAATTTTTCCAAACCGAGGGATAGGTTCATCTCAATACACTTGTCTAGAACTTTTCCTAGGTTAGATAAAGCTTCCTGAAAGTCAGAGCCATAAGGAGTAAAGTCATCCATATATATCTCTACTGCATCATGAACTAATTCAGAGAATATACTCAATACCACTCTTTGGAAAGTGGTTGGAGCATTACAGAAACCAAAAGGAAGGACTCGGTATGCAAAGGTACCCCAAGGAAAAGTGAAAGTGGTCTTATCTTGGTCTTCCGGGCTAATTTGAATCTGATTGTACTCGCTAAACCCATCTAGGAAAGAAAAAAGATTTTTCCCTGCCAGACTGTCTAACACTTGATCTATGAAAGGTAAAGTAAAATGGTCCTTTTTAGTGGCTTTGTTTAATTCTTGACAGTCAACATAGATTCTCCACTTACCATATTTCTTTGGCACTAGCACCAAAGGAGATACCCATTCACTCTCAGAGATGGGATAGATGAATCCTACATCAAGAAATTTCTGCAGTTCTTCCTTAACAATATCTTTAAGTGCTAGATTCATCCTCCTTTGAGCTTGCAACCCTCCTTGATGTATATATGATGAGTACATATTGAAGGGTGCACTCCCTTCATCTCCGTATAACTCCAAGTAAAGGCACCCAAGTGCTTTCTCACCAGGCTACATAGTTCCTTCTCCTAGGAAGTGGATAGGGATGGATTGATTTTCAAGGTTCTTTCTAGGCGGAACTCTATATTCTTAACACGGAGAGAAGTGGAGTCGGCCACTCTGAGATTAGTTGAGGGGTTGTTTTGGGTTTCTCTTCCTATGTCCTCTAATGGGGATACATTGGGAGGTCGATTTTGAATCCGATTTTCAATCATATCATCCTCATCTTGTTGTTTTCCTCCCATGGCAATTTCTAATGCACAAAATGGTGTAGAATAGACTTCATCCTCATCTTCCTCCTCTAACTAGATAGGTAGATCATGTTCTAGCAAGGGTTTGGCAGGAGGATATAGGATTAAATGCTTGGACATGTGCCCGTTATTTATGGTCATGTTCCCAGCTCGACAGCTGATTTAGGCATCAATGGTAGCCAACCACAGTCTTCCCAAAATGAGAGGATACCCAGTGAGCTTTTCTTTGGTTGGAGAACTAAGAAATCAACACGGTACTCCAAAGAATCAATGGAGACCATCACATCTTCTGCAATCCCCTCAGGGGTCACGGTGGAGCGGTCTACTAGCTAGAGCACGATCGTGGTCTTCCTTAAGGAGCCCTGGAGGTTGAGTTTGAGCATTGTTTCCTTTGCCATCACATTAATGGCAGCTCCCAAATCAATCAAGGTGTGTGAGATCATGCTGCCATTGATGTGGACATCAACTACTGGGCTTCTAGGGTCCAGATATTTTGGACAGATTACCTGCCCTAACATTAGGTCAGATAGTTTCGCGATGACATTGATGGTTGGGGCATCTCTCTTGTGCCTTCCTGGATGCCTAAAGCATTTTTCTTTGATCAACATAGTGTAGATAGGCACATATTTTATGGAAGTGGTATGTTCACACATAAATGTTTCAATTCTCCCAAGAGTTTAGTTTCTTCTGGGGTAGGCTGGACTATCATGGATAGTCTCTTGGGAAAGGGTGGAATTGATTTCGGTTCACTTTCCACTTTATCTTCCTGAACCTCCCTTGGTGGAGGCTGGCAATTTGGGAGAACTTTCCCAGATTGCAAGTTAATTTCTTGAATCTCCACAGCATAAGTTTGGCATGATGGTTCCCAACTATACACTTGCTGAGCATGTTTGTTGTTCGGGTTCAGATTCAGTTGGGTAGGCATTTGGGGTTGCTTTGGTGGAACAGGAGGTAGCTGTTGTGGTTGCAAAGGTGGTGGATGCAAAAGAGTGGGAAGAGAGTTGTATTGGGGCCTCCATCCATCATGAGGTGCATTCCACTAAGGTTGTGGCTGAGAATAGGGTTGAAATGAATGGGTGGATAGTTGGGCATGATAGTGAGATGTGAAGGACCAAGGAGGAGGCATGGACCAGGAAGGATGAGTAGGAGGGCCCCAAGAAGGTATGGAAGTCAGTTGCTTGGGGTTGTAGTATGCCAGAGATGTCCCCTGCATCCCCTGTTGGTATGGGCTAGGTCCATCCAGCCTCCTTTGGTTTATGTAATAGAGCTGTTCAATGATTCCCTCAACCCCTTGATATACAACTTTAAGTCTGGGTAAGGAAGGGCACTTATCTGTAGAATGATTTTCTTCACAGAGTGAACAAACCTCTATAGAGTTCAATGGGCATTCATTCCTAGGATGCCTTCTGGTGCATCTAGGGCAAAAAATGGTTGAAGCCAGCTCTACTTCCTCTTGTTTCCTTTTGATATGAAAGGTATCCATTTGCATGGAAAGAGTCTACAACATCTCACTCTTGAAGTCTTCCAACATATTTCCAGTTTCTCCTTTAATGGATGAATTAGAGGAAGAGGTACTGACTATGGGTTGACACCCCTTAGTTTTCTTTTTGGCTTCTCTAGAATGGTTTCTAAAAATAGTCTTTATGTCCTCATAGGATAGTCGGTAGATGTCTCCCCCGGCCAGTAGATGGAGGGTGTCTAAAAGATCTTCCCGAGTTCCCAGCAGGACTAGCTTCAGAGACTCAGGGTCAAGTGTACATATGATCCCTTTGTAGCTGAGCTGGAACCTCTCTTCATAGTCCTTCGGGGACTCATCACTTCCTATGGTCATTCAGAAAAATTTCTTCTTTAGTATCTTTTCACCTACAATAGTCTCGATACTTGTTGTTAAAGGCTTGCTGCATCTGAGCGCAAGTTGTGATGCTATTGCCAGTTAATCCCATGAACCAGTGCAATGTTGCATCCTTGAGAGTAAAAGGGAACAGTTTCAACTTTTTCTCATCTTTTGCATAGTCATAGGTTTGACAAATAACAACAAACTCAAAAAAAAAGGTGTTAGGATATTCTTTAGTCAGACCATAGAAATGAGGTAGGGCAGAAGGGCTTATATTCTTCATTTTGGTGTCCCCATTGGTCTCCCGAATAAGAAAAGTACCCTCTATTATCTCTCCATTCCCCCTAGAATTTATTTTTTCAGCCATTGGCTCCAAAGGAATGTTTTCTTCTTCTTCTTCCCCTATGGGTTCTTCAAATATGCCTTGCTATTCACCTAAGGGTTCTTCTTAATCGCCATTGCCAAAAAAGAGAGAAGGTTGGCTGTGTGAAGCAATGGGGGCGTTGGGAAAAAAATTTCTTGAGTTATATCTATTCCTATGAGGCATGAAAGGAAATCCTTTTGGTTGGTTTTTCTTTTTTCCCAAAGTGATAGTACCTGCAGAAACTGAAATGGTGATTGAACAAAACAAATTGCAACTAACTGAAATGAACATGCTGAAATGAAATTTGCACAATTGAAGAGGAAAGCAGGTAAATGTAGAACTAAAGGAAAAGAAAGGCTAGTTTACTCTTGCTGAAATGAAATTTGCAGAATTGAAAAGGAAGCAAGGAAATGTAGAATTGAAGGAAAAGAAAGGACTAGTCTACTTTTGTTGAAATAAACTATTAGCAGAATTTTGCAATAGAAAAATAGAAGAAATTAGTAATCATAGAATACTCCGATGCTTCCCTAGAAATGGTGCCAAAATGTGATGAGGACCAGTAATGCAGCAATCATGTTACAACTCCTGGGCTACCTACTTTACTCTTATCAACCCGGTAGTTCGTAACAAACTTGGAAGCGTCGCTACTGTATGCACAAGTACTAGTTCTTACTTCAGGTTGTAACTTGGACAACCGACGTAAGATTAGTGGGAGATCAAGCCAAATTATATGGATTCCAGAAGAAGATCTATATGTGATGAAAGGAAAGAAAGATTACTCTATAGATGCTACTCTAACTGCAGAAAGGAGAAAGATTGAAATGTAAAGCAAATCTAGTAAACCCTAATTAACCAACTAATCCAAATTTTGCAGAAAGCACTATGAAAACCATGAAAATAATGCCATTACCTACTCAGGGAAGTAAACAACATATAAATAATCTATTTCTAGAAGTAGATAAGCATAAAACATCTTTTTGGATTTTTATGTATTTTTATGTGAATTTGACATGCATGTAATTTATTGTTTGTGAATGTGGCAGCAAATAGGTGGCGTTGGATGGTGTTTTTGGGACTTGAGAGGATGTATGATGGTGTGGATGGGTCCTAGGAGGTCTTGGGTGGCCTTTTGGAGGCTTTTCCCACACTCGGCCTTCAAAAGAAAGCCTACAGGAAAATCTATAGGAGGACACAAGAAATCTATAGGGGGAAAACAAGGCAAGTACAAGAGGCCTACAGGAGGAGGCTGAGAGAAATTTTCACTGTTTTGAGGGTGTGAAAGTGGGTGAAAAAGGTGGATGAAGGTTGGGATGAGGTGTTAGGGCACCTAAGGTCTACCATGAATCACCAGGAGAGAGGAAGATGATTGGGTTCACTCAAGGAGAGAGGAAGATGATTGGGTTCACTCAAGGAGAGAGGAAGAAGTTTTATGAAAAATGGAGGAAACTAAGGTAGAGTTGAGGTGAGGTTTGGGTGACATGTAGGTCATGGATCAGATGGAGGATGTGATGGCTAATAGGCTGGCCTACTGCTAGAAGATATCTGCTGCAAAGAGACTAACAATCAACCAATAAGATCAAATAAGCAATGAAATGAGTGCATCTAGAAAAATAGAGTTTTGCATCAAACTAGTCTAAACTATGATCTATGAAAGGAAATGCTGAGAAGTGCTAGAAGAAAGGAAAGAATGAAAGAATACTATTGTAAATAAATAAGTGAGCATGATGAATAATATCTAAAGCAAAGCAAAACTAGATTGTTAACCAACCAAAAAGTTGCAAACACTAGAAGTCCTATGAATGAGGAAAATCTGTGTTTTTGGGGCAGAAAGAGGGTCTTTGCCTCAAATCATGGTCCAAAATGGAGGAAGAGAGGCCAAGGCACTATTTCTAGCCTTTTTAATCTTCCCTTTATCACTTCTTAACGTGCTACAGAAAGCACAAATGGAAGCAAACTATTGAATCATCAAAAGCAACCTATTCTTAACCATAAACGAAATACATCTAACAACAACCTAATCTACAAATTAAAATAAAACATACAAATACAAGTAAATAGGAGCTTGGCTACTTGGATTGGGCCCTAACCCAAGAGCTTCAGCCCTCTAAGGTAACTGAGTGCTAGCTAAAAAATGATTCCATCTTTATTATAAAAAAAATAACAAGATTACATGAGACTGTCACAAAATAATAAGCTTGAGGTTGGAGCAGAGTTTACATAAGCAAAATACAAAAACAATCCTACCCCGGTGAGGTTCTAGGCCTCTCTACTTATACAAATTAAGTTACCAACAACTTCCTTAAAACCAGGGAGGCTTGGCTCCCAAAAAGCGAGATAGTCATCAATCATCTTTCACTTGCTTGACTGCCTTCTAATGAATTGTTTGGATGCTTGTAGTCTGAGCTGAATGAAGGGGAATTCAAAGTGAGGAGTAATAAATGAGGGGGTTCCCTCCTATACGTCCTCTCTTTTGTCAAATTCGAGTTATTGTTGCCATTTGTCCACTTGATCCTTGAATTTGACCTCGAAATTCATAAATAATCTGCATTAAACACATGTTAGACCACATAGCATCATAACTAACTCATCACTCTATATGCATAAATATAATCAGAAAAATATACAAAAAGCTAAGAGAATGGTTGATTTTACTAGGTTATGAGATAAAATGAGCCCATATAACTACCCATTTGTGAGGCTCATCAAGCTATACAAATATTATAACTCTCGGCAATACCCTATGGTCATCTTAAATTTCATCGTTCCCACTACATCATATGATGTGAATGTAACTCCAGACAAAATAAAAATATTTCTTCATGATGAAGGTCTTTTTATGTCTACTCTAGGAGAGTCCTTAGAAAAATATTATGCTCCTAATAAATATACTTATGCTATTAATAACTTTGAAAGTGCCTCGCAGTTGAGGCACACATGCAACCTATTGTTACCATCACAGAATGCATAATATAGGGAGAAGCAGCCACATGAAAATATATAATGGGAAAGAGGCGATTGGCTCATGTATCCCACAGCAGTGAAGAAGAATATGATAACAACATTCCTGCTTTTTCCCTCACTGCAAAACCCACTTCACAAAAAGAAACGGAGAAACACAAGGTCGAGGAGAGATCAAAAGTTAGTGATAAAGATCAAGGTCTGGACTTGAAACACATTGGAGAACCCATTAGAAAATCTAGTAGGGGACGAGGCATCACAATGCATTTTGCTGCATTTGATCTCGACGGAAGTCAATATGAATTGGAGGATCCTGTGTTGATAACCCGGGAAGAGAAAAAATAAGAAACCATATGTTGCTACAAGAAATGATATAAAGCAACCAAAAGATGGCTCTCTTGCTGTTGTAGGCCAATGGTTTTACGGGCCCGAGGAAGCTGAAAGGAAAGGAGGAGGAAGATGGCAAGCACGTGATGCACGTGAACTATTTTATAGTTTCCATCATGATGAAGTGATTGTAGAATCTGTTATGCACAAATGTGTTGTGCACTTTATTCCACTAAACAAGAAACTCCTCCCCGCACAAAGCATCTAGGCTTTATTTTGCAAGAGGTTTATGACATAGTTGTGGAAAAACTTTGGAAATCAACTGACAAAGATTATGAAGATTTGAAGCAGAAAGAAATTGATTTTCTAGTGCAAAAAAAATGCAAGGCTTTGGGAGAACTCCCTAATGTTGAGTCAGATGAATTTGCCCTTGATCCAGAGGAGTCTGAAATGAACAAAACACAAGTTCGAAGGAAGACTGTGACACCTATAAATGCAATTAGAGATGAAGACACAACAGGGAGATCATAACCATTTGGAAAAGTAGAAACACTAGGAAGCTCTACGAATGATGGATAGTGGGGAAATGCCTCTGAGACTTATACCATCCCGTTTAATCAAAATGTAATAACTGGATTGAAGTCACGTGATAGATGATTGGAGAAAATCATGGAAGGGGTGAAGCATATATGAAGCTTAAATAGACAGATAGATTCTCAAGACAAAATGCAAGAAGACAGTGAAGTGAAAGTTGTTGATGCACACATGCAGCCCATTTAAATAGGGAACTTGAAATGAAATATTTATGAGTTCATGGCCTGATTATTCCGATGAATATTATTTACTACTTCAATGACATGATAGGAAAGATGCTAGGTTGGGAATATCAATAGGGTACTACTTGCATTGGTTTTGGCTATGACCTTCGATAAAGTAACAGCTTCAAGGTCTAGATTTTGACCCTAAGCTCTGATACCACATGTAAGGTCCCCTCTTAGTTTCCTCTACCAGATCTATATTCCCCAATTTTACATGAAATAAAAGGGAAATAATTTATTTCTGACAAGACATCTAAACGATGATAAATTTACCATTTAAGATCTAATTCCTACAATTTAAATAGTAAACATTTAATTTCAATAACTTTCATGACTAATCTATGGATAGAGGAATACCTGTATTGATAGCCCGGTGGAGATGCCCTCGAGCTGTTGTTCCTGTTGGAACGCTTCTCTTTACTACTGACTGGATTTACCTCCCAGCCAACTAGGAAGTAGTTCCTAGCCCAGGAACCCTCCACAAATTCCCTAGCCCTCCAAGCCCAAGTCCAACCAGATGTAGTGTGTCCAAGATGAATTATACTCCCTCCTGTCTCTCAAACAATTCCTTGAAAACCACAGCTAAACCAAAACCAAAAGAAAGACCAAGGATTCCCCTTCCTCCCCTCATCCTTCCCGTTTTATGCCCCTCCTTCTCTTCTCCACCTCAACCACCTCTCATTAATGTCATAAATTCTCCCTCATCCTTATATTTGACTTCTCTTCTCCCAAGTAAACATGAGAGGACATTTGGTAATGTGATATGAATATAAAATTGGGTAATTAATTGGAGAGAACCATGTCTTCTCCCAAGTAAATATTTTGGGGATGAGAGATGAATATATAAATTGGTAATTAATTGGAGAGGACCATGTCTTCTACCAAGTAAATGTGAGAGGAAATTTTGGAGACGAGAGATGAATATATAAATTGGTAATTAATTGGAGAGGACCATGTCTTCTCCCAAGTAAATGTGAGAGGACATTTTGGGGATCAGAGGTGAATATATAAATTGGTAATTAATTCGAGAGGAACATGTCTTCTCCCAAATAAATGTGAGAGGACATTTTGGGGATGAGAGATGAATATATAAATTGGTAATTAATTGGAGAGGACTATGTCTTCTCAAAATTTAAAAATTTGGGGAGGTAAATTGAGAATAATAACAAAATTTATATGAGTACCAAATTTACAGTTTCACCAATGTAGGTATCTACCAATATTTCTTGATAATTATAAGTCCATATTTTAAGGAAATTTAAACACTTAGTAAAATTTGTAGTATAAGATTAAATAGAGCATTAAAATAGGTATTTTTTTATATCCTTAGAAATCACATTGTTTGAGCCTTTGCATATCTATTGAAATAATATGTTGAGACACCAAAAATTTTCCCTTGTTAAAATAAGTTTTAAGGGTGCTTGCACCCACCCTTAAAGACAAAACAAAATTGGTCTCTATCTACACTTCTTGAAACACACAACAGTCATAGTCTACACTAATAATGCCCATGGCTTCCTTCCCAACCTTAAAATTTGATAATGTTAAGGCGAATTCACACATGATGAGATATATACCTCATATGCATCATCATGAAATTTCATTTAGGTTTTAAGATCACTTAGTCAACTAAAACATTTAATACCATCCTTTAATCTTATTATAGCTTCTCCTTCATATAAATAATGGAGGCCTTCTAAAGGGAAGGAGGTGTTGAAGAAAGTGTAACTAGGTTCGGTATTCATAATGATATGTAATTATGCCTAATATAATGATGTAATAAACAGAAAAAAATTATTATTGTAAACTTGCTTCATGGGTTTCATGTGCAAGTGATTTTAGAATAATAGGATTTTTCATTTAGAGTCTATAATTAATGTAATGTATGAATATATCTTCTTGAGCCTATGTTTAATGTATATGAGTCTCTGTATAGGAATACAACATCCCTCCAAATGGCAAGAACAATCCTCTTCAGCATGTCAGCAACAAGCAAAGATAAAACTTTCATGTTGACTTATAGTTAAAAGACACATCTCTTTATCAAATCATGTCATCTAATTTATCGAGGACCAACTACTATAAATACCAAGCTAGGGTCTTCACAAAAGTATAGGCTCAGAAATTCGATCCTCTGAAATTTTGGATGAGTACAGTAGTTAAGTGCTTTGGATGTAGGATAATCTCTGTGTTTTTCAAATGGGTATCACAACAGATGATGTCTTGACCTCCTCATAGTCTTAATGACAATGCCTTGGCATACTCAGACATAGTGACGGTCTCAACATATTTGTGATGAAGAGGATCTAGGTTATCTCTTAATAATACACTCTTGTTATGTTTTCTAGACATAGTCACAATCTCAAATGATGAGGATCTCAGTGATCCCACAGTGACAAACTCTGTCTCGACATTGATTTTGGATGCATTCATGATCTTTGGATAATGGGAATCATGATCTCAGTCATGATCTTGATGAGGACATAGTTACAAATTCATGATCTTGATGAATATGTCAATGCAACTCTCATATGTATATATACATATCTTATTATAGATATAAAGATCTCCTTTTATAGTGAAGAAGAAACAATGGTCTCAGTGAAGGAACAACAATGGACATTGTGATGGAGCAACAATGATCTTGATGAAGGTGCAGGAGTGCTGTAGCTGTAATGATCTCAGTGATGGCCTCAATGTTGTAGCAATGATGATGATCTCAACATTGATAAAGAAGCAGATTTTTGTCTTGGTCTTGGAGTGGCTAAATAGGTCAAGGGTCATGGTCTTGGTATTCATCAATTGGAACCTATTTAAGAATAATTTTATGCGTGTTTTCCTAAAGAGTGAGAGGTTTTGGACCTAGCAGAAAGCCAACATCTTGTGTTCTTGCCTATGTTGTTTTGGTAACCGTTTGATGAACTAAGAAGATATACTCTACTAATAACAAGATAATATTGTGCTAATAAAAAAAGGTTAAAAATACCTCACAAATATTTATCATGGCGAGAAGAATCTTATCAACCTAATTTCCCTAGATTCTTCAACATGGTATCAGAGCTAAGGTGTTGAATTCAAAGGAAGGGTAGAAAAAAATACATTCAAGGACCAATTTTAAAGAAGGGCATCAAAACAAGTTGAAGGATATCAATGAAAAGGATCAAGATCTACATTGAAGAATCAAACCTTCATTTTGATCAAACCCTAGATCGAGGAAGAAGTTGACAACAAAAATAGGTTTTGTTTTCATAGTCATCATCAAAAGGCCACCAAGACCCTCATCAATTTGTCTACAAAGAAAGGTAACTTTAACGACCTCAAAAAAAAATATTACATCACCTTCGAAAAAGTCGAAACCCTAGAAGCAGTCCTAATCTACACTACAAAAGAAGGAAAAGCATATTGAATGCGAGAAGGCAGTGTCACCTTCAAGTTTATAAAATCAAACAAGGATCATCTCCTCACCCTAGAAAAAGATCATCTGAGAAAACAACAAATCATCCTGATCAAAGGAATAATCTTTTCTATTGAATAAAGGCTTTTTCATCTAGATCATCCAAGAGGAAGCTCTAATACATCTTCTTCAACTATCATCAAAGTGATCAAGTAGAAGAGTTCATCTTCAATTGTCAATTAAGTATATTTCATTTTATAATTTTAGTTAAGTGACTTCGTATGTACAAGGAGATCTATAAATCGATTCGGTCATCAAAATTCCTTTCATAAGAAAGGAGGATAGATATTGCCCCTGGAAGAGAATTCATTGATCTCTATGTAAAAGTATCTAAATGTCAAGCATTTTTTGAATTGATGTAAAAAGATCAAGGGTCTCATTGGATTCTTATGAAATTATTCAAAGGTCCTCTCATCCCTATGTAACAGGAGATGAGATATAGAAAGAGATATATGAAATGCTAGAAGATATATTCTCTAAAACTGTAGTAAATAATGTCATATCACTTAGATTTGATCTACCCAAAATCGGAGATATCAAAGAATGAAGGAATATCTTCATGAAATCTCAATTGGGAGATCTGGGATAGATGTTAAGAATATAATCATCATTGTTCCAACTGATAATCAAGGTAACAAATGTCCATGAACATGAAGGTTATCTCATTCGATAACTTATGGTCTCTATGCTAGATAGAAAAAGACAAGTTGAGGGCAAAAGTGTTGAAGGTTAAAGGAATCAAACATCTGTAGAAAGGAAAGGGAAGTTTGGTCCTTAAATAAGACATAATAGTATAGCCAAGATTCAATGTCATGGAAAGAAATAGATCATATCACTAGAAATATATCTGAAGCTAAACAAAGGGCCAAGCAAAGAGGGAGTAACATATCTCTTCTATGATTGAGATGGTGTCCCTCACAAAAATTTCCTATCATCAAATCTTTTGTTATAGATATGATCATTATAATAATATGCATCGCGGAATCATGGACGCAATGGAAACAAGAGCTCATAACATCACCATGGGAATAATGAAGGAAAAAATCCATGGTAGTCAAACATGAAGGATATAGCTCTTGGGAACCTCATTGAAAATTGAAGGAAAGAATGGAGTCATCTAAGACAAGGCTTATCATATGTCAAGTCAAAAAGGAAGCACCTTCCAAATCGGAATATACAAGATCCTCAAGACTCTTTGATGGAATTGTCATTGGAGGGATCACTAATATAGAGAGGAAGCAAGTGTTTCATCATGAACTCCAACTTATGGAATTGATGTGATGATGGTATGATGAAGTAGATCAAGGGATTGAAGATATTTTTAATCAAGGAAACTTTTGAGAAGCCTAGATGACCTAATAATAAAATGAGGTATGCATGCTTGTATTTAATATTATAAACTCAAGTTGTATGGTTGTAGGTAACATCGATCACTACTTATATCTTGAGAAGCATGATCAAGGGAAAGGGATCCCCTGCTATGAAAGGATGCAGGAAGGCATAAGTCACTCTATATTAAATCAACATAATATGTCCGCATATGAAGTATGAGGTGGTTGACTACAATTAAAGAACTCTGGTTGGAAGCTCCTAGGAATGGAATGTGTAAGAGGAAGAGATCATGAGATATGCAACCATGATTAAGGAAATCAACATCAAAAGGACCAAGAAGATTTGACTAATAAATCTCCCGGAAAGACATGAAAACTCTGATGGAAGGCTGGAAAGATGGAGACCCTTGACTATGGATATATTTGGGAGATGTGCCAACATGTATGCAAGATGTTGATACCCATGGGAAGATGTCATGATGAAGAGCCATCCTATAAGGTACTATTTTATTTAATGTTATCTTTTGATTTCTTGAATAATATATGGGTGAGTTCATGTAGTGTTATTGGAACAAGAGCTATAAGTACAAGTACAACTAAAATTCGTGTGGTGGATGGAAATTTTTGAAAGAAACATGATGAGGAAGAAGTAGCCATATGACCAGGGTTCCAGATATGTATCAAGAAGTCCACTTTTCGTGAAGAAAGGAATGACATGAAAAACCAAGAAGGAAATTGATGGATGTCTAATGTCCTACAAGGAGGAAGATTGACTGAATTTCATGACATCAAGGAAGGAAATTGATCAAGAAGTTGGAGGACCCGTAAAGAAGAAGCTACTGATGAAAAGGAGAGTCCCTAGTCAAGAGGGAGCTTTGAAAAGTACCTAATTGAGAGGGATCTTGGGAAAGTTCATGATCAGAGGGAACTTGGTTAAATTCCTTTACGAGAATGGGAATATCTTCCCTAGTTGACAGGGAGAGATAGATACAACATTCTTGTCTTCTCTTGGGAAGAAAGAATGCAGGATTGGGTAATCATATGGAATCTGATGCTCTTTGAGGATGTTTAGGGAATCCAAAATAAGAGTAGGAAAGAGGATTTATATTCTTTGAGGTTTGGGAACCTAAGATAAGAATAGTCCTAGAGAGTCATACTCAGTGAAGACCTGGGTGGGTATGTGCGTTGAGAGATAATGATGAAGGTGTCTATAGTCATTGGTCTTTCCAAAATTTTGCTCTAATATGATGAGAGATATAGCTTTCAGTCAAGGCCTTGCTATGGAAACAATTTTGGTTACTATGATGTTATATAGATGGGTTACCAATTTGATTCTTATTATGAGAAATTATTCAAATTGAGAATGACCAAGAACCATTATGAAGACCTCCCCAGTTAAGAGGGAGTGTTGAAGAAAGTATAACTAGGTTTGGTCATCATAATGACATGCAATTATTATCGATGTAAATGATGTAATAAAGAGAACAAAATTATTATTGTAAACTTTCTTCTTGGGTTTCATGAGCAAGTGATTTTAGAATAATATGATTTGTCATTTAGAGTCTAAAATTAATGTCATGTATGAAGAGCTCTTCTTGAGCATATGTTTAATGTATATGAGTCTATGCCTAGGTCTACAATATCCCTCCAAATGAGAAGCAAAATCCTCTTCGTCATGTCATCTTCAAGTAAATATAAAACCTTCGTGGCGGCTTATAGTTAAAAGACACATCTCTTCGTTGGTTCATGTGGGCTACTTTATGGAGGATCAATTACTATATTTAACAAACTAAGGTCTTTGCAAAAGGACAAGCTCAGAACTCAAATCCTATGAAATTTCAGATGAGTACAGTAGTTCAGTGTTTTAGATGGAGGAGCAACTCTGTGTTTTTCAGATGGGTATCACAGTAGATGATGTCTCGGCCTCCTCATTGTCTTATAGAAAACTGACTCAACATACTAAGACATAGTAATAGTCTCGACATATGTGTATTGAAGAGGATCTAGCATATCTCTTAGTAATACACTCTTGGCATACTCTCTAGACTCACAATCTCATATGATGAGGATCTCGGTGATCCCATAGTGACACACTTTGTCTCAACATTCATTATAGGCGCAATCATGATCTTGATGAAGATCTCGGTGCATCTATCATATGTATATATACATATCTTAGTATATACATCTCTTTTTATAGTGAAGGAGTAGCAATGGTCTGAGTGAAGGAGCAGCAATGGTCTCTCTGAAGGAGCAACAATGAGCTTGATGAAGGTGCAATAATATTGCAGTTGTAATTATCTCAGTGATGGCCTCAGTGTTGTAGCAATGATGATGATCTCAGCAGTGATAAAGAAGAGGATTGGTGTCTTGGTATTGGAGTGGCTAAATAGGCTAAGGTTCATGGTCTTGGTATTCGTCAATTGGAATTTCTATAAGAATAATTTTGTGTGGGTTTTCCTCTTAAATAGTGAGAGGTTTTGGCCCTTGCAAAAAGCCAACATCTTGTGTTCTTGTCGCTTTTGTTTTTGTAACTATTTGACGAACTATGAAGACTTTCTCTACTAATAACAAGAGAAGATCGTGCTAATAGGAAAAAGTTAAAAATACCTCACATATAGTTATCACGGCAAGAAGAATCTTATTAAGATAATTTCCCTAGATTCTTCAACTTGAGGGAGAACTTTTATGCAAACTTATGTTGTCGAAATTGAAATTTCCTTCCAAATTTGTTTTATGTTATTTGTGACATCTCTATGAGGCTCAATGAAGGGTGAGGACAAGCAACGAGAAGGAATATAAAGTCAAGATTCTGTTATCACTCAGGTTGTCCCTTGGCTCCTTAAGGGATACGGCTGAGGTAACCATAAACCAATCTTTGGGTTGCAGGTCCTCGCCTACCTACAGCCAGAGAGGGCTCTCTCTTTGTGTTTTAACTTTGTTTTGGGTTGATTTTAGGCTAGTTATGGTGTGCATGGGTTTTGTTTTGATTTTGGTGGGAAGGATGATGTTTTCAAGTAGAGTTGGGATGCATAGTGTGAGAAATTCAAACCATTGGGCATGAAGTCATGGACTAGGGCTTGTTGTTGCGTTTTCTTGGTCACAAGAGGAATACAGAGTAGGATAGCTACACATAGAACAATATCAGGCTGGAATAAAGATGGAATGAAGGTCAGAGATGAAAGGCAACTAAGAATCTTTCATTAGCTAATAGAGAGGGAAGGTGAATGATAGTTTCTCTAGGAGCAACCAAGAATTCCTAAATAACAGTATTATCTGAAAGAAACAGGGTAAAAATGATCATTTAAGTATGCATATTCATAACCATTTCTGAAGAAAACATATAGAAATAACAAGAACTGAGCATAGGGTGTAGTCAAGCAAAACCTAAGTTATTCTTTTTTTCTTGCTATTTAGATGGTAACACAATGGTGCATAAACATATGTAAACTGTAAACAGAGGTAGGAAAACACTTATTGGGCCATGTAGTAGCACAGGAATTCCATAGTCACTCTTTGGCCATTAAATAACACAACAGTTAGTTCTTCATCCAGAGCATTCTAGCAGTCTTTGATTACAGAGCTTCTCAAAAAATACAGCGCAAGTCCAGAATGAGGATTATCAACCAACCAACCCCAAATAAATTCTATGGGGAGGTATATATACAAAAACAAGATACAAAATATCTAGGTGATGACTCTTCAAGCAATAAATTATATCACCAACTCTTGTCAGGGAGTAAATGAAGCATTAAACACTGCAGTTAATGTTGGCTTGCTAGCTGTCTATTTTGTCAGAAAACTTTTGACTTTCTGGGCTAAATAAGTCGGCTGCCTGCTGCGCATTTAATTTGCGTTTTTTGGGCCTGCTGCTGGTACGCTGCCTGTTGCTGTCTGGGTCTTCATCCTGTGTGCTCGGCTTGTTAGCATTTGATGAGCTGTAGTTATCATTTCAATTTTTCTTTATGTTGATCTACCTTTGACAGGTGTATCATGCCATCTGTATATGCTGAACTGTAGCTTGATCAAAAAAGAATTAATAAACAAAATCACCTGAGCAATGTCTCTATCATCCCATTCCACCAATCCTCTGTAGGTAGCTGATGCCTTTGTATCTTTATCAGTGTTTCCTCAGCTTCTGTGCATCTATGGAAAGTGGGCTGGAATTCGAACAGGTGGTTTATCTCATGTGCAATGTAGAATAGATTTTCCAATTTATCAAAGACACTCTGTCCTGATGGAGGCCCTATATCTTCTGAATTACTTGAAGAAGTTGTGATTTGGTTGGCAGAAAAATTATTCACTCTGTCATGTGACAATAGTCTTTCAGCACTGGTTAATAAACTTGGTAGCCCTCTGCTATGTAATGCCATGATCTTTGTCTGGAACTCATCCACCTCTGTTTTCATTTCTTGGCATTTTCTGTCCAATGTCTGCATGAAATTCCTAAGGGTTAACACCCTTTTTATTAGCAAAATAGTTTCAGTCCTATTACTGATTCCTAATGCTGCCAGATGTCCTTTGGTGCGAGTATTCAAAAATTGGATCATTCTATTTGCTTGCTCGGGCATATTTCTTAAGGATGCTCTTGCCTTTTGGTTTTCAAACTGAGCCATGTTTATCAAATCCATTTGCTCATGAATGGTTTCAATGGATTGCCATTGGTCTGTAACGGATTGGCCAATTTTGGCCCACAAAATTTTCTTGATATCTGCTAGAGTCCTGTCAAAATTGAGCTCTTTCTCCAGCTCCTTTATTCTTCTTTCCAAGGCTTTGACTTCTCTTGTCTTCTCAGCTACATCCTGCTTTGATTTGTCATATTTTCCCTCAATTGTAGCCAGCTTTTCCTTGGTTTCTCTCAATTCTGTCATTTGCAATTCAAGCTGGTGCCTTGCTCTGTAGGTGCTGAAGTAGCAGCTGAAATTGGTACTGAACTTGAAGTGCCTGCTTCTGATGTTGTAACAGTGGGAGGGACTGTTGTGGTGGCCGTGGGAGGAGGAGCTGTAAGAATCTGAGATGTTTGAATTGGCTGAGGGGCCAACTCTCCCTGTCTTGCCTGTAATGATGCCTCCAAGGCACTCTCTGTTTCTACCAACCTTTTATGTAAGGTTGTAAGCAAAGCTACCACATCCTACTTCTCTTTTAGTTGTGCCAGTTCTGTAGCTTGAGGATGCAATCTGGGTGACACTTTGATTTGTCTTCTTAGGGAAGCTATGTCTTCATCCTTCTTTTTTATCAAATCTTGTACACCCTTGGGATCAGAGGGATCATGTCCCAGCTCTATGATAATCTCCTCCAAGGACTTGATTCTATTGTCCTTGGCCTGTGACGAAGCTTTCTCCAACTCAAGTTGGGCAGCAGTGTTGTGCAAAGAGTTTTGCAATCTGTGGGCTAACAATGTCTTATCTGCTAGAGTAGCATATACCATCTCCCCAGTCTGCTTGTGCAATTCAATCTGGTCCATCGGATGGATATCCTTGGAAAACACTTCCATGTTGGTTCTAATGTAATCAGCAGCTGATTGGGGTTGCTGAGTTGTAGGTCTGAAGTGACCAAGGGTCATTCTTCCTTCGTAGATGTCGTAGGCTACCATTAGCCTTTGCTGATTGGTAGGGGCCATCCTTATTAGCTGGTTGTACAGCTGTAGTCTCACTGGCTCATTCCTAGCCTTGATATCAGTAAATGCTTTTTTAATATCAGAGGGTTGTCTGCCATGTTGCCTTGTGGATGTTACTTCCACTCCCTGCTATCTCTCTTGCTCCTCCTCAAAAGAGCTGGCCGATGTCTCCATGCCTGTGGGAATTTGCTGTTCTGTGGACCCCTCTGGCATTTCTTCCTCCGAAAAAGGATTTAATCTTTGTCTCTTTTCTCCTTGCTGATCTGTAGATGTCTTTGGAGGGGTCTCTTCCTGCCTATCTCTCTTCTTCGCTCTTTCCTCATTTAGAGGTGTCTGTAATACTGGAATTTATGTCACATTTGTTTCTGCAGAAGGGGCTTATCCTTGGCTTTGTTCATCTGTAGAAACTGGCTGATCTACCATTGTTTCTTGCTGTCCCAAATCGTGCACTTGTTCTTTTGAATGTTGCACCTCTTTTCCTTTATCCGTTGCTATAGGTGAGGTACTTTCTTGGGCAGGTTGCTGGTGGGGTGTGGCAGATGAGGTGCCTTCTCCAATGTACCGAGGAGCTGTAAAAAACACATGTTCACAAGATTCCAAGTCAACAGATTTTTCCAGATTCTTGATTGCTTTTTCTGTTATTTCTTCTTCAGTGAATTCTTCAACTAGAGTGCCCTTTACCCACTCTTGTTGACTAACAAATTGCTCAATTTGAGGGATAGTGCAGTGTTCATATGCTGCAAGCCTGTATTTGATTCTTCTAAGGCTTATAAAGTGATTGGGGTCATATGGTGCCCAATAAAAGCTTGTTTTTAGCTTGAGTTTCTCCCCTAGAATCTGGTCAACATCCTTCCATGCTTCTTCCCTCTTATTGAAAATAAAGGGACCCAATTGATTTTTGATTTTTAGCTGTGCCTTTTTGCTTTTGCTAAAGAAATGCACCATATCGGCATTACCAAATTGCCGAAAGTATTATAAGGCAAATAATCACATGGGGACATATTTGGGCAGTCGATAGGGGGTTAATTCATAGCCATAGACTGTGATTATGGTGTGGTTTTGGTAGAAATACCAGTCACCAATGTTGTAGCTTTTGGAAAGCTGTAGAATCTTCTGCATCTCATCAGTGAGTCTGGGGGGAGGGTCTGTTAACAACAAGCAGGTAGTTGGATAGATAAACAGGTCAATGAACTCACAATATGTGTATGGGGAGTAATTAATATGATGGAATACTGATGACCAAAACATGACTGATCTCCTCTCCCCTCTTGCATCCAACTTTTTGAGGACAACTGGGAAACTCTCAGACTGATAATACAACAACAAATGATAGATGTATGAGGTGTATTTGAATACCCTTTCCCTTTCTAGGCTCATGAATTGCTCATGAATCTTATCAGCAATGTAGGTGGCATAATCATATTGGACAGCAGGGGGCTG
Source organism: Pinus tabuliformis (assembly GCA_031772625.1). Lineage (NCBI taxonomy): Eukaryota > Viridiplantae > Streptophyta > Pinopsida > Pinales > Pinaceae > Pinus > Pinus tabuliformis. The sequence continues at coordinate 1,407,681,437 of CM062820.1, read as the reverse complement.
TCCTGGAGTGAAGATAGACATCAAGGCAAAGATAGTACTGTCTACAATCTCACTTGTTCTGAATCCTAGGATGTAGGAGATCATATCTATGATCATTTTTCCCTCCTCAGTAAATGCAACATGGGGATAAGGAATTGTAAATCTGGAGTAACGGTCTGGGGGCATAAACAACTTAGCAATTCGGTCAATCTCTGCAGGGGGCAATTTTGATGCTTGATCTATCAAATTCTTCAGGGAAAGGGGGACTAATGGCTGAGTTGGTTTGAATTGCAACAACTAATTGATAGACTAAGGAGTAATGTAGAAGAGGACCTTACCAACAGGGCTCATCACTGCCCTATGAACAGGATCATAATTAGAATAGCAGTGATGGATGAGGTCAGGAAAAACATTTACTGAGGGCAAATAGTACATGGGCATGTTGGACTCCCATATTCTTAATGGATCAGCCTTGTTTCTGAACTTATTCCTTATCTCACAAAAGGCTTGAAGATGAGGCTTCACTCCTTCCATATCGTCAATTTGATAATCTCTATCTACTAGTGGAAGCCATTCTAGCTGTCTATGGGGTGCATTTAGTGGAGCAATGTTAAGGGAAACTGAGGCCTCCATGTTTCAACAATGATTACAGTTGGATTAGGCCTTTATTTGAGTAGAAAACAGAGTTCTGATAATGGTTTTCTGGGCAAGGAACTCTAAGTTTCAAGTTCTGCGCAGAGCTGTGTTTGAGGAATAAAACTTAATAAAATGAAGACTATACAAGGCTCTGCAATTGGTACACTGGAAAGGGAAAAAATAAAGGGCTTTAGCAACCTGCTTTTAGTGATTCCGCGGATGAACTGGAGCTGCAATTTGAGCTAGCGGTGGCAGTTTTATCAGGGGGGTGAAGATGCCAGGTTTTGGCTGCAACTATAGTTATGTGGGGCAGAGAGAAAAAGGTTCCAGGTGCCAATATGTTTCAATGTGGATTTTCAGGTGTATTTGGCTAATTTTGCAGAGAAATCATGAAAAATAGGGTTACTGGTGCTTTTCGGGTAAATACCTGTTCACTTGGAGAAATGTTGTGGTGAATAGCTGTGGGCGGAGGCCGAACAGGTCAAATTGCAAGTCGAATAGGCCTTGGTGACTATCGGGCACGTTGAATGTGCATTGGTCGTAAGTGGCATGCAAAAGTTTGCAACGTTCGTTTGCATAAAAAACACACGAAAGCTACATTTTTGCCCTTTTAACACAAATTTGGGCTTTTGCGGCATTTTGGTGCTTTTTTGTTATGACGTTAGCATGATGTCATCGACAGGTCCCGGGTATGTCAGGGTGACGTGGCAGTTGACTGGGCCGATGATGTGGCACAAGACATGGTGGCGGGGTAGGGATGGAGGCAGATGCGGTGGCAATGACAGAGGGCGACAGTGGGTTGACACAAGAGTGATGTAAGAGGCGACGTGGTGCTGACGTCGGGGGCGGAGAGACATAAGGTGGTTTGTGGTTTTATCGGATCGCCTTCTGTACGAGAGCAATATTTGTCAGAGGGACTCCAATGCAATCGCGTGGAGACACGCATCATTGGTATGGTGGAGAAACCGCTAGCCTATCGGAGGCTAAGTGTCGGACGTCGAGGCGGCTCCGAAATGCACGTGGGCCGTTGGATCTGGGAGGGCGGATCGAAAGGATGACGGAGCGCGGAGCTGCGTGTATGATAATGTACGGGGCCCGCCCGAATATTATATCATTTGTTTATATGGCGGGGTTTAAACTTTGGGTTTGTGGGTTTCGCGGGTTATTTGTGCCGTAAGTGTTTAATGTTTAAATAAACATTTGAACACCCAATATTAACAAAGAGTGCATAAGGGTAGAATAGTAAGGTTTAAGGGTAACGGGGAGTGGTTATTAATTTAACCAGAGGTTAAATTAACTTCAGGTGAGGACACGAAAGGGTTAATAGTAGTCCCGAATGGACTATTATTTCCCTGAACTATATTTATATGGCTATACTACGATAGGGTGGGATATTTAATACATTTTGGGATTTTATATAGTTTTTTGTAGAAGTAGGGATGAGGAAGTGGTTTCAGGGAGCTATATAATAGAATTAGGGGTTAATATAAGTTTATGGATTGAGAATGCATGGATGAATGCTAAGTCCATAGTATGAAAACTTAGAAATAGGAAGATGAAATGAGTATAGAATGATTTTTACACAAGAAATGTGGCTTCTTTTCATTGAAGAAAGTCAAGTTTGACTTAGTATTTTTATAAAAATGAAGTGATAACAGGACTGGTTGGGCAGATCCCAAGGTCCTTCAGGGGTGTTAGTAAGAAACTTTGAGGGGAGGGTGTGAAAGGGAGTTAGACATGCTTCCATCATTCTTCCATCAAACCACTGCTTTGGCATTTCTTTCATTGATGAGACAAGCTATAACTGAAAATACATTAGGTGATCAAAACCTTGCTTTCTGCAACCTCAAACTACCTACCCGGCCTAATACACCTAACATTTTTTCTTCCTTTTGAATGGGTGCACTTAGACTTGCAAACCCTGATTATCCTCTTTTCTTTTGACTGCCCTCCTATCTAAATCTACCCTTATCTCTTCCAAGGGCCCAGATTAAGCAGTTGGGCTACTTAATTTCTCTACCTAGCTACTCATCTGCCAAGCTTGAACTGTTTGGACAGATATTCATTCTCTAGTCTAGAACAAGCAATTTAGACCATGGCATGGTCCAGATTGAACTGTTGGGCCATCCATCAAACTAGCAGTGACATTTGAACTAGCCACTTTCCTGGTTTTTCTTTGGGGTTCATTTTTATCATTTTTTTTGACCAATTTACTCTTTTTTCCCTTTGATAATTCTTTTAGGGCATACCCTCTTCACATTTTTTAACTTTCCACTAATGCCATTTTTACAAAATATGGAACCTTTGTAGCATGAAAAAGATGAACATATTTTGCACTTCCACTGTCAATCATGAAAAATGAAACCTATTGGTATAGGAACCTAACAGATTCAAGGTAAAATTTACTAAGTATTGTATTGTTGTTTATATTATATAGTTTCCTCTCCAGATTTCATGTCTTTATGTTCATGATTTATCATGTGATTGATCTAATTTAATTAATTGGATTATATTTTCTTTTCAACTAATAATCCATTATCTAGAAGGTCATTGAAAAGGGATTTCATTTATCTATGTAGGCAACAAGTTGTAGCAACTAGATCTAGGATCTCGGAAGCTACACCTATTAGGATCATAAAATGACAAACTTTGAAGAAAATATATGTCGTTTGATCTTCTTATCCTTCTTACACGATTGATGCATTGATTTTGGTTCATGTTTAATGGATTTCCTCATATTATTTCAACCCTTTGTCTGTCATAAGTCATAGGAAGGCTTGTGGGACAACTCACCTATCCACATAAGATATTTTTCATTAAAAAAACTAGCAACTCCATCAAGGAGTAACTTATTGTTTCTTCTCTAGCAATTAGAATCCCTTGTCCTTTTCTCTCTTGATTTCATATTGAATTTTCTTGTATAATTTAATTATTGTCTATGTAGTTAGGTTTTTAGATATCTCAAATATAAGATAGATATGGGTGAATTTACCAAGTTTAGAGCATGGTCCTTCCCTTGCATTTATACACAAAGTGTCTAGTCAGATGCTACAAAACTTGCAATTGCAACCTCCTCTCTATGGTCAGATGTTAATAAATTAGCAAGAAGTGACCGGTGAAGAATTTTCAGAATTTCTCCTTTTTCCTTCGTAGATATGTTCTTGTGCTAGGTTTGAGAGATATCTTATGATATATCATTAGGTAGTGTTTGTATTTTTCAATTTTGAGTATTATTTAGTTTTATGTGATTTCCCCCATGGTTACAGTTTATCCCACTTAACAATGATGACAATGACATAATAGGAAAATGACACAAAGAGATCAGTCACACCCTCATAGGATCTTTATTTGTAAACTTACTTGCATATTCACTCCTATTGTTACTACTCAGTTATGACCTTCCCAATTATGATAATATAAATAAATGTACATATATATTTAGGTTGGTCATCCAATGTTATTTTGTGGGCATGTGTGCCAATGTATTTAAGCTTATAGATTTTGGTTCCTGTGTGCCCATGTGTATATATATATATATATATATATAATGTTGATTTTGTCTAAATGGTGTGAGGGTTAGGATTGTAAAAATGATGTAAATTGTTGTACATATATTAAAATAATTAAATAGGTTGGTTACAGATCCGACTCTGTGGTAAAGAGAATGTGGGACAATGCAACTTTGTAGTGGAAAAGGAAATGGGTTGATGTTTTTGGTGTTGGTAGAAAAGTCACCTAGGCCCCATATGGCTTCAAGGGGTGCCACATGGCAGAAAGAGGCCATGTATATTTAAAATGATATTTTTTTCCTATGAGGGTGAGATTATCATCATTCTTCAGTCATTCATCCATGGTGGAAACTAAATAGTGGATTTTGGTTATGAACTAGTTGTTGAGCCCTATGTGTGGGTTCTTGAACCAAATACATATTTTTAGTTATTTGTTCCTCTTCTTGGACTTGACAAGTGATTGGAATTCTAGTTAGCTTGATTTTTAGTAGCAATTTGGTGAGCCCTATGCTTTTTTTTTTGAAGTGACTAGGAGTTGTTTTGGTTTAGGTGACTAGTTGGTGATACCTATTCTTAGGTTCTAGAACTGATTGGGAATTGAGTTAGTTTATGGCATATAAGGGTGCCTCAAAGCTCTAGAAGTAGCATGAGCTCCTGCAATCCCAGAGTTGATACTGCTCATGGCTAGCCATAAGGAATCTTGTAAGGTGGGAATTATTGAGGGACTAGATGGGCACAAAGAAGGGGTGTGTTACTTGTGCATAGTTTTAAGGAGAAGCATGAGCTTGTGGTTGGAGTAGTGGTTGTTGGGTTGGTACCTTGGTCTTTTATGTACTAATATCCTCTAGTTCATAGTGTTGTCTACAAAGTTGTAGCACCCTGACCCGTGGTTGATATTTATGAACCACGAGGTCTATGGCTAGGATGAAGGTAGAGTGCCCACAGCTAGTTAGACATTTTGTGCAAGATTAACATTTATATTTATGTATTGAGTTGAATATTGAATTTATCGTGCAACCTTAGTTTCAAGGTTTTGTGAATTTATGTGTTTATATGTTTATTTCCATTATTCATTTGCATATTTATGTTTTGTATGTGTTAAACATAAAATTAATGGTATTTAGCACTGCATTAATGATAAACAGGAACTACGAGGTGCTAAAGAAACCATGGTAGAGTAATGGTTTTAATGCTTGCACTGTGAAAATTTTATAAATTTCAACATTGTTGGTTATGTAACATTGGCCAGGGGTTTCTGGGGACATTACAAGGTGGTATCAGAGCTTAATATACACACATGCACTTCTTGGGGGAGAAATACCATACCACGTTGTTATAGACATTTTTGTGCCTTACAACTCTAAGCATGAAATGTCCATAATCCAAGGGATCCAAAGTCCCTAAAAGTGTTGTTCCTACCCCTAGAGGAACAAGGTCAACCAATGACAGCTTCTCCCAGAAGTTCTCCACCAAAAACTACTCATAACTAGTCAAATCAGGATCAATTCAGATGCTCCACTAGCTAGTTGCGTTGCAAAGCACCCAAATACATTGGCTAGGTGCATTGCAACGCACTTGAATGCACTACCTAGGTGCGTTGAGCGGGAAATGACAAGTGGCAGTGTCGTTCAACGAGGTGGAGAGACAATGGAAGCTTCCAGAATCTTCTCCAATGACACTTGCCTCACTGAGTTCGACCAAGGATGAGTAAGAGGCTCTCAGCCTCCAAGTGGAAGCAAGAACTGACAGAGAGAAGCCACAAGTCAAAACATAAGCTGACTCATCCTCTTTGCTTACATCTATATATGGATCCCTCATCCCAGAGATCTAGAGGCTGGAATTTTGTACTTTGCAGAGAATTGCTGTTGGTTTTGAGATTGAGATTAGTGCATTGGGTGATTTATGCTTTGTTGGAGGTGAGGAAGGGATTCCTTTGCTGGGAGGTAGATGCTGGATCGGGACTCACTTGGTTGTATCTCCTCCTGGATCTTCTTATTATATCAATAAAACTATTTGAGTTTCTCCTACATGCTTGTGTATCAATGATGTTTTGTTATATTTGCATGTTTAGCTTAATCTGATCCTAAGCTATTTATGAATGTAAATCTATGTCTTTGTGTAGTTTTCCTCTTCTGTGATCTTGCAGGAACTTGGTGAAGCTGGGCAAGTAAGGGAGCAGGTAGCTGGAAGCCAACAAAGAGGAGAGCGATTGGATCAACAAACTAGCGCAAGACACAGGTTAGTTCATCCTTCCTCTTCGTTTACATTTCATAAAGAAGAATACACAAGTAGTTTTCCTTGTTTGTTGCTAAGGCACTGTCACACCTTAGAGTGGGATAGTGGTGTTCTGAATAGATACTTTTTCCAACAACAAAATGGCGACTCCACTGGGGAAACGTGTCTAGTTAGTTTGTTTGTGTTTCTCTTGTTGTTTGCTTCATAAACACAGAAGTAGAAATCGAACTGCATTTGCCATTATCAAATGCAAAGTAGCTGCTACTTCGATCCACCCATTGGATTTGTTTATGATTTGAACAGCTGATCCACAAATGCCCTAATTGCCCTTTTTGATAGCTCTTAGTCCTCCTTTAAATCATCCCTCTAATTGTACCTTACTGATTGCTTTTACTCGGACACAATCCATAGATTAAACTGCAAACCGTGACCCAGAACCCAGATAGAAGTCTCGTTTCTGCCCCAGCGCAGACTCTGTGAAGAGGTTCTGCATTTCAACGCAGGTGCCGAGAGGGCTACCTGCGCTGCAATTCAGTTTCTCTGTGCAACAGGTGCGCTGATCATCCTTTGCCCTGTGCAGCTGAGGTTCTTTCCTTCATTTTGTTCAGTTTTATCTCTGATTTTTGCAGCCTGTTATCAGTGTGTATACCTATCTGAAAACCCCTTTTCTTTGCCTTAATTCCGCCTCCTTTGTACAAAAGGATTGTAGGTGTTCTTTGTGTGTTTGTTACATCATTTACAGTTTTCCATTGAAAAGTAAAATAATCATACGGTCGTCCTTAGATTTAGATCTGTCGTGAGTGTCGATTTTGATCTTAGGAGAAATTTTCTTTACTGTTGACAGTTGATTATACTTTTTACTTTTGCTTTGGTTTGAATTTGTCTCTTTCTAGTGTCGAAACAAGTGTTTATTTCAAAATCATAAAGTGTCATAATCTTCTCTACCTTTTTGATTTCGAAAAAGAAGCTTGTTTGTGTTTTTCACTTGAAAGCGAATTCAAATTTGTACATCAACATTCTTTTTAGGCATCAATATTAAGAAAGTGAAAACAAATACATGCATTTGTGCATTTGCATATTGATAGTTTGTATGGTTTGATTTATGAAAAGTGCATTTATAGTGTGCTCTTTTCTCTTTGAGAAAAGATTGTGTCTTTCTTTTCCCCTTGTAGCTAGGATTTTTCATTGTTGAAAAGAGATAAAAGCTTGCTTATCATCTTTAGATTGCATTTAGGAATTACATCTACATCTCATGGTGATCCAAAAAGGCAAACTTCTAAGAAATATCAACTTAAAATAAATTGAATGAATCTAACAACGCATTGGAACTTAACGCACAACATAGAGGTCTAGGCTAGAGACGTGTTCCGGCGTCGTAATGCCTGGTAACTGTTGTCCTCACTGATGGTTGGGTGATTCCTCCACTGTGAGATGATAAGTGCCAATACAGATTGTGCTCCCACGTACCATCGAGTATATATTGGGAGACCCCTATAGGCTTAAAACCTTTTATCCAGAGGAAGCCGTGTCGGTCGCCCTACTGATCGCAATGCACCGAACACAACATTCGGGAAGATTGACTGCCATACCGTAAAACGTATTCTGCAGTTTTGTGATTGGTTTGGCACACCCTCTACCTAGATCTCCAGAGCAGTCCCTTTCGTTCCTTTTCAGACTCCTTAACAGAAAAGGTCCATCTGAGCACTTGTCACTTCAGGCTCATTAAAAATCGAAGGAGACTAGAGTCATCTTTTGTTTTTTCTCGACTCTTTGAAATTGAAAAAGCAAGTTGTGTCCAAGCGTCGTAAAATTTATTTTAAACGGAATATTCATACCCTTTTCCTACGTTGATCTTAGGTTGAGAAAATGGAGTCTACCAACCAAGGAATTCCCCTTGGTGGAAATCCTAGTCCCTTCTCCTCTTGGGGAGATGTTGGTGCACCCCATATGGCCACATTGTCGCTTCCAGGACTGACAATCGGCTTGCCAGTCTGGCTCTTCTTAACCAATGTCGTTCAGAACACCACTGTTCCTGAACAATCGAATCAACAGTTAGACCAGTCCAGAGTTACCCACCAACCTTCTACTTCCTCTAATTCTTCCTCTCCTCCTTCCTCTTCGCTTGATGGGGCTGGCAAAGCCAAAAGTCAAGTTCCTAAGGAGAAGAAGGAAAAGAAGAAGAAAGAGAAAAAGAAGAAGGAGCCAAAAGCGAATGGGGGCAAACGAGTGTCGTCTAACGAAAATCCACACACTGCACTGACCAGGCCTAAATCGCCATGTGTCATTTGCAAGGGAGACCACTTTCACAGAGATTGTCCTTGCATCCCTCGGATACTAAGGGACTAGTCTCCCCGTTTGCACAATCCGGTGTCGTCAACCTCTGATGGCCATGTTGAAAGCACACCGTCAACTAGCGAAAGTGAAGTCCCAGGACAAAAAGGGAGAGCTAGATCTCCCTGTAAACTGTGCGAAGGCAATCACGCCATCCACCATTGTCCCTTCTTAGACGAAGCTAAAAGAGTTTTGGATGATCGTCTGATTTCATCGTTACGACTTCCTCCTGGATATGAAAAACTCTTGCCGAGTCCTTCGTTAGTTGAGAACCCAGCTGGTCAGCTGAAGCGCCTGTCATTGAAGATGAACCAGCTGAATCCATACCCGACGAAAGTCAAAAGGTCGAGGCGGCAGTTGACCCGGTCTTGCCTTCAGAGGTTTTATCTTCGAATGACACAGTCACTGGAGAGAACAAGGATGACACCGTCCAAATTCTCTTCATCAACACAGACTCTGACGAACACGGGGGAAACCTACCCATTCCTTTATCGCAGGAAGGAAGTTCGTCAGAGCCGTACCCGGCCGTCTACTCGGTCCCACCTCCAAGCAACCTAGTTGTCTCCTTCGACTGGAATCAACTAGGTAGACCCCGTTTACCAGCAAGCATATCATTCAGAATTATCGTCCAAATATATAGAATGGTCATGGCTGGTACCATCATAGATGAGGGGGCTTCTATGAGTATCCTTTCCTCTACTGCTTGGAAAGCGCTTGGTTCACCATCGCTTTTGCCTGAGATGAGAATCTGACAGGCTTTGATAAATGAACCAGTCGACCTTTAGGGATCCTCCCCAATGTGCCCATAACATTGAAAGGGAAGACAGTTCAAATGAACGTAATGGTCGTTCAAGGACCCTTGGATTATAACCTACTCCTTGGACGAGACTATATTTATTGCATGGGGGCCATCGTCTCCTCACTCTTTAGAGTAATGTGTTTTCCGCACGAAGAAAGAGTGGTCAAGCTCGTGGACCAGCTTTCATTTCCCGGATCACGCATCGCAAATAGTCATATACCATCCCTAAATGGTCTCTTCACGCAAGAAATGTCTCAACCCACGGTCCGTCCTCCCGATGAGCGCGAGTAATTCGGAGGGATATGACTGGAACCCAGGGGGCATGCGTCCTTGTCTGCTTCGGCAGGAAAACTTCGGGTATAGGGTAGGTTTCCGCGGGAGAATATGACTAGTTTGTACCTCGTCCGTGATTGGAAGAGGGGTTATTCGAGAATAAGATTCTCTTGTCAAAGTTATGTGAGTGGCAGAGCTAAGTCACCCACCCCTTTTTATCTTGGTAGACACCGCCGAAGAAGTGTTTTGTTTACACCGTAAATAGAGCAATCTTTGGGCAACCTGTAAGAGGTAGTACCCTTCCTGATAAAACGAATGTTTTGTCAGCTCGAATAAAGGGTGACCCTTCCTGATAAAACGAATGTTTTGTCAGCTCGAATAGAGGGAGACCTCGAAAATCTATTTTATACCTGGGGGCATGCAAACCTTTTAGAGTGCAAGCAAGGGGCCGTTATTTATTTTTAAATTTTTAGGACCTCTAACCCTTTAAACTCGTAGGATTAGTCGTCACCTAACTTGCATAAAGAAAGCATGTGGGGCGAAAATCTAGAAGTTGCCGTTTCTATATGAGACTTTCTTATCATATGACTGGATTATCGAGCAGTTTTAGCACATAGTTCATGCTCGTTAAAAAATAAACATAAGACCGAGCAAGTGTTTCAATCCGCGTTTAAGCTCGTTAAAAAATGAATTATCCTCCGGTAAATAACCACCATGAATGTAACATTATCAGCCATTAAAGCCTTGGTCGTGTTTGCACCGTCACCTCCACTTTTCCATTGGCCGGTCATTCACCTCCATTTGATTGTTTACCCATTTTGAGGAACAGCTGCGAAGAGTGATTTCACTAGCCATCCTTGTCACACTGCCGTGCTTGGAAAATTCCAACCCTTACCTGGAATCAACTGCTACCCATTTTATCACTCGTGCCTCAAAAGACGAGTCTTCTTTAAGCTCTTTTCATCTGACTTGTAAAATATGAAAAGATTGCCGAGTTTTGGCCTTCCAGCTCGTTAAAGCGACCGGAAGAGTTATCCCTCCTCTAGATTTTAATCTTTTTGGACCTGAGGGATTATTGCACAAAAAGATCGAGCGCTTGTTTGTTCGGCTCGTTAAAACTATCGAAAATTCATCCCTTCTGTATTATTTTATACTTTTTCGGACTTAAGGGATTAAATGACAAAAAAGGGATTTCGGAGTTATCTTTACGTACCTTTTCAGACTCTCTAAAAATGAAAAGTACTGATTTATCTTTGTCGTTAAACTCGTTAAAAACATTAATAGCGACAAACTTGTCTTTAGACGAGAACGAGTTTCACTATCGTTAGGCTCGTTAAAACATAGCGATGGGTTTGCCCGAAGGGCAAATTATAGAACAAGCATATGTTATCCTCCTCAAGCTTGAAAAAAATAAAGAGGTACTGGTCAGCAATGACTGGGGAAAAATTGGGAAGAAACTCAAAGAATCTTTATTGGTAGCAAGTCGCTCTTGAACATGACACTTCCACTCCGTGCCTGAGTTGGGTTGGGTTGTTTCATTCACCGGTCACATCACCATGGTCTCGCCATACCATCCACATTTGGGGTAAATGCTACCAATCCATCATATAAGTGTCGCCGACATGTTCAAGAGAAGTCATCCAGAGAAGTCACCCGTGTCCCATCCACTACCATACATTATACTTCATTCCTTCACGACCGCCACCCTGAACAATATACCATCAGATTGTTTTCACCTCCATCAAAATCATTTGCTCAGTTCCGTGTCATTGATGTGGGATTCATCAAGGCCCTCCTTTGATGGATCGCTTCTTGTCGACATCAGCTCATTATCCAAGAAGTTGATCTAGGAACACCCCATTCAATACTTTGAAGCTTGCATGCCTCAATGGCAAGTTTCTCACTTCCGGCGACAGGTATACATCAATGACCTTCGACCAAAAGATTTTGCGTGGTGTTCGACACCAAGTCCTTTATTCACACCACGTGAATTGTACTGCAGTACCTTGAGGGTCATCATCCTTATCGGTGATTCCTCTCGCGCTTGTTAACAGTTTACATCATTGACTGGTAATCAAGCGATGTCTTTCCATGTTCGACTTCAAAACATTTTTCACATGGATCGACTTGTACTTCGAGTGAAGATCGGACGAGATTGAAGACCCCGGATCTAGTTTCATCCATCCAGGCTGCGATATATATTCAGAAAAAATAAAAACGTCGACATGTACAGCATTACAGCACAGATGATCATCCTACCAAAAGGATGATGACTTCATCAGAATCATTAGTCTACCATCAGACGATTGTCTGTCCTATGTACATAAAAATGAATTTATAAAGCTGAGCATGGGAATGCCCGCCTCAGCTAGATCATGAAAACAATATGAAAGTAATGTATTGTATTGTATCTTATTACAGGCCTCCTCCCATCATTGAAAGAACTTCGGATCCTCCTAATAAAGCATTTCACCCGATAAACGACCTCATACTTTACGGGGCAACTGTTATAGACATTTTTGTGCCTTACAGCTCTAAGCATGAAATGTCCATAATCCAAGGGATCCAAAGTCCCTAAAAGTCTTGTTCGTACCCCTAGAGGAACAAGGTCAACCAATGAAAGCTTCTCCCAGAAGTTATCCACCAAAAACTACTCAGGACTAGTCAAATCAGGATCAATTCAGATGCTCCACTAGCTGGCTACGCTGCAAAGCACCCAAATACACTCGCTAGGTGCATTGCAACACACTTGAATGCACTACCCAGGTACGTTGAGCAGGAAATGACAAGTGGCAGAGTCATTCAACAAGGTGGAGAGACAATGGAAGCTTCCAGAATCTTCTCCAATGACACTTGCCTCACTGAGTTCGACCAAGGATGAGTAAGAGGCTCTCAGCCTCCAAGTGGAAGCAAGAACTGACAGAGAGAAGCCACAAGTCAAAACATAAGATGACTCATCCTCTCTGCTTACATCTATATATGGATCCCTCATCCTAGAGATCCAGAGGTTGGAATTTTGTACTTTGCAGAGAATTGTTGTTGGTTTTGAGATTGAGATTAGTGAATTGGGTGATTTATGCTTTGTTGGAGGTGAGGAAGGGATTCCTTTGCTGGGAGGTAGATGCTGGATCGGGACTCACTTGGTTGTATCTCGTCCTGGATCTTCTTATTATATCAATAAAACTATTTGAGTTTCTCCTACATGCTTGTGTATCAATGATGTTTTGTTATATTTGCATGTTTAGCTTAATCTGATCCTAAGCTATTTATGAATGTAAATCTATGTCTTTGTGTAGTTTTCCTCTTCTGTGATCTTGCAGGAACTTGGTGAAGCTGGGCAAGTAAGGGAGTAGGTAGCTGGAAGCCAACAAAGAGGAGAGCGATTGGATCAACAAACTAGCGCAAGACACAGGTTAGTTCATCCTTCCTCTTCGTTTACATTTCATAAAGAAGAATACACAAGTACTTTTCCTTGTTTGTTGCTAAGGTATTGTCACACCTTAGAGTGGGATAGGAGCGTTCTGAATAGATACTTTTCCCAACAACACACGTGCATTCATATTTGGGGATATATATTGAGGAAAAAATTGCATAATATATTGAGCATATAATAGGGGGTAAAGGGTTTTTATATTGGCAAGTATAAAAAATGGCACTCAAAGTTAATGAAAAAATATAAAGGGGTATAAAAAATGTTAATAATAAAATGGATAGCTACAATATCTAGTGTAACTAGGGTTTTCTAAATTGGAAAGGTGTTTTGGGTTTGTATTGGTAGGGGGTTAAATAATGTGATTTTTAGATATATTTTTCAATATGTAGTTAAATTAAGGGTATAGTTTAGTATGTCAAAAATGCATGTAATATGTCATAGGTTCACTGAGTGAAGCCCTTCTGACTTTGCAAAACTACGTCTAATCAAGTCGGATTCAGGGGCATATTAAGAAAATTTCAAGATGTGCACCAACTGTTCGATGGAATAATACTAGTGGGAATGATTAAATTTCACCCTGGAAATAGGGTGCGAGTGTTATAAGAGGCTCAAAAATAATAATTCGGTAAAGAGGAGGATCAATACGTGTGTGCGTGTATTAAATTACAAAATTTAAACTTTGAAATGGGAACTGATATGATTACCCGTTTTTTTGAGGTAGCAAAAAAATCATCCGATTTTGAAAAGTGTTGATTCAGAATACAATTTTTTTTGAGCATATTTTTGACACTTTAAATTTTCTTATGTATCAAGTATAATTTTTTTTTAATGTTAGTGATTTTCATGTGGATTTTGAAACATGCTGATGCAACATCAACCCCTTTTTTTAAAGGGCTTATTTTTGACACTTCAAATTTTCTAATGTATTAAGCGTGGATATTTTTTTTAAATGTTGGTGATTTTCATGCGGATTTTGAAAAACATAAACATTTTTTAAGACATTTTTGACACTTTAAAATTTCTTATGTCCTAAGTATGCACAATTGTCTTTTAAATGTTGATTATTTAACAATTTTTCAAGTTGTGTTATTTCTCTTCTTGTTTTTCGTCCTAGGATGTTAGTTTTTCAAATGTTTTCCAAATGTTTTCCAAACATGTGTTTTTTTTTTTGCAATGTTTTTTTATAATGGAATTTTCATTTTTTTTAGCAAAATAAAATAATAACAATAACATAAAAATATAAAAAAGACATTAAAAACATACAAAAAAAACATAATTATCAATAAATTAAAATAAATAAATAATTAATTAAAAGCACTATAAAAGAAATAAAAAAAAGTACAAAAAAATAGAAACAAACATAATTAAAAGTAAATAAAAATCAGAAGATTAACCCAAAGAAACAAAAAAATGAAATGACTTTAAATAATTAAAAAAAATAAAATTAAAAAACAAACCAAAAATAAATAAAAACCATGAAAATGAAATTAAAAATTAACACAAAAACATTATAATAATAAAAGAAAACATATTAAAAAAAAACAATGCTTAGGGCCCTAGGCCGACCAACCGTAGAGTTGTTCATAGCCTCCATGGTCAGCCAACCCAGCGTTCGGTGGCCCTGGGCCTTGCTCGTCCAATTCCAAGAATCGGCTCGGGAAGGCCCAAGGCTTGCCAACATTTTTTTTTTTTATGTTTATTTTATTATATATTTTTTTTAATTTTTTTTTTAAATTATAATTTTTTTATTATAATGTTTCTTTGTTATTTTAAAACTTTTTAATTTAATTTTCATGTTTTTGTTTTTTTTTTCTTTTTCTTTTTTTTTTTTTAATTATTTAAAATTGTTATTTTTTAGTTTTTTTTGTTAATTTTTTTGTTTTGTTTTTTTTTTTTTTTTGAGTTTTTTAAAAAATTTGCTTTTGTTTTTGTTTTTGTTTTTTTTTAAATTTGTCATCTTTTACATGATAATTATGTTTTCTTTCACAATTATTATTATTATTATTATTATTTTAGTATATATTTTTAATGTTATTATATTTTGTTTTTTGTTTTGCAAAAGAAATATGAGAATTTCCATTATAAAAAAACATTGCAAAGAAAAACAAAAAAACACATGTTTGGAAAACTCTTTAAAAACTAAGAGAAAAACAAGAGGAGAAATGAGACAACTTGAAAAGGTGTTAACTTTTAAACCTTTTTTTCAATGTCTCAAGTTGTCTTAAGCTAAATTTTTAAGGTCATCATATTTTTAGCATTTAAAAAAGAAATTACTCATTTTATAATGACAATTTTATTCAGGTGTTCAATTTTTACGTTTTTTTAGTCAGTTTTTTTTTCTCCAGAATGTCATGGTTGAAAATTTGTCAAAAATTTAAGGATTTCCAGCATTTCAGTATTCCAGCATCAACATTTTTCATTTTTAGGTTGTTTTTTAATGTTTTTTTAGGTTTTTTGGCTAGAGTTCTCATTTTGGGGTTACAGTTCCCATTTCAAAGTTTACATTATTTTAGGTGTAGGGTTGCATGTTGGACCCCCTGTCTTCCTTTCCAAGCATGTTGTAGCACTAGTTTGCAATTTCCTCAATTCAACATTATGTACCATAGTTATGTTGAAAGCCTGTGATTCCAAATCTTGTCAAATGATTCCACAGGTGGAACCCATCATGAATTACAAGATGGTAGCCAAACACTGGAGTTTGGAAAGCCATGGTAATATACTGGGACTACACTGAGCAGGTGATCCATTGGGTGTAAGGATGGGCCAAAAGTGACAGTGGTAGATCACGAGGTGGAGGAGATGGAACAACACGATGATAAATCAAATTTAGAGGATTTCAAATAGCGAGATGTTCCACGTCAGCTAATGGGATATATTACCATCAAAAGGGAGATGGAACCATGAAGAAGAGAGTCGGAACCATGATAGTGGACCCTCCCCTAGCCCCCATCAACTAGCCATTGGATCAATTCATTACCATAAATGTTTTACTTTACAGACAATAGGTTCAACCTCAGGTTGCAAACAATCGTAGCACAATGTTGACACTTTTATTCCTCTGTGAGGAAAAAACATCTCACCTGAGGCGTGTCAAGACTACTTATATGTTAAAAGAGATTTAGTTTGTGTTAGGATACATATTATTTGGATACGTTATTATTTTATTTATTTATTCACACATAAAGCTTATTCATCCTTGTGCTCAGTACACATTTATACAACAAACTATCTATCAGGGCATTTAACTTTTTAAAAAGATCCATGCATAACATAACAACACTAGCTCATATAACATGTAGATATAACTCGACAACACCTCCATTATATTAAATTAATATCCAAACTCTTACATTACATATTTGCAAAAGTTGCATAGATTCTACACAAGATCATTCCCAAAAGAAAACATGACAGGACTAAAACAAAATTACAATACGAAAGATCTCAGGTCTCATTCCAACATCATGTTGGCATAGCTCTTTCTCTCTTCTCTGCATTCAACTCAATTCATGTAACTTTTATATACGTTTTTCTCTACCTTGCTCCCACTCGATTAATCTGATCCAACTTGATCCCTTTAACAAAATCTATCTGCTTGATCGACTTATGCTTTGATTCCATCAAAATTAACAACTATATCCTTCTTTTGTGGATTTATCAAATTCCAATATAACCACTTTTGATCTCAACTTTCTGATTTTTATTTTTTTGTTCTTGGCTTCCAATCTATTTTTCAATTTATCTTTTTTACTTATGTTAATTACTTTAATGCCTCTTTTCCGGCGAAAATCGATCTAAACTACCCAAAAAAGGAAGGACCCAATAGACCCCGACCGCAACCTATTGACTCACCCTCGAGTCAATTCTTTATCTGCACACTCAACTCTTCTTGTAGTTTCTAAACATTTGTTGACACTTTTCCCTTGTTCTACTGCTTCACCTCCAAATGAAGGACCCAATTATGGTAGTCTCTAACAATCCTCAACCTTGAGATAATGGTAGTCATCCATTACATATTTCCTAGTGACATACAAAGTAGTAGATAATTCTATGAATTGAGTAGTAGTTTTAATAATTAGAACCTTAAGCTGTGTGAAGAGAAAGATATTCCATTGAGTGTTTGCATCATGATTTAATGTACAAAGCATCATGAACTTAGCTTGTGTAATGTGATAAAAGTCTCGAAAAAAAGTCTTAACTCTACTTGATTCTTCTTCTAGCACGTGAATTTACTTCTCAATAGCTTCGGCCTCAGTAAATAATTTTTGTTGTTGTGTAAAATAATTAATCACAAAGGCTTTCTCTACGAGGCAATTGTTTTGATTATTTAATGTGCAAATAGGTACATTGTGATTTATGAGAAAACTAGGCCAATCTTGAACTAATAGGAATTCTCTTGTGAATCCCTCTTGACATGGTGCAAAGTATTGTGAACAGAGGATTGACGTTCAATCTCTTGATTAATTTGTTGGTGAAATTATTTTGTAGGGTCTGAGATATACTTGTGCATATCAACAACAGTGGTGCACAAATCTCTATTCATAGTACTTAACTCTATACATATATCTTCAAAGAGTTCAATGCACTATGTTAACTCACATAAAGAGGGATATTCAAGGGAATTTGGAACAAACACGATAAAAATCAACCACATATGCTAGACTTTAGAGCTTATTTCTTCAACTTTTCTCATCAGAAGCTTTTTTCCCCTTGTAATTGGTGTCGTTCCTCAGCGACGGTGGAAATTTTTTGTTGTTTTTGTTTCCAATGGAAAGTGATAAGACATTCTAGCTTGAGTTAGCAATAACTAACCAATAATCTAGCTAGATCAATGAAGCCCTAGTAAATTGGAGAAATTGTTGTGAAGACCAAGTATGAAGATCATTTGTAGAGAGACTATTAGTCAGAGAAAGCCTAGCTTGCAAGGGTTGGCCACTTGCAATAAATTTTTTTGACTATCCTTGAGGTGAAACTTCTAGTTCCCGAGTTTTCTCCTGCTAAGAGTCTTCATGGATTTTAGCAACAACATGAGATGGAAAAAGAAAGAATATATATGGGGATTGGGGAAATAGATTCACAGCTTCTCAACAATAGTTAGAGTCACAACGGATAGAAGCTATTAGTGCTACTCAAAAATAGGAGTCATCTCAATTTTCATAATAGGTTGCACAAGTGGAAGATGAGTTTTTTATGGATTTTTCTCAAGTTTAGTCATAGTCTTTGGTGTTGAATCTACTTCCATATCAACAATCTCTCTAATGGTATTTCCAACATCAGAGTGTTGAAAAGGATGATCCAAGATGGTTGTATATGGTCAAGCAGTATGACACGAAAACATAGGTCTTATATTAGAGACTGACGGGGTTGGGGAATGAACATGTTCCTAAAACATCCTCATGGGTTCAATAGGATCCTCCATTATATCATCTATAATATCAATAATGGTTGAAGAACTGACAATAAGATTGGAAGGCTTAGAATTTCTTTTCGCAAGTGATTCTTACACAAGAGAAAATGCATGAAGAGTAGAAGGCTGATAGTCTCCAATTATAGGTGGTGCCATTGATATAAGACCCATAGACACAAAGGGAAGAGCTATGGCTTTAAAAAACTTAATTACATAAGGATCTATATTAGAAATAGAACACCAAGGGGACTTACCAAAGATTGCACATTTGATATGGTATAATGCATAGAAGACATACATGCTTGAAACCACTTCATGAAAGGCTGGAAAATCAACTGAGGAGGTGGACAAGAATTTATTTGAGAATGAAGGAGAATCAGAAGGTTGATCACATGACTCCATCATGTCAAGAGAGTTGAAAATACCATCTGTTGTTTGCATGCACTAAACTCCTAGCCAAGGTAATAATTCATTATGGAATGTTTCCTCAGAAAAGTAGTAAGGAAATTCCTTCACCTTGAATGTATCCTTAATAATAGATTTGGGATGAACATTTAAGTGTGATAGTGGTTGATTCCAGACAACATTTGATAAGCATATTTGTCCAGAATCTATTGAGTCCCCCTTATCATCAACTAAGTAGCATCGAGCATCTTAGTGTTCCATTTCTAAAATGAATTCTCATTAAAATCTTGTTTGGTGATATAAGCTTGAATTTTCCAAGGAACATAAGCAAGAGAAAGGGCTTCATCATCTAAAACTTTGGTTCGATATTAGCCTTTTGGCACACATCATTTCATATTTACGATGGAAACCACTAAATAACCATAAATAAGGTATGCCACCCTTTTATATACATATTCATAAGCCTCGATGAGCTTATTTACAAGATAGCTACACCAATTCAAGGACTCACTGTGCTAACAAGCCTATGCAACTGAAATTGCATCTAGCATACATTCTCCTTTGGTGTAGTGTTGCATGAGCTTTCCAACAATGATATAACATGCGATTTTTATCCTATCATCATTTATCATATAAATGACATCTCCATGGCCCTTCGAGCGAGTGCCATATTTCTCATATAGATTGTGGTCACGTTTCTTCCTTCCTTTCTTTGAGGTTCTATGGAACATAGTTGAGACATATAGTCCATACATGGATAACCTAATAAGCTTGTGAATATTTTCAACATGAATAGGGTATTCCTTATCAAGCCAAAGTGAGCCATTATGTAATCTTCTGATGAGGAATTTGGTACATTGCATGGCTTCACTTGTGGTGTTGAAGATGGCGAAATATTGCAATTTTATTAGGGTGGACTGTTGCAAACCATGAAACTAAAGCTTGATCCTTGGTATATTGTCACTATTTGTGGTTGGAATAGAATACATTTATACCTCAAAAATAAAATTTGGAAATGAGATGAGGATGAACAAATCATTGTCGGTCATGGTAGCTTTTTCATATTTTCCTAAGGCATATTTTGTAGGAACAATTCAATCATCTAAAAAGTTAAAAGGAAGTGTTTTCTTAGTATCACAACCCATGGTACACAATCGATGAATATATAAAAGATAAACATGGGGTAGGCGACGAGCTTGAGACATAAGTGGACTAGACATAGAAGATAGGATGAAAATTTTCAAAGTGTATAGAATCACAAATAATTGATGACACATTGATACATGGGTTTTATAGAAACAATGATAACATACCCATAGAATGAATTAACCATTGGGGAGTAGATGTGACAACTTAACAAAATTGAGCTTGATTTGGATATTGATGATAATGATGACATGCATCCCCATGAAATGATGCAAAAGACCCAAAAGGCAAATGCTATGTTGACAAATTAATGAAACCTACTGTAATGCCTTAAAGTGGAAATCAAATCTTTGAAAATGTCACTGTTACAAGGAAAATAATTTTATGACTGAAAATAATCACATTAAATGACATAACAAATGATGAAAATTACAATATGCATCCCCGATCATAATGGGTTGTGGTGGGTCACAAAAAAGAAACAACACAAAAATTGATGTGACTATAATTATTGACTAAGTGATGGAACTAACTCAATCCTAAATCTAACTAATTTCCCCTTGCATACAATGAAAACCAAAATGATGTTAATGAGAAAAGTAGGGTTTCAGGAATGTGTCAATCACCTAACCAAGAAGAAGAATTCCATAGAGTTGTGTGAGCTTAACATCTCTAGATTCTCTTATTTCTAAAACAAAGAAATCACCTAACCAATGCATTTGCAATTTCGAGGGTGCTTAAGGTACCTACTCTCTGATAGAAAATTATTATATTTTAATATGTTAGTCATGCCAAGCTTTATATCTCTCATTCCAAAACGTTTAGGTAAATATACAAGAAAATTATGCTCATCCAACTCCCACAGCATATGCAATTATTTTAGAATAGATTTGTCATCAAACGTTTTGGTAACTTACACAATGAACAAGTTCGCAACAATAAATTCAGTAAGTACCACCACTTCACTTCCATGTACAAGATGAAAGGGAGTATTCTTATGTAGATGTTTAGTAGTAGTGTGATATTCCCATAATTTTGTAGGAACCCTCTAATACAAATCATCCCTATTAGTAGTATATACTTTAGTGAGCCCCTTTTCCAATTTGTTTTTACAATCTTCGACAGTCCCATTCACTTGCAGATGATATGGGCTACTTTTATGATGTTGAATCATAAACTCCCACAAAAATGTAGCAAAAGTTTCATTGATAAAGTGAAAGCCTTGATTACTTCTAATACTCATGGGGCAGCCAAATCTTCTAATAATATTTTCAACCCTGAACCTAGTAGTAGTACTAGTAGTACAATCTTTAACATGAGTCTCTTCTATATATCACATCAAATAATCAGTTGCAATGATTATATAGTGGGCATGTCAATGTCACGCGGGAAGATTTATGGGCCCAAAAACATCAACTTCCCACTTCTTAAAGGCTTCAAGAGCTCGGATAGGATGTAGTGGAAGTTCATTTGAATGGGAAGGTCTCCTGATCCTTTAACATACATCAAAATTATGAGCATAATGTTTGGCATATTTGTAAAGAATTAGCCACTGTAGTCCATCTTAGAGCACATTCCTTGCAATCTCCATTCCTATAACATTCCCTCTTGCAACACCACAATGACATTCCCATAAAATAGAATTTCTCTCATGATCAAGAATACATTTACATAATATATGATCAAGCCTAATCTTGTAAAATTGACCTACAATTAAATAATAATCAAAGAAATTGACCACCAAATTCTTCTTTTATGTTGTAGTATAGGTCTTTGGACACTTTCCAGTCACTAAAAATAGTGCAATGTCTTCGAGATAATATGACACCACTTCAATTCTAAATAGATTAGCATTAGACAATTGATCATCAAGTAACCCTCCTGTTTCTCTATATTCTAAATGAAAAAATTGATATAGTCCTACATTAGTATGACCTAGTTTGACAATAACTTCAAATGAGAATTCTTGAAACAAAATAAACCATTTATAGATTCTTCCTTCAAGAATAGTCTTGCTAACAAGATACTTCAATGTAGAGTGGTCAGTGAAAATTTTTAAAGGACCTCCAAGTAGATAATGCCTGAAATTTTGAAGTGAATATACCATGGAAAGAGCCTCTTGTTGAGTTGTTATATGGTTCTTTTTAGCATTAAAAAGTTTTCTATAAGAAAAATAAATTGGGTGATCAATATTACCTTAACCAGGTTGCACCAAGAATAATACCAGGGGCATCAATGTGCACATGAAATTTCTTGTTCCAATCTAGATAAATTAATATTGGAGCTCTTACGAGTTTTTATTTTAAGGTATTGAAAGTAGCATCACATTCTTCAGTCCACAAAAAAATCTCAACCTTCTTCATTAGTTTCTCTAGTGGCATAGTAATTAAAGCATAATTGTGAATAAATATTTTGTAATACCCTATGTTCCCTAATGTATATCGCACATGTCTAACACTAGTGGGAAGAAACATATTTAGAACGACCACAACTTTAGCAAGATCTACGCACACCCTATATTTGTAGGAAATATAGCCCAACAAAGTACTAAACAATACAACAAAAATGCATTTCTTCAAATTCAAGTAAATCTGCAATTGCCCATAGTGATCAAACATAACCCACAACAAGGTAGAATGCTTCTTAAAAGGTCTACAAATTTTCTAATTATCCATATGAATTTTGAGAAACTTGTGAATATACTCCTTGAAAGTTGCAATAACAATCCTAGAGAAAATAGTTGGGGCATTCTTAAGGCCAAATGGAATGACATGATAAGCATAGGAACCCAATTCAGCTGTTAAAATGGTCATCTTTTCATCTTCTTCAACAATGCGAACTTGATGGTATCTAGAAAATCTATCTGTAAAGTAGTAGCCTTCTTGACCCACAATATTGTTTAACACTTCATCACTAAATCGAGTTGGGAATGGATCATGAACGCAGGTATTATTAAGACTTCGATGATCTATGCAGAACTTGATTTCATATGAATCCTTCCTATCTTGAATAACAAAATGCAAAATCCATTCAACTTCATCAACTAGAAATATGATACCTGCAACCAACATTTTATCTATCTCCTTCTTGACTTTATATTTAACTTGTAGATTCAACCAGTAAGTTCGATGTTTGACATGCCTCACATCAAGTTTCAAAATAATTCTCATCTCTCCTAAATCTCCCTTTATCCCTTTGACCTTTGAAACTAATACAAGAAAAATATCTTCATACTCTGATAAATAAAAAACTTCCTTCGTAGCTTAGTCATCCCAGTAGTCACTAATAGAAACTAGCTTATGATTTTCCTTAGTTCCAATAGAATGCTTCTACAACTTTAAGGGTTTAAGATGAAGATCTTCTTTAATAAGATCATCTTTGATACCTATTTCAGCTTCATACTCCTTAAATTGTAGATGCCTTAACTGCTCCATGTTATCTTTTTAAGGTTCCTTATTAATTTTGTTGTGAGCAACTACTTTATGAAATCCAGATTCATACAAATGTCTACAATATTCAAAACTACTACATTCAACAGGCTTTCCAGTGGGAAATAACACTCTCTTAACTAATTTTAAAGCCTCTAGTATCTTCACATCCTCATCTAAAAAGGAGAAATCACTACCAAAATGAGTTATCAACACCTTCAAGTAGTTATCTACCTCTCCATTTCTTCTTTTAGGAACTAGGCTTGCGGAAATTTCCCCAGTATATGAATGAACTGATGCACCCATAATTCAGTAGGAAGCCTGATTTTTGTCCATGCTACACTACAAGTCTGAACATGCTTATAAGGATTAGAGTAACCCTCATATACAGGAATATATTCTAAATTATTCTCAATGATAGTAAACCAAGATAATATAGTAGACTTAACTGATTCCCAGTTTCGAAACTAGTCACCATGAGCTCCCCACCATCTCACAAGGGTTTCTTTCATAGAAACATCCATCAAGGGAATATTTTATGTTTTCTCAATGTTCAAATCAACTTATTTAATAAAAATAACAATGAATCCTATACCATTGATAGTAGGATAATCCCTTACCTTAATACGAATCCATCTAGCTCAACAAATAGTTGTGCAACATGTAGGGTGCAACTCATGGTCTCCCTATTTCTAATCATCCAACTCAACATTTGAACCAACTTTCGTGTGTTGAACACTTCTTGGTATAACTGGTCTAAAATTTTGGGCTCTTCAACATCGTCAACAAGCTCTGTAAACTATGGACCTTGGTAAGGATCTAATGGTTGTACGAATTTGATTCCATCTACTTCAAAAGTCATCATCTCTCACTTGAGGTCAATAAAAAAATATTTTTCAAAGGTCCTCAAATCACAGTAAAGTTGGATACAGATCTTTATGACCCATTATATCAATAACTTCAAAGTCCGCATATGTTTTAATCTTACAATATCAACTTATACATCTTCCAAAAGACCAGTAGGGATAGTGAAATATTTTCTATCCATGCATAGTTGAATAGGGGAAAACAACATCTTGGGTTTTCCAAATACCTCCCAATTTTTCCTTAGAATGATATTTACATCTAATTCGAAATCTAACATAGATCCTTTAACTTGGAATCTTACAATTTGGGAATCAATGTAGAACTCCCTTCCTATTCTCTTCTTATTATGATGGACACGTCTGGAATGTCATTTAGGCAAGTTGAAAGAGATAGGTATTTCTAAGAATTCTTCATCTTTCACAACAATTTTAAACTCTTTGTGATACTGACTAGATAATTCTTTATCACTCTTGATGTGTAGAAATAGTTTAAGCCATTCCATTACATGTTGAGATATTTCTTGTAAATATTGAGGACTCTTCAAATACTCATTTCCTCACTGATATACTTGTAGGCCAGAAGAAGAAACTAGTTGTATAAAAAAATTTGTAGCATCCTTGTAAGACTCCTTTCGCTACATTAGGTAATACGACTTCTTTGGAGATGCGGGCCTTATTATGACAGGTTTCTATGGTACCTGATTATCTACTCCAGTCTACATACCTACTCTGGTGACAATATTAGTATTTACTTGATGACCTGGTTCTTTCTCTTTACGTTCTACATTGATTAAATTAGTGCCCCTTTTGTTGTTATACCCTTCCTAGTGAGTGATCAACTCGGGACAATATTCGGTATCATGAGTGTTTATCCGATAGTGGGGACACCAAGACATCATTTAAAATAGAGATTCACAGACGACATGGCCTCTTGGTCATATTTGTAGCAATAGGGCCTCTTCCTCAAATCTCCCCCTTCTTAAGCCACCTCCTCCTCATCCTCGATGAGCTTCATTAACTCAGAATGTAGTCAGATCTAAGCAGTTTGCCACAACATACGAAGTTTCTCACTGGTTTATATGGTGATTCAAAGACCCACACAACTCACAAAACATATTATTTGGAACATTGGAGTACTTCTGTAAAATAGCAAAAAGATAGGGTGTATTTCTCTAAGTGCCAAAAATATCACAGTATTCGTTAGTTAACATACCTCGATGATTGGGAAAAAAATCATACTGAGTATGTCCCTGGTAAGGAATACTTGGGGACACTTTCACAACTCCAATAGTAGGTCCTAGTGGTAGTAGAGCTGATCCCATAGGCCTACTAGAAGGGATTACAACCCGTAGCCTTGGGAATTTAGTAGCATGATGCCCCTAAACATGAAAATTAGTGCACCATACTTATTGATGCAAAAGTCGTGGAATATGCATATCTTCCAACCTCTCCATTACATTAACGATCTAATGTTGTATTCCAATAATAGTAGGATCACTATAATTAGTACCTAACCTATACTTGTGAGGGTATCTCTCAAATGCTTCATTCTTCATAGCTTGTCCCAATGCATCTTATAAGGTATCAATCTTTTGCTTCGTCAAATGTGTTCTAGTTAGCGAGAAGAAATATTAAAGGAACTAATCTCTTTGATGATGAGGATCGATATGATAAGTTAACTTCCCAATTTTGTCTTTAAACCATCGCATGCACTCCCATGCATTCTCTTCCTTGCATTGTTTCATATCCCATAGCTCTAATAAACCATGTTGATATGTATGAGGGAGTTTAATTCTTTTATTATTATTATTATCTAATTTTAAGGTCACAACCAAGTCATACACCAAATTGGTGTATGACACCCCCTTGTTTTTGGGACAAGGGACCCACCTCCATGCAACGATTTAACAAACTATTGTTTAATCACATCAAGAGTTGGATTTAGATGAAACTTGGACCACTTAGTAAACCATCTAAATTCTCGATCCCTCAAACTTGTCTGAAATTCAATAATATTAGTAGCATCTTAGGTCTTTCTAGCCCTCTAGATTGCTTCACATAGATACTAGTGCTGCTCAAGACCTTCATCTACTCGGCTTAAGAACTTAGGGTACTGAGTGAATGAACCTGCTACATTTCCTGCCATTATTTTTTGACTAGGTAGAACCAGTACACAACCTTGCAAAATATGTTTCCAAAAGACTGTGTAATATGTTTGAACATTACTACCAAATCTACTAGAACCATCAGTTGTATAATTATTATAAACTTGGTAAAATTTCAAAGTATTAACTGGTTTGGAAATAAAATCAACAAGATTCTTGTAAAGTACTAGGGATAGCTTAGGGAGAGAGTTAGATATGTTAATACTTGCAAATTACTTCTTTTGGGGGACAAATCATCTTATAATAATAGAAACCTCATCACGAAGTACATCTCTTCGTCTATGGGAGTACTCTGATTGATCATTGCAATTAGCTATCTAGGTGTTTGAGGTGTCGATTCCTCCTGACTCCTAGTGGGTTTCACTTCCTCTATATTGGTCTCCTATTACATCTCCTCTATTTTCTCCTATTTTTCCAAAATAAGATCCTTCTCCTACTTCACTATTCTGCAACTTTAGGTTAGTCATTCCTCCTACCCACAATGTTAGATTACTCAATACTTCAGTGATCCGCTACAACTTGCTTCTCCTCGTAATCTATAAGAACTTATTTTCCCATCACTCATCATCTATCCATGCCCTTCCAAGTGCCCTAATATACCATGCCTTCTGTAACTTTTCTGCATACATCACAACTTCCCTTCATCTTCTACAACTTAGCAACATCTCTCCCCTAAATTTTACCCCGAGTACCTATTGTCTTAAGTTTCCATGTTGGTTTTGATGAAATGGTAGCAATCTCCCTTTAACGATAAGGACATTAATCCATAGTAAAATTTATTTTGATAATATTCCCCACAACCTGTACTTGAATACTTCTTCAGCTTTAGAAAATCACTGTTGGTTCTCCAAAGAAAATTCAATAATGTAACTTTGTAGAGTTGCTTGGACCCAAAAGTCAACAAGTTTTGTTAACCCAATGTCTAGGCAATGCAATGTAGTCAAATAAGATATTGGTCGAATTTATGATTATCTGGCCATGAAAACTAGTTATTTCTTTATGTGATAATCTACGTAACTAATTATATAACTCCTATGAAAACTTGCACCAAAAAATCTTGTACATCACATGCAAGTTCTGAAAATAACATTTCCTTCATAACCCAATCTAAGTTGCTATGTCTTAGCTAAGCTTGTAGGACAAATAAATTGTGGTTTTCATGCCACCACTCTTGAATATCACATTTGAGAACCCTTGAGACCATGACCTTAATCCCCTTTTAGTGCTTAGAGTGTTACTAATGGAACCCTTTATTGGCAGAAAGTTCTAATTTATAGACCTTGGCTTCAACCTCAGGTTGCCAAAAAATATCTCATCATAGTCTAATGCAATTTCGACATTTTCATTCCTATAAGAGGAAGAATCTTCTCACCCGAGGTGTGTTGATACTTCTTGGATGTTGGAAGGAGATATAGTTGGTGTCAGGATACAAATTATTTTCACGCTATTCTTTTATTTGTTTATTCACGCAAAAATCTCAGAAATCCTTACACTTAGTACACAATTATACAACAGACTATCTATTGAGCATTTTAAATTTTTTTAAAGGGCGATGCATAACACAACAACATTAACTAATATAGCATGTAGATATGATCCCGCAACACCTTCATTATATTAAATCAAGATCCGGACCATTACTTGCTGAATTAAGCGTTGGACCTTCTATTCAAATTAAAATTACAACCATATTACAAAATGTACAAAAAGTGAAGTGAGCCACCTACAACTTAGGAAACCGAGCCTAAGGCCCACTCACCGGGCCCAGGGCCTGCAAAAAACATGACAACGTGACCACAAAAGATAATCGGAAGCCTTGACCATTCGATCTATCCTTAGAGATCTAACGGTCATTAACAATATCGGGCTGTTAACAAGCACTCCCTTTAATTCTTGAATCGGACCCAATGAGCCTATAGAGACCGCTCTATAAAAATTTCGGGTCCGATTTGGCTGATAACCCTCGCGCATGTAATCTGCCCGAAATCCACTAGATGCATGCGATTCCCACCCAACTGTGCAACTTGCTCGCTGTTTAACACTGCTTTCGGACCCGAAGCCTGATAAAGCTACTGTTAAAGTCGATTTCGGGTCTAATTGGCTTGATAACCATCTTGCTATTTGCAAACATAGATTTGATGCGATTGCTACTATTTCTCCTATCTTCTCGTTCTTTAACCAATCTCCCTACATAGCCAATGACAGGGCTTTCTGTAACATGATTCAAATTCATGTAAATACTTGTGTTGTTAATTGACACCCGCCTGAGAACCTTGGGATTGTAGGATTTTGGGCATCTATTCTAGCCTAAGGAACTGTCATTCTTTTCGTTTATATCCCTGGACTGTTGTTTCATGTGGACTAACATTCAACTGTTTCCAGAAGACTACAACCTTCTAGTGTCCCCTGCTCTGATAAAGCTCCTGGTCCACATTCACCTGTCTGAGACACTCTTCCCTCAATCTACCCATGGGATCTCTGTCCATTTATAATTTTCGTTGCTTTTAGCATAGAGTACACCTTCATTAGCTAAAATCTCTGCTAATTTGTTCTATGTTCAATGCAAATGAGTGAAACTCAAGGTTCTCATGTTCTGCAAGAGGGATTGAATCCTTTGATAGACTTGGAGAAGTCTCCAATGTCTAAAAAAATTTTCCGGAGCTGAGCCATAGCAAATTCTCTTAACCAAATTGATAATCAATTCAGAATTAGCTTCAATAATAATGTTATGAAGATTTCAGTCCCTCAGGATTTCTAAGCATTGCTCCAGGTCCATGAGCTATACCATATTGTTTGTGGCTTTCCCCAAATTACTGTGAAAGATGATTTTTATAGAACCCCTTTCATTCCTTATCACTCCTCCATAACCAGTCATGCCTAGGGTTCCTTTTGAGGCCCCATCGATATTACATCTCAGAAAACCTTGACGGGGGGTTGCCAGAAATCCTTACTAATAGTTATATGATTTTCATTTTTTTTTTTGCCTTTTGGGGTGAGCCATTGGATACCCAACTACATTAGCATTTGCACATCAGTATATTTTGGTTGGTTCTCAGGGGATTTTTTAATGAGAGTTCCTATTATCTCTTTGATTTGTATTAAAATCTATTCCATGATGCACTGGTAAGAACCTTTCTGTTTTTGAATATTCTGTTGTTGCATTATTTCCAGACATCCCAGATTAGAAAGCTTGGAGCTAAAGCCAAAGCTTTGTTTACTACTTCATTATCAGAGAAATTTTTCCTCCACTTCTTTAAGGTGATGGTGATACTCCCCATGTCTTTATTTGTTTGTCTGAATATTGAGGCAATCCAAATCCACAATTTGGATCTGAAAGGACAGAGGTTTAGAAGGTGATCCATAGTTTCTTCTTGGGCTTCACATAGCTGGCATTTAGATGGACTAGCTACACCTCTTTTCCTCAGGTTTTCCCAGGTTAGAATTTTTTTATGCTGTACTAACCACATGAACAGTTTGATCTTCATCCAGATTTGATTTTGCCATAGGTCCTTCCATATCCTATCAGGGTTTGGAAAGTCAAGCCTAATGGCTATGTGCTTGGCCTATTTGAGGTTAAAGTTTCCTTCATTGTTATTGCCCCATCTTAGCTGGTATGGATCTTCTAATGTCAGTATATTTCTCTTTTCCAGGATAGCTGTTAGAGCTTCTACCTATGCCTTCAAAGGGAAGTCATCACTGTATTCCAATTTCTTCCATATTATCTGTTTTCCCTCACTTTTTTCCTGGTCCCATAATTCATTTAATCTAAGTAACCTTTTGTTATCAGTATCGTTCTTGAGATTTTCCAATTCTTCTCTTAACAATTTGGGTTCATGTTGTCACTTATCCTCCCAAAACCATGTAATATTTCCATCTCTAATATCCCAGAAACTGTGTTTCTGAAAAATGTATCTATTCTCCCATGCTTTGTTCCAAATGTGGGAGCCTTTGATGATCTCCAACATTCTAACGTGATCCCTTTCTTACCAATTGTTTTCATATTTATGTTTCCAAATTTGGGCCCAAGGGGAAGCTAAATCTTTTAGCTGTCTCCACCAAAGTTTCCACCCAAAACTTTGTTTAGCACTTCAGGATCATCCAGTCCAAACCTCCATGTTACTTAGGTTTACAGATCTTTTCCCAAGCTACCAAAAGAAAATCTCTTTGGATATTTCCTCATAGTCTTATGACTCCTCTAGGAGCTGGAAGGACTAACAAAATAAAGATGGGGACTATTTGTAATACGAATTTTGTGAGTACAAGACTTCCTGCTAGGTTCAAAGCCCTGCTTGTCCATTTCTGAATTTTGTCCTGAAGCTTATTAATCACATGTTCCCAAACTATCTTGCTCAGAGGTTTGTCAATTAGCAGTACTCCCAGGTATTTGGTGGGTATCATATCTCTTTAAATTCCTAGAATTCTGGATATATTTCTCTGAATAGCTATGTTAGTATTGAAAAAGAAAATCTTAGTTTTGGCAAGGCTTACCTCTGTGTCGTTCGCCATTGCAAAGTCTTTCAGAATTTGTTTGAAGGCTAGAGCTTCCCTGACCGTAGGTGTTTCCTATAGCATAGTATCATCCACAGATTGTTGATGGGTCAAAGCCTCTCCATTCATGGTGAGTTTGAGACCCTGGATTTTACCTTCTACTTTGGCAGACTTGATAGCTTGGCCTAGCCCATCCATCATGAGAATAAAGAGAAAGGGTGAGAGAGGATCTCCTTGTCTAAGACCTCTCATCAGATTAAAGGGCTTGGATGGTGAACCATTTACCGGGATTGAAAAACTAGAGGTAGTTACAAGGGCCATCACCCATCTTACCCAATTATGGTCAAATCCATAAGCTATAAGAACTCTCCTTATGTAAGCCCAACTTATCTCATCATAAGCCTATTCTAGGTCAAGTTGCATAATCATTCCAGCCAGCCTATTATTTATAAGTGAGTGAATCACCTCGTGTGCTTGAATGATATTGTTTAGAATTTGTTTGCCTTCCACAAACCTAGTTTGCTCCTCAGATACGAGGGTTGGGAGAAGGGGCTTAAGCCTGTTGACAATAATTTTGGAAATTATTTTATACACCACATTGCATAATACTATTGGTCTGAATCTGTTTGGTGTCATAGAATTATCCTATTTGGAATTAAGGATATGAAATAGGTATTGAGCACCTTCAAAATAGTTCTATTTTTCCTTGAGCCCTCCACCAAATTGAGGATATCCTGTTTGATTATTTTCCAACATTATTTAAAGAAGTCAACATTAAAACCATCCAGACCTGGTGCCTTCCCATTTTGCATTTCTTTGATGACTTTGCTAACCTCCTCTTCATTCACAAGTATGCTTAGATTGTAATTGTCTTCTCATGTCACCAGCTTAGGAATGTGCCTTTTAAAGTCATTGATGAATTGCGATCTATCCAAGAGAGGTTCCTCTGCTATTCCTTGGAAATTCTTAACCAACTCAACTTCTATTTTTTGTGGGTATAGAGTTGATTCCCTTGAGAATATTTAATTTTTGAGATCCTATTATGAGACCTGTGATCCATGGTAGATTTGTGAAAAAACCTTGTGTTCCTTTCTCCTTCTTTTAACCACTATACCCTTGATTTATGTTTCCTGAATATCTCCTCTTGTTTGCATAATTCCTCCCATTCTTGTTGAGGATTTGGTTAAATTCATGTAGCTTTCATTCTGCCACTTTTTTTGCTTCAAAAATGTTTCTAAACTCATTCTTATTCCAATCTTTAAGTTTGATTTTGATATGTTTTAATCTTTTATGTAGGAGGAACATTTTAATGCCCTGAACTTGCATTTCCTCCATCCACCATTTTTCAATATTGTGGATAATGTTTGGATGGGTAAGCCAAATGTTTTCAAACTTGAAAGGTCTATTCCTTCGAGTTCCTATAAAAGGCACTTCAAGTTGAATATGCCAATGATCTGAACCACCAAAAGGGAGTATCATCGCTGATAGGTGAAGGCTTGTTAGGATTATGTTCTCCAAGATAATAAATCTGTTTAGTTTTGAGGCCACCTGAGACTCTCCTCCCCTTTTGTTATTCTAGGTAAAGATGCCATTACTTGTCTCTATGTCTACTAGTCTCATATTCTTTATAAAATTTTGAAATTCTATGGAGTCTCTGCCTAGTGATCTGGTTCCACCTTTTTTTTCTGTTAGTGACCTAATCACATTAAAGTCCCCTCCCAAAATCCCGAGGATGCCCGAATATCTATCTCTTAGATCCTCTAGTGAAGTAAGAAGTCTTAATTTGTCTTCCAGCTTCTGTCAACCATAAACATTTGTGATTAAATAAACTTCCTTTTTTCCCAAAGGTTGAATAACGACTGATAAGTAATTCCTAGATGCTTCCACATCTAGGATTCCTATTTTCTAACGGTTCCATAGTGTGAGAATTTCCCCTGCTGTTTTTTCTGCTTTGACTTCTAGATATTCATACTTATTCAGCCATTTGCTATGAATTTCTCTTATTTTTTCTACTGAACATTTTGTTTCCTGGATAAAAATCATATCTTATTTTTCTTCTTTCATTCTATTGCTAAGATTCCTTTGCTTCCTTTTACTCCCTAGACCCCTAATATACCATGATGTAAGATTAATTAAGAAATATTTGTAAATGAGTAACTAGTTAGGTCTTTCATCTTACCTGAATCGATCGTGAGTTTTCCACACTCTATCAGTAGCTCGTTCGGATTTTTCCTACCTCTTTTCCAGCCTGGGTTCCTTAGAGCTAGTCCATTGTTGACTTCATTATTTTCACACCTTCATTGTCCTAGCTATCATGGTTTCTTTTTACTCCGGAACCTTTTGCCTCATTTCTCCATAGGAACAACTGTTGCACTCTATTGAACTCCTCTTGTGGTAGCGAATGCACTCCTTTGGTGGTTCCTTGCTCCAGGAACTTTTCCAGATCTAGATGTTCTCTATCAAGAATTTCCTGTAGTTCATGATCTTCTGTTCCCACCTTGCTCAAGGTCATATCTTGGTCCCTATCAAGTTCCATTGTGTTCAACAAATCCTCCTTTTGTTGATTGTTGTCTTGTGTGTCCTCCATACTCTCTTCCTTTTCCTTCTCCATAGGGCTTACCTCCTGAGTCTGAATTGTGTTATCATGCTCCTCTTCTTCTTCTAGCACCGTGTACCTATTCTGACTTGGCTGCTTTTCCTCATTTATTTTCTTTTGGTACTTTCTCCCTCCTTTACCTCTGTTTCCCACTTTGCTAAAGCTTTCAGTTTCTTTCCCTGAGGTAGCTTTAGTTCTAATTTCCATTTTGTTCAAGGGGCAATCCCTAAATTGATACCCATGTTCATGGCACTTGCGGCATCTGAAAGGAACATGCGGATAGCCCACCACTTGTACCCATTATTCATCAAAAACCTCCAAAATAACTTCATCTGGTAGAGCTCCACAAAGTTCCATCTCTATGCAAATCTGGGCAAAGGAGGTATACGTTCCCCGCTTAGTGGCCTTTGATATTTTACCAAAGTGTGCTAGTTTATTCCCTATTTCTTTTAATTATTCTGGATGCCAACAATCCAGTGGTAAGGAGTAGAGCCTTACCCAAAACGGGACTGAAGTGAATGTCTCGCACTCCGAGGCAAATTTCATTACCCAAGGCCGCATATAGAGGCCTGCCGCAGCATAGAAGTAGGGCCTTCCTTAAAACACCCTATCTTTATCCTCAATGTTCATAAAAACAACTGTGAGGAAACCCTTTGATCCAAGGTGTAAATCTATATCCCCGATAGGTTTCCGATGATTCTTTATCCATGCCTGTAAATCCTTATTTGTTGGTCATATCCCCATGAATTTGCAAATTACTACATAATTTTCCATGTGTTCCCTATGCACCTGTAGCGTCAAATCACTCAACACCACTCTGGGTGTGATAGTAGCCTGGGGTTTACAAGGTCTAGCTCAATTTCTATTATCCACATTTTGATTTTCTCCTTTTATTCATCTTTATTTTATGGCTTCTTCCTACATCTTTTCCTGCCCCTATGTACCTCTATTGTCTTGTTTCCCTCCTCCTGAAATTTTGATTTCAACTTCCATAGGTTTCTTGAATCAATTCGAGACAAATTGATTGTAGGATGGAGTGGAACACCCCACCTCTCGCCTCTCCATGGTGCCCCATGCTTAACTTCTGTTGTCAACACTAGCTCTCTCCTCCAGACCTCCTCCCTTCGACACTCGTAGGGAGGATATTGTCTCATCATACTCTAACCATTCATTTCCTCTTCTGGACTATTACACTAAACTCATCCACAAACAATACACAAAATATTCTCAAGGTCTTACCCAAAAGGAAACAAGACATGGTTGAATCAAAATTACGATAAGGAAGATCTCGTATCTCATTCCAAAAGTAGGTTAGTATATGACTCTCTCTCTTCTCTGTATTCAAATCAATTCATGCAGATTTTATAGACTTGCTTCTCTATCTTGATCTCACTCACTTTACTTGGTCCAACTTGATCCCTTTGACAAAATATAGACACTTGGTACACTTCTACTTTAATTCCTTCAAAATTAACAACTAGATCCTTCTTTTGCGTCATTACCAAATTCCACGATAGCAACTTTTCATCTCCACTTTCCACTTTCTCTTTTTTTCTCTTGGTTCTAGCTTGTTTTGTCATTTACCTTTTATGCTTCGCCGATTACTTTTGCAAATATTTTCCAACCAAAATTGATCAAAACTACCCAAAAAATAAAACTCCCCAACACAGATCATTAAATAACCACCATTCGATCCCATCAGATAGTGAGAGGCTCATTAATGGTTGGGTAGTTGGAGTCTGATGGCCATTATGATCGTCGATCAAGGTGTCTAAGATCCATCCTATGTCATCGAGGCAAAAATCCATCCTAAAAACCGAGTAGGTTCAGATTCTGATGGTAGTAGGGCCATCCTATTGGTTAAGTCATCGATCTAGGAGGGACCCACTATTAATGTTAATCATTGGATTTTCCCACCATCATATGGTCGTAGATCTATTGGGGTTGTATAAACACACACACATATATTATTTTATTATTCATTTGTGGTAGGAGAGCATATAGGGTCCCCTACGGTCGTATGCTATTTTTCCACCATATGGAGCACCCAGTGGATGCCAAGGTGGAAGGAGGTAATGTGGCTAGGATGGCTAGGTGGAATACATCAAGTGTACCATGTGGGAACCAGGGTGGCCAACCCATGTGAGGTTGACAAGTTAGTAGGGTGTCAATATGGCTAGAGGTGCCCTCATGGATGTGTACATGTGTTCCACGTATGAGATGATGTGGCCAACCTCGGACACATGATGTGGCAGAGGGCTAGTTAACTCACCGTGGAAGGAGGAAGGTGATGAGGAGGGCCATAGTTGGACCTCCTACATGACATAGGGCTAACACCTTCACCTACTTGGCATTTTCGGTTATGTGACTAATCCAAAGGTTGTCAATAGGAAAATTTTGGTATTTTTTGTGTTTTGTAATGCGTAAGGTTAAGAGGGGGTAGGAACAACATTGGCTAATACCTTACCATGTGGATTGGCCCATGTGATGGGTGTGGAAAGGTTTGCGATGGAACTAGTTGTTGCCCCATGATAATGAAATCGACATGCAAGAATAGGTCTAATGAATTGTTAAGTTTAATTTGGGGTTTTATTGGCAGGATTCATTTCTGTGATAGTTGAGGAATAGGGAAATAAAGAGACAAAACTTACAAGGCTATATCGCTTCACTGGGGAGTCTAAACGTGGCCTATAAATAGTCAAAATAAAGGTAAATTTAAGTAGAAGACAAATAAAATTTAAAAAACTAGATTCAAAGGAAGCAAATTTTTGGAAATCAAGGAGAATGATATATGGGCTATGAGGAGAAAAATAAGAGTACAACTAAAACTTCCAAAGGGCATAAATTCCTACTCGGCTGTCATAATTTCCAAAGTGAGTAGTCTACATAATCGTACCAATGAATAAAACATGTTGCTGACCGAAAAAATCAAATTGAGTTATAATTTCGAATAATTTATCTGAGAACATCCGCGGGGCCAAGAAGAAAAGATACATCATGAAAATTGAGATGGACAAAAACATGCTAGGCTCTAACATCCTATAATAGCGGTTCAGGGCCAAAGATATCAGTCTAGGGAATGAAAAACATGAATCAAATGGAAGAGACTCTAAGAAGCCTAAATATGGAGGTTCTCAGTTTTAAATTTGATAATCATAGAATTGTGAATGAGAAACAATAGCTCAATGCCTAAATTCCGAAAGGTTTAAATAGAATTCAACAAGATCTTATGAAACCATCTCACAAAAAGATATAAAAGATAGATTAACGCCTTAGAAATTAGCCTCTTCAAGGGGGAAACCTCCTTTACATTAGACAAATGAACAATTCTTGGATGATACAATTGACAAGACCTCCTTTCTATATATAGGAGTCTAAAGGGTCATAATATAATTAGAGCTGACATAACAATAATAATGTAAGGGCACAACAATAAAAATAATGGGCTTCTATGGGGCACAATACTAACAATATGGGTACTACATGGGCACAAAAATATAATAAGGGGATTGCACTAATAATAATAAGGGGTTACACTAGTAGTATTGGGACCTAACATGCCCCTCTCCTTCAAAAAGTGTTGTCCTCAACGCTTGACTAGTTCTGGATTCTTCTGTATAAAATTATCATCCTTCCATGTGGAATATTCAGCGGGTAAGTTCTTCCACTTGATGAGATACTCTAAAATTGATCCATTTTGTAGCTGTCAATTTCTTGGTTCTGTGATTACTTCAAGTTCTAATATGATTTTTCCTTCCTTGTAAAGTTCTAGAAATATTGTTTGAATTGGGATCTTCTACAAATTTTGAATGAGTTCCCACCCTATTTCGTCACTCTTCCATTCATCCCTTACTTCGTTTATCCAATTTGGTTGGATAATTATACCCACCTCTAGCATTTCTGCAACCATATGTTCAATTTCAGTCCTTTGGGTATATGGATATCTATAAGGCCTGATGTTTGGAGGAACACTTCCTGGAATCAAATAAATAACATGATCATGATCACGAATAGGTGGGATGCCTTTGGGAGTCTCAAATACCTTGGAATGATAGTCCAAGGCTTTTTGGAGATTTAGAGAAATAGATGATTTCGATGTAGGAACCTCTAGTGAATAGAATTATGCAATTATGCCTTGTTGTTCTTCATTTAGAAGATTTTTCATTCCATTAGAGCTTATTATCTTTCCCAGTTCCCCTGTGATACCCCATAATTCAACTTCCTTTCCTTTCGAATAAAATTTCATGAAATGTTCTTGAGAATTAAAAGCTATTGTACCCAAGGATTGTAGCCATTAGACTCCTAGTACAACATCAACACCACCCATTGGAATGGAAAGCATTGGGATTTTCATTACATATTCTCCCATGGATATCTTGATATTATGGCACTTTTCAGAGAAATTTATGGTTCCTCCACTTGAAACCATCACCTAACCCTCTGATGCTGGATATAGGAAACAATTCAATTCCTTAGCTATCTTATAATGAATAAAATTATGGGTACTACCCAAATAAATCAACACTATTGCCTTTTTCTTCTTGATATTTCCTTCTATCTTGATAGTTTTAGGAGTGGTAATTCCGGCCAATGCATTACAATATATGGAATGATTCATTTCTTCCTTCTATGGGGTTGGTTCCTGGTGAGTATCCTTTTGTTTTGACGTTTCTTGATCCCTTTCTTCTTGATATTTCACTGCTTGAACCTTCTTCTTCTTGATATGTCCTTCTATATTGAGATTTTGAGGAGTGGTAATTCCTACCAATGTAGTACAAGATATGGTCAGATTCATTTCTTCTTTATCTAGGGTTGGTTCCTAGTGTATATCCTCTTATTTTAACTTTTCTTGATCCTTTTCTTCCTCCTCTTCATAATCTATGTAAAATAGTTTATTCTGGGCACACTTATGACCTTTAATGTATTTACTATGATAATTATAACAAAGCCCTTTTTCTCTTTTCTCATCCAATTGTTGTGGCATCAGCCTTGTAGGTTGTGGAAGGCTAAGAGAAAAAGCACTTCCATATTTATAGTTGTGAGTGGTAGACTTCCCTATTGTCATAATTTTTCTTTCCACTTTTCTTGCCAACCTGTACACCTTCTCCAATGAATCAGGTTCCCAAAGGCGAACCTCTTGTTGGATGTTATAATTTAATGTCCCTATGAAGACATCAATCCTCTACTTCTTTGGAATATCATTTACCCTTATATTTAATTTTTGGAATTCCTCAATGTGCTCTTCCATTGAACCCTTTTGTTTAAGATTTAACAATTGGTTAAAGAGGGTGTTGCTCTTTGTGTCCTCATAATGTGCTATCATTTCCTCCATGAAAATTGACCAGGTGACAAGTGCTTTACGATAAAAAAGCCCTCTATACCATACAAACTGATTCGGTTCTAAATATAAATATACAATATGTACCTTTTCTAACGGTTTCACATCATGTAGATCAAAATATTGCTCCATCTGTCATATCCATCTTACAGGATCCTTGCCATCAAACATGCTCATATCTTTTTTTCTTACTTTTAGGAGCTCAATCTTGAAATGAATGTAACCCTGTAGTTTCAAATCTCCAAATTTTGAAATTGTAGCTTGCGATATCCCTTTATATCCTCCTTCCAATGCCACCAATCTGATTGAGATTGGATTCTCCAAGAAAGTGTTATGCCCAATATCCCAAGATGACTTGAATATATACTTTTTAAGTAGAGCAAACTTGTACATTGTTCCACATGTCATCGTTTCAACCTTCACACCTGAAAATGATGCAAACAAAACTAAAGTCCCTCCTCTTTCTGTAACTTCTTACGAAATTTCAATCTGATACTCAGAGAGAAAGTTATGATGATTTTCCAAAGGTCATGCGTTTGGGATGTAGTTTAGGAGCCTACAAAAACCATAAATTATTTGGATCATATCTATGAAAATATAGTGAGACAAGGTCTGAAATTCAAGCCCAAGGTTCAGAAAGATTTCTTCTCAAATGGTTTTAAATTTTAGAGTCTGAACCTTCGTAGAAAGAAATGAATAGTGAAAATTCCATGATGATATATTTCAGGTGAAATTTTGGAACTTGCAAAAACCATAGATTCCTCAGATCATATCTCCGACAATATAGTGAGACAAGATCTAAACTTCAGAACTGAGGTTCATAACACTTTTGGATCAAATGGTTTTTTTTTCTTCTGAAACTTTGTAGAGAAAAGGTTATATAAAAAATTCCATGACGACATATTTGGAGCAGTGAAACCCTAGAATCCAAATCTCTGATATCAAATTTTGTGAAACCAGCTCACAAAAAGATAGAAAAAATCGATCAACACCTTAGAAATCAGTCTCTTCGAGGGGGAAACCTCCTTTACATTATAAATGAACAATTTTTGGATGATAAAAATGACAATACCTCCTTTCTATATATAAGAGTCTAAGGGGTCATAATATAATCATAGTTGACATAAAAATAATAATGTAAGGGCACACCAATAACAATAGTGGGCTTCTAGCCCCAAGGGTTAGCTCAACTGGTCAAATCAGTGCCTCGCTGATTGGGAGTTCACGAGGTCAATTCTCCCAAAATCCCTTGGGGTTCGGCCTAGTTACTGGCCACGAGGCTCGATACCCTTCGCAGTTGATTAGCTTAGATATTTCCATGGACGTAGTGGCCACCCAATGACTAGGGTGTCCATGGACCACACCAAAAAAAACAATAGTGGGCTTCTATGGGTAACAATACCAACAATATGGGTA
Organism: Pinus tabuliformis; assembly: GCA_031772625.1. Lineage (NCBI taxonomy): Eukaryota > Viridiplantae > Streptophyta > Pinopsida > Pinales > Pinaceae > Pinus > Pinus tabuliformis. The sequence continues at coordinate 1,407,640,987 of CM062820.1, read as the reverse complement.
CTACATGGGCACACCGATATAATAAGGGGGTTGCACTAATAAAAATATGGGGTTACACTAGTAGTATAGGAACCTAACACAAGAGTTGGGCAAGTAATATGCGTCTAGATAAGCTCAAGGTCATGAGACCAATATTGATGAAAGAGGTGTTGAAAGTTTGAGGCAAATTAAGAGTGTCGACTAGTAACATTTTTATATAGAGGGAAGGTTGCATAAGAATATTTACACTACCTTAGAGTCAAGTAGAAATCCTAGTATGTCACTAATTAGAAGGCTAAGGAAGAGGAATTCTAACATACATAGTCTAGAGGGAGAGTTGTAGAAGATTAAACCACCCATTTTTAATAGAGAACATAAAATGGGTGAGGAAGTTGAAGCTGGTTGATGGGGATGGGAAATCATTTGTAGTTGTTTAATTTCTCTTCAAATTTGGAAGCCTAATTTGTTATTTACCACTTTAAGGGTTAGTCTAACATATTCTAGGAACAAATTAAAGAGGTGAAGCATTTGGACGAGAGGAGATTGACATGAAAGAATTTTAAGGACTATTTTGAAAGAAAATATTTGTGAGAGCACTATTATGAAAGGGATATGTAAGAATTATTTGAACTTAAATTGGGAAACATGACCATGGAGGAATATGGCAATACATTTGTGGAATTATTAATATATGTGGCCTTTATTAAGGACATGAAAGTCAAAATCTAGAGGTATGTGTTTCCTAGAAAACTAGTGTCTATTCAGATTTGCTAGTCCCACTGAGACAGGTAGCTATCTTAGGAACAAACAATTCAAAGTAAATTGTGTTTTCCTTTATGGGAGATAGATAAGAGAGAAGCAGCGAGCACCAACCTTAGTCTTTCGCTTGGCTCCTTGCTTGTTTCCTCTCTCCTTTGATAGAGCTTGCCACTCCTTTCTCACTTGTCCCACTTCAAAGAACACATGTAGAGGCAAAGCAATAGGAAAACATCAAAGCATAGAGATCTATGATACCATAAACAATGTAGAATTAGAAATACATCAACCATACAAATGCATACGTAAATACAAGATTCAGAAATACGCAAGTATATGGAGGAAAACTCAAATAACTTTATTGATAGAAGTAGAAGAGAGGATTACAACCCAGCTGTCTGATCTAGCGCCATCCTCCGAGCATGAAAGCCCTATTCACCTCATGAAAAGCTAGATCACCCAACAATACAATGTCTCAAAGAGAAACCAATAACACTTCCTTACAAATTACAAAATTCTAGCCTTTAGATCTCTAGGATGAGGGATCCATATATAGATATTTGCAGGGAGGTGAGTCAGCTTCTAGGTTTTTGATTAGTGTCATTTCACTGATAGTTTTTGGTTCCAATTAGAGATTTCATGATATCTTACTCATCCTTGGGTGAATTTAGAGAGGCAAGTGTCATATGAACAGTTTTTAGAAGATTCTCTGAGTTTCAACCTAGCAAACTGCCTCTGTCATTTGTCTGTTCTCGTTCATCGCACCCTACAGAAGGAATTTCAGTATGCATCGCACCCCAAATATGTCTATAACAGTTGCCCCCTAAAGCATGAGGTCGTAAATCTTCTGATGTCGTGTGAAATGCTTTATCATGAGGGTCCGAGGATTTTCAAACTAGAAGGTGACTTGTATAAAATATAATGCAATACATTATCTTCATATTACTTTCATGATCTAGATGAGGTGGGCATTCCCATGCTCAACTTTATAAACTCATTTTCATGTACATAGTATAGACAATCGTCTGTGTGTCAGACTGATGATTTTGGTAGAGCCACCATCCTTTAGCTTCGATGATCATCTATGTAGCTATGGAGTACATTTGACATCTTTATTTTCTTGAATATATCGCAGCCCGGATGGATGAAACTAGATCTGGGGTCTTCAAACTCATTCAATATTCACCCGATGTACAAGTCGATCCAAGTGAAAAGATTTCCTGAAGTTGAACATGGAAAGACATCACCTGATTACCAACCAATGATGTAAGTTGTTAACAGGCGTGAGAGGAATCACCGACAATGATGATGACCCTCAAGGTACTACAGTAAATTTCAGTACAATTCACGTGGTGTGAATATAGGACCTGACGTTGAACACCACGAAAAATATTTCGGTCGAAGGCCATTGATGTAAACTTGTCGCTAGAAGTGAGAAATTTGCCATTGAGGCATGCAAGCTTCAAAGTACTGAAAGGGTTGTTCCTAAGTCAACTTCTTGGATAATGAGGCGATGTCGACAAGAAGTGACCCGTCATAGGAGGGCCTTAATGAATCCCACATCTATGAAATGAAATGGAGAAAATGATTTTGTGGAGGTGAAAATGATCTGATGATACAAGGTTTAGGGTGGTGGTCATGAAAAATGGAGCGTGAAGGTTTTACAGTGATGAGGCGTTAGCTGGCTTGGTGAATTCTCTGAGCAACTTCTCTTAAACATATTAGTGACATTGTGATGGATCGGTAGTGTTAACCCCATGGACGGTAGGGAGGAATAATGGTGATGGTGAATGGAATAACCCAACCCGACTCAGTCATGGTGATGAAGTGAAAGTGTCATGTTTAAGAGCAACCTGCTACCAATGAAGTTCGTCAATTTTTCTTCCCTTTTTCCCCAATCATTTCTGACCAGTACCTCTTTATTTTTGTCAAGATTGAGGAGGATAAAATATGCTTGTTCTATAATTTTCCCTTCAGGCAAACCTGTCGCTATGTTTTAGCGAGCCTAGCAACAGTGAAACTCACTCTTGTTCGGATGGAAAAGTTTGTCGCTATTGTTTTAATGAGTTTAACGACAAAGACAACTCGGTCCTTTTCATATTTAGAAATTTTGAAAAGAGATGGAAAGGAAAATCCAGTAGTCCTTTTTTGTGTTATAATCCCTTAAATCCGAAAAAGTATAAAATAATATGAAAGGGATGACTTTTCGATAGTTTTAGCGAGCCAAACAAGATAAGCGCTCGATTTTTTTGTGTAATGATCCCTCAAGTCCAAAAATATTAAAATATAGAGGAGGGATGGCGCTTCCCTTTACTTTAACGACTGGAAAGGCCAGTAGCTCGACAATCTTTTCATATTTTACGAGTTCAAAAAGAGCTTAAAAGAGACTCATTTTTGAGGAACGAGTGATGTATCTGGCTAGCAACTGGTTCCATGTAAGTTTGGAACTTCTCAAACACGGCATCGTAACGAGGGTGGCTAATAGAATCACTCATTGCAGCTATTCCTCAAAAGGGTAAACAATCAAGTGGAGGTGTATGATTGGCTAAAAGAGTGGAGGTGATGGTAAGAACATGACCAAGGCTCAAAAAGTTGATAACAGTGTGATCACAAAGGTTATTTACCGAGGGTAAATTCATTTTTTAATGAGCTTGAATCTTTAGAAACTATGCTCAGTGGCGGGTTTACTTTTTAACGAGCTTCAACCCTGCGGTAACATTGCTCATTATAATAGTTAGAGATGTTCAATTCACCATCAACACTATGTTCTTTTGACGATCATAGTACCTATTCAATTTCTCCATCAAATTGATTAGAAATGTAAATACATGCTTGAAAAATGATTTAAAACTAACATCTTACTTGAATTACGTGAATAGTAACATAAAAGTAGTTTTTACCTCTCATTTTTACCATTTCATTCAAATTTGGGATTGTTGGAGCTCTGGAGGTGTTTTCCCCCTTGAATTTCATAAGATGATTCCAGGAGATTCGGTGGACTATTCTTGACACCATCTAGACTAGGTAGGAGCTAATCCTGAGCTCTTCAATTGCATTCTTTCTTTTTCTGATTCTGAGCAACTTTTCCTGTTTTTCTGGGCCCTAGGGATTTGAAGAATTCATTCTCTCCCCATCGCACCTAGTATGCATCAAAAAGTGTGATGCATATTGAGCTGGCCATTGGCCAGGCAGTACGTGTCCCACCCTGTACACAGGCAAGGTGCGATGAGCGCAGGAGGAGATGTTTATGCACTGTTTTTTCATGGAAATTTTGCTTTTTTTTGCCCAAATTAGGATCCTAATTCACCTCTTGTTTGTTTTCCAGAGATTCATTGGATCAAGATGGTCATTACATGGTGTGAACATGAGCATGAAGAAGAGCATATGATTGCCTTACATGCTCTGGGTACAGTTACTGCATTGCAAAATTGTGGCTTGCTCAAACTCTTCCGCATATCCAACATGAGGCAACAAATCAATTTGTTGCAATATATTCTCGATGCATGGGACCCCACCAACCAAGTGTTCCAGATTAGAGGTAAATCCATCCTTCTGACAGTTGAGGATATCTACTTTTTGACTGGGTTATCGAGTCATGGCGCCCCTCTCTCACTATCAGGATCTACCCGTGGGGGTGAATCCGTGAGGGATTATATTCGGCAGTTTTGTAGAGATGGATCTCAGCCGAGCAGGGATGGTAAGATCAATATCCGAGATGTCACTGACTAGTCCTTGAGGACTATTTTATTCACCTTTGCTAGATTGGCTGGTAGCGCAGCTCTTCATTTGGCCAACAAGTCTTATATGTAGTATGCCCTGGAATGTTTATCACCGACGATCATGTAGTCTTTTGCTTGGTAACGAGTAGATCATTTTTCAGAGCGTGAGCTATTAGACCTAAATGTTTGTGTTTGGAGATAGGTCAGTATATCTCCATACCATGGATCGCTTGATGATATCAGAAACAAAGATTCATCCACAATTGATACTTTGGACGTCGAATCATTGGACGACGATGGGAGGTCGCATAGTAACTCTATGAAAACTAGATATTTCATTGATTTGGATTTTGAGAATTCCAAATCAAAATCTTGCAAAATGGCTATCCATTTTGAATATTTTCCCCCTAGTAATTTACATGATAGAATGTAAGTCATAGTGTTGCAATCTGACAAAATGGTAGTTTTGCGAAAGAGGATATAATGTCGAAATCTCTGTACTGCTTGAACAGCTGCAAGAGCCAGCTTTTCAACATAGGAGTACTTGCTTTCTGTATCATTTAAGTTTCAACTTAAATAATAGACTGGATGTTCAATTCTGTCATCTTCTTGTACTAAAACCATTGTGATGGTTGTATCTACTGCTACAAGATACAAGTTAAAGTCTTTTTGATAGTTAGGAGTGTACATTAATCATGCTTTTGTTACAGAATCTTTTAAAGCATCAAAGAAAGCTTGTGCAACCTGATCCCAGTTGAAGGGCACTTCTTTTTTCAAAAGACGTGTATAACCTTTAGCAAGTTTGACGTAATTTGGAATGAACCTCCTTAGAAAGTTTGCTTTCCCTTGGAGTTTTTGAATCTGAAGAAAATTTGAAGGTGGAGGCATGTTGATGATTGCCTAAACCTTACATGGGTTGAGTTGAATCCCATCCTTAGAAACTACAAAACCAAGTAAATGACCAAAACCGACACAAAACACACACTTGTGTGGATTGAGTCATATTTTGTAGTGTCGGAAACATAGAAATATAGCTCTCAAATGTTGTGGATGATCAGTCCATTTTCACGAATGAGCAGGTAGATCATCAAGATATGGTTGAACGATGTGCTTGATGTCATGTAAGGTGTAGTTCATTGCCCTCTGAAAAGTCACCCCTGTGTTCTTTAAATCGAAAGGTAGTTTACGATACGTGAATGTGCCCCACGGACATATAAATGTAGTCTTCGACTGGTCCTTTGAGTGGATGCTTATTTGATTATACATGGAAAATCCATCCATGAATGAAAAGATTTCGCATCCGGCACATTCATCAATTATCTGGTCGATGAAGGGTGTAGGGTAGTTGTCCTTTAGACAAGCTTGATTTACATCCTTGTAATCAATGCACACTCTAATCATTCCTTTCTTTTTCATCCAGGACCAATATTCGATACCCAATCAGTTACAGGAACAGGGTAAATGAAACCAACATGTAAAAGTTTTTCAACTTCTACCTTGATGGCAGTGGCTTTCTTCAAGTGAACCTGTCGAAGTCGTTGTCGTATTGTTTTGACATCTAGATACATCTTGGTTTCATGTTCAATGATGCTCAAGTCAATTCCTAGCATTTCTTCATATGACCAGGCAAGGACATCTTCGAATTCACGAAAGAGAGCGCAATATATTTCCATTTCTAAAGGAGAACAAGATTTGCCAACATGAATATTCTCTACAACATCAGGTTTGGTCGAGATATTTATGGCAATAGTTTCCTCAATATTGGACATATTTCACTCAAATTCCACCATATTTACAGTATTTGATAGAAAATAAAAAACTGAAGGAGGTTCAAGGTCACTGGAATAATCTTCGTCATTATTTGAAGATGGGAACGATGGTGGTAATCTTCCCATAGTTCCTCTCGTATCATCATTGACTAAATGATTCCTTTTTCTATAGAATGTACTTTCGACCAAGGATTTGAAGAGGCGCCATATTCTCGAGACCTATCTGTCCAAACACTCGATAGGTGTTGATTTGGGTTTGCCACCCAAACCAAGAAAATTGATTGCTACAAAATTTCTATTGGGCTTGGAGGCATTACCTGGCGATTATCCATGCTAACAAAATGTTCGTAAATCTTCTTAATCTTTGTTGATATAGAAGATAACATACTATAGGTTTCCATTATGGCCACTTCTGCCAGATTACTCAAAAGAAGTAGGGCAAAAGCACCTATTAAGGCAGGCGCCAGATTACTCAGATGCAGTAGGGCAAAAGCACCTATTAAGGAAAGGTCTTTTAGGAGGCCTACTCTGACATCTTGAAGTGATTGAGAGCTTCCAAGGATCATTGGAATGCTTCCCATAACTTGTGAACTGTTGGGGAGAATTGTTAGCTGGAAAACGATTGTAATTCCACCTTGGAAGGGAAATGCAATCTTTCTAAAATATGTTGACACAACAGCAGCAATAGCATAAATCTAGGGCCTTCCCAGTAGGATATTGTAATCGAGGTTTCCATCGATAACTTCGACATCAATTTCTACTCTCTTTCCCCCTAGTTCAACTTGCAAGTTACTTAATATCCCATAAGGCATGTATGTCCTTCCATCGAATGGTTTTAATGTCGTTGATGATCGCAACAAGGGTGGTGAGCCTAAAGTTTTCTAGCAGCTCATTGACATTATACATGTTATGAAACCAGCTCAAGAAAAAGATAGAAAATACGGATCAATGCCTTAGAATTCAGCCTCTTCGAGGGGGCAACCTCCTTTACATTACATAAATGAACAATTCTTGGATACAACTACAATAGTAATGGGGTAATCACTAGTATTATAGGGACCCAACATGCCCCTCTCCTTCACAAAAGTGTTGTCCTCAACGCTTGAGTAGTTCTAGATGCTTCTGTATAAAATTCTCATCCCCCCATGTGGAATCTTCAGTGGATAAGTTCTTCCACTTGATAAGATACTCCGAAATTGATCAATTTCGTAGCTGTCGAGTTCTTGTTTCTGTGACTGCTTCTGGTTCCAATATAATTTTTCCTTCCTCGTTAAGTTCTGGTAATATTGTTTGAACTGGGAGCTTGTCACCTATAACCTTCTTTAAACATGAAACATGGAAAACTATGTGCAATCGAGAAGCTGCAGGAAGCTCCAATTTGTATGCCATAGTACCAATCTTTTGCAAAACCTTGTACGGACCATAATACTTTGGTGATAATTTATTATCCTTCTTAGCTTGCCTAAGGGACATTTGATTATATGGTTGTAGCCATAGGAATACCCAATCACCTACATTAAAACTTCTTTTGTTGTGATGTTGACCTGCCTATTGTTTCATTCTATTCTGTGCCAACATGAGGTTATCCTTTAAGAGTTGTAGGACTTGTTGTTGATGTCCGATGTGATGTTCCACTATTTGATCCTTAGAATTTTCTCTTAAATATGATATGATGGATGGTGGCTAATATCCACAAAGTGCCATAAATGGGGTCATTTTTGTTGTTGTATGGAAGGAACTGTTATACCATCATTCAGCCAGAGGCAACCATTTGACCCATTATGTCTATTTATCAGATACAAAGCAACGCAGATATCCTTCCAAACATTTTTTTACTATCTCAATTTGCCCATCAGATTGAGGATGATAACATGAACGATGAGCTAACTGAGTACCAAGACAAGAAAATAATTTTTTCCAAGAATTTCCAGTGAAAATGGGATCTCTCTCACTTATAATAATCTTTGGGTTTCCATGTAGCTTTTGAATTGTTTCCATAAATGCAGAAGAAATTGTACTGGCTTTAAATGGATGCGATAATGCACAAAAGTGTGCATACTTGGTAAGTCTTTCAACTACCACCATGATGACACTCTTTCCTTCAGACTTGGGTAAACATGTGATAAAATCCATTAAAACCTCCTCCCAACGTTGGCTTGGAATGGATAAAGGTTGTAATAGACCCGGTGTCTTAATTGTTTCAACTTTATTTTGTTGGCAAACTAAACATTCCGCCACAAACTTCTGAATATTTGATTTAAGGCCATCCCAAAAAAATTCCTTCTTAACCTTATGGTAAGTTTTTAAAAATCCTCAGTGTCGTCCTAAGGTAGAAGTGTGCAATTCCATAAGAATCTTTTGTTTTAGCTAGGAATTCTTACAGAGGTATAAGCGATCTTTGTACCTTAAAGAAAAATTTTGCTAGCTAAATGTATTAGACGTACTGGATTCTTGTTGTAACTTTCGAATAAGTGCCCACACTTCTTCATCATTCTTCTGTTCCTCCCTTGCTTCATTTATCCAATCTAGTAGGATAATAGAAATGGTGCACAAAAATGCTTCCACATCCTCATCCTTTCTTGAGAGTGCATCTTCCATCACATTTTGCTTCCCTTTCTTGTAGATGATTTCAAAGTCATAACGCAACATTTTTGTGGCCCACTTTTGTTGCTCTTCAAAGGATAATCTTTGTTCTAAAAATTATTAAGGCTATCATGATCTGTTTTTACCTTGAAGTGTCTTCCCATTAGGTAGGGTCGCCATTTCTTAAGTGCATGGAGTATTGCCAACATTTCCTTCTCATAAATAGCTTTGTGTAAAAACTTTCCCTTGATTGGATGACTTTCAAAAGAAATGGGTCTTTCATCTTTCATTAAAACAACACCAATTCCATTTCCTGAAGCATCACATTCCACAATAAAGGTTTTTGTGAAGTTCGGTGGAGCTAAGATTAGTTCTTGGCACATTTCCTCTTTAAGATGTTTGAAGGCCTTTGTTGCTGCTGGAGTCCATGAAAATGCATCTTTCTTCAATAATGTTGTTAGAGGTGTTGCTATTCTCCCATAATTCTTAACAAACTTGCAATAATACCTTGTCAACCCTAGAAATCCTCGTAGATTCTTTATGGATGTGGGGATTTTCCATTCCTTAATGGCTTTAATTTTGCTAGGGTCCACCTTAACTCCTTCATGAGATACAATATGACCCAGATATTCCACCTCTTGTACTCCAAAGAAACATTTGGATCTTTTTTCATATAACTGTTTCTCCTCCAATAGTTGTAGCACCCTGTTAACATGATCCTTCCAAGACTTGCTGTAGATTAATATATCATAGAAAAATACTAACACAAATTTTCTAAGGAATGGTTTGAAAATGGAATTCATCAAACCTAGAAATTTAGAAGGTGCATTGGTAAGGCCAAAAGGCATGCCCAAAAATTTATAATGACCCTCATGAGTTCTAAATGAAGTTTTCAGAATGTCTTCAGTCTTCACTCTGATTTGATGATTTCCTGAATGGAGATCGAACTTGGTGAAGTAAATTGATCCATGCAATTGATCCAGTAATTCATCAAGGACAGGAATGTAAAACTTATCTTTAATAGTGAGCTTGTTGAGCTCCCAATAACTTGGACACATGCACCATGATCCATCCTTCTTGTGCACCAATACTACTGGAGCAGAGAAAGAACTTTGACTCGGTTGAATTATACCAAACCCTATCATTTCTACAACCATACGTTCAATTTCACTCTTTTGGGCATATGGATATCTGTACGACCTGATGTTTGGAGGAACACTTCCTGGAATCAGATGAATAGCATGATCATGATCACGAATAGGTGGGAGACCTTTGGGAGTCTCAAATACCTTGGAATGATTGTCCAAGACTTTTTGGAGATATGGAGAAATAGATGATTCCAAATCTGGAAACATCTAGCGAACATAATTGTGCAATTACACCTCTTTGTTCCCTTTTTAGAAGCTTTGTCATATTGTTAGAGCTAATTATCTTTCTCGTTTTCCCTGCAATACCCCTTAATTCAACTTCCTTTCCTTCCACAGAAGATTTCATGAAAATTTCTTGAAAATTAAAAGCTATTGCACCCAAGGATTGTATCCATTGGACTCCTAGTACAACTTCAACACCTCCCATTGGAATGGAAAGCATTGGGCTACTCAATACATATTATCCCATGGATAGCTTGATATTATGGCACTTTCTTGAGCAATTTATTGTTCCTCCATTTGCAACCATCACTTGACACTTTGGTGCTAGATATAAGAAGCAATTCAATTCTTTTGCTACATTACAATGAATAAAATTGTGGTTACTTCCTGAATCAATCAACACTATTACCTTTTTCTTCTTGATTTGTGCTTCTATCTTCATGGTTTGAGGAGTGGTAATTCCCACCAATGCATTACAAGATATGGTCAGATTCATTTCTTATTTATCTAGGCTTTGTTCCTGGAGTATATCCTCTTCTTTTGACCTTTTCTTGCTCCTTTTCTTCTTCCTCTTCACAATCTATGTAGAATAATTTCTTCTCAGCACACCTATGACCTTTAGTGTATTTGCTATCACAACTGTAACAAAGCCCTTTTTCCCTTTTTTCTTCCAAGTGTTGTGGTGTCAACCTTATAGGTTGTGGAAGACTAGCAGCAACAACACTTCCATCTTTATAGTTGTGAGTGGTATGCTTCCTGGTTGCCATAATTTTGCTTTCCATTTTTCTGGATAACTTGAATGCCTTCTCTAATGAATCAAGCTCCCAAAGGTGAACATCATGTTGGATATTATCCTTTAATGTCCCTATGAACACATCAATCCTATGCTCCTCTGGAATAGTTTTTACCCTTATGTTCAATTTTTCGAACTCCTCAATGTGCTCCATTATTGAACCCTTTTGTTTGAGACTTATCAATTGGCTAAAAAAAGTGTTTATTTTTGTATCCTCATAATGTGCTGTCAATTCTTCCGTAAAAATTTCCCAAGTGATAATTTGTTTACGAGAGCAAAGCCATTGATACCATACAAACTAAATTGGTTCCAAATATAAAGTTGCAATACATACCTTTTGTGTGTTTTGCACATTATTGAGATCGAAAAATTGCTCCATCTGTAATATCCATGTTGCGGGATCCTTGCCATCAAACTTCCTCATATCAATTTTTGGAATATGGTGGGTCTTCGATCCCACATTAGAGTCTATGAAATCATTATTAACATTTATTTTGTTCGCATCATGAGTTTCTTTTACGAACTTTTCACCATTAGTAAGTATTTCTTGTAGAAATTTTCTCAAATCTGTCTTCAAATCTGCCATGTCTCTCTTCAAATTTGTCTTCAAATATGTCTTCAAATCGTCAATCTTAGGTTCCATGCCCTTTATCTTAGATTCCATGCCATTTATCTTAGCTTCTTTTAGCTTTTGTGACAGTGAAATTTGTTGCACTTGGTCTTGTAATTTTGATATATCATGTAGCATTTCTTCCTCTTCTTCTTGAGTCATGCTAGAGCTTTTAGGTTGCTTACTAGGTGTTTTCATTTTCTTTCCTCGGGGCATCAGTTACTGATAACAAATCTCTACTATGCCCTTTGAATTCCTTCAAAATAATTTTTCAAACCAAGCTTAAGCAAAAATTTAAAAAAATTTACACACCTTTTTTCACTTTGTAGGAGCTCGATATTGCCTCTGATGTATCTCTGTAATTTTGGATCATCTAGTTCTGAAATTGCGAACTGTAGTATTCCTCTATGTCTTATTTCCAATGCCACCAATCTGATCCCAATTGGATTCTCCAAGGAAGAGTTATGTCAAATCTCCCACAGTGACATGATTATAGACTAGTTCAGTAGAGCGAACTTGTACGATGTTCCACGTGTCCCTGTTTCAACCTTTGGCTCTAAAAAATATATACAAGAAACTACAGTACGTCCTCTTTCTATACCTTCTTATGAAATTTCAATCCGATCCTCAGAGTGAAAGTTATGACGATTTTTCCTAGGTCACTTTTTTGGAATGTAATTCAGGAGTCTGCAAAAAGACCAACTTCCTCAGATCATATCTATGCAAATGTAGTGCTAAAAGATCTGAAATTTGGACCCGAGATTCAGCACGATTTCTTCTCAAATGGTTTATTTTTTAGCTTCTGAAACATCGCAGAAAAAAGTTATAGTGAAAATTCCACGATGACCTGTTTGGAGCAGCGAAACCTTAGAATCCAAAGCTCTAATACCAAATGTTATGAAACTAGCTCAAGAAAAAGATAGAAAAGATAGATCAATGCCTTAGAATTCAGCCTCTTCAAGGGAGAAACCTCCTTTACATTAAATAAATGAACAATTCTTAGATACAACTACAACAGTAACGGGGTAATCACTAGTATTTTACGGACCCAACAATACAGGTGGATGCACCCTCATCAATGATCGTTCGGTGAATAGTTTTGTTGAGGGCTTTTACCTGTATAAGGAAAGTGAGTTGGGCCGGTAACTGAGGTTCATATCCTTTGTGATTAAAGGCCACAAGATTGGAATCTGTTGGGTCAATCCCACCTGTTGCCAATAATAAAGCTTACTTTTGGGAGGGGCAATTCTACAGTACTTCAAGTGTCGACATAGCGGATGGCGATTGGGCTAGATCCTCTACTATATTATAATTCTATGCTGCTCAAGCATGAGGATTAAATGTCAATTTGTGTACTACCCCCTTTGGCAACTTTATTATAATCTCAGGAATGATGGGTGGCACAACTTCTGATGAAGTTGTTGTCGAACTACTAGGTTGATCATTAGCCTTGTTGTTGTTTGACATCTGTGGAATTCTCATAATCTTTTTTCCTCATCGATATTAAGGCATCATTTTGCTACTTCGATATAGATAACATAATCACCTGGGATGGGGAAGCATTATCGATAGAAGTGAGATTGGTTTCTGGGTTTGGAAATGGATCGGTCAACACTGCTGAGGTGCTTGAAGATTTTAAAAATTTCTTGACCTCAGCTCGATGCAGAAATTTTTTTGTATAATGGTCCTCATTGCATATGAAGCATGATTGACTTGGTTTCTTTCGCCTAGTAGGTCTTTCAAAAGATTTTTCAGGAGGTGAATCTTCCTGTTTCTTCTTTTTGTTTTTCCTTTTCCTCTTGCCCCCTGGTTGCTTCGGTTGTTTGCCTTTTTTGGATGACACAACATTAACCTTCGAGGCAGGAAGTTTGTCATTTTCTTTTTTGCTGGAAACTACAAGGGCTTTACTAGTTTGAGTCTTTATGGTTTGTGTACTTGAGGTGCCAGTCACGCCATCATCGGCATGAGAGTCCCTGTTTTATTTCGAAGGGGGAGGAATGGAAAATTTCGGTCTAGGAGCATCAGTAATTTTGTCATAGAGCGTGCCAAACTAAGTATAAATCAAGTCCAAATATTGTGCATGAGCAATAAATTTCTCTTCAGTGAAAACTCCCCATTTTTCCACGTCTTCTATAATAGAAGGTAATAATGACTTAATAAACCACTCAGCTAGACGCTGATCAAGAACATAGGTTTTTACCATTCGACGATGTCATCACCACTCATGAATATGATCAGATATGTGAGTGGTGATTGTCTGCTTGAAATTAGTAAGGAGTTATGTTCCTCGTTCATACCTTATGGGTAATTGAAAGTGGGTTGAAAAGGTAGTGTCAAGGGCGCTGAAATTATCAAATGATGCTCTAGGCAATTCGATGTACCATTTTGCTACAAGACTAGTTTACGTTCGCTAAAAAAGGCCAAGCCTAATAGAATCATCATTGAGGGTGTTGGATGAACACCACAAATGAAAGGTCATTATGTGATTCGATGGATCTTCACCTGGATTTCCATTGAATTTAGGAATATCTAACAGAAGTTTATGAGGAATTGTCGGCCACCAAGGTGCATAGGCAATTGGATCATTGGTTAACTGGTTCAAGTCTGGTAATTTCAGAGTTGCTACGAAGGGAAACTGTTGATTCAAGTTTGGAAAAGCATACCACAGATAAGATGGGATCGCCTAAGCGGTGGGTCTTTGCATACCAACATAATGTATTTGATGCTGATAACTTTGAAAAGGTTGATGGACATAACCATTATAGAACGGTTGTTAATAATTGTTTTGACAATGCGGTTGTCCATTACCAAAAGCGCCTTGTTGCTTAGGTCCTCGGTAAAATTGTTGGAATTGGGGTTGTTGATATTGTACCAACCATGGTTGTTGAGCCATTTGCTGTTGAACCATTTGTTGTCGCCCACTACTGTATGATTGAACAACATGCGTAGTCATAACACCTGTTTGAGCCTGAGTCGCTCCAGTTAAGGAAGCACTAATATGAGATTGTGGTGGAGCCACAAAGACAAGAGGTTGTTGTACTGTAACCTAAGTAATTTGAGGTTGACACACAACAGGCTGTTCTTGTACTTGTGACACAGTCACAGTAGCAGGTGTAGTGGTAATATTCGACACAAGTAGGGTTGTTTGCATTGAATATACAACCCTTGGTTGTTGAGGCAGTATTGGTATCCAACCACCGGATGTAATTCCAGTTTGACCCGAATTTTGTTGTGAGCTCTCATACAATTGTTCTCCAGGAGGGAACAATGAAGAATCATACTACCCCTCATATGGCAGTAATCTATTGCTCAAAGGATAGATGGGTCTTTGAAGACTGGGCTGCCCAAATTGAAACTGGCATGCAGGATCAATTTGGTAAGCTTCAACATAACAAATGCCAGATAGGGTCTTGGAAGAGCCAATGGGAATAGACCATGTCATCGAAACAGTCCTTGGGTGGACTGTATCTAGTGATTGATAACTAGTTGGGATGGATGGTATACTGGCAAACATCATAAGAGTGGTAGCAGGAGGTTCTGCTGCAGTTGTATCGGATGACACAGTCCTAGATGTTGATGGTTGTTCAAACATATTTAGTCTATCCAAAAGATTTCCCAGAGATTCGATAAGAACTTGTGATGAAGGATGATTGAAAGAACTAACTTCAAGAATAGAAGGGTATAAGTGGATCCTAGCTCCAAAATGCAATGGAGTACTTGACAAAATATCCTCTATAACGTCTTCTATAGCAATCAGTCTAGGTGGAAGAGGTAGACCGTCAGGCCCATAAAATATTTCTGGGACCGAAGAATGTATAGTTTCTACAGCGACAGATACTGGAGGGGTGACGCCTTCTGAATTTTTGAATTCAACTCCCAGATTTTCAAGTGAATGAACTTTAGTTTTTGGACTAGCTCTAGATGGAGCTAGTTCAGGTATTGAGGCATCTACTGTTACACTAGGATTAGTTCTAGTTCCCTCTTGTAACTGCAGAAATTCTTCTGTAGAGGTAGATGTACTGGAAATAATTGGAGTAACTCGAGTCTCTGATGATGTTGAAACACAAGTTTCAAATAAACTAGGAGATTTCAACCCAGTTAAACGAGACCGTTTCACCCATAATGGTTTCGCTTCTTGATTCAAAGACGATTGACTTGTTAGTCTCCATGAACGATGGGGTTTTGATTGACTTTCTTCCATGATTGCAGATTACTTGATCAACTCAAAATTAAAAGGGGAAAATGCTATTCTCAATTAAATGAATTTTATGACGCTTTGACACAACTTGCTTTTTCAATTTTTAAGAGTCGAGAAAAAGCTAAAGGTGACTCTAGTCGCCTTTGACTTTTAATGAGCCTAAAGTGACAAGTGCTCAAATGGACCTTTTCTTTTAAGGAGTCGAAAAGGAATGAAAGTGACTACTGTGAAAATCTAGACAGAGGGATTACCAAACCAATCGCAAAACTGCAATATACACCTTGGTGGTAAATTAAAGAGAAATTACCAAGGACTTTACGTACAGCATTCAATCTTTCCTAATGTTGTGTTCAGTGCATTGGATCGATAGGGTGGTAGACATGGCTTCCTAAGGTTAAAGGATATCAACCTATTCTGATCTCCTAATATATACTCGATGGGACATGGGAGCACAAGTCCATACTAGCACTTGTTGTATCAAAGAGGAGGAATCACCCAACCTATGATGAAAACAATAGTTACCAGGCTTTATGACGCTGGAATACATCTCTAGCCTAGACTTCTAGATGTTGTGCATTAGGTTCCAAGGAATTTTTATGTTCATTGAGGTTTATTTTATAGTTGACCTTTGTTAAGAAGTTTGCCTTTCAAGGTTCACCACGTGATGTAGATGTAAAATTCCTAAATGTGCAATCTAAAATGATAAACAATCATTTGTTTTATTTTAGCAATGAAAATCCTAGCTACTAAGAAAAGAAGAGTATGATTCTTTCAACAGAGAGCAGAGAGCACACACTAAATACACTTTTCCTAAATCATTTTCCACATGCAGTCTAAATGCAAATGCACATGCACGTATTTGTTTTTCTGATTCCTTAATGTGTGAATGCCAAAAAGGAAAATAAGTACAAGTCTGAACTACTTTCTTCAAAGTGACACTTTAAACAATTTCTTTTCAAAACAAAAGGAAGACTAAGACAACACTTTCAATTTTGAATGGAAAACTGCTTTTGACACTCCAAATATTGACAATTCAAATCAAATACAATGGAAAAATTACAATCGACTATCTAAAAGAGGAAGACTTTACGACACTCTTTTTCTTGACTCAAAATGACAGTTGTGACACTTTCCAATAAAAAGACGACAATTTGATTAAGCTACTTTTTTCAAAGGAGGATTGTAAATGATGAAAAATACATAAAAAAAAATCACAATTCCTTATCAATGGAGGCTGAATAATGTAAAGGAAGAAGGCTTCAATAATGATATACTAATCATAGGCTGCAAAACTACTAAATAGAGCTGAAAATAATGAAGAAAAAACCCAAATCCAGAGAATGAAACAGTCTTATTCGATCATCGCACCTATCCTTAAGGGAAATAGGGATGCATCTCACCTGCAGCACATGGGAGGTGCAATGCATCCAGACTACCAATGAGAGACAATGTGATGGTCCATCGATGAGACTGAGTTTGGTTTTCACTCACAATTTGTAGCTAAGTTCAGTGATTTAGGCCAAGCTTATGATGGACAATAGACACAAAGTATAGGGATATGATCTTATGAGGTTATTGAGCTACCACCAGGGCACTTAGGATGTTTGTAAGTCAGATGTTCAGTTCATAAACCAACCCGAAGATTGACTGAAGCAGCATTGATCTACTTTGCAGTTTCATAGAAAAGGCAGTTCGAAGACTAGCTGGCTTAACTTCAGGCTCCGTCTGTATTTTATAAAGCCAACAATAGTAACAAACAAACAAACTATTCGCTCCCTCACGGAGTCGCCATTTTGTTTCTGGGAAAACTAGTGTCTATTCAGATCTACTAGTCCGACTAAGATGGGTAGCTATCTTAGAAACAAACAATTCTAAGTAACTTGTGTTTTCCTTTATGGGAGATAGATAAGAGAGAAGCATAGAGCACCAACCTTAGTCTCTCGCTTGGCTCCTTGCTTGTTTCCTCTCTCCTTTGATAGAGCTTGCCACTTCTTTCTCACTTGTCCCGCTTCAAAGAATACCTGTAGAGGCAAAGCAACAAGAAACCATCAAAGCATAGAGATCTATGATACCATAAACAATGTAGAATCAGAAGTACATTAACCATACAAATGCATACATAAATACAAGATTCAGAAATATGCAAGTATATGGAGGAAAGCTCAAATAACTTTATAGATAGAAGTAGAAGAGAGGATTACAACCCACCTGTCTAATCCAATGCCACCCTCCCAGCATGAAAGCCCTCTTCACCTCATGAAAAGCTAGATCACCCAACAATACAATGTCTCAAAGAGAAACCAACAACACTTCCTTACAAATTACAAAATTCCAGCCTCTGGATCTCTAGGATGAGGGATCCATATATAGATATTTGCAGGGGGTTGAGTCAGCTTCTGGGTTTTTGATTAGTGTCATTTCACTGATAGTTCTTAGTTCCACTTGGATATTTCATGATCTCTTACTCATCCCTGGGCGAATTGAGAGAGGCAAGTGTCAGATGAGAAGTTTCTATAAGATTCTCTGAGTTTCCACCTAGCAAACTGCCTCTGCCATTTGTCTGCTCTCGCTCATCACACCCTATAGAAGGAATTTTCAGTATGCATCACACCCCTTGTGTATAACAGGTGAGATGCATCGCACCCTTAGCATGGAGCAGTCTGTATTGTCCAGTTTTGACTAGTTCTGAGTAGTTTTTCAGGGTGAACTTTTGGGAAATGATGTAATCAGTTGACCTTGATCCTTTAGGGTTTGAAACAAAACTTTTAGGGGTTTGAGAGCCCTTGGTTTATCGACATATGTGATTGGGGTTGCAATGCCCAAATATGTCTATAACGTTATGTTATTCGTCTTCCTTCGTTCTATGCAAACAAGCTTAAGTTCGATGAGCCGAAGACTATAATTGCAACTATGGAGAAGGTTGAGAAATCATACAAGAAGTGAAATAATAAATCGGTTGTGCATAAAACATGAGATAAAAAGAAGAAGGGTTTCATGGAGCAAACAAATAAGGGTTTTAAACCCTTATCATTCGAGAATGGGTCATAAATGAAACAACAATCATCTCTAATTTTCATTGAATCTAGGGGTAGTAATTTATTGAACAATAAACCTTAATTTCATGTTATCAAATGTTTGGGATGTGAAGGAGATCACAAGTTTAAGGAATTTCCTCATAAGGATGGGAGTCAGAGGATTATGAATAACATACAAACAACTAACACAAAGGAGGATGTAGTTATAAGTGTGCTTAGGATCCATAATGTGATTGCTAATGAGCAAGTTTTACACTAGGAGCACATGATTGAAATCGAATGTAGGATACATAATCAACTTATTTTTATTTTAATTAACTTAGAAGCTAGTCACAATTATATCAATGTGAAGTTGGTAGCAAAATTTAACTTGAAGAAGACCAAGCACCATAAGGCATGGTTGGTTCAATTAGCTACAAGAGTAAAGAGAAAAATTACATAACCCATGAAAGAATTCCCAATTGATAGGAAGGGACTAAGTATGAAGACTAAGTTGACTATAATTTAATTTAGATATTATGATTATTTGAATGGTTTTGATTGGATGGAGAAGCGCCACAGAGTTCTAGATTTCTATAGAATTTTTTTACTTGCTTTGATAATGAGGGACAACAAAAGTAAGTTTAGGAAGTCCCTAGGTCGATAAGCAAAGACATATGAGATCTGCAGTTGAAGAAGGATTTCAGGAAAGGATGTCAGATCTTGGCAGCTCATCTAGAGGAACCTAATAAAGATCAACATATTAATTTGGATGATTATCCTGTATTAAAGGAGTACGCTAATATATTTTCTAATATTACATGATTAACTCAAAAGATGGGTATAAATTTCTCTATTGTTCTGGTATATGGAGATTCTTAAGTACCTAAGGAACCTTAAAAATGAGTACTCTAGAGCTCAAAGAACTGAAAATGTTGTTGGAGGAAGTATTAATAGTTTAATGTTAGGATATCACCAGTTATGGATTAAAGAGGAAGATATAATCAACACAACTTTATGAACTCCTTATAGACATTATGATTTCATGGTGGTGCTTTTTGGACTAACCAATGAACCGAGTGTTTTTACGTGTTGGATGAATGGTGTTTTCAAAGAATAATTGGTTAAGTTTGCTATCGATTTTAGGATGAAATGTAAGTATATTATAAATTAGAAGAGGAGTATGAGCAACATCTCAAGTTTGTTTCGCAGGTAATTAGGGAACATAAGCTACATGTTAAGCTTAATAATTTATCTTCTTCTAAGGGACAACTCCATTATTTGGGCCATATCAAGTTCGAGGATGGGATAGTTTTGGAAACATAAAATATTAAGGCCAATCGAGAATGGATAGCACCAATGAATGCTATAGAAGTTAGGTATTTTATGGGCATAGATTACTATTACAATAGGTTCATTGGGATATTTTCTAGGGTTACTCACTCCAGTAGTCTTTTGGAAAAGAAGGGTGTCAAATTAGAATGGATTTTGGAGTGTGAGGAAGATTTCTAGCACTTTAATGATTTATTTACAAGTGCTTAAATATTGAAGGTGTAGACCCAGATGATATTTTATTGTATGAATTGATGCATGTAGGGAAGGTTTGGGAGGAGTGGTTATGTAGAATGTGCATGTAGTGTGTTATGAGTCCAAAACATTGAAGGTATATGAAAAGACTTATGTTTCACATGACTTGGAATTGGAAGCTATAATTCATTCTCTTATGATGTGGAGAAATTATCTTATGGATTTAATATTTGAATTGAAAATTGATCATTATGATTATGGAATTTATTTGAATAGTTGAATTTGAATTCTCGACAAATCAAATGGTTGGAGTTGTTAGTTGAATATGGCTTTGAGATTAAGTATATTCAAGGAAGGAGAATAAGGTGGAATATGATATCAACTTAAGACTGAACTTAATGTATGCTTTAATAGTCAATATATGTAAACCTAACATAATAACCAGAGTTAAAGAAATTCAGAATTTGGATCAATAGTATTTGGGAATCAAGGATAGTTTGTAGTAGGAAATAAAATAATAAAAATATCTAGATTATGAGCTTAGATAAGATTGAGTTATTCTTTATAAATATTGTGTGCATGTGTTAGATGTACAGGAAGTGAAAGAGTTGATTATGAAAAAGATGCATTGGGTTCCTTATGTAGGACACCTAGGATACCAAAAAACCATTACAATAGTGAAAAAGTAGTATTTTGTGCTATATTAAAGAAGCATGTAGTGAATTAGATAGTAGGATATTTTGTGTGTCAGAGAGTTGAAACTAAGTACAAGCACCCAACATGCGTGTTATAGCCCATACTCATTCCTAAGTGGAAGTGGGATGTGGTGTCGATTTATTTTATTACTAGTTTTCCAACGAAAATGAAGGGGCACGATGCGATAATGATGGTGGTTGATAAACTCACCAAAGTTTTTCATTTCATTATAGTATAACCAATATATAAAATAGCTATCATAGTTGATAATTATATGAGGAAAGCCTCCTGACAACATGGCATGCATAGGGAAATTATTTTGGATAAAAATACGAAGTTCATGTCTAATTTTTAAAAGGGATTATTTGGGGGGTTACACACTAATTTGAATTTCGTATTGTGTGACACCAAATTCCTAATTGAAATATTGAGTGGTTTAATAAATTGATTGAAGATATGTTGCGAATGTATGTGATAGATATACCATCTATATGGGAGGAGTACCTACATTTGGTATAGTTTTCATACAATAAAAAACATCAGGATTCATTGAAGATGAGTATGATTGAAGCATTGTATGGTAGGAAGTCTCATGCTCCCATGTGTTGGGGCAATCCAGTAGGCAGAGTCATGGTTGGTCTGAAATTTCTCCGAGAAAATGGAAGAGAAAGTTATGAAAATCAGCAAAAATCTAAAAGTTTTCCAGGCTATGCAGAAATTTTAGGTGGATAAGCATAGAGTTCACAGAGAATTTAAAATTTGGGATCATATGTTCTTAAACTTTACAAGGCAAAAGAGCTTGGTGAAACTAGGTAGTTGTGCCAAATTGGTGACATTTTAGTTTGGACTGCTTGAGATACTTGAGAGGATTAATCATGTTGCATATAGGATTCCATTTATTACATCCACAAATATTCGTGATGTATTTCACATGTCCTTGCTTAAATGGTATATTCCTAGTTCTAATCATGTGATTTATTAACATATGATCCAAGTGGAATGAGAAGAAGGTTAAGGGTTTTGGATCAATGCCTAGAAGAATCATGAGCTCCTAGAAGACTAGATATGAGACGATTAATGGTTGGTCATAAGGAATCCAAGTAGATGTGCACCACCAAGTGACTATTAGGGCGTTGAGAAGGGGTGTGCCACTTAGGCTTACGTTTTAGGGGAAGCATGAGTCTGTGGTTGGAGTAGTGTCTATTGGTTTAGTAACCTAGATGTTAATGTATTAATGTATTTTGGTTTATACTATTTCCTGTGGTGTTGCAACCCCATCTTAGGGATGACCCATGGTTGAGATTTATGAACCACGAGGTCTACGGCTTGGTGGAATGTGGAGAGCCCACAAATAGTTGGAGTTTTTGTGTAAGATAAGTGTTTATACTTATGTACAGTTGAATATTAAATTTATGGTGAAATTATAGTTTTAGGGTTCTATGCAATTATGTATTTATTTCTATTGTGAACTTGTGAATTTATGTTTTATAGGTGTTAAACATAGCATTAATGAATTTTATCACTACTTTCATGCTAACCAGGAGCTACTAGGTGCAAGAGAAACCATGACAGAGTTAGCATTTAAACACTTCCACAATGAAATTTTTATAAATTTCAACAAAGTTAGTTACAATTATAGAGTTCAGGCTTCTGTGATCCATATCAAGATTGTGAGAGATTTTTCAGCAAAAATCACATGGAGTACCATTTGATTACATAGAATTTCCTATGGTGGATGGGGATGTTACGGGATGAGACCCTTTGTAGCTTGATATTTTATGTAGTTTTCATTATTCTTTCCATTCCATAAGAAAGGAAAAATGAAAAATTACATTTTATGATTATCATTTTTTGAGAATTTTAGGGATTCTTTAAGAGTTTCATTGGAGTGTTGGTTATGCATTTTGGACTTCAAATTTGTCTTTTGGAGTGATTCATAATTATTTAAATTTGATGGTCACTTTATTTTTCTAAATTAAGAAAAGTAAACCTTTTTCCTCTCCCTTCAATATAAACTTCAATATACAAAATAAAAATTATATAATTATTCATTAAAAAAGTTATCATTATCTTCTCATATTTTTTACCTTTCATGTTGGCCATCCCTGTATTCGTTATGAATTCCAACTCTATTACTTCACATTATCTCTTAGTGTAGGTTTAATGTTTATTGATGAGGGCCATTCCCTCCATTGATGGACCTCTTCTTACCAACACCAACTCATTATATGCAAAGTGTGTAGACACTAGATAATACCTTGGGACTTGCAAATCTTAGTGGTAGGTTTCCTCATGATCAAATGTGATCTTACAACATTAGCTCCTATTTGATTGATTCTATGAGTGTTTGATGACAACTCTTTCATTCAAATGTGATAGTTTGTACTTGGTACCTTGGGGTTTATATGCCTCATCAATAGGTCCCTTCACATCTGTTAACAATATACCTCAATGAATTATAATAAGATGGATCATCCTACATTTGAATTTAGAAAACTTATTCACATGGGGTGGATTCATGCCATCAAGCTTGAGAGAAATAGATTAGGGTTTTGACGGAATATAACTCATGTATTCTCCCCTCGCCCAAGTTGCATGGGAGTTGTACTATGAATAACACAAGGAATTCTCATCAATTTTAGTTGTCTTCCTAATATACAATTGCATAAATCCACATTTTATTTTCTTTTGGCTATGATATGTTTAGCATGCCATGGCTCTAACGAGTATTCTTTTGTGGCCATGATATTGAATTTCATTTCATGTATCTACAGCGTGTAGCTGGTGGGCATGCTTTACCTATGTATTGATCATGGGTCCTAGCTCTAGAATTATCTACTTATGTTTATAGATGACCCACTGTAGGTACTCTCTAGTACTTGCTTCTCAACTCCTTCCTTGTGTTGACTCCTATCACTTGCCTTAGTATGTGTTTCATCCATTAGTTCCTTTTTTCATACATTAGTAGGACTATATTGTAGCCTTGAAATTAAACCCTTTGAGCCTTTAAGGACCTACTGAAATCACCTACTAAGGAAACATACGCTTTTTCTTTGTAAGATAAGTTTTGAGGGAAGTTGTGCCAACCGTTCATGAAAAAATGTGATTGATCACTATTTCCACTTCTTGCAACACACAACCATCAAGGGCCCATGAATGCATTCCATTCCTTTGAATTTTATAATATTGATTAGAATCTATGTATGATGGGATAAATACCTCATAGGAATCATAATTAATTTGAATTTAGGATTGAGTATCACTCAATTTGCTAAAAAATTCAATTTGATCATTTCATCCCATTATAGCTCCTTCATCATCTATATAATGGGGGCCATACCAAATGGAAGGAGAGATGACTTTTATGTAATTTTATGTCATAAAAATGTACATTTCCTTCCAACTTTTTATGTTGTTTGTGATATCTCTATGAGGCTTGGAAGTGTGAAGACAAGGAGTAAAAAGTAATCTAGAACTAGGATTGAAGGTAAATTTGGTTGAATATTGTATTCTTTCTTATATTATTATGAAAAAGGATCTATATGGTTTCCTCATCCAAATTTCATGCCCTCTATTTAGATGATTTATCAAGTAGTTGATATGGGTTAATTAGTTAGATTATACTTTACTTCCAGATAATAATCTACCATCTAGGACAATTTTGGAAAGGAAGTTCATTCACGTATGTGTAGGCAAGAGGTTGTAGAAACAAGAGTTTGGATCTCAAGAGTTGTGCTGGTCAGAATGACATCAGTAAAAATTCTATGAAAATGTATGTGCTTTCATCTTCTTATTCTCCTTGCATAATTAATCATTTTATTTTCTTCCACGTCTAGTATGTTTCCTTGTAGTTTTATGACCTCTGTTTGACATGAGTCACAGGTGGGAGAACTCACTTATCTATAGGAGATATTTTTCATTAGGAGTATTAGGGGTATAAAACTAATATCTAGTAAAAGTAGGTTTTTTAATTAGAAACATGCAGTTGGGAATGTAGGGGATGTAGGCAGAGCGGGGATTAAACAAAAGGATTTGGGGAGCTATGTATTAATATATAGTGAAAATAGGGGTATTACATAATATCCTACAATTTCACATTTTATGCAATAGATTCACGAAGTGAAGGATCTATGTTAATTGAGACACTTTTCTTTGGTTCATCCATTTCATGTACTACTACATTTTTGTTGTTCTATGGTATTGGAATTATATAAAAATGGGCTATTGCCATTGTTTTTAAGGCTATTATAGTTTTTCAATGGCATGAAAAGAAAACTAAATTGTAAAGGTGTAGTGTAATAAATTTAACAATTAAAAATGAGTCTTAGCAACAAAATTGGAAGGCAAAACATTGTTCCACAAATGCAATTTATTCAAAAAATCAAAATTCTATAATTATTTATGAAAAAAATAATATAATCAAAACCAAAAAAATGATAATTATTTTAAAAATCACAAAACTCATTGAGAATATTTTATAATAAAGATAAATTAAATGTGTTTGGCAAAATAAAAAATAAAAAATAATCTTTCTCCTCTTAATTTTTTTATTATTAAAATAAAAAGATAAAAAAGGTTAAATAACTTTTTACTAATTTTCATAAATAGATTAAAACTTCTTATTCACTTATTTTTGTTATTATAATTATTAATAATTATACTTTTAAATGAATTGTTGGTGTCAAAATTCAATCCTTGGTAAGGATCCTAAGATGGTGTTGTCAATTAGATTGTCAGATTCAACAATGTATCTTCCTTGCTGGGGCAGTTAGATTGTTAGATTCAACATTGTCTCTTCCTTACCCGGGGTAGTATGAAACAAATACATTATCCAAACGTGAACATATAATTACCTCGCACTTTATGACTCAATAACATAATAAATCAAGCTTGCAGCTTCTGAATGCCATCAACCACCATGATAGAGATGTACAACTACTCTCGTCAAGTGTCGTATCGAGCCACTAACTCGGGAACAAAGTGTCAACAAATGTGCTCAAAGTGGGGTGTGTTTGGGTCATAATAGGTCGAATTGGGAGGGATAGCAAGGTACTAGCAGAAGTTGTACGATGGCTAGATCTAATGATCACCACATGATCTCATCTAAGGGCTGGGGTTCTTCCACACCCTAGAGATGCACGCGTGATAATGTTATGAGGTTGTTCGCAGTTAGTTATGTGTGAGCAACACAGGCCTCTCACACAACCTCGCAACTCTGGTTTTCCATCATCTACCTAGCAAGAAACACCATCACGTGTCTTTATTATATCACCTATGGGTTACCACCATGTTGTGTCGTCCTCCCCCACTTCCCATTGGATTTTATCCCCTATGTCGATGCCTGTGACACCTCTCACTCCATGTTCCATTCCATGCACACCTGTATATCATAACACTCCCCCCCATTCACTGCCCTCCACATGCCTTAGCCTCACAACCCAATGCGCCACCCTAACATCATGAGTGTTGCAGCCAATAGGACTCTCCTCGTGATTAAATGATGATCATATCTATCATCCAATGACTACAAGGGACTCTACTCCACGAAGGTGCACGTTGGATAGATGAAACAGGTGTTTTGGAGAGGGACATGCGACAACCTTATCATTACTACACCGGCTCAGGGATTCCCTGCACCGATTGTACCTTGCATCCTTCCGATGTAACATGATGTCATCACCCAAGTTAGCTGAGGAACTTATCACACATGATTTGCTAACTATAAAGGCACAATGGAAGCAAAGTAGGGTTCATTTGTAGGCCAATCCTACAAGCTACGAGCCTTGGGAATAGTGAAGGCCAACATAATCCGAGTGCAAGCTCTACAAATTCAAATTAAGGTTCGAGTATGCCAGAAATTATCGCCTCCAGGGTGCTCTGCACTACTGTTTCAGACTGGCTACTCCACCTTTAAGATCGTCTTCTAGTAAAGGGAAGAAAACTTGAGTTTTTTGAGAAATCTAGTCACAAGCGACCTCTAAAGCACACGAAGGATTATATTCTGAAGATGGAATCAAATTTTCTTAGCCCCATGGTAACACCTTCCCCCCCACATCACACGTGGTACTCTACTTATGGCTTCCAAATCCCGAGGTTGATTCCAAACATGGCATTTTCTCCATTTGATGGGGATTGCACCACAGCTAAAGGTGAGGAATTCAAGGGGGGCGGCGGTGGTCACTAGAGCTATGGTAGAAATTTGGTGGTTGGGGAAATTCTCTTAAAATTTTTGGTGAATTTTTGGTAAGTCTTGAAACAATTTTGGGAAAGAAGTATGAAGTAACTATTGAGTTGTTTGTGTTTTCTCGTTATCTGTATGTTCATCTCATTTTCAAAATCTAATATGAAGCAAGTTTATGCATTTTTCATGACACTTTGAGTTGTAAAATTGATTTATTGTGTTAATTGTGTGGAACTATGTTATGAAACCAACTCACAAAAAGATAGAAAAGATAGATCAACTTCGTAGAATTCAGCCTCTTCGAGGGGGAAACCTCCTTTACATTACACAAATGAACAATTCTTGGATGATACAAATGACTAAACCTCCATTCTATATATAGGAGTCTAAGGGGTCACAATATAATCAAGCTGACATAAGAGTAATAACATAAGGACACAACAATGACAATAGTGGGTTTCTATGGGGCACACTAATAACAATATGGGAACAATAGGGGCATAATAATAACAATAAGGGCTACAATGACAATAGTAATGGGGGAATCACTAGTATTATAGGGACCTAACATGCCCCTCTCCTTCAGAAAAGTGTTGTCGTCAACGCTTGAGTATTTATGGATGCGTATGTATAAGCTTCTCATCCTTCCATGTGGAATCTTCAATAGATAAGTTTTTCCATTTTATGAGATACTCCGAAATTGATCGATTTCGTAGCTGTCAAGTTCTTGTTTCTGTGACTGCTTCTGGTTCCAATATCATTTTTCCTTCCTCGTCAAGTTTTGGCAATACTGTTTGAGCTGGGAGCTTGTCACTTATAACCTTCTTTAAACATGAAACATGGAAAACTAGGTACACTCGGGAAGTTGCAGGAAGCTCTAATTTGTATGACATAGTACCAATCTTTTACAATACCTTGTATGGACCATAATACTTACTGATAATTTATTATCCTTCTTAGCTTTCTTGAGGGACATTTGTTTATATGGTTGTAGCCACAGGAATACCGAGTCACCTACATCAAAACCTCTTTCATTGCGATGTTGATATGCCTATTGTTTCATTCTATTCTATGCCGATGTGAGGTTATCCTTTAAGAGTTGGAGAACTTGTTGTTGATGCTCGATGTAATCTTCCACTGCATGACCCTTAGAATTTTCTCTTAAATATGATGTGATGGAGGGTGGATGATATCCATAAAGTGCCATTGGGGTCATTTTTGTTGCAATATGGAAGGAAGTTTTATACCACCATTGAGCTAGAGGCAACCATTTGACCCATTGTGTCTGTTTATCAGATAGAAAGCAACAAAGACATCCTTCCAAACATTTGTTTACTATCTTAATTTTCCCATTAGATTGAGGATGATAAGATGAAATATGATCTAACTGAGTACCGAGGCAAGAAAATAATAGTGTCCCAAAATTTCCAGTGAAAATGGGATCTTTGTCGCTTACAATAATCTTTGGGTTTCGATGTAGGTTTTGAATTGTTTCCATAAATGCAATAGAAATTCTACTGGCTTTAAATGGACGCAATAATGCACAAAAGTGTCCATACTTGGTAAGTCTGTCAACTACCACCATGATGACACTCTTTCCTTTATACTTGGGTAAACCTATGATAAAATTTGTTGAAACCTCCTCCCAACATTGGCATCGAATAGATAAAGGTTGTAATATACCTGGGGTCTTAATTGTTTCAACTTTATTTTGTTGGCAAACCAAACATTCCACCACAATTTTTTTAATATCCGATTTAAGGCCATCCCAAAAAAATTCATTCTTAATCGTGTGGTAAGTTTTTTAAAATCCTGAGTGCCCTCCTAAGGGAGAAGTGTGCAATTCCATAAGGATATTTTGTTTGATTTGGGAATTATTACATAGGTTTAAGCAATATTTGTACCATAACGAATGATTTTTCCAACTAAATGTATCAGATGTATTGGGATCTTGTTGTAAATTTTGAATGAGTGCCCACACTTCTTCGTCATTCTTCCATTCATCCCTTGCTTCGTTTATCCAATCTGGTTGGATAATAGAAATGGCATACAGCAATGCTTCCACATCCTCATCCTTTCTTGAGAGTGCATCTCCCACAACATTTTGTTTCCATTTTTTGTAGATGATTTCAAAGTCATAACCCAACATCTTTATGACCCCTTTTGTTTCTCTTCATAGGATAATCTTTGTTCTAAAAGGTATTTAAGACTATCATGACCCTTTTTACCTTGAAGTGTCTTCTCATTAGGTAGGGTCGCTATTTCTTAAGTGCGTGTAGTGTTGCCAACATTTCCTTCTCATAAATAACTTTGTCTAAATAATTTCCTTTGATTGGATGACTTTCGAAAACAATGCGTCTTTCATCTTGCATTAAAACAACACCAATTCGATTTCCTGAAGCATCACATTCCACAATAAAGGTTTTTGTGGAGTCTGGCACAGCTAAGACCGGTGCTTGGCACATTACCTCTTTAAGATGTTTGAAGGCCTTTGTTGCTTCTCGAGTCCATGGAAATGCATCTTTCTTCAATAATGTTGTTATAGGTGCTGCTATTCTCCCATAATTCTTAACAAACTTGCAATAATACCTAATCAACCCGAGAAATCTTTGCAGATGCTTTGTGGATGTGGGGATTTTCCATTCCTTAATGGATTTAATTTTTCTAGGGTCTACCTTAACACCTTCATGAGATACAATATGACTCAGATATTCCACCTCTTATACTCCAAAGAAATATTTGGAGATTTTTACATATATTTATTTCTGCTCCAATAGTTTGAGCACCTTGTCAACATGTTGAACATGATCCTTCCAAGACTTTTTGTAGATTAGTCTATCATCAAAAAATACTAACACAAATTTTCTAAGGAAGGGTTTGAAAATGGAAATCATGAAACCTTGAAATGTAGAAGGTACATTGGTAAGGCCAATAGGCATGACCAAAAATTGATAATGACCCTCATGAGTTCTAAATGTTGTTTTCAGAATGTCTTCAGCCTTCATTTCGATTTGATGATATCCTGAATGAATATCCAACTTGGTGAAGTAAATTGATCCATGCAATTCATCCAATAATTCATCAGTGACAGGAATGGGAAATTTATCTTTAATAGTGAGCTTGTTGAGCTCCCTATAATTTGGACACATGTGCCATGATCCATCCTTCATGTGCACCAATACTACTAGAGCAGAGAAAGAACTTTGACTAGGATGAATTATACGAGCCTTTAGTATTTCTGCAACCATACATTCAATTTCACTCTTTTGGGCATAGGGATATCTGTACGGCCTGATGTTTGGAGGAACACTTCCTAGAATGAAATGAATAGCATGATCATGATGACGAATAGGTGGGATTCCATTAGGGGTCTCAAATACCTTGGAATGATTGTCCAAGACGTTTTGGAGATTTGGAGAAATAGATGATTTTGATATGTGAACCTCTAGTGAACATAATTGTGTAATTACGCCTTTTTGTTCCTTATTTAGAAGCCTTGTCATACCATTAGAGATGATTATCTTTCCCAGTTTCCCTGCAATACCCCTTAATTCAACTTCCTTTCCTTCCACGCAAAATTTCATGAAAAGTTCTTGAAAATTAAAATCTATTGTACCCAAAGGTTGCAGCGATTGGACTCCTAGTACAACATCAACACCACCCATTGGAATGGAAATAATTGGGCTATTCAATATATATTATCCCATGGATAAATTTATATTATCGCACTTTCGAGAGCAATTTATGGTTTCTCCACTTGCAACCATCACCTAACACTCTGGTGCTAGATATAAGAAGTAATTCAATTCCTTGGCTATCTTACAATGAATAGATTTATGGGTACTTCCCGAATCAATCAACACTATTAGATTTTTCTTCCTGATATGTCCTTCTATCTTGATAGTTTGAGGAGTGGTAATTCCAGCCAATGCATTACAAGATATGGTTAAATTCATTTCTTATTTATCTAGGGTTCTTTCCTGGAGTATATCCTCTTCTTTTGACATTTCTTGTTCCTTTTATTCCTCCTCTTCATAATTTACGTAGAATAATTACTTCTGAGTACACTTATGACCTTTAGTGTATTTGCTATCACAACTGTAACAAAGCCCTTTACTCCTTTTTCTTTCAATTGTTGTGGTGTCAACCTTGTAGGTTGTGGAAGGCTAGGGGCAACAACACTTCCATCTTTATAGTTGTGAGTGGTAGGCTTCTTGGTTGCCATAATTTTGATTTCCATTTTTCTTGCTAACCTGAATGACTTCTCCAATGAATTAGGCTCCCAAAGGTGAACCTCGTGTTGGATATTATCCTTTAAAGTCCCTATGAAAAAATCAATCATATGCTCCCCTAGAATATTTTTTACCCTTAATGTGCTCCATCACTGAACCCTTTTGTCTGAGATTTATCAATTGGCTAAAAAAGGTGTTTCTTTTTGTATCCTCATAATGTGCTATCATTTCTTCCATAAAAATTTCCCAAGTGAAAATTTGTTTACGAGAGCAAAGCCATCGATGCCATACAAACTTATTTGGTTCCAAATATAAAGTTACAATGCGTACCTATTGTGTGTTTTTCACATTATGGAGATCGAAAAATTGCTTCATATGTAGTATCCATGTTCCGAGATCCTTTACATCAAACTTCCTCATATCGATTTTTGGAACATTGTGGGTCTTCAATCCAACATTAGAGTCTATCAAATCATGATTAACATTTCTTTTGTTCTCATCATGAGTTTCCTTTACTTCCCTTTCACCATTGGTAACCATTTCTTGTAGCAACTTATTCAAATTTATCTTCAATTCTTCCATCTTAGCATCCATACCTTTCATCTTAGCGTCCATGCCATTCATCTTATCTCCCATGCCATCCATCTTAGCTTCCACACCATCCATCTTAACTTGCATGCCATTCATATTAACTTCCATGCCATTCATCTTGGCTTCAGTTACCTTTTGTAAGAGTGAAATTGTTGTACATGGTCTTGTAATTTTGATATATCATGTTGCATTCTTCCTCTTCTTCACGAGTCGTGCTAGAGATTTCAGGTTGCTTACTAGGTGTTTCCATTTTCTTTCTTTGAGGCATCAATTAATGCTAATAATTCTTCACTATTTCCTTTGAATTCCTTCAAACTGATTTTTCAAACCAATCTTATGCAAACTTTTAAAACAACTACACATATTTATTTATTTATTTATTTTATTTTTTTTCAGTTTGTGCGAGCTCGATATTGAATCTATTATATCTCTATATCTTCAGATCTCAAATATTTGAAATCGCATCTTGAAATAGCCCTTTGAGTCTTTTTTCTAACCCTACATGTATGATCAAGATGGGATTCTCCAAGGAAGAGTTACGCCAAATCTCCCACGGTGACCTTATTATAGACTAGTTTAGTAGAGTGAAATTGTATGAAGTGCCATGTGTCATTATTTTGACCTTAGTACCTGAAATTCATATACAGAAAACTACAAATCGTCCTCTTTCTGAAACCTCTTACGAAATTTCAATCTGATTCCCAGAAAAAAAAAAGTTATGATGATTTTCCCCAGGTCACCTGTTTGGAATGTAATTGAGGAGTCTGCAAATAACCCTAACTTTCTTAGATCATATCTCCAAAAATATAGTGATACAAGCTCTGAATTTCGGAACCAATGCTCAGAACACTTTTGGCTCAAACAGTTTTTTTTGTAGCTTCTGAAACATTACAGAAAACAAGTTATAGCAACAATGCGACGATGACCTGTTTGGAGCAGCGAAAATCCTAAAATCCAAAGTATGATACCAAATGTTATGAAACGAAGTCACAAAAAGATAAATAAGATAGATCACTGCCTTAGAATTCAGCCTCTTCGAGGGGGAAGCCTGCTTTACACTATACAAATGAAAAATTCTTGGATGATACAAATGACTAAACCTCCCTTCTATATATAGGAGTCTAAGGGGTCACAATATAGTCAAGCCAACATAACAGTAATAACATAAGGGCACAACAATAACAATAGTGGGTTTCTATAGGGCACACTAATAACAATATGGGGACAATAGGGGCACAATAATAAGAATAAGGGCTACAATGACAATAGTAATGGGGAATCACTAGTATTATAGGGACCTAATAAACTGGTTTAATATTTGGTTGAAATGAATTAGGCATTAGTATGATGGTTTGTTCAAGTTTTGTAAGATATATCATGCTAGCTTGAAGAGTATCTTGGTTTTCTTGATATTTTTTATAAGGGTTTTAAAGGAACAAGTAAATTTCAAAATTATATGTTTTCTCATGGCCGAATTTTTAATTGCTCAATCATCCACCACGGTTTATTTGGCTTAAAAGAATTCTTAATTTCTCTTTTAAGTTGGGTAAAAACTGATTCTCCATTTTCATCTGCCTTTTGTTTTTAAATTTCAATGTAAATCCCAAGGATTATGACTATTACTACTCAAAATCATTAGAAATACGGCTCAACAAAAGGCTTAATTTAAATGTTATTTTTCTTATGTTGCATGAGTTTCTACAATGTGGGAACCTTGGTAACTTGGGTACAGGTGTCAGGAATGGCTAGAGGTTTCCCTAAAATTTACACAAAACGACTAATCCAAAGCAGTAATATTAAATACTTAAAAATTTAAAAGTGTAGAAATAAAAAATAAAAAAAATTATATAATTTATATAATAATCAAAATAAATATTAAATCAAAATATTCAAATATTAAAATCAATTTAAATTTATAAATAATAAATATATAATCTCTATTATATATAAATATATTATTTAGGTGTCTCTCTCAAAAATACTAAAATGTTCATTATGACACATGACGAGTGTTTGAAACAACGTGGCATAAAAATATTTACATATGTTTCTCTAGTTAGTTATTCCTAAGAGAAAAAGTAAAGAAAATCTAATGTTTAAGCATTGACTGCCACATACAATATGCACACACAATCTTCTGCGACATATATACATAAACATCAAAAGAAATACTCATGAGCATGACATCTTAGATATCGACCTTACATAAAGGTGCCACAAGCCTCCTTAACCCATCAAAAGATTGCTCCAGTATGTCAACTAAGAATATCGGTGTTAAGGATGTCTTTGGCCTTTCTTCCTGTGAAGGTTTCAACTTAGGCTCATGTTTTGTGGGTAGTTCAACCTATTTCTCTACATACTTTGTATTCCTCAACCCCACGGAAAGGTTGAGCTCCAAAAAAAATAGTCTTAAAAGCTCTCCTAACTTTCCGAGGCTCCCATTAACTTTCTCATACAGTTCCAAAGCCCCCAGGAGCACCGAAACCATTAGAACGAGTTTCCTTCCCAAGTAACATAGTATTTTTCCCAACCTTAATTCCAAACCACTTTACAAACCACTTTACAGTTAAAAAAATCTAAAACATGTTTTATAAATATTTGAAAGCTTATTGTGTTGGAATTACT
The DNA here is from genome assembly GCA_031772625.1 of Pinus tabuliformis. Taxonomy (NCBI): domain Eukaryota; kingdom Viridiplantae; phylum Streptophyta; class Pinopsida; order Pinales; family Pinaceae; genus Pinus; species Pinus tabuliformis. The sequence continues at coordinate 1,407,606,344 of CM062820.1, read as the reverse complement.
TACGATTCTATTATGTTTGTTGCCTAGTTAAAACGTTATTTGAAAAAGGGTGAAATGTAAATGCGCATGAAGATTTAACGTAATGACTGATCAATATTCAACATGTTATTTCTTTTCTTATGACACATAAAAAGGAAAATAAAGTGCATGTAAGTTAAGTTTGTAACCTAGGTTTTTCTAATTAATTTTTAAGTTAAATTTTATGGTCATATATATAATTGTATAATTATAAAATTAGTAAATAATTATTAATTATAATGTTATTTTACATAAATTATTGTGAATTCAAAAAACAAAATACATCAACTTTCTGAAAATGCTAAGCATAAATTATATTACTATAAATAAAATGACCAATTTTTAAGCTTGAATTTGAATTCCTCCATCAGATAAATTTTTAAGCTTGAATTTGAATTCTTCCATCAGATAAACAACCAATAAAGCCCATTTAAATGTTCCCAGGCTCAGCATCACAACATATCGTGCTGTGACTATGAGGAACTAACATAAATATTTGATTTTATTATAAGAAGAGTGGGAAATCATATAGAAAATATGTACAATATAAATATTCCACTTTATGATTAAAAGAATTCAAACTCATGTTTAAAATATTAATATTTTAAAAATCAAAGATGATTTGTTGTGTAATCTTGGATCAAATCCTGAACAGTAGTGGCATCTATTAGTCGCACTCAATGAATAATAATAACTATGATTATGTCACTGTACCCCTGCACCACTAAACCAAATTAACGATAATAATAATAACAACTTTGAACCGCATTCTCTTTTCAGACGAACCTTTGCTTGGTTCCACAATTATAGTTAAGCTGTTTGGTGGAATGTTTTTTTCTCAGCTTTGAGTTTTACAAGTGCTTACTGTAATAGTATTTCAAAGATAAGATTAGAAGATAGACATCCTTCAGATAAATTACAGTGGCAACGAATCCTAAACTTTCCTAAATTAATGCGACAAATTATCCGTACATCATAATTTTAATTATCAGGTTAAAATTATCCATACATCATAAGTTGTACTAACTACACCTTAACCTTGTGTCAAGTCATTTTTATTTATCAGCTTTTGAAAATGTGTTCTTCGATTTATATTGCAAGGATTTTTGAATAATCACAAGCGATTTAAATTTATAAGGCATTATGGTTTCTATATTTTATAAAGTAGTATGGGTGGTATATTTTATTTATTTTTGTTATTATGGATTTAATGTGAATGAGTTTGTTAAATTTTTTTGGGTTAGCTAATGTAAGTTTTAAGATGAATATCATGTGTCAAAATTATTTCGGTATGGTTATACCAGGTTTTAGTATGATTAGATTTTTTCACTGAATTTTGAATGAGTGACTTTTTCATTACAAAATGCTTTAAGGGAACATTTGTCATTATCTATTATACTTCTAGTAAATGAGTTTATTATTTAATATTAATATAAGTAGGAAATTAAAAATAATTAATATATACAAATTAATATTATTAATTTATTTAAAATAAAAATATTTTATTAAATAAAAATAATAAAAAGGATTTTAATTTATTATAGTATATTAATTAAATTATTATTACTCATCCATAAAATGTGTAGGGTTTGTTACCTTTGACTTCATAATTTATATTAGCTCTTTGTATTTCAACCATTTTCTAACGAGATTACATTCTCATCATTTAGTTTATTTGATTGAATGAAACAAAGCTTCTAGTATTTTGTGGATATGTTGGTGGTCATGTTGATTCTTTGAAATAGGATCACTTTATTTGATTGAACGAAACAAAGCTTCTACTATTATGTGGATATGTTGATGGTCATGTTGATTCTTTGAAATAGGATGATATGATGGCTCCTCCCAACATGTGCAATATATTATGAGCCTCACTATTGCAACAAGAATCTTGCAACTCCCAAGGCTACCAACTTAAATGATCAACCCGAGGTTCGTACAAACATAAGAGGTAGCGACACTATATGTGCAACATACAATGTGTCCTCCTTTCGTTGATCTAATGTAATGGAGTGAATTTCATGAAATCAAAACCTAAACTAATTGCAGAAATGGAAATGTTGCTCTATTTGCAAGAAATGGAAATGCTACTTGCTCAAATGTAAACATCATTCTTGATTACAAGAAGGTAAATGTTATGCTATTTAAAGGAATGAAAAGTACTTTTATATTTGCATAATGTAAACGTTGTGCTACTTGCAACAATGTGACTCATTAGTATACTTGCAGAATGTGAAAATTTACCTTGAAGATAAACTAATCGTATGCAAGAAGAACAATTTGTAATTGAAATCCTAAGAGCAAAAATTCAAAGAAATAGACTTAATCTACTTTGTACAAAAAGGCAAGTCCTAAGTGGTGTTTGTTCTTCCTCAATCATGGATTTCGAACCTAGGGGTCATTATTGAAGCCTAAGAGACAGAAACCAAGCTTCTGGAGCAAATATGATCAGGTTTACATGTGTTTTGTGAGTGCTACAGGAGGCTCTGTTTTGTTATAGAAGGAGATAACTTGCCGAATGCCCAAATTAATCAAATGAAAATGGGAGGGGAAATTTTTTGTTATCAAGTAGGATGTCTTATGACTCCATTCCAAGTGGAATCATTCGAAAATACCCCTTTTAACACGTGCTAAAAAACAACAAAAAATCACTACACTAAAAATTGGAAATTCAAGAACTAGTGAGCTAGTTAACGTACCAAATGCCTACCCTAATCAAGTGAAAATACTATAGGGTGAATTTAGTTATTAACTTGAATGTTTTTATGACCCAATACAAGTGGAATCAACTCAAATGAATCTCATTAACACATTCTAAAAAAAGAGAATATTACTACTATTTTGCTACAAGGGACTTCTAGAAATTCTAGATTTGTGAACTAGTAACTTGATCCAAGTAGCTCAATGATGAAGATGATTTTTCAAAGATGATCTAAGGATTCATAATGCTTGTGTCTCTGTAAATAACCAGCAAAATAATTCACTTCAATCATTTAACCAATGTACCCTACAACAAAAGAAGCATGAATATTAAATGCAGAAATAAGAGATGCAAGTGAAGAAGACATTCAAAGGAAATAAAGAAATTGTACAAGAGAGTTCTGAGGCTCCTAGGATGGAAACTGCCAAGGAAAATCAGAGTCCTGTGAAGGAAACCAATTTTTAGAAGCTAAAATGGCATTAAACATCATTATTTGAATCAATCCAAGTACATCCCTGCTAGAAATGAGAGTGGGGCTGCTAAATAGTAAGTTTTCTCCATAAGAAGACTAAGAAATACATGCCCCTAGAGAAAATTCGAATTGGTACTTATACAAATTGATGGGGAAGCATTCTCCTTGAAAGGAGAAAGCTTTCCGAGCCAAAATCCCTCAAATAGTGGATCTGGTTCCCACCACTAGGAATTTGCAGTAAATGATAGGGAACACATTCCTAGATTTTCTCAATCATTGGAGCTTCAAAATTTGTGAAATAATTTCATAATATATTGTTCATTTATTATCAAATATTGGTTCTCCTATAGCAATGATCAAGTCCCTAAATTATCTCCTCCTCCAGATCTTCATAATCTGCTCAATATTGTTACAATAGTCTACAAAATTAAATAATATTAGGCACAAATATGCAATTATCTCTAAACCCTCTTAATGAACATACTAAATTTAAAAATATGTCATCTAATGCAAAAGGAGAGGTTTAATGTGTTGAAGGATGGTCAAATAGACCTTAATTTATGTCTAATTTGGAGGCCCATCATACCCCCTACAAAAAATGTTGCTCATCCTCTAAGTAACTTAGTGACCTAATTGTGTCTCATTCATGGCCCTGATGGCCTCCTTAACATCCCAATCTACCTCAGAAAGAATTTTGGAACATATTCTCTTGCTCCATCCTCTTCCTCTTCTTCTCCAACTCCTTATTCTGTAGATCCATCATTTTCTCCAAGTTCTAATTAGGCTTGTCTTTTTGTCTTAAGAAAAGTTTCCTTGTTAATGTCTACAGTGCTTGTCCATGTTACAAGTTTTCAAACATTCTCCACAACGTATGTGATAATTAGCATTCTTGATTAGTCCACAAACTCTCTTCAATTGAAACTACTCCCCCCATGATTTGTCATTGTGATTTTCCAAATTTTCGCAAACTAATACTCCCAATATTCTACAAGGGTAAAAGAGTCGTTTTATCCATAATAGTTAGAGGACAAAAAAATTCAGACTCAACTCAAAATAAATTCCATCTCATTTCTTATCTTTTTTAACTCAAAAGAATCATTCCCATTAAAAAAATTTATTCTCAACCTGCTATCAGACTTTTGTTTGAAGGAATGAGAGGTTTTTCAGGTTTCTTGTCCACAGATGGTAGAGAAAAATGTGTAATAACCATTTTCTTAGATGTAGCTCCTCAAATAAAGGGTAAACTTGCTCAAAATTAGGCTTTTTGCAGTGCTTTGTACTTTCTTGTAGCACACTATCTTCTCTTGTAGAAAATATGTTTCTCTTGTAGCACATACTATGTCTCTCCTGTAGTAGCCTTGTTTCTCCTGTAGAATTTATGCGTGATCCTTTAGCACCTGCAAATCAACTTTGTATCTCTTATGTATCACCCTAGGCAACCCTTAGTAGCATCTAGCTCATCCTTTTTTACCTTCATGGGTTTCTCGAACTGTTTCTTGGGATTGAGTAATTGTGCAAGTGAATTTGAGCCTCGTACATTTATTCCATTTTATGATAATGACTCAAAGTGCTTTAGTGACTCGACATTTCCACATATTTCCTCTTTTAGATGTTGTCCCCACTCCTCGTAATAATCACCCTTTTTAATTTGGGTTTTCCATGTTGCGTGAGTGAGGGAGTTAGTTGCACTTAACTGGTTGAGGGTGGCCGAGACTACTGACCCATCCTTAGCTTATAAAACCTAATCTCCCATGCATTGACAACAAATTTCTAACCATAATACACTCAAGAGAAGAGGTGATGAATATTGCATACCTTTATCTATTTGATGGTTGCTAGAGAGGCATGCATGTTGCTTCTGAATTGATGATCGATCCATGGTTCTCTAGAGCTGCTAATTTCATTTTTGTTCTTGTTCACAGGTCTTCACAAGATGTAGTTTACTGATGGAACCTTTCTTTCTTGTAAGTATCTCTCAAGTTTTCGATTTGTTGTTGTTGGAGTGGATGGATTATCTAATGGTGTGCCCCTTCTCACTTCAAAAATGGCTTCATGGTGCTCAAGGAGGCTAGATATTTTTCTCTATGGGTGAAAAAATTTGATTCTCATATTTGATATGACTATATAGGCTACTAAAAGAGGAATTTCCCTCCTATAGCAATCACTTAATTCTTATTTAAGACCTTATTGTTGGGCGCAACCCAACTTGGCCTAGATTTTAATGAATATTCATCAATTTATGGAGTAGCATGTCAAGTAAAGGGTCCCTGGGTCCATGCTAACATTGCAATAATCAAAAGTAACCACGAATAATGGAATGTGGTACCTTTCTCCTAGACTTAGCGGAAATCATTGAGAAATTCTTTGCACAGGCCTTTAGCCCAATTGTACTGAACCCCATTGGCACACTTCATGACTAAGGAAACCACCAATGTAGGAACATCATTCGCCTGACACTTTCTCATGATCTTTCTAGCTAGTATGTTTCTTGTGAAGTGAAATTCCTAGTCAGTGATTGAATTGATCTTGTAGCCTCTTTTTTCCTTTTTCTAGCCCAAACTTATTCTTCATACTGTCCACTATGACAAGGTCCAAATATTTTCCAAGGAACTCCTTCGTAGTGTTCCACCCTTGGTACGGTAGCCTTGTGATCCTCCAAATCAACATTGGGTGTATGAGGATCTTATTTCCCAACCATAAGAATCAATCATGCACTAGCATGAGAAACCAACGCACACACGCCATGTTCCCTAGACTTTTGCCGAAGTGCGACACATTTAACATGTTTAGTAGTCCTGAGTGTGCCAACCCATTTTCCCACTGCTGTGGTTCTAGCCTTGTTACTCCGATGTTTGGGTAGTGCACCTGTTTCAAATACCAGTCTAGTGTGAACTAAGGGTACTTCTTCCTGTCATTAAAGTCATAATATGTGAACTTCAACTCTGGTATTTTTCTCAGTAGTTCCTCAGTAAATGGTATTTTTTCTGGCAGTAGGGGTGTGAAGGTGCCAAAATTTGCATCCTTTGATTCTTTGCCTAGTTTTGTATTTATTTTCCTCGACGGAATGTATGGTCGTTAGGTAGCGGAGGCCCCGTGTAATGGTTTTGGGGCTCAAAGCCCACAATTTTGGGTAATAGTATGGTAAAGGCTCCGTGAGGTGCGCGTAGCGTAAATTGTAATGAGTCAAGTCAAAGGGTTGTTTGATCGAGAATAATGTAAGAAAATTGAAAGTGAGTCAGCCTGCCCATGGTCCACAGACCATGGGAATGTATAAATAGAGCAAGGCTTTAAGGTTAGAAGTCAATTTTTTGGTTTGATCTTGAATGTTATGGGTTCATGAAGGAAATATTATCTCTACGTCTATAAGTCCGAGTCGAGGGTGTTAGTAGATAGATAGTGGCTCTATAGCTAGGTGTACATAGGCCTGGTAGATTCTGCAGCTATGTGTGTGGACCGCTACAGTTGAGTGCGCAGGGCGGATCTGGTTGTATTGACAGAAGATAAATAAAGATAAGAGTTTCTGAATCAGTTGTGTGTTTTATCGCAAATATATTTGTTTTCTTATGTTTTGAATTTATGCTTATTCATGATTGTGTGCACTGGTTAGTATTGTTAAATGCTTTCTTAAAGACTGTAGGAAGGAGATCAGATCTGTAATAAACTCATTAATAATAAAACGCAATAGCGCGGATCTACGCAGAAGCCTGACAACAGTGCAGAGTGGTGCAAGGCCACAGATCAATTCGCGACCCATCCAAACCACATCAAGACATCCCAAGGGTGTAGAAACCTAGTTCCAGCACCCTCCCCTACTACCTCAGGTGAGACTTCAGTCCGCGCTCCACGGATTGTTGCCGAAAGGGCCGATAGTGCTGGATTTGTTTGGCTAAAACACTTTCGAACCTGGGTCAGGCCCCAACAAGCCAACAAATGGTTTGTTGCTGGGACAAGGGATCTGCCTAAGGGATGTCTGATGTCAAAACACTGGAACCGTCCAAAGAAAGAACTTTAATATTGGTTGGATCAGAAGCTTCACAAGTTTGTGGTACACGAAAACAAAAATCCATAGATATCTAAGGAGAGGTGGTTGGATCGCTACATATACATAGAAATACATGAGATCTTCTTCGCATCCTTCTCGACAGAGCTGTATGAGTGGATCACGAGGCGAGCTGACAGTCAGGGAAGGTGCAGACTAGATCAACCCAACGTGTGGAATCCAGTGTTGGTGCGCAGGCTAGAAGCATCTGAAGATAAGATCACACAGGAAATAGATCACTGGTTGGATCGAGTAATAGGAGGGTTTATCACTGAGTTCACAATAGACACGACTGTGAGTTATAATAAAGCAAAAAGGTGCTTTCTCCAAGGACCGCGGGGTAAGTACATCAAATCGTTGAATACTTGGATTAAAATGTTGTTATGTGAAAAATGGGTTATGTGCATCCATTGATGTCTGGGGTAACGTGGAGCGAAAGAGGCTACCGAGGGACTGAAGGATTAGAGAACAGTCCCTTGATTTCACTTTCGCGAGAAAGCAAGGAGGAACTCATAGTGTTCTCTCCGAGAAGCATAGTCTGATTGATAAAGCAACGCATTCCACTGATACCGCTGCCATCCACACCATCACCCACTTCACCTACATCAAACCCATCTTCACCTACCTGACCTTCGCCATCACCAAGGGTTGGAATGGCGAGTGTGATCAAATTCCCTGTGTTTAGAGGCATAGGAAATGAGGAACCATAACAGTTCTGGTTCGTAGTAAAGGCAGTATGGGAAGCCCAAGGCGTTACAGATGATGCCATCAAAAGGGATACCTTGGTAAGCACGTTGCAGGATTGCGCATTGACGTGGTATATAAAGTACTCTAGTGATCACCCGAATGAAGGAATATCAGTGGTCCAGGATGCATTGAATAAAGAATTTAGCTGACCGAAATCGAAGACGCAGTCAATCATTAGGTTCAATGAAATCGTAATGCTGCCAAGTGAAACCCCGTGGGATCTGGATCAAAGATTGAAGAGTACAATCTGTGAGGGTAACATGACGCTGACAGATGCACAACACCGCGCGTGGTTTGTGGTGTCTTTGACACCACATCTGAGGACGACGATGTCACAGCAAAAGATCTCAACCCAAGCTAAAGCATTAGAGACAGAGATGAGGTTGCATGAAACACCAATACAGGATCCGGGGTTGGGAGTTCAGCGAATCCACGCACAACTACAAAACCTTTTCTTGCAGACGCAAAGTTTGAAGCAAGATAGGGTGCCTCGACCAGAGGCACGTGAAGAAATGTGGTGTATCAAATGCAAAGGCGAAGGTCATGACAAGGACCACTTCCCCATATTCATGAACTATCTAGCGGGAGGAGGGCCGATGCCATTAAGACTAGAGGTACAAGCTAGGCCAAGTGCGGTGCTCGCACTCTAGTGCGCAATTTTTCAAGTAGGAGGAAAGCATGCAACAGACAATTTTCACCTATTGCAGAAGTATACCCAGACCTTGTAGTAGCTATATTGCAACTTCTATAGATCAGTGGGTCACAACGAGTGAATGTGTCGAAGCTATGAGCTAATGATGGAAAGGACCCTAGCCTATAGAATGCAGACTGAGACACGGGGTTTCGACCCAGCCGCGGGGCCACGCGGTGGATTCCAAGGACGTAGACGAGGGAGAGGAGGAATGGGACGTAGATGAGGGTGCAGACAGATGATCTGTTATAATTGCAGAGGGCCGAGGCACTACACTCGTGATTGTACTAACCCGACGAGAATATCTTGTCCGTACTGTGAACAGTTTGACGATGAAATGATAGACATTCCAATGTTGATTGCCCAAATGTGTGAAAAGGGGGTGCTATAGCCTAATCCAACTCAAAATATCCAAATGATGAGGTCTAAACCCCGCGAAGAGGACCCCAATGTAAATATGGTACTAAGGAGCAGTGCAACTATAAGGGGAGATGCGAGGAAACAACCCGGAGAAGATGTGAAGGGTCACGATGCTCCTACATAGGAACCTAACTTTGAGATGGAAAATGTGAAGGGGACGTCTAATGGAGCCAGGAAGGGCTTCACGAAAGCCTCTACTCTAGGTAGTAGGGATCCAATTGAGGCAGGGATGGATCCCTCTATGCTTACTACCTTTTTAGAGACATGTATGAAGTTGTTACGTGATAATAAGGCAGTTAAGGGACTACAAGAGCTAATCACTAGGTGTGTAGGATTAGGGGAGCTGAATGTAGCCTGAAAACTTGCAAAACATGCTTTATGCACTGGTTGGGAAATGCGAATGATGGCACAAATTGGTGAGTATGAGATGGAACAGGTCATCCTAGATTTGGGGTTGGATGCCAATGTATTCCCAAGCAAACATGGGAATGCATGGGCAGGCCCACACTACAATGGTCTCCTATTCAACTACGGATGGCCAACCAACAAAAGATCTTGAAGATTGCAAGTGGTGACAATGGACATTGAAGGCGTAAGCATGCAGACAGACTTTGAGGTAATAGAAATTGTTGATGATAGTAATCCCTACCCTGCGCTGCTAGGAATATATTGGGCTACGGACATGAATGGGGTCATCAACTTAAAAAGACGAAAGATGACATTCGAGAAAAAGTCACTCCGTGTTATAGTTCCACTGGACCCAGCCGAAGGAGCGCGCTACACCCAACTAGCACATGACGAGGACAATGATGATGAACTAGACTGCATCTACCAGATAATAGCGCAAGACAAGGATCGGGTGAATCCCACAGCAGACGAGAGAATCTCATGGGAGTGTGATAGTTCCTGCACATCGGATTTAGATGAGGAGATAAAATGATGGAAAAACCGATTGCATGAAGTCACAACGCTTAACTATAACCTGATGATTAGATCACTACGATGTATGAAAATCGAGGTAAGGAAATGACCAACAGAAGACGACGAAACAAATGGGGATGACTTCGTCAACCACTGCAGAACTTCAATCATAGAGTAGAAGCAGCAAGGTGCACCAGAAGGATCACTACGCACAACAACCATACCAGTCTGGCATGCACATAGGAAAATGAGGTGGAATGGGCGCGAAGGTAGAAGGCAGATGCGTGTACTAGTTGGAGGACCTCCGTGGCGAAACCATCCAGGGTAGCCATGACGAAGCAGTTCAGACACCCGTTCACAATGGAGGGTACGGCTATATGCTGTACAACCATCGCCCCAACTGAATATGCATGTAATAAGGGTTCGTTGGGCCAATAAGACCATAAAAAAAATAGGGTGTGCAAATATAACTCTATCCGTGGTCAGACACGATGACACGAGGAAAGTAAAGAGAATTTCCCCGACCACTGCCCCTACAGTTCGAACTAAACGAAAGGACCTGGATAAAAGCATTTGGCAGTTGCAGGAAGCCATTTGGTACGGCAGCTTGAGACTTCGCTAACTTGCAGAAGAAGGGGTAAGGCTAAGGAGGAAAAGCATGAGGTTGGACGAAGAAATTGGCAAAATAAGAATCAAAGTCACACAAATGGGCCATGCGAATGTGATAATAAAGGGGCCGGACCTGGTTGGCCCTCCTGCGATGCTACAATGAGTCGTAACCCTGCTATCATGATTGCAACCACACCCTACTAAATGAGGGAGCACAAAACGTGACTCACTACTAGATTCAAAGGTACGCCAAGGGTGCCCGCAACCGGGCTAGCAGGGAAGAGGAAGTCTCCCACGAGGGGTGTGACCACCTGACTATCTGTAGGAATCCTAGTCTCAGCGCCCCACGCAGTTGGAACAGGGCACGGGACTATAAAGAAGTCTATAGGATGGTTTCATGGTTCGGACGTGGTGTGCAGGACCTGTAGGAAGCACAGAACGTGTCCGCGTACCAGGGACTACACTATCGCATGGGAAGTGTTATGCTCCTATACCAATAGGTGTCATATTTCATGATTGACTTGATGAGCTTTGTAATATGTTCATTCCTTTCCTTGTTGCAAAGGTTTTCCATGTTATCAAAAAATAAAAATAAAAAAAGTAAAATATGTGAAGAGGGTATACCCTAAAATAAAAATCAAAGGGTAAAAAGAATAAAATGGTCAAAAAATGAGAAGAAATGAACCCCAAACAAAAATAGACTAGGAAAGTGTGCAAGTCTAAATGCCACTACTATTTCATTTTCTGCAATAAGCAATTGTGTGCTACTCGTTAACTCATGCCACAATTGATGAAGAGTCAAACAGCTTAAACTTGGCTCATTCATATTTGAATTTCATGTTTTAGAGATAGACAATAAAATCTGACCAAACTGTTTAATCTTGGCAGATAAGTAGATAGGTAGAGTAAATAAAAAGGAGCTCAACAGTTTAATCTGAGCCCTTGGAAGTAATAAGTGCAGACTTAGGTAGGCTTACTATGCAAAGAAAAGAAAAGTTAATAAGGGTTCGCTAGTCTAAGTGCACCCAAATAAAGAAGGAAAAAATGCTAGGTTAAAGTAGGCAGGGTAGGTAGATGGTGTTGCAGAATGATACTTATGATAGATCATGTCTCTAAATGTGTTAATCTTTATCCCTATCACAAGTGCAAGGCGGACATTATACCTGATGCAACTCAAGCTAGACAAGGTTAAATAACTAACTCCCCTTCATACTTTTCCCTAATCATTCACTAATTCCCCCTAAAGTATTATGATCTGTGCTTAATATCACTCGTAAACCATTCAGTCCATTTCATAAAGTTTTCATAAGTAAAAACCCTATTTTACTTAGGAAAAATGCACAATATCATATGAAAAACCCCTTTTTTCCCCTTCAGAGCCTAAGTTTAAATATATGTGAAATGTTTTTAAAACTTGGCGCTTTTCATTTCGTTTCAATTTCATATTAACTCTTAAATTCTAATATATAACACCTGCACCATATTAGCTTTCTCGTATTATACAAATGTATTACAAAACCCCAAATATTATGTACTCCCGCCCCCGGTTAATTATAACTGTAAAAACACTGTTTAAAGGGAATTAATGAATTAACCCGTAGTTCATTAAGAACCCGCCCCGCCGCGCGACAAAGGAATTACTTAACCCTTTGGGTTGATTAATAACCAAACCCAACCAATAGAATTAACCCTAATCTCATTAAAACATTCATAAATACACCGGGCCTACCACAACTAATGCCCTGCCATCTCCAACACCCGTCCGTCGTCCCATCTCTGCATTTTCATCCGACGGTTGAAGATAATATCACGACCCCCCTTACCACCACATTTTTACTCATGATCGCCCGACGGTTTTCCGCCTGTACCTCCGCCACGTGTTGCGTTGCCAATGTGCTCATTCACCCCCAGTCCAAAACCGCTCAGCCCCAAAAGCGGTGCGAGCAAACTGCTTACCGCCCTTTGCTGACGTCATTCCCCCGGCAAAACCCACCAACCTAAATTTTGTTAAAATAAACGGGAAAAATGATATTTTCTCTATTATACTCTACATACAGTGCTCTGGGCATAACAACGACCAAGTTCACATTTCCAGTTTCCGACCAGCAAAACTACAGCATGAGCTTCGAGCAGGCCATTCAACCTGCCATTGTATAGTCTTCCTCTTTAACACAGCTACCATCTAAGCTTTCTCAAAAATCAGTTATTGGCACATCCACTACTGGAACTTCTCAGCAATCTCCACAGAAAGATCTAAAGGGAAGAAGGCGTAGAACAACCTCCAATGTCCCAACAACATGTATTTTTCCAAGCTGCGTTGTTACCCTTAGTAAAAGGTAAATTTTGAGCTATTTTACTAGACAGGGCTTTTTACCAGACAGAGATGAATGGGGTAAATAGATGAAGTGTATCAGATCAAAGTTAAAGAGTATCAGTTAAAATAGGGCAGCCAGCGCAAAGTTACTGCAGAAGATAGCTGCAAGCCAAATCATAAGGCCTGCCTCTAGCACATTCAACAAAAAAGGACCAGCACAACATCAGCTTATCTTTTTCCTATTTTCGAGACTAGTTGTTTCTATTTTCTTGTAAAACTATTTTTAGTCATCCTAGATATCATCTCACTCTATTATGAGATATTTGTTGTACAATTTTGAGCATAAATACCCCCCCCCCCCCCCCAATTGGAGTATTAGGTGGTGGATTCCTAGAATTTGTTGTAATATTGATTATTTGGAATAAAGAGTTGTTGGAATCAACTATTGCATGTCTTACTGGATGAAGAATTGAGGCAGAGGACTTGTCATAGACTTCTTGAATCAACCACCGGATCAATAATTCCTCTATATCTTGTGTTTTAAGGTTTTCTTGTTTATTATATCATCTATGTTTCACAATCTAATTGATAAAGAAAAGATTAATTTCAGAATATGCTTGATTGCACTCTGTTTTTATTCATTATTGTTCTCTGTGTTTTCTTCAGAATTAGGATAAGCAGTGAAATCTTAATCTCTTGTTTCCTAATTCTTTCATGTTGATTATTTGCTAAGGAATACTTAACTGCTCCTTATCAGTAATCATCTAATTTCCCTCTTTAAATGGGTTGAAGGATTCTTAACTTCCCTTCACCCAATTTGAGCCCATTCCATCTATTTCAAGTCTTCATTTGTTCCTTGTTTGACTACCTTGCTCTGTGAAGCCATCCTCTGTTAAGAAACCCAATCCTTGACTCCATTAGCCCAATGGCCTGAACTAATCAATCTTACCTCTCTGCTCTATTGAATCTCACCACCCAAACTCAAACAAAACTCCTAAAATTCATAACTAGCCTAATACCTTTCAAAACAAACCTAAATTATAAAGAGAGAGCCCTCTCTATATAAAGATTGGCTAGATTATGTATCTAAAAGATTGGTTTGTGGTTACCTCGATCTCCTTTCCCCTTCTTACAACTTCTGGGAAAACCTGAGTGATAACATTAATGGCGACTCCACCGGGGACCTGAATAATTGCTTGTTACTATTGTTTATTTCATAAGCGATAGACGGAGCCTAAAGTTAGCCAGGTAGCCTTTGAAATGCTTTTTCTTTGCAATTACAGAAGTAAATGAATGCTGCTTCAGTCTATCTCTAGCCTAACTTATGGAATGAACATCTGGTTTCAAATACTTGATCAGTTCCTATTGTCAAATAAGTCTTTAAGAAAGTTTAAATCTCATATCTAAAGCCTCTTAAAGAAATCATAGAAGTTGTTTTGAAAATTCATAAAAAAGTAAAATAATCATAAAATACTCAAAATTTAGCTTCCTAGAGAACTAACTTTTTCTTCAGAATTGTTTTACAGGTTCAGATCTGATCTATGATGGTGGACTGTGATCAGACACACCACGGTTAAAATCATCCACCTGGCGACTCCACATCAATTTCACAATCAAGACTCCACTAGAGAAATGAACCTAAAAGAACTGTGTGAAAAGATCAGGCTTTTACCTTGGATTGTTATCCAAGATATTATGTTCTTTCTCATTGATAAGATTTTTCAATGTATATTGTATTTTAGAGATGATTTTAGATTAAATTTTTATTATTTTGCTTTGAAAAATGTAGATGCAAAGTCTCCTTACACATTTGAACAGCAGCCTTCTAATTCTTATGAAGATCACTTTCCAATTAAGGAGAATCAAAAAATTAAGACTAATCATACAATCCCTGAACATATTCTGGTACCTCATAAAGTTCTTGATAGGTATAAACCACTCATTTTGCCTCCTACACTCCATGCTTTCCTTAACGATTATCCCAAGTATCTTCCTAGGTTTGATGGAGAGAATGGTATCACTTCCCAAAAACATATTCAAGCTTGTGAAGATTATCTTAACTTATTTGAAATAGATGAGGAGGATGTTAGTGTTAGGCTTTTTGCTCTTTCTTTGCAAGACAAAGTTACGAGTTGGTTCAAAACCCTTCTTGAGGCAAGCATCTCAAATCTCGAGCAGTTTCTCAAACTCTTCCTTGATATATGGATAATCAAAGTCAATCTTCTCATGATCATAGAAGAATATAATCAGTTAAAAATACATTCAGATGAAACAATACAAAAACTTTCAGACAGATTTAATCAAGCCTACTATTCAATACCATTAAATATAAGACCTCCTCCTGATTCGGCTCTTTTGCATTACCCAAGAGCATTTGATTCGGAGATAGAATTTCATCTAAGAGAAAGAAATCCCTCAACAATGGAACAGATGCAGAACATGGCAGTAGATGTAGAAGTTAATCTAAAATTAGAAGAGAAAAGTTGAAAGTAGAAAAAGAGGAAAAACCCGACATTTTGATAAAGAAAACAGAGAAATGATGCAGAAGATCACAATGAAAGTTGAAAGTTTTGTTCAAAATCACCATGACACATTTGTTTTACAAAAGGAAAAGGTTGATATTCATGAACAAATTCCTACCAACTGGATCTACCATAGACAAGAAGATAGATTCATAGAGCAATATGTGGAGGAGCAATCTCTTGATCTAATGCGTATATTTGATGACATTCCTTGTTTTGATGATTCGCCCAAATATGATCAATATGATGATGATTATGTTTCTCAAATCCAAATTAACCTTGCAGAGGAATCATAAGCTAATTTGGGGAATAAGGAAGTTCAGTTTCAGCAGCTTGAAAATAGTGATCAACTTGTTCATTTCAGCGATAAAAATGAGGAGGAAAGTGTAGAAAATTTTGAAATCAATGAAGGAACTTTACCATTTCGTTTTGATCCATTTCAGTTTATCAGAGATAACTATCACGCAATTAGAAATCAAATGTCAATAAGTCTTGATATTAACTATCTAGAGGGAAATAAAATCTTTGTTCAAGACTACTCATATCTAGATTTGCAGCCCCAAAATGCCATTGAATATCAGGTTGTAGAAGAATACCTGTTATAGACATTTTTGTGCCTAACAGCATGGAGCATGAAATGTCAATATTCTGAGGGATCCAAAGTCCCTAAACATGTTGCTCTTACCCTTAGAGGAACAAGGTCAGCAAACCACAGCACTGAAAATCAGTTCTCCACCTGAATACACTCAAAAACAAGCTATTTCTGGATCATGTCAGCTGCTCCACTGAGCATCTGCGCTGAATGTCAACTGCTCCACTCTGTACCTGCACTGAATGTCAAAACTAATGAAGGCTACCTGCGCTGGGCGAGATTGGCCAAGTGGCACAGTCATTCTGCAAGGTGTCAATTGCCCAGGAAGCTTCCAAACTGACACTTGGGTCAAGGAATTCGCCTTGTGATGAGTCAGAGGGTCTTGATCTCCAAGTGGAAGCAAGAATCTCCAAGTGGACTCAAGAACTGAAGATTAACTAAAGTGGGAGAGGACACTAGTCAGCTTCAGGGAAAATTTTAAGAACCCCCCCTAAATTTATAAATATAATAAATGGGCGAATCTCCATGGTATATAAGAAAAATGGAAGGCGATTTTATCAATAATATAATATGTATATATAATTTTTTGGCGAATCTCTCACCAGGCATGGCGAATATTTCACTCAATTACAAAATCTTGTAAGATCTTGGCGAGTCGTTCACTAAATAATAAAACTTTGTAAAGTCCTAGTGAATCTTAGCATTGTGAACTCTTAGATAAGAGTAAAAATGGATCTATGCTGGTTTAATCCCCCCATTTAAATAGGCCACATTCCAGGTGAATACCATGGGTCAATACCATGTGCCATTTTGGTGAATACCATGGGTCATACCATGTGCCATTTTTATTTTTAATAATTCTAATATTAGGGTTAATAATGGTTTTTTTCATGGTATTAATAGCAATCTAGTCCATTGTATTTGTCCCATAGTATTTTTCCCATAGGTTTCACCTAAATATAACCCATTTCTTGAGTGTTCGTAAATATAAGGTGAATTATGGAGTAAATATAAAAAAATGTTTTATTTGTTTACCATACCTCTAGTTTATTTATATTTTTATTAATTTACCATACCTCTGTTACAAATATGGTATTTGGCCCATAGGATTCACTTAAATAAAACCTCTTTCTTGAGCCTTCATAAATAGAACGAGGGTTATGGACTAAATATAAAAAGAGGTTTTATTTATTTACCATACGTCTAGTTTATTTATATTTTTATTTATTTAGCATACCTTTTGAGTAAGTATAAAAAGACGTTTTATTTATTTACCGTACCTCCACTTTACTTATATTTTTATTTGTTTACACCAGGTGACTTATGGAGTAAATATAAAATATGTTTTATTCATTTACCATACCTCTCATTTATTTATATTTTTATTAATTTACCATACCTCTTTTATAAATATGGTATTTGGCCCATAGGATTCAATTAAATAAAACCTATTCTTGAAAATGGGCGAATGGATTCACATAAATAAAACCTATTCTTGAAAATGGGCGAATGGAAGGTTGTAACTCCTAATTTCAAGGGCTAAATTTACCTCTTTTACCCTCTCCCTTAAAATAAGGTGGGCTATTTGAGGTGATTTGTAAAAATGTACTATGATACAAAATATTCGCCCACTAAAAATTTAAAACCCCTTAATTTCGCCAAAGGGCGAACATTCGCCCCTAAAATTATCCTTGGTCAGCTTCATGCCAGCCTCAAGCTGACTCATCCTTTCTCCAAATCTCCTATATATAGAGCTCTCTCATGAGGTCTAGGGAGGTTGGAATTTTGTGCAAGTAAGGAAGTGCTGTTGGTTTGTGTATAGAACTATTGGGTGATTGCTTTGAAGGAGGTGAAGAGGAGATTTCTTTCTACTGGGAGGTGTTGCTGGATTGGGCCTATGATGGTTGTAACACTCTCAGAACTTTACTTCTTCCATTAATAAAGTATTTGAGGTTCTTCTATATGCATGTATCTTTGTGGCGTATTGATGCTTGTATATTTGATTTATTCTAATCCTTAAATCAGTTATGGATGTATGCTTCTTGTAGTTTCCTTTTTCTTGTGCTTTTACAGGATCTTTGTGTAGCTGGGCCGGTGAAAGAGCAAGGAGCTAGGAGCAAGCAGCAAGGAGAGAGGATTGGATCGACTATTAGCGCAAGATAACGGTTAGTAGATCATCCTTCTCTTCTCTCTCTCATCTCATAAAGAAGTAATCTTGAATAGCTTTGTATTCAGTTGTTGCTGAGGTACTATCACCCTTAGAGTGGGATAGGGTCATTCCGTATTGGATACTTTTCCCAACAACAAATTGGCGACTCCACTGGGGATCGTATCTTGTTGGTTGTTTGTGTTTTTTTCTATTCATTTCATAAACAAAGGGAGTACCGAATCGAACTGTGTTTGAATCTTTCAAATACAAAGTAGAGGGCAGCTACTCTAGCTCAGTTTTTGGGCAAGTTTATGATTTGAAGAGCTGATTCACAAGGACTCTAATAAGCTCTTAGTGATAGCTTTTCATCCTCCTTGTCATCCCTTAGTGTGTCCTTGACTGATAGCTTCTGATTTGAGCAAAAACTGTGAATTTTTGAGCAATCTGTGACCCGGAAACCACCAGAAACGAAAGTTTCGTTCTTCAGTGCAGGTTGTACAAAGGCTGTTTGCATTTCAGCGCAGTTCCCGAAGGGGCTACCTGCGCTGAAGGTCAAACAGGCAGTGTTTCACCTGCGCTGGACCAGTCCTGCCTTGTGCTGCTGGGGTTTCCTGCTGTTTCTTGCCCTGTTTTCACTCTTGTTTTTGATGTTTGTTACCAGTCAGTAGGCCTATCTGAAACCATCTTTCCTTGTCACTATTCCGCCTCAGTTGTATAAAGAAACTGTGTTTGTTCTTTGTGTATTTCTTGTACATTTACAGTTTCCCATAACGAAAGTGAACTAGTCTTGCTGTGGCCTCTTAGATCTAGACCTGTGATAAAGTGTCGTTTTGATCTTAAGAGTTAGTTTATTTGTTGTTCATGGCTGATTGAGCTTTTGCTTTCGTCATTTGGTTTGAGTTTATATATTTCTAGTGTCGAAACAAGTAAATCTTAAGGTGTCATTTGATTTTGGACAAACTTGTTTGCTTTCACTTAAAATTGAATTCAAAATTATACAACAGCTTTCTTTTTGCCTTTCGCCAACATTAAGAAAGAGAAAAGAAATACTTGCATTGTGCATGTGCATTATGACAGCTTGCATGTTGATTTAGGAAAATGCATTAGTGTGTGCTCTATGATCTGTGTGAAAAGGTGTTATCTTTCTTTTCCCTCAGTAGTTAAGGTTTTCAAAGTTGAAAGATTGAAAAGCGTGCTTATCATCTTAGACTGCATTTAGGAGTGTTACTATACATCTCGTGGTGATCCATAAAGGCAAACTGCTAAACAAGATCAACCTTAAAATAAATTGAATTTACATAACAACGCATTGAAGCATAATGCAAACATTTAGAGGTCTAAGCTAGAGACGTGTTCCGGCGTCGTTAAATGTGATATCTTAGCGTTGAGTGGTTGGGTGATTCCTCCATGGTGAAGCGATAAGTATCAATACGGACTTGTGCTCCCACGTACCGTCGCGTATATATTGGGAGACCCCTATAGGAATAAAGCCTTTATCCAATAGGAAACCGTGTCGGCCGCCCTACTGATCGCAATGCAGTGAACACAGCATTCACGAAGATCGACCACTCATACCGTAAAACGTATTCTGTGGTTTTGCGAAAAGTTTGGCACACCCTCTGCCTAGAACTCCAGAGCAGTTTCTTTTGGCCTTTTTCAAACTCTATAACTGAAAAAGTCCATCCGAGCATTTGTCACTTCGGGCTCATTAAAACATCGAAGGAGACTAGAGTCATCTTTAGCTTTTTCTCGACTCTTAAAAAGTGAAAAGGCAAGTTGTGTCTAAGCGTCGTTATAAAATTTATTTTAAACGGAACATAATCACCTCCTATTCCCGCGTTGATCTTAAGTTGAGAACATGGAACGCCCCAACCAAGGAACTCCACATGATGGAAATCCTAGTCCATTCTCCTCTTGGGGAGAAGTTGGTGCGCCCCACATGGCCACATTGTCGCTTCCAGGACTGACAATTGGCCTGCCTATTTGGCTTTTCTCAACTAATGTAGTTCAGACCACCATGGTTCCTGATCAATCGAATCAACAGTTAGATCAGTCTAGAGCTGCCCACCAGCCTTCTACTTCTTATAACTCTTCCTCTAATCCTTCATCTTCGCAACGTGAGGCTGGCAAAAGCCAAGCTCCCATGTAGAAGAAGGAAAAGAAGAAGAAAGAAAAGAAGAAGAAGGAGCCTAAGGCGACTGGGGGCAAGCAAAAGAAATCTGACAAAAACCCACACACAGCACAGACGGGGCCTAAATCGCCATGTGTCATATGTAGAGGAGACCACTTCCATAGAGATTGTCCCTGTATTCCCCGGATACTAAGGGACTGGTCCCCTCGGTTGCACAATTCCGGAGCATCAACCTCTGATAGCCATGTTGATTGCTTACCGTCAACCAGCGAAAGTGAAGGTTCAAGACGAAGAGGGGGATCAAGATCTCCCTGCAGACTGTGTGAAGGCGGTCACGCCATCCACCGTTGTCCCTTCTTAGACGAAGCGAAGAGAGTTTTGGAAGATCGTCCGGTTTCACCGGTAATACTTCCTCCTGGATACAAAAAACTCGTGCCAAGTCCTTCGTTGGTTGAAAATACAGCTAGCCCGCTCAAGTGGTCAGCTGAAACGTCAGTCATTGAAAATGAACCTACTGAATCCAGACCAGACGAGAGTCTAAAGGTCGATACGGCAGTTGACCCGGTTCTTCCTTAAGAAGTTTCATCCTCAAATGACACCGTCACTGAAGATTCATCTTCAAGTGACACCCTCACTGAAGAGAAAAAGGATGACACCATCCAGATTCTTTTCATCAACACAGATTCTGATGAGCATCAGGGCAATGCGCCCATTCCTTTATCGCAGGAAGGAACATCGTCAGGATCGTATCCGGCCGTGTATTCGGTCCCACCACCAAGCAACCTAGTTGTGTCTTTTGATTGGAACCAACTAGGCAGACCCCGGTTACCAGCCAGTATACCGTTCAAAATCATAGTCCAAATCTACAGAATGGTAATGGCTGGACCTATCATTGATGAAGGGGCATCTGTGAGTATCCTTTCCTCTATTGCTTGGAAAGCACTGGGTTCCCCGGCGCTTTTGCCTGAGATAAGAAATCTCTCGGGTTTTGATAAAGGAACCAGTCGACCATTAGGGATCCTCCCCAATGTACCTGTTACATTGAAAGGGAAGACCGTTCAATTGAACGTGATGGTCGTTCAAGGACCCTTGGATTATAACCTACTCCTTGGACGAGACTATATATATTGCATGGGAGCTATAGTCTCCTCACTCTTTAGAGTAATGTGTTTTCCACACGAAGGAAGAATGGTCAAGCTCGTAGACCAACTTTCATTTCTGGGATCACGCATCGCAAATAGTCAAATACCAACCCTGAATGGTCTATTCACCCAAGAAATGTCTCCACCCCCAGTCCTCCTTCCCGATGAGTGCGAGTGATTCGGAAAGATAGGGCTGGAACCCAGGGGGCATGCATACTGGTCTGCTTCGGGCAGAGGAAACCTTGGGTATAAGGTAGAATTTCTGCGAAAAAGTATGACTAGTCCGTACCCCGTCCGTGGATGGAAGAGGGGTTGTTCTAGAACAGGACTCTTTTGTCAAAGTTATGTGTTTGATGATTTTAGTCATTCACCTTTGTCTAAATAGTTAGGCTACCAAGGAAAGAGATTCTATTGCGGCAGCAAATGGTAACCATCTTTGGGTAAAAGGCAAGCCTCACCCATTAAAACTAATGTTTTAGAGGATAAGTAGGGGCAGCCTCCAAAGAAAGGGATTCCTTTGCTGCAACAAGTAGTAACCATCTTTGGATAACCTAATGATAGACATCGCCAAAGAAAGAGTTTCATTTGCGGCAGCAAATAAAACCATTTTTTGGATAACCTGAAAGAGGCAAGCCTCACCCATCAAAACAAATGTTTTGGAGGATAAGTAGGGGCAGCCTTGAAATTGTACCTTATACCTGGGGGCATGCAAACCTTTTGGAGTGTAAGCAAAGAGCGGTCATTGATCGTTTCCTAACTTACATAAAGAAAGGATGGGGGGCAAAGGTCAAAAATTGCCAAATTTAGAGCATAGCTTATGTGAGGTGCAAGCTCTATAAAAATTGGAATCTTGCAAGAAGACATTTCTTATCCTATGACTGGTATATCGAGCAGTTTTACCGCGGAATTTATGCTCGTTAAAAAATAGAAAAGCGAGATCCGAGCAGTTTTAGCGTCATAGTTCATGCTCGTTAAAAAATAAACATAAGCTTTTGAGCAAGAGTTTCCTCCAGAGTTCAAGCTCATTAAAAAATGAACCTATTCCGATAAATAACCATTGTGATCGTAAATTTGTTAGCCATAAAAGCCTTGGTCATGTTTGTACCCGCCACCTCCATTTCATTTGGCCAAACGTTCACCTCCATATGATTGTTTACCCATTTTGAGGAACAGCTGCGAAGAGTGATTTCACTTAGCCATCCTTGAGACACTGCCGTGATTGGAAAATTCCAACCTGTACCTGGAATCTGCTGCTATCCCTGTTTATCACTCGTTCCTCAAAAGACGAGTCTTCTTTGAGCTCTTTTCATTTGACTCGTAAAATATGAAAAGTCTGTCGAGTTTTGGCCTTCCAGCTCGTTAAAGTGACCGGAAGAGCTATCCCTCCTCTAGATTTTAATCTTTTTGGATCTGAGGGATTATTACACAAAAAGGTCGAGCGCTTGTTTTATTCGGCTCGTTAAAATTATCGAAAAATCATCCCTTCTGTATTGTTTTATACTTTTTTGGACTTAAGGGATTAGATGACGAAAAAGGAATTTTGGAGTTAACTTTCTGTACCTTTTCAGACTCTCTAAAAATGAAAAGGACCGAGTTTTCCTTGTCGTTAGACTCGTTAAAATGATTAAATAGCGACAAACTTGTCTTTAGACGAGAACGAGTTTCCCTATCGCTAGGCTTGTTAAAACATAGCGATGGGCTTGCCCGAAGGGCAAGTTATAGAACAAGCATATGTTATCCTCCTCAAGCTTGACAAAAATAAAGAGGTACTGGTCAGAAATGACTGGGGAAAAATTGGGAGAACCTCAAAACTTTAATGGTAGCAAGTCGCTCTTGAACATGACACTTTGTCCTCCGTATCACATCGGGTTGGGTTGTTTCATTCACCGGTCTCATCACCATGGTCCTCGCCAAACCATCCACATTTGGGGTAATGCTACCGATCCATCACATCAGTGTCGTTATATGTTCAAGAGATGTTGTTCAGAAAGAGTCAACCGTGTCCCATCCACTGCCATACATTATCTTTCATCCACCCATGATCGCCACCCTGAATCATATTTCACAGATTGTTTCCACCTCCACTAAAATCATTAGCTCCATTCCGTGTCACTGATGTGGGATTCATTAAGGCCCTCCTTTGACGGATCGCTTCTTGTCGACTTCAGCTCATTATCCAAGAATTTGATCTAGGAACAAACCCCCCAGTACTTTGAAGCTTGCATGCCTCAATGGCAAGTTTCTCACTTCCGGCGACAGGTATACATCAATGACCTTCGACCAGAAGATTTTGTGTGGTGTTCGACGCCAAGTCCTTTATTCACACCACGTGAATTGTACTGCAGTACCTTGAGGGTCATTGTCATTATTGGTGATTCCTCTCGCGCTTGTTAACGGTTTACATTATTGACCGGTAATCAAGCGATGTCTTTCCATGTTCGACTTCAGCGTAATTCTCACATGGATCGACTTGTACTTAGAGTGAAGATCGAACGAGTTTGAAGACCCCGGATCTAGTTTCATCCATCCAGGCTGCGATATATATTCAGGATATAAAGACATTTGTTATGTACATCATTGCAACAGATGATCATCCTACTCAAAGGATGATAATTTCAGCAGAGAATTATCAGTCTACCATCAGACGATCGTCTGTTCTATGTACCAAAATGAATTTATAAAGCTGAGCATGGGAATGCCCGCCTCAGCCAGATCATGAAAGCAGAATGAAAAATAATGTATTGTATTGTATTTTATTACAGGGCACCTCTCAGCAATTGAATGAACTTCGGATCCTCCTGATAAAGCATTTCACCCGATAAACGACCTCATACTTTAGGGGGCAACTGTTATAGACATTTTTGTGCCTAACAGCATGGAGCATGAAATGTCAATAATCTGAGGGATCCAAAGTCCCTAAACATGTTGTTCTTACCCTTAGAGGAACAAGGTCAGCAAACCACAGCACTGAAAATCAGTTCTCCACCTGAATACACTCAAAAACAGGCTATTTCTGGATCATGTCAGCTGCTCCACTGAGAATTTACGCTGAATTTCAACTGATCCACTCTGTACCTGTGCTGAATGTCAAAACTAATGAAGGCTACCTGCGCTGGGCGAGATTGGCCAAGTGGCACAGTCATTCTGCAAGGTGTCAATTGCCCAGGAAGCTTCCAAACTGACACTTGGGTCAAGGAATTCGCCTTGTGATGAGTCAGAGGGTCTTGATCTCCAAGTGGAAGCAAGAATCTCCAAGTGGACTCAAGAACTGAAGATTAACTAAAGTGGGAGAGGACACTAGTCAGCTTCATGCCAGCCTCAAGCTGACTCATCCTTTCTCCAAATCTCCTATATATAGAGCTCTCTCATGAGGTCTAGGGAGGTTGGAATTTTGTGCAAGTAAGGAAGTGTTGTTGGCTTGTGTATAGAACTATTGGGTGATTGCTTTGAAGGAGGTGAAGAGGAGATTTCTTTCTACTAGGAGGTGTTGCTAGATTGGGCCTATGATGGTTGTAACACTCTCAGAACTTTACTTCTTCCATTAATAAAGTATTTGAGGTTCTTTTATATGCATGTATCTTTGTGGCGTATTGATGCTTGTATATTTGATTTATTCTAATCCTTAAATCAGTTATGGATGTATGCTTCTTGTAGTTTCCTTTTTCTTGTGCTTTTACAGGATCTTTGTGTAGCTGGGCCGGTGAAAGAGCAAGGAGCTAGGAGCAAGCAGCAAGGAGAGAGGATTGGATCAACTATTAGCGCAAGATAACGGTTAGTAGATCATCCTTCTCTTCTCTCTCTCATCTCATAAAGAAGTAATCTTGAATAGCTTTTGTATTCAGTTGTTGCTGAGGTACTATCACCCTTAGAGTGGGATAGGGTCATTCCGTATTGGATACTTTTCCCAACAACAATACCTGGAAGCCGGAACATATGATCAAATGATCCAAGTTGATTCCCTGCCTCTTTGTTTTGAATCATTTCAATTTTTAAAGGAAATGTGGTGTAAAATTTTTAAAGAAAAGGAGGAGCAACTTGTAGAAATATGAAGTTCCATTTGAACCTACATGTAATGAGTTGCAATAATCCTTCCAAGTTCTTAATGATCCAATAGTTGATAGGTTGGACGATGAAAGCAACAGAATTTTTCTCCATTAATAGACTATCACAGTCAAAATCAAGATGATAATGGTCTTACCAGACAAACATTACAATCAGTGGAAATATCACCACAAAGTGCAGTTGAAAACATGCAGGGTCATAAAGGTAAAAGTGATATTTCTGTTTCATGGCATGAAGGTTATCCAAAATTTATATAGTTGTTTGAATCAGTTCAAGAATAGTGTATATATTTTACAAGATCCTTTTATACAGTTTCTAGATTTAGCAAAGGATATCAGGATTTTCCTTATCTTCTCAAAGGTTAACAAAGCTATATTTGATTGCAAGATCTCAATTTTAAACACCAACAAGCACAAACAACAAAGGTCACCAATGTATATAATGCTTGAGTGGTTGCATTGGTTGTTTCATTTTACTTAACCAATAGTTAGAGACCTAATTAGAGTAAGTAGGTAGGATTTCAGTTTGATTTAATTTAGTTTTCAGTAGATTACATAATAATTCCTTAAAGATTTGAATCCAAGATCTTGATAATTTACTAATTTGATTTGAAGGTTGTAGCACCTTTTAGTTTCAGGTGAGATCTCAAGTTGTGCAGGAAAAGGTTAAAAAGATTTTTGATAGAAAGACCAAGACTGAAGATTCCTACCTAAGTTACAAGGTGCTCAAGTGGGATTCAAGTAGGAAGAATAGAGGTTTAGTGTTAATTGGATAGTAACTTGTTGGAGTTGAAGCCCGAAGTGAAGGTCCTAAGCTTCACAAGTGTTACTGTCATATATATACAATAAAGCAACCAGCAGAAGGAGACTTTAGAGCACAGTCAAAGTTATGCAGAAGGCCATCTGACCTACTGTTCTTGACTTTCCACCAAGGAAAGCCATCCCCAAGTGGAGCCACTATTATGCTCCTATACCAATAGGTGTCATATTTCATGATTGACTTGATGAGCTCTATAATATGTTCATTCCTTTCCTTGTTGCAAAGGTTTTCCATATTATCAAAAAATAAAAAAATGTAAAAAATGTGAAGAGGGTATACCCTAAAAGAAAAATCAAAGGGTAAAAAGAATAAAATGGTCAAAAAATGAGAAGAAATGAACCCCAAAAAAAAATAGACTAGGAAAGTGTGCAAGTCTAAATGCCACTACTATTTCATTTTCTGCAATAAGCAATTGTGTGCTGCTCATTAACTCATGCCACAATTGATGAAGAGTCAAATAGCTTAAACTTGGCTCATTCATATTTGAATTTCATGTTTTAGAGATAGAGAATAAAATCTGACCAACCTGTTTAATCTTGGCAGATAACTAGATAGGTAGAGTAAATAAAAAGGAGCTCAACAGTTTAATCTGAGCCCTTGGAAGTAATAAGTGCAGACTTAGGTAGGCTTACTATGAAAACAAAATAAAAGCTAATAAGGGTTCGCTAGTCTAAGTGCACCCAAATAAAGAAGGAAAAAATGCTAGGTTAAAGTAGGCAGGGTAGGTAGATGGTGTTGCAGAATGATACTTATGATAGATCATGTCTCTAAATGTGTTAATCTTTATCTCTATCATGAGTGCAAGGGGGACATTATACCTGATGCAGCTCAAGGAAGATGAGATTAAATAACTAACTCCCCTTCATACTTTTCCCTAATCATTCACTAATTTCCCCTAAAGTATTAAGATCTGTGCTTAATATCACTCATAAACCATTCAGTCCATTTCATAAAGTTTGTGTAAGTAAAAACCCTATTTTACTTAGGAAAAATTTGCAATATCATATGAAGACCCCCTTTTTCCCCATGAGAGCCTAAGTATGAATATATGTGAAATGTTTTTAAAACTTGGCGCTTTTCATTTTGTTTCAATTTCATATTAACTCTTAACTTCTAATATATAACCCCCGCACCATATTACCTTTCCCGTATTATATAAATATATTACAAAACCCCAAATATTATGTACTCCCACCCTCGGTTAATTATAATCATAAAAACATTGTTTAAAGGGAATTAATGAATTAACACGTAGTTCATTAAGAACCCTCCCCGCCATGCGACAAAGGAATTACTTAACCATTTGGGTTGATTAATAACCAAACCCGACCAATAGAATTAACCCCAATTTGATTAAAACGTTCATAAATACACTAGGGCTGCCACAACTAATGTCCTGCCATCTCCAACACCCGTCCGCTGTCTGATCTCTGCATTTTCATCTGACGATTGAAGGCGATATCGCGACCCCCCTTACCACCGCATTTTAACTCGCAATCACCCAACGGTTTTCCGCCTGTACCTCCACCACTTGTCGTGATGCCAACGTGCTCGCTCGCCCCAGTCCAAATCACTCAACCCCAAAACCGGTGTGAGAAAACTGCTTACCGCCCTCTCCTGATGTCATTCGCCCAACAAAACCTGCCAACCTGAATTTTGTTAAAATAAACGGGAAAAACGATATTTTCTCCGTTATACTCTACATACAGTGCTCCGAGCATAACAACAACCAAGTTCACATTTCCAGTTTCCGACCAGCAAAACTACAGCATCAGCTCCGAGCCGGCCATTCAACCTGCCATTGTACGGTCTTCCTCTTTAACACAGGTACCATCTAAGCTTTCTCAACAATCAGTTATTGGCACATCCACTGCTGGAACTTCTCAGCAATCTCCACAGAAAGATCTAAAGGGAAGTAGAAGGCGCAGAACAACCTCTAATTTCCCAACAACAGGTATTTTTCCAAGCTGCATTGTTACCCTTGGTAAAAGGTAAATTTTGAGCTATTTTACCAGACAGAGCTTTTTACCAAATAGAGCTATTTACCAGACATAGATGAACAGGGTAAACAGACGAAGTGTATCAGATTAGAGTTAAAGAGTATCAATTAACATAGGGCAGCCAGTGCAGAGTTACTGCAGAAGACAGCTGCAAGCCAAATCATAGGGCCTGCCTCTAGCACATTCAACAAAAACAGGACCAGCACAACATCAGTTTATCTTTTTCCTATTTTCGAGACTAGCTATTTCTATTTTCTTGTAAAACTATTTTTAGTCATCCTAGATATTATCTCACTCTGTTATGAGATATTTGTTGTACAATTTTGAGCATAAATACCCCCCCAATTGGAGTATTGAGTGGTGGATTCCTAGACTTTGCTATAATATTGATTATTTGGAATAAAGAGATGTTGGAATCAACTATTGCATGGCTTACTAGATGAAGAATTAAAGCAGAGGACTTGTCACAGACTTCTCGAAATGACCACCGGATCAATAAGTCCTCTATATCTTGTGTTTTAAAGTTTTCTTGTTTATTATATCATCTGTGTTTCAAAATATTAATGATAAAGTAAATATTAATTTCAGAATATGCTTGATTGCACTCTGTTTTTAGTCATTATTGTTCTCTGTGTTTTCTTCAGAATTAGGATAAGCAGTGAAATCTTAATTGCTCCTGTTTCCTAATTCACTCATGTTGATTATTTGCTAAAGAATACTTAACTGCTCTTTATCAGTAATCATCCAATTTCCCTCTTTAAATAGGTTGAAGGATTCTTAACTGCCCTTCACCCAATTTGAGCCCATTCCATCTGTTTCAAGTCTTCATGTGTTCCC
Organism: Pinus tabuliformis; assembly: GCA_031772625.1. NCBI lineage: Eukaryota > Viridiplantae > Streptophyta > Pinopsida > Pinales > Pinaceae > Pinus > Pinus tabuliformis. The sequence goes on along the minus strand of CM062820.1, from coordinate 1,407,577,158 downwards.
GGTTTGACTACCTTGCTCTGTGAAGCCATCCTCTGTTAAGAAACCCAATCCAGAAAGCCATCTTCCTTGACTCCATTAGCCTAATGGCCTGAACTACTCAATCTTACCTCTTTGTTCTATTAAATATCACCACCCAAACTCAAAAAAAACTCCTAAACTTCATAACTAGCCTAATACCTTTCAAAACAAAGCTAAATTATAAAGAGAGAGCCCTCTCTAGATACAAATTGGCTAGATTCTGTATCTAAAAGATTGGTTTGTGGTTACCTCAGCCTCCTTTCCCCTTCTTACAACTTCTGGGAAAACCTGAGTGATAACAGGAAGGACAGAAGATGATAGTTGTAGATACTCTTCATGACAATATGTCCCATTTAAGACACCGAGGAGCAGGCGACGGAAAATTAAGACACAGGGCTAAATGGATTTGATGCCAAAATCGCATTAATGAGCCATGAATGGAGGGAATAGTTAAATTTAAATTCAAAGATGCATATAAAGCATAGATGGCTTGTCATCAAACAACCCTTTGCACCTTGCATATTAAGTCGTGTTGTTATCAAGAAAACAAGAACAAGATTGATGAGGCACTCTTGAGAGAGAGTCCATGGTTTCAAGCATTGCTGAAGGATATGCAGGAGACCTTAATTAAGATGTCAGCCATAACCAAGGAGGTGATGCAGAACCCTCCACCACAGGGGAGGAGTACAAATGAGATCCCTAAATCACCGTTGATGCTATGAACCAAGAAGAACCCACAGGTAGCAGGACTAGTCTGGATGTCTCCGCGAAATTCGTGATTCTACAAATTGTCAATGGAGGAAAAGGGCAAAACCATTACTATTGAGAGCAATGGAGAGGAAGAGGATCCCCTGACCTTTGTCAAATAAATAGAACTAGAAGAAGTGATGGGAGAAGATATCCAGCCAGTATGAGCTCCAGCAAAGCGGCCTAAGTATGTTCCTCCAAGGAAAGGGAGGGCTAAGGTAGTAAAGATTTGGATGCCATTGATAGCACACTCATCACCCCGTCTCTCCCTAAAGGGGTTCTGTTTGAAGGAACAGCGACCCGCTGCATCCCTACTATGAAATTTGAAGACCGGGATCTTGTGGATACTGAGAAGTTTCCCCATTTAGAAACTAGCGAACTGATGGAGTAAAGCATGGAGGGGGCTATTATGACACTATAGCTGTAGGAATGGTTTCAAAAGGTGGAGGAGGCTGGAATACTCTGCCTCCTATCAATTCCACATTTTCATTGGTCCCCCATTACAATATTGGTCATCAGGCAACTGCTCTACCTAGTACATGATGGGTACTTATGGATAGACAAACCCATCTCCATCATAGCAGAGCTCATTCATAAGATCTCTTAGATTCCCTGTGAAGGAAGGGACCTCGTGGAAATAGTCGGTATGAGTGGCGATTTGACGATGATGGAAACTTTGAAAAAGAAATACAAATTGGAGAAAAAGTAGAGAGGGTATGCTATTGCTAGTATTCAGGACAAAGGGGTCTGCATTGCTACCTAGTTTTTGGCACGAAAAGTGACGAGGAAATGCCAAGGCAATGAGGTCCCAACAATGGTCGTCACATTAGCTGAGCAATGCGTAGAAAGGGAATGGCTCAATTGGGCATAGTTCCTTTGTGACGAATTCCTAATGAACTGCAGGGAGGCCTAGGAGGAGGGTAAGACCTTCCACTATGTGTGGTTGCTTTTATCCATCCTATTGGTTACAAGTGAATTACCCGAGGATAGTCATTTTCCTTCCCTAGACTAGGATTGGCTAGAGACTGCAAAATACGTGTCGCTCTCGATGATGAAGGACTCTGCAAGAATCCAAGAAGTCAAGATTTTCTGGATATTGATGGATGTGAACATACGACAGTGGATCAACCAACAAGCCAATCTATCTACCGTGGTATATGATAATGTGAAGAATGTAGCCAAGTTTAAGGCAGATATGCACCATGTATACATCCGGGCATGCAAGGATCCAGAGGAGACGTGGACCACACTTCCCTTCATTGCCATCAACGATGTTGTTTTGTGGTGTTGGATACCTAGCCACTAGAGTGACATGGACCAGATGTGATAGGGTGCAATGAGACTGCCATCCAAAAACAGAAGGCTAAGGCCAAACTCTTAGCCCAAGAAAAGTGGAATGAATAACACACTAAGGAAGTAAGGGTGGCCTAGGAGGTAGTGTAGGCTTCCACAGGCAAGGCAATAGTAGGAGGGGCTACTATGACAGAGGATGAAAGCGGCCCAAAGGTAACTGCAAATCTGGAAAGGGATACATGGACAGAAGGAGCGGTGCCATACACCACCTATTCGCCCTTAAAATGACCGCATGCGACAGAACTATCGAAGTCACGGAATAAGACCAAGGCGTCTAAGTTGGAGGGGGAAATTATGACATTGACTGAAGGTGATCTATATGACATAGGGGATACAGTTCCCAAAGTCACTCAAGAGACGCTTGACGAGGCCATGACGGAGTAGAACACTATGTAGGGGGTGCTCAGTGTGCAGCTGTAGGAACTTGGAGCACAGGCCCCGCAGCTGGGAATAGTCGCTACCTACAGAGCTACAGGTATGTCAACAACTAAGCAACTGCTATAGGCCAAAATGGCTAATGCTATCACACTCCTGGCAGAAGTATTACAATAGACAACGCAGCGGACAATGCTATCGTAGGTCAGCTTACGGGGCTTGGATTAAATTTGGCTGCCCTCCCCCATGAGAGCTTATACTAGCTTCAGGATAGCGTAATAATGGAGCTTCATGCTAGTGAAGGACATGTGGTGTAGGTACTTAGTGAGCAACGAATTAACATCGAGCAGTTGGGCCTCCAACGTGATGAAGCAGTTGCCCAAAATCGATAGTTGGAGCAAATTGTGGGGGAAATGTGTTGTCATGACCCTGAGCTCAAGGTTGCAGTAGATTTACCTATCAACATATGGATCCACAAGTTGGCCAGTGGGTTCCATGAAGCAAAGGACGAAGTAGCAAGGATCCAGTTTGCCCTCAGCTTGCAGATCATAGAACTGAAACTGAAATCACAGCCCTCTACACCACTGGAGGTCATAGAGCAACAGAAAGGCATCATTCAATCCAGGCGGGAAACAATAGCACATGCCATGCAGGAGTGTGCTAGCTTGTTGGACCAGTCACTTATTATAGTCACTTCACTACAGGAAGACCCAACCATACAGCAGTTGGAAACAGAACCAAAGGAGTTACAACTAGCCTATGATAATGGCAAGGGGACCGCGCAGACGGTTTCTATTACGTAGTGCTTGGCCAAGATGAGGGAGGCCCAGGATCTCAAGATACAAGTTGATGCTGCTCGGAAGAAGGAGGAAGTGATTAAAGAACGCATCCAGTCTTGGCTTGATGAGGCCTTCGCGGTTTCCACCACCATCGAGTTAAGGGTAGCACACATGTAGGCAGTATATGAACCCAGACAAGAAATTGAAACTGATATTGATACATTGGTGGCTCATGTAGAATGGGTACAACAGATGGCAGAAGACTTTGTGGCGAGTGTAAGCGAAGCACAGAAGTTGTTGAATGACCTCCGCTCAAAGATTTCCGCACTAGTCGAGTGACTCGAGATGAGTCACAATGATTGTGTTGGGGGCCTGTTGGGTAACAGAGGCCCCACGTAATGGTTTTGGTGCTTAAAGCCCACAATTTTGGGTAATAGTATGGTAAAGGCTCCACCAGGTGCATGGAGCGCGAATTGTAATGAGTCAAGTCAAAGGGTTATCCACCCAAAAAGAATGTAAGAAAATAGAAAGTGAGTTGGCCTACCCATGGTCCATGGACCATGGGAACATATAAATAGAGCAAGGCTCTAAGGTTAGAATACAGCTTTTTAGTTTGATCTTGAATGTTATGGGTTTATGAAGGCAATATTCTCTATGCGCCTGTAAGTCCGAGTCGAGGGTGTTAGTAGATAGATAGTGGCTCTGTAGCTGGGTGCCCAGAGGCTTGGTAGAGTCCGTAGCTGTGTGCGTGGATCCCTGTAGCTGAGTGCACAGGGCGAATCTGGTTGTATTGGCAGAAGATAAATAAAGATAAGAGTTTCTGAATTAGTTTTGTGTTTTATCGCGAATATATCTGTTTACTTATGCTCTGAATTTATGCTTATTCATAATTGCGCACACTGGTTAGTATTGTTAAATGCTTGCTTAAATACTGTAGGAAGGAGATCAAATCTGTAATAAATTAATTAATAATAAAACGCAATAGCGTAGATCTATGCGGAAGCCTAACAACAGTGCAGAGTGTTGCGAGGCCGCAGTTCAGTTCGCGACCCATCTAGACCACATCAAGACATCCTAAGGGTTCAGAAACCTGGTTCCAGTACCCTCCCCTACTACCTCAGGTGAGACTTCAGTCCGCACTCCATGGACTATTGTCGAAAGGGCCAGTAGTGCGGGATTTGATTGGCTAAAACAATTCCGAACCTGGGTCAGGCCCAAAAAAGCCAACAATGGTGGTAGAGGAAAAAATGTTATGCCCTCTGTTTCCCTCTGCTCTGCATGCTCTACTTCAACCTCACTATCTCTAACTTTATAGGGTTGTTGTTGAAGTTTGACAAATTTATGATATTGTTTCTTCTTAGTTCTCTCTTCCTTGGTTGGTTTCTTCCTCGACGATCTCCGTTGTTTTGTGTTGATGTTGCTGCGGTTGATGTTGTTATAGTTGATACTATTGCAAGCATCTCAGCTGATGTTGTGGGCATACAAGCGATTGCTGTGGTGGCTGCTCCCATGAATCCTTCTATGCCTCTCTCTTCAAATATATGCACAAATTCTACATTTGAGAGGATGCTCATGCAAAAGTTCTCTGCAATTTCTTCGCATTATCAGTACTAGAATTCTCAATTCAACAAAGTGTTCATTCTGAGTGAGGGATGTATTTTTATAACAAGTTTGAAATTCTAACCCCATCATTAGATTGGATTTTATCCAGATTGTGTTCATTAATTGAATATATATCCTTAGATCTTGTCAATTTGTCCTAATAAATGCAACTTTTCGCGTATTTTTTCCTTTTAAAGGTCATATTTATGTTTTCCAGTGAACTTTGACACATTCCATAATGTAGAAAACATATGTCTTATGTCACATCTCCTATGTACTTTGACATAATCCATATTGTAGAGAAGTACTTTCTACGCCGAAGCTCTCTGCAACATATTTTATAGTCCAGTGCCCACTTTCAACTGCAAGTGGCACTAATACTTTTCTCGTTTCTTCCTCAAAGGGAAGTTGTAGGGGCAGGGTTGTCCTTGTACAACTTCAATCTACTTCCATTTACTTTTGCCTAGATTGGTTTTCCATTTAACTTCGCTAACTGAATTGTGCCTCCATCAGTAATATACTTGATAACATATGGGCCTAACCAATGCATTTTCAATTTTCCTAGGAACTTCACAAACTTACTGTCATAGAGGAGAATAAGGTCTCCTACCTACAACTTATTTTTCTTAGCATTCCTATCATGCCAGGCCTTTTCCCTTGCTTTTTGTACTTTCTCATGGAATCCTGCTATAAATTTGTCTTCTTCCAAAGAAATTGACTGTGACATTCTTTCATCCATAATGTTAGGGTCTCCCATATTTGTAAAAGTTGCAATCCTTAGGCCAGGGATAATGTATTCCATGGGCATTACAACTTATTTCCCATAAAACAACCTGAAGGGTGTCTGACTTGTCAACTTCTTGCATGTAGTCCTATAATCCCATAATACTACTAGAATCCTAAGGTCCTAGTAATATCTATTCACATTACATACCTTAGTCAATGTATTCTCCAAAATCTTATTGAATGCTTCCATAGGTTCAATAACTCCTGCTGCTATCATCTTATCCAACTCAACTTTTACGTTCTCCTTATACTTCATATTCAATCTGTAAGGTATTTGCTTGACTCGCTTTGTATTAGGCTTAAGGGGGATATTCATAACTCCTAAAAGTCCTAATATATCCTTCATTTCTAAAAACTTAGTGGGAAACAAATCTTGATATTCATGAAGCAATTTTGTAGCCTTGCTTACTATTCCTTCATCCCAATAATCTCCTATAGTTGCAAACTTCAGTTCCTCTTTTGATCCTACATTTATCTTCTTCTTTTTTACTTGGTTTTCTATATCTAGTATCTCTAGCTCAGGTCCATTGACTTCACAACATCATTCTTATTCTTCTATGTCAATTTTGTAAGGATTTTCTTCTTCTTCTACAATAAGGTTATATAATTCCAGTGCATGTTCTATCTGCGCAGCCTAACCAAGTTGCTGCCATGTCCTTGGAGTTGTATTGTCAAAGATATTCATATTAATTGTTTCAAGGGATGAATTTAGGTATGGAAAATCAACTTCAAAGCTAAAATTCAATATAAACCCATCAACCATATCTTCCCAGCTTGCAGTACCATTTCAAAGCTCTATTTCTAGGTACCAATTCTGAGGAATTGTGTCCAATGTATGAATGAACCCATGTACCCATTCTTGTTGTGGAATCTCCTTCTTATATTACATAACCATATATGCTCCCTTGGACTGGTTTCACCATCATATTTCAACTCCACCTCTGTGTTTATCTAGCCAAATATTATCCACATCAATCTTCAACATTCTTTCCAACCTTCTATATTCTTATTTTGTGCACCCCACCATCTAGCAAGAGTAGCTTTCAGGGCCATATCCAAGGCTAACAATCTTTGACTCGTTTTGTGTATCTTACTCCTTTTGATGGATCTAAGGGAGAAATTACTCTCATATTGCTTCCTTCAAATATCATATGTCTCTTCTTCAGAATAATTATGGCCATATTATCAAATTCCTAGTCAAGTCCAAGAAATGCAGCATAAGGGTTACTATCATCAATGATCTCTATTACTTCAAAGTCAACAGTAGTGTGAACTCCTTTAATATTCACTATTAGACTTGGTAGGCTTCCTAAGGGAAAGATATTTTTTTGATTTTCCATCGTTAATTGAATAGGTGACCACTGTAGCTTCAACTTACCCATTAATTCCCATGTCTTCTTTGTCAAAACATTAGCATCAGATCCCAGATCTAGAATAACTTGATCCATCTCATATTCTCCTATCTAGGCACTAAGCCTCATTTCACTTCTAGTTCTCTTCTTTCGATGAAAGTTATTCATTGCACGCATCTCACTTTGTGGTGTTTCTTTTGATGCACAAGAATCTATCAACTGTTGAAGCCCTTCTATAGCCTTTTGATCTCTTAAATATTTCATAAAAGTTTGAATAAAAGACTTTAAAGTACCTCCTTGATTTCCTGACTCTTGGTCTTGTGTTGGAGCTCAATCCTATGTCAAGGCTTAATTCTGCGTCCAAACTTGATTATGTGTCAAAGCTAATGATACATCGCAACTAGTTTCCTGCTTTGGCTGCGCACTGGAGGTTGAAGCTCCAACATCCATAAAGCTTCACTTTGCTTCCATAAAAACTTATTTTTCCTTTTGAATATAAAAAGAAGGAGCTTTCTCAAGATTTTTTCTAACCCCTGTACTTTTATATTCTTTCTTCTCACCCTCTTTATCACTTCAAGTCGCAACTCCACTTCTAGTAACAATAGTCATTCATGGTTCGTCATTCCTTCTTTCAATGGTTATCACTTGAATATTCTGTGTCAGATACTGATTCCTTTCTTCTTTCATTTTTTCTATAAGTACTGGAAATTCTTCAATTACGTCGTCAAAATATTTACAGTACTTACATGTCCTGGTATGGTTCTAACAATCTCTTGCAAAATGACCTGCCTGGCCACAATTATAATAAATAATATGTCGATGTCCTCGACCAACTCCACCACCTCGATCTATTCCTTGAAAACCACCTCGACCATTGTGTTTTCCATTTTCCTCACGTCCATATTCTTCTTCATTCATTCTATAAGTGTCAGCACTGTGCTCCATCATTAGTTCATAAGCTCGACAACGGTTCTCATCACGTCCTGCTGATTCATAGAACTTGCAATATAGGTTCTTAGGAGTCTGCACATATTTTCGTAACAAATAACAATCGCATGATCAATTTTTGTGTCTATTTTTTCATATCTCGCACCATAGGCTACATCTAATATTCAAAGGATTTGGTGCTCCACTAACCATGCAATTTCTGAAGAGAGGGCATTATTCTTTAGAGTGGCCTTCTGATTTTCACTTTGTACACCACACTTCTTCTCTGACTTCTTTACTTTTCTTCATATCTTATAACTGCAAATTCAAATTTTCTAGCTAACTCTGAATCTGTTGCATACCTCCATTGGTATCCACTATAAGTGGAGCTTCTAATTTCATCGCAAGCTCTAGAACTTCATCTTGAATTTATATCTTTTGTTGCATCAAAGGAAATGTGATATGTGGTAGCAGAAACTATGAACCATTCCTTATGTTATTGTGCAGCTATGTTGAAGCTCATCTGATCCAAGAATACCTTGAATCTCTAATCGAAGTAGGCCTTTATTTGAATTCTCTTAACTCAGTGATACAATGGGACTCAGACTTTGGTTTCTTAATGATATGATCCGATTGGTTGAATACTTCATGTACCATTTCAATGCTTGATCTTAGAATGTTGTGACGAGTTGTGCCTTCTTTATATTTTCATCATTGACCTACTTTGCTGTCCATACTGCTTCGCATAAAAACCAAAGTTGTTTCAGATGCTCTGATCCAATTCCTTTAAAAATAAGTAGCTTAATATCATCAACCATATTTCTTCTCAGAGGGGGAGGGGGAGGGGGATTCACAAGGGGAGGGGGATGGGGAGTAGCGGGGTAGGGGGCCAATGAAAACTAAAACTCCTTGATTATTACTTGATTCTAGCTTTGGTGAACTTTCAGGGTGGAAAGGTGAATATTTTGGAGTTAATTTGGGGTTATCAGGGAGATTTTCTTCACTTTCATATTCGGTTAAAAGAGAGCTATAGTCAGTTTCTATGAAATTCTTCAGATTTTGGCCATGAGATCTCTTTTCAGTGTTGAATCTATATCTTTTTCCACATCACATTCTTCTGATCTGTTCTACGAATCTTCTCTCCAAACATAAGTAATCTAGCAATATGGATGCATCCGTAAAACTCCTTTTTCACATAGAAGCATCTTAATCTACAGTTTCAAATATTTCAAAAACTTAACTCGCAGTCCTTTGAAGAATCATCGTTCTTATTTGCTGTAGGAAACAATATGGTCTACTACAAACTCAATAATAAATCCTCTAAAGATGCTATTAACCCAGAAATCATATTGTTAGTGCTCTTGAGTCACTATATCAATTCAGGAGTCCACTACTTAGATTCATCTCCTTTAAAATAGTATTTTCTTTTGCTCAACATTGATATCCACTCATACAGCTTAACATGAAATTTACCAAAGAAAATTTCATATTGATCTTCGAAAATATACTTCTACAACCAACTTTTAGATGACAAACGAGGGTTTATGTTCTTTTGATCTACAAATTCTCGTTCCTTTTGTTCTACCCAATCTTGAATTTTTTTTCTTTGACCAACGCCACATCCACATATCCCTCAAATATATTCAGGTCCAGGAAATGGAACCATTTATTGTCTTACATTGGGATGACCCAGACTTAATTCTTTGATGCACACCAACAAAACCCTCAATCACTAGCCCTTTCAACAATGACTTGCAAGCATATCGTAGTCTCACCCGAAGTGACTATGAGAGGATGCGAAACCAGGTTTCTACAGCCTTGAGGGATGTGGAGATGTGGTATTTTTGTGTTTTTTTATACTTAACATTTATAAGTTACTTCACATTCATACATTACTTCACCACATTCCATTCATCACTTAAAACATATCATATACATCCATACAAGTTCATTGTACTAAAACAATATGCAACTGTAATAAACTGCTACACTACAATAGATAATAAGAAAATAAACACACAAAGACACGGATTTTACAATCATTCATCCCAATGTGGGACTACATCCAAAATAATGGTTGCTTATAATATAGAATTTGTAGAACAAAATATTCTTGGCCTGTGCACTCAGGTGCAGGCAGTTCGCACACTCACTTGCAGACTTAGACCTCTGTCCACTCAAATACAGAGCCTCAGCTTATTTCCTGAACCACAACTCACAAAGGTACAACCATTCAATACATGATGTGATTCTTCAAGACTCCTTCTTTATTATTCATCTCTATATATACTATTACATTCATGGATATATCATCGCAATACCATGGTCTATATACTATGGATTCCCCTAATACAAGCTATTCTCGTAAAAAAACATGCATTTTACAACATTACATTATTTTGATAAAGAGAAGGGGCTTCAACTTGCCCCTAAGACCATATACCGTGCAATATATCTACTATGTGGTCCACTTTGGCACTCAGTTGCTCCACTTTGTGTTCCACTTCGTGCTCCATTGCATCCTTTACTTCACACCCCACTCCACAAAATACAGAGTCTTCATAAAAGTATAGGCCAACTTGGGCTATGCTCAACACTTATATTCATGTGGAACTAAGGAAAAGTAAGAAAAGGTACAAGGAGAGGACTAAAATCATCAGGAGGTGGTGTAGGTGGTGGAAAAATTGACAGAAAATATTTTTCTATGTTCATTTTGTATGGCACGATGGATTTTGAAGATGAATTTTGGCTAGATGTAGTCGATGGGCGATGAAAGTGGTGTTGGGAGACCTCTCTAAACCGTCTTGAAAGAAGAAATGACATTTTTACAAAATAAAAAATGGTTTTAGGTGATGGAGGCCAATTTCTTGAAAAATGTCCACTAGAATTTTCTAAAATTTCTTGAACGTGTTACCATCATCCATATGCATCTCCACATAAAACAACCTGGCTAATGGATGAAAAATTTTCAAGATATGATAAAAATAAAATTTTCCTTGTGTATTTTGGCCTCCTATAGAACCCTCCTGTAACATTTTAGGACAACGAGGAAAATGAATGGGAAAAGCTTGGAAATGGTGGGTGGATGTTGGAAATGGATGAGCGTGATGGATTGACATGGACTTGGTCTTATTGGAGCATCTGAGAAAAGGAGGAGAAAGCCCAAGTTTTACTTCCTTTGAATAGATTTTCAACTAACTTTTTCTTTTGGTGCTAACTATTTTTTGTTGCTTGCAAAGGTTGGAGAGAACCTACATTCATGAGAGAGAGATACATGGGGAATTTTTTTTTCCCTTTTAGTTTTTAATTTTTTTCTTTTCCCCATGCTTACTAGCTACCTCGATGAGGTTTTCAACTAGGTATTCCTAGGCACCTCAAAGTATATTTTAAATCAATGAACCAATCTCAGGCACCTCAAAGAAGGTTTTCAACTGAGATTTTACTTTTTCCTCATATTTTTCGTTTCTTCATTTCTTTTTTCTATCCTACTCTACTTGAAAAAACAAAATCTCTTTCATGTATAGGAATACTTCCAATGGAGCCATGTTCACATCGAGATGACAGATAAACTCATGTGTAGGCTCAAAATAAATGCTTTGACATGTACCTAAATTTTACAAACCAAATTCTTTGACGTTGATGATATCAAGCACTATTGAAGAAGAGATTGATGCTCCATCTTGTTGATTTTCTGGAACCAAACTTCAATATAGATTTGATTCACTTGGTTCACTTTCTCATTTGGATCGTTCTTCATGTCTTATTCTACCATGACATTCCAATATTCTTCTTTTTGTTCATTATGTAGATTTTCTTGTAGATGCACAAGCTCATGCAATTTACTAAAGCACATGACAAGAATCTACTTCTACTTTCAACCAGCGAAAACCAATAGATCAATGAAAATGATATGAACAAGAGTAAGACAAATCAATGGCACATAGCACAATAAGTTTTCCTCGGTAAAGCCACTGCTCAAAACCCTGCCTATTGGTATTTGATTAAATTATAAATATAAGTGAAGATACAAATCTTGTTCTCACTAGAACAATTGCACACAAGTATGATCAACTCTCTACCTCACAAGCTCGCTATTAGCCAACACTTAGCCAATTTCCAATACCTGCTAAGCCCTTATTTCCTTACGCAATTCCTAGGATGAAAAACCCGTATTTAAAGGGAATTCATGCTTCCAAAATTGCACAATATTAGTTAGGTCCCCTTCTAGACTACGTGCATGATATTTACAACTCAATAAATCACACAACTAATAGTACACTATCCCTGCACTCTAGTCTCAACTAGGTCTTTATTAGAGCTTACATGCATGAGTTTGTGATGAGTAAATCTCTAGTTATCTGGAGTAGCACCTATGGATGAACCAATGCACTAACTGACTGCTAATCCTCTACTAGTTCAACAAACAATTAGAACTAGTTTAACTAACTATAACTCAGTAAACTGAGTTATCTAATTACAACTCAATCTAAACTCATACTAGATCCCTAAAATTTAGGGAGAACACTTACATGACTTCCAAAATAATTCCAACTCGAAATTCCTAAGCTAATTAAGTTAATTAAACTTAATTAACTATTTATAAGTTGCTATGAGAATAGAATTCGATTTTAATTCATAGTTTAATTCAATGACAAATTAAATTGGAATTTCTTGTTTCCGTTTCTCAATACTCCCACTCAACAAGAAAGGGATTATTTGCTACCCCAATCATGTCCTTGTGAAACTCAAATTTACATCTTGACAATCCCTTTGTAAAAATGTAATCATCTTGCTCTTCCATGGGAATGTACTCTAACTACATGATCCACCTCAATACACAATCTTGTATATGGTGATATCGGATATCAATGTGCTTCAACCTATCATGAAAAATAGGATTTTCAAAGAGTTTGATACAACTCTAATTATCCCAGTATATCACTGTTGGATCCATCTGCTAGCCAAACAGACCATCTAGGATCTTCCTCACCCATATGGACTCACATGTTGCCTAACTTGCAGCTATGTACTTTGCCTTTGTCGAACTGAGTGTAACTGATCTTTGTTTCCTATTGTCCGACAAAACTGTCGCTGACCCAATACTAAAAAAGCCCTCCTGGTGTGCTTTTCTAGTAGGATGGACTTCCTGCCTAATCTACATCCATGAAGCTTTGAAGCTTCACTCCCTTTGGCCATCTGTACCATAATTTGTACTGAGTAGTGCCCCTAAGGTATCTCAATACATGCTTTTCCACCGTCCAATAAAGCTTGGTAGACCTAACCATTGCTTGACTCGCCTAGTTAAATACATAACATAAATCCAGTCGTGTGAACTCACCAAATACATGAGTGAACCCATAAGATTTCTATAAACAATAGCTTCCACTACCTCTCTCGAGGTAGCATCATCCTTCCTCCAATAACCAGCTAGAGGAGTCTCCATAGGCTTGAAGCTCTCCATGTGGAACCTCCTGAGTATCTCGTTGGGGTACTTTCCTTGAGGAAAAAAAAACTCCCCATCACCTTGCCATATTTCCATGCCCAGAAAGTAATGCATGAGACCCAAATCCTTCATCTAAAACTATCTTGCAATGTCCTCCTTACAATATTTGACCAGCTGATCATTACTTGTCAGTATGATATCATTAACATAAAGTACAATGTTCAAGAATTTCCCTTCCACCACTAGTGGTATAGGTTTGCATCTGCTTCACTCTTCATGAATACCAACCGAGTGAAGTAGCTATCTATCCTAGTGTACCAAGCACGAGGTGTTTACTTCAGCCCATACAACACACTCTTGAATTGACACACATTGTTGGGTTATGTTATATTCTTTCCAGAACTAGCCCACGTAGTTAAGCAGGGGGTTATAAGGGGGGTGGAGCCCCCCCATTTGTTATGCTGATTGCGTAGTGGGGGGGAGTCACAGGGGGTTTGAGGGGTGTAGGTAACCCCACTCTATGGAGTCCGGGACAACGCCTCGGGAAATTTTGTTTTTGGACGCTATATTAGGTTCGGCGGACCTACCTATGGTTTTGTGCATGATTTTTCGCACATGGCTTTGGACGCAATGGTTTTCGATCCATGGTATTGGATGCTTCAGCATGTATAAATATGTATTGTAACATTGAAAGAACATAATGAAAAATCAAGTTCGTAGTCTCAGTTTTGGTATCCAAGGGAAAATCTCTATGTATATGTGTTTTATGTGTTATTCTCTCACATTGTTTATTTTTTTTGTTTTAGAATTCGTATGTAGGTAGTTTTTGTACGGGGTTAAAACCTAGATTTGCTATCAAAGCTATTTTGGCTTCAAGGGGATGCTTTGTTGCTGAGGGGTTTTGCTCGGGCCTATGGTAGACCCTATTCAGTGGGAGATCTACGAGATCAATTCTGGTGGTGAAAGAAGATGGCAAGCAGTGGAAAGATATAGATCGATAAATTTAATGGTCAAAGTTTTAAGTTGTGGAAACTCAAGATGTAGGATCTATTGGTGGATAAAGATCAGTGGATCATGGTAGATCTGGGTACTAACCCTACGGGAGTGTTTGATGAAGAATGGAAATATTGGATCAGAAGGCACAGAGCATAATATGATTGTGTGTCTGATATTGAGTATTGTTGAATGTATCAGGGGAAGCTATGATGAAGGCTTTGTGGGATAAGTTAGGGACTTTGTACCAATCTAAGTCTCTAGTGAATAAACTGTTCCTATGGAAAAAACTATATAACCTGAGGATGAAAGATGGAGACTCGGTGATAGAGAATTTGAATGCATTTAATATTGTGGTAAGTCAGTTATTATCTATTGATATTAAAATTTTAGATGGAGATAAGTGCATTTGTTTGTTGCATTCTCTACTACATTCATGGGAGTGTCTGGTTATTGCAATAGGTAGCAATGCAACTGCCTTGTAGTTTGATGAAATAGTTTCATCCTTGCTGACAGAGGAAATGAGATGGAAAAATATGGAGAGCCAGAATGGTGATGCCTTGTCCGTATGAGGACGGTCCTAGAACATAAACAAAAATAAGTCATCGAGTGGGAGATCTAAATCTAGAGAGAGATATAAATCTCTACGAAAACATGTAAAGGTGGTGTGCTAGAAATGTGGAAAGGAAGGGCACTACAAAAGAGGCTGTAAATCTAATGCTCCCGGTAAAGGAAAGGGATCTGATGATGCTCCTTCTACAGAGGAAAAAACCACCTCAGATGAAGGTGGGGATGTGTACTTGGCTTCTTCAAGTACACATGTAGATCATGAGGCACGATTGATTGACTCAGGTGCATCCTTTCACTTCACTCCCCATAGATAGTGGTTCTGCAAGTATGGGAAATACAATGGTGGTGATGTCTTCTTAGGGGATGATAAGAAGGCTAGAATCATTGGTCATGGAAAAGTAAAGTTGAAGTTGCAAGGTGGAAGGCTTAGAACACTTCCATGTGTTCTGCATATTCCTGCATTGGCCATAAATCTGATTTCTGTAAGCAGGTTGGGTGATACAGGTGTAAAAACAGTGTTCAAGAAGTATACCTACAAGATGGTTTGGGGAGCATTGGTATTGATGCAGGGAGTTAGAATTGGAACTCTTTACAAGCTGCAAGGTAGCACTGTTGTTGATGGGTGTAACAGTTCTGTGTTTCCTGAAAGTGGAGTAGAAAATCTAGTGGTCTCTGGAGAGAATACCATGCTGTGGCATCAAAGGCCTAGACATATTGGAGAGAAGGGCCTTCGAATACTTCTTGGTAAAGCTATGGTAGAAGGTATGAGTAATCGCTCTCTAGATTTTGATTTCTATGAAAATTGTGTATATGGGAAGCAGAATCGGGTGAGTTTCCCCTCTAGTGGTAAGAGGGTGAAACAGATATTAGATCTTGTGCACAGTGATGTGTTTGGACCTATGAAGGTTCCATCACTGGGTAAGTCTATGTACTATACATCATTTATAGATGACTTCTCAAGGAATACATGGATATATTTCCTTAAGAAGAAATCTAAAGTATTTGACAAGTTTAAAGAATTTAAGGCTTTGGTGGAAAACTAGACAAAGAAGAAGATAAATGTGCTAAGGATAGATAACGATGGAGAGTTTTGCAGTAAGGAATTTAAAGAATTCTGTAAGAAGTGTGGTATAGCACAATAGAAGACTACTCCATATACACCTTAGCAAAATGGAGTTGCAGAAAAAATGAACAACGTTGATGGAAAGGGCAAGAAGCATGCTCAGTGGTGTCGGGTTCGGATAGGAATTCTGGGCAGAGGCGGTGGAGACAACATGTTACATGGTCAATAGATCACCTTCATCAGCCTTGGAGGATAAGACTCCACAAGAGGTATGGACTGGTAAGAAACCCTCTCTTTCACATCTGAGGGTATTTGGAGGTGATGCATATGTACATGCTCCAAAGGAGAAACGAACCAAGTTGGATAGTAAATCTAAAAAGTGCATTTTTATTGGGTATAAGGATGGTTTAAAGGATTATAAGTTTTGGAACCCAGTAACAAGGAAGGTTTTGTACAACTGAGATGTGGTGTTCAGAGAGGTAAAAGATGTTATTAAACATGAAGTCCAACCAAAGGAACCTAAGAAGATAGAGTTTGAACTTAAGGAGGAAGAATCAGACTCTACAATAGAGGAGGAATCAGAAGATGAAGAGCCACAAACTCCGGGTGTGAGAAGATCAGTTCAAGAAAGAAGGCAACCAGAAATGTATAGTCCATCTGCTTTGTGTTCAATTTTTTCTTTATCTATTACTAACGATAATCCTAGAACTGTGAAGAAAGAAGTAGATTCATAGGATGGAAAACTCCGAAAAGAAGCCATGGTTGATGAAATGGCATCTTTGCACAAAAATGAGGCTTGGGATCTGGTGGAGTTTCTGACTGTAAAGAAACCCGCTGGCAGCAAATGGGATCAAGAAGAAGACAAATGAAAAAGGAAAGGTGGAGAAATAAAAAGCTCAGTTGGTAGCAAAATGTTATTCCCAGGTGCTGGGAATTGATTTTGGTTTTATTTTTTCTCCTGTTGCCAAGGTAACTTCTATTAGATTACTCTTATCTGTTGCTGCTGATTTTGATTTTGAGGTAGAACATATGGATGTGAAGACAACATTTCTTCATGGGGATCTGGAAGAGGAGATCTACAGGAAGCAACCTGAAGGCTTTGCGGTGAAGGGTAAGAAAGAACTATTATGCAAGTTAAAGAAGTCTCTGTATGGGTTAAAACAGTCACCAAGTATGTGGTATCATAAATTTGATACATTTATATGGAGACTTGGCTTCACCAAAAGCAAAAAAGATCACTGTGTGCATTTTAAATTAATTGGTGACCATGTTATTTATCTGGTCTTTTATGTGGATGATATGTTTCTGGTTGGAAATGACAAAGAAATTATCCAGGATTTGAAGACCTATTTGTCCTCCAAATTCGACATGAAAGATCTTGGTGCTGCAAACTATATTTTGGTGTTGGAAATTAAAAGAGATCGAGCAAAGAGGAAGCTCTGGTTAAACCAGAGGAAGTATGTTGGGGCAATACTGTAGAGGTTTAATATATAGGATAGTAAACTAGTGAAGGTTCCTATTCCTGTAGGTTGAAGTTATCTGGTGAACAGTGTCCCAAGGTACAAGAAGAGGAAGAGGACACGTCCCGTGTTCCATATGCAAGTGTAGTGGGTAGCCTGATGTATGTAATGGTCTGTACTAGACCAGACATTGCACATGTAGTGGGAGTATTGAGTAGGTTTATGTCAAAACCAGGGAAGGAGCACTAGACAATAGTGAAGCAAGTTTTCAGGTATTTGTGTGGCACTAGTGATTATGGTTTTTGCTACCAAGGAAGATCAGGATTGGACAGAGTGTTGGATATTCGTGGCTTTGTTCATGCATACTAGGCTAGAGATTTGGATCAGGGAAGATCTACAAGTGGGTATGTTTTTAACCTATTTGGAGGTGCAATCAGTTGGATGAGTAAGAAACAATCTGTAGTCGCACTATCAACTACAGAGGCAGAATAAATGGCAGCCAGTCATGCAAGCGAGGAAGCAGTTTGGTTGTAGAGATTGTGTTCAAGTATGGGGTTAGTACAGGGAGCCATAAGGATAGACTGTGACAGAAAAAGTGCAATTTTCTTAGCAATGAACCCTACATATCATTGAAAGACAAAGCACATTAATGTTTAGTATCATTTTGTGAGGGATATGATAGAAGAAAAAAGGGTGTTGCTGGTAAAGGTGGACACATTGAACAATACTGCACATGCATTGAAAAAACCTTTGAGCTCTGAGAAGTTCTCTTGGTGTAGAGAAATAATGGGTGTTGCAGGGTTGGTTAAATGACTAAGCTCTCTTGTGGCCCCCCTGTGGAAAGAAAACAACAAGTGGGAGAATGTTGGGTTGTGTTATATTCTTTGCATGACTAGCCCACGTAGTTAACCAGGGGGTTAGAAGGGGGGCGGAGCCCCCCCCCCCCCACCCCCCTTCATTTTTCTTATTGCATAGCAGGGGGAAATCACAGGGTGTTTGAGGGGTGCAGGTAACCCCACTCTATGGGGTTCGAGGTAGCGCCCTGAAATTTTATTTTTTGGACCCTATATTAGGTTGGGCAAACCTACCTATGGTTTTGTCCATGATTTTTTGCACATGGTTTTGGACGCAATTGTTTTCGGTCTATGGTTTTGGATGCAATGGTTTTTGGTCCATGGTATTGGATGCTTTAGCATGTATAAATATGTACTTTAACATTGAAAGAACATCATGAAAAATCAAGCTGGTAGTCTGAGTTTTGGGATTCGGGGGAAAATATCTATGTATATGTGTTTTATGTATTATGCTCTGACATTGTTTATTTTCTGCGTTTTAGAATTTGTATGCAGGTAATTTCTGTACGGGGTTAAAACCTACACACATGCGACTCAAGGTCGAAGGTTTCAAAACCTTCAAGATGCTCTATTTACACCTCTTCCTCAATCGTGCAAATAAGAAATGTTGTATTTACATCCATTTAATGTATCTTCTAGCCCATCTATGTTGATAGTGACAATATAGATCTGATCGATGAGTACTTGCAATAGGAGCAAAGGTCTCATCATAGTCAATCCTCTCTACCCGTGAAAAGACAAGGGCCACAAATCTAGCCTTATGCTTCTCCATACTACCATCTACAAGATGCTTTACCTTGTAAAGCCAATGGCAGCTCACCACAGACTTATCCTTCAGTCTCGGGACCACATCCCAAACACTGTTATGAACTACAGAGTCATAATCCTTCACCATGATATCAACCCAAACTGGCTACTACACTGATTCCTCAAAGGAAGATAGCTTTGTCACAACACATTCACTCATAAGAGCCATGTATCCAGTGTACCTACCAAGTAACCTCCTTTATCTGTTCTGTGATGTGGGTGCTTCCATATTCTCTCTAGCCACTAACAACAATCTATCCACCTCCCTGGTGTGCTTTCTCCCATCTCTGGAAGACTTTGCCTGAGTGGATGTCTCCACTCCTAGATCCTCTGCATGTGGCTGCTCCACATCGATATGAGGCTCCTTAACCTTAGGCATTATTAGTGCCTGTCATTCATGTCAGTAATCTCTGATCAAATGTACTTTTTCAATATGGTTGATAGGGTCCTATGTTAAATTTTGATAGTTTCAATAGGTTTTCAAATAAAAATTTGATCAATGGTTACTGTGTCTAGGTATGTTGCTACTCCCTTCATTTCATGGTCAAATTTTCATCTGAATCATGCCATAACTCATTGTGATGAGTCATCAGTGAAGTGTCTTGATCACCATCTCAGTAATCATCTCATGTTCAATTATGTTTCAAGGTCGAAATCATCATTTTCATACTCCATTATATGTCACCATTAGGTCAAGTCATCAAAAACGTCAAAAAAGAGTCATGACATCATCTATATCATCATTGTGCGAGTCGTAATAGGGAAAAGAGTTCTATCATGATCTCTACAGTGAATTTTGATGTTTATTAAGATTCAATTATGTATAATAAGGCTTGAAGTTTTAGTATACTAGCATCTTATATCATTTTGTGAAAAGACAAGGTGGGGCCACATCACCACCTAAGAGAAAATCGACCCCATCCTATAAGAAGACAAAAGGAGAAAACCATTTGCTCATTCCACCCCCATAATACATCACTCCATGAAAAAGAAGCATTTCCACCCTCTACAAATAAATTTCTTGCCAAAAAATTGCCAAACTTCCTCCCTCACTACACTCTTGTCAGCTGCGCTGCACTTTTCTCCAAATTGCTGTGTTTTTCTCAAGGGAGAAAAATATACCTTTTTGAGGGGTTTCTTCATCAACCAAAGGTTCCAGCACATCAATAACAAGTAAGTGGGATTCATTTTCCCCTCCTCTACCTTTCTTTTGCTTCATTTCATTCTTGAAATCTCAAAAAATCACCCTCTCCTAGGGTTTTGCTGCGCTTTTGGTGTCATAGTGTTTTTAATTCATTTTTTGTAAAAAAACCTAAATTTCATGCTCAAAACACCCTCCCTCACCCTCCATACAACTTCCTTCAAACTTCCCCTCATTTGTTTCCCTCATTTCGTTCATTTACCTACAAACCCTAGCCTACATTACACTTTCCTAGGCTAGGATTGTGTTTTTGATTTTTGTGCCCATTCCCCTCACTCATTTCCCAAATTTTTGACATACCTACACTCCCTAATATATATCCCTACCCCCCAAAATTTCCCCAAGAATTTAGACACTCAAAAACCCCTTTATCTCCCTCCATTCACAAAACTGCCCCAAATCCCCTATTTTCCTAACACTAAACCTTAATTCCCCTTCCTAGTGAGCTACGGTTTCACAATGGATCTAGAGACCACAACCATTAATCAGAGGAAGCATAAGTGAGGTCATATTATCAGGTATGAATCCACCAAATTATAGTATATCATGGCTTCACCATTTGTCATGAAGTCTTTCCAAGATGGAGGTTGCCTTGTTTTCTGCCAAAAGATTGAAGAACTAGGTTTTAGCAATAGATTAACAAGCACCTTTGTCACTAGTCTAAGGAGGGATAAGGAAACTATTGTAGGGGTCACTTTTACCATTTCAGCATAGGTCATTTCCATATCCACTGGGCTTCCAAATAATGGAGAGGTATGGTTCAAAAGGACAAACCTAGACATGAAAATGACAAAAAAAAAATTAAAGCCTCCTTACAAAGCTCCTACAAAGCATATTTTTCCTTTTAGACACTTTCTCGATAAGTATGACCCTCTCATGAAGATGATCATGAAATAATTTACATGTGAGGGTACGGTTTCAAGGATATATCAGTTCCATGTTAGATTACTGATGCATTTCACAAGTGTTAAACCTCTTAACCTACCTCACTACCTCTACAAAAGCTTGGTCAAAATGGCAGAAAAGGTACATAGCAAAGGGAAAGACCATCAAGCAAGCTTGTTCCATCATGGCTTGGTGAAAATCATTGTCTTCCATCAGCTTACATAGGTCAACTTGTCTTGGGAGGCATTCATGCAGTCAACCTCTCTTTTGCCTACTCCAACTCAATCTAGCAGTCAGTCTACACCTTTGGCATCACCAAGACCACAAGAAGTGGGTTCTACAAGCATACCTGTAACAAGAAAATCTAGGGCTGAGGTGACTAAGACATATACCAGAGGAAAGAGGCTTGTGTTTTCTCCTAGCAGTGTGGAAAGGGCCAAGCCTACTTCAGTTGAGAAAGAGACATCAACACATCACCATGAGGCACCTTTGCAAGAGGAAGAACAGGTAGACTTTGACACCTATATGGCAGATCTAGCAATGCATGAGGAGGACAAGTCACATGAGAAAATCATCAAAGAGAAAGAGGCATAAATCATAGGGCTAAAGGATGACTTGGCAAAGGCCAACTATATGATTGCATTCCTACAACAAGAAAACATGCAGCTAAAGGTAAAACATCTCTTGCTCAACAAACCTAAAACTGATGTGGTGGCAGAGCATGAAAAAGGAAAGGAAGTGATTGATCTAGAACATATTGAAGACATAGAGTTTTAGGTCAATTTTAGAAGGCCAAAGACCAGAGGTTTACAGAGACAAGAAGGGCAAGGGAGTGAGTCATCTCCTCCATTAGGTCAACAAGACATTGGAAAATCATTTGAAGAATATTTTGAAGAAAACAAGGAGTATTGGCTTGACACCATTAATGATCACTTGGAAATGCTCCTGAAGAAGGCAAATAGGAACACCAACTTACAGAGGCACATGGAAAGGCATTACTACACTCGGCACTGGATCAGTCAAATCAGGGTCAAAAACTTGAAAAGGAAATTGAGGAAAACCCTAATTAAGCTAAGGAAGAGGGATAACCTTGATTTGTTGGTTGATGCCTCACTCATTGCCTAGAATATCATTTTCCAACTTAAAGGAGAAATTCAGAACCATTTTTGAAGAAAATTTGAAAATTTTGAAATTTTGTGACTTTTGGCTATAATAGGAAATTTCAGTCAGCCAAAAGTGCAGCGCTTCCCTGAGGCCTCCAAATCACAAAATGTTTATATACCTGGATAGCTTGTGACCTGCACGTATCAGCCATGTAGTTTTTGTGCCATGTTAGCCTTCTAGTTGGAAGAAAAATGCCAAAAAACCACTTTCTGCCACTATTTTCACCCTGGCGCTGCGCTTTTAGAGTGACCTCAGAAGAATCCATTTTTCTCATCTTTGGAGAGGCCATTTTGCATGCTTAAGGATTCTATGGACAACTATACATCCTAATTTCCAATTATGCCTTCAGATCATAATTTGGAGCACTAGAAGTCACTCAAAACTATTCTCCAAGTTGGCATTGCGCTTTTCCCAAATGATGTGCTTTTCCTAGAATTCGCTACGCTTTTCCCAGAAAGATAGGAATTAAGATTTTCTCTAGTCAAAGTCAAAGATGTTGGTAAAATTAATCCTCCAGGGTAATAATGTGATGTAATTAAATATAAATTAGGTTCACAATGTAAATTTCATGTAGATTCATGTTCACTTATGTTTGTAAAGTCAAAATGAATCGGTTGGTCTAATTAGGGAGTTTGATTTTAACTTCCCTTGGTTTAGGTTTGGTTAGAGATAATCATGTAAATTGTTCATATCATGAGGGATTAAACCCTTAAGAGGGGGAAAGAGTTTTTTTGGTCTATATCTACCCAAATCAAACTCAAGGGAAGGGTTGGACATCAGAGTGTAAAAGGATTTGGAGCTTGTATTCATCATCTTTTTACAGGAAATTAACAGGCCAGTTGCAGCTATTATTTAGGAATTATTGTGGTATGATTTTGTGACATTTTTTTTCTTATGTAAATCACTTAAATGAATGATTATTTATCCTTCTATCCATATCTTTTCTTTCAGTGATATTTTTATCAGTTTTTAAACGTAATTATTAATCTTAAGCTTTGTTTTGTTAGGAATTTCATGTTTATGTTATCTATCTTCTGATAAATGAATTCATGATATTCATGCTCATTTTGAACCTTTTCTTTTTCAACCCTACACTACATCGAAAAACCTCAAAGTTTCACTAAAACATACCTACCTTTCTCCTCTATATCCCTTGCAACTGAATCTTTTGAAACCTGACCTAGTTCCCTAACCTCTACTCCTAATCCAACAAAACCCTAAACTTCAAAAACCCTATATATGAACATACCTAGCCTAAAATAGTTTCCTTCTCTAGTCATTCATTGGCTTTGAGTTCATAGAGAGAGCCCTCTCTGGTTTGGTAGGGCTAGCTACCAAATCCTAAGGGGTTTGAGGTTACCTCTATCAGTCTCCTTTCTCAGTCTTGGGACACTGAGGAGTGATAACAGGAGCCAAAAGATCCTCAACCACATGTAGCTGAAGATCCCTCTCAAGGGAAGCTCACATGGCCTTCTCCTCATCAAATGTGACATCCCTGCGAACCTCTGTCATCCTGCTGGTCAAAGAGTACACCCAATAGTTATGAGGTGTATCAGTGTACCCCACAAATATCCCTAACTCTACTGTCAGCTCAAGCTTATTTCGTGCATCTTTCGTCACATGGAAATATACTGATGACCCAAAAATCCTGAAGTGACCAACATCTAACCTCTTACCGGAATAAGCCTCCTCTGGTGTCTTCATCCCAAGTATATGATGTAGGCTATGGTTCTAAACATAAATCATTGTGTTTCTTGCCTTAACCCATAAGTGTAGTGGTAGGCCCTGATCATGCAACATCATCTTCACTTCCCCTACTATTCTTACGTTCTTCCTCTCACCCACCCCATTCTGGTGAGGGTTATGGGGTGTCGTCAACTCTCGTTTAATCCCTTCTACTGCAAAAACGTTCTTAAACTCATTTGAGACATACACACCACTGTTATCAATTCTTAGAGCTTTAATGTTCTTTCTCACCTATTTCTCCACCAATTCTTTAAACTCACAAATTTTTTTGAAGGTTTGATCCCTTTTTTTGCATGAAAAATATCTAGCATTTTCGATAAAAGTCATCAACAAATATAACATAATATGTGTGCTTTTCCCTGCATGCTGTCGAGAATGGTCCACACACATCTAAATGGACTCGTTGTAGAATAACCTCTGCTCGATTGTCTCTATCATGAAAGGGAGACTTGGTGTATTTACCCAAAGTACACCCCTTTCATGTATCAACTTGCTATAGCATACCTTTAGGAAATTTGGTTGAGATCTGCCTTATGATCTTCAAAGCCCCATGATGCAAGTAGCCCAATTTCCTTTGTCTCGTCTCTACACCATCTCTACTTTCGTTCTCAAAGAAACATAATCCTCTACCTCCAGCTTATAGATATTCTTCACCTAAATCCATATATTCTTTACTTGACTCGTGGCTATGTGTCGAAGGAAATCCTTTCCTTTCAAGAAGATCACATCATAGCCTCTATCCTCAAGCATGGAAATAGACACTAATGCAGGAGCATGTGACTCAGAGGGGAAAAATCTTCCAAATTATTCCAAAAATACAAAAAAAAAATCTACAGGCAAGGGAGTGGGGTCCTTTAGCCTGCAATTTCTATGCTTTCTTAGTTAAAAATAGAATAAATTCTAGCAATAAATCATGCTATTTGTAACAAAGCCTTCAACCTTTAAATCATTCTGTAAAGCATGCTTTTCTTTGTATCGGATAAGGACCGAGAGGGCCTATCCTTAATTATAAATAAAGAGGCAGCGAAGCTCTCAGCAGACAGAGGAGGGAGGGAGGAGAGGAGTGAGCACCTTAGCATTATTTTAAAGAAAGAAAACCATTCTCTCGGCGTCTCTTATTAATGACTCTGTAATATGCATGCATAGATTAGTGGATAGTGCCGACGGTGTTGAATGGTTCCTATTTCCGCACACTGCAAATGATGTATATTAATCATTGAAACCGTTTTCCCTTTCGTTTTATGTTTATACAGGCTTTGATTGCGTATATGTCTCTGCTTATCCTAAGAACTCTTGCGAATTCCCATCGGATTGAAACTTTATAACTGTAAGTCCTTACCATCGTGGTCCTGAGAATATATCGGTGTAGGGAGATCCTTGGAACTGTTAGTCGTGTGCCGATTTTCAAAGTCTTTCGGTTCGAAGGGAGCCATAGCGCAACAAGGGCGAGTTCCGAATTTAGGAGCCGAAAGGATATAAACTGTGATGTATATATATCGTTGAGTCCGTCATCTCGGAGGCGGGGAAGTTGCTAATTGAATCAACCGGCGAAAAGCGGAACTGGCGACATATTAAGGGCTGCATATAAGTGTATCGGTTCCGGAGGCAAGAAGATCATTGTTTGGGCGATTGCGACTTATATATATATCGACCCGAAACTAGCATAGAGGCGGAGATATATAACCATCGCAACTGCGATATATATATACGAGCCTTTGTCCATGGTAAGGTCCTACCTATAACCATCGCCGATGCGATCGCGCATCAGGCCAAGGAACATAACGTGGCATATATGTATATTGTGTTGCGTAAGTCCGTCAATTGGGTATTTCTTTTAAGAATTCCCGGAAGCCACTGTTTGTTAATAAAGCCTGACAGTGGGTTTTTTTTTTAAGAAATGAAATATCAGTTTAATGACTGATGCGCCCAGAAGAGGAGAAGGGGAAGTTGATGAAGACATTGATGAGCTTGTTGGCAGATTAGGGAGATTGTCTCTAACGCCTGCACCCCCGCCATCAGACACCAAGTTCTTCTTCAGTGTCGGTGTTAGTGTCAGTCTTTGTAGCTTTCCTCCAGTGATCAAACATGCTCTTACAAAGTGATTTTAAGGTGTCAAGGTCAAATTTTGTCATTTCAGTGAGTCTTCAAGTAAAATTTGGTCACTAGGTATTAGGTCTAGGGTTTGTTTTCAATCCTTTTGAAATTGTCCAAATTTCAGTCCATGTCCCCATCCAGCTAAGTGTACCATCATTTAGAGGGTTTTCATCATCATGTCAAGTTCCACTGGGTCATTTTACACCGTGTTCATGCTTTAGTTGTGCTTAGGTAAGGTTTATTTCCCTCTCCTAGGGTTTTGAAGCTAATTTCTCTTGGATGGTCAAATCATCAGTAAAACTTGTATCCTGATGTTCATACACCTTCCCCTATCCTTAATATACCTTATTAAACACTTCCCATCACTGAGATCCCGCAAATTCATCATTTTCGCACAAACCCTAGTGTCTTGCTACAACTTGGAAATTTTCTAGGCTAGGCCTATGTTTTTCCATTTTGGACCCCTTCCCCTCACTCAATATTTGAAATTCCACTTCCTCATGTTTCCTAACATCCCTCCCTACTTCCAAAAATTTTCTCAAGAATTTAGA
This sequence comes from Pinus tabuliformis, assembly GCA_031772625.1. NCBI lineage: Eukaryota > Viridiplantae > Streptophyta > Pinopsida > Pinales > Pinaceae > Pinus > Pinus tabuliformis. Next base: position 1,407,550,388 of record CM062820.1, on the reverse strand, counting down.
AACCCCTTATCCCCTTCATTTCACTTCATTTTGACAAATCCCCTGTTCCACACATCGGGATAGGTTTTACTCCTATGATGTTTTTGAGCAAGAAAAGATGAATTTTGGAAAATTGAGAGAGATTTTTGTCCACAATAGGCCAAGGAAGAAAACCCTCCTTCACTTTTTACACAGGTGTCATGGTTTTAGAGAAATGTCAAAAATACAGTTGCCTTAGGAGAATTGATGCACCTCTGAAATGACCTTGGGAAAATCAAGATTTCTCCTAGCTTGGTTGGCCTAATGACTTGCTTGATGAGTCAAATGATAACTAGACACAAATATATTTCCAATAAGCTATCATGAGCTGAATTTTTGGTTGAGGAAGATCTTCAAAAGTTGGCTACCACAACAATCTGCCTTTAGGCAGCCTCATTTTGCACATTTTAACCAGTCTTGGGAGATTTGATTTTTGACAGGGCAAATGAACTCCAAATTGAAAAATTCTAGTTGGGTTGGAAAGTAGACTCAATAATATTTTCAACAAGCTATCCTTAGAGGTAACTCATCGGCCGTCACATCCTGAATACCAAGTGTGAGGCCCTTGATCTGATCCTGCAGCACTGCCAAGGTCTCTGCTATGTCTAGATTGCGAAGAATGGCCCTCCCTACAGCCTCTCCTGCTAGAACGTCAGCTGCCACCCTTAAGCGTGTCGTTGGTCGCACTGGCCCAATATCTGCACAAATATATGAGTTTGATTAGTCTTGATAACATTTAAAACACAAAAACATTATAAAACTGATAAACAAAGATGTGGTCGAATCATTTTACCCATGACACTCCACTGCTCGCTAGCTGGTAACGCCAAATCCAGGTCGCCTCAGAAATCCATCCCAACATATGGGTACTCAGCAAATACCATATCCTGATGGTAAAACCACTCAAAAAGGCCTCAGAGAAGGAAATCTCTGACTGACCAACATGTTTGGCCATAAGATCAACCCATCTCTGCATCCGTGGATCCCTTAGTGCTGGCAATCCCGGTGAAAAGTTTTGAGGCTACATCAGTGGAATCCTCTCCAAGGCAAAAGCAGTCAATATGGAACCGTAACCAAAATTATTGGCTCTTCCATTCTTTACCTTGGAGAGTTGTTCTTTTATGACAGGAATTACTGCCTCACACCAGTTGAACACCTTTGGTTACAGGCATTCTAGGTCGTACTGCATGTAAGATCTGTTTTCCAAATGAAGAGCTGCGCCACCAGCCAATATATCAAAGGTAAATAAGATGGTCCTAAAGGGCCGATCAGTGACATCCTGGATATTGATGTTTTCGTCTCTACTGGGGTGAGATCCATCTCTATAGAACTAATAGATATAATCTCTCACAGATTCACCCTCATGGGCGGATCCTGAGAGTGAAAGAGGGGCACCACGCTTTGATAACCTCGTCATAAAGTAGATATCCAGGACTGTCAATGGAATAGATTTTCCTCTGATCTAGAATACCTGGTTTATAAAATCCCAAGCATTGAGAAAATATTGCAACAAACTGATTTGTTGCCTCATTCTAGATATGTGGAAGAATTTGAGCAAGCCATAGTTTCGTAATGCAATAACTGTGCCCTGATCATGTAAGGAAATCATGTCCTCTTCTTCATGTTCGTGTTCACACCATGCGATGACCATCTTGGTCCAACAAATCTCTGAGACACAGACAAAATATGAATTAGGATCCAAATTTGAGCAAAACGAGGCAAAAATATCATGAAAAATCATTGTGTAAAGTTTCCCTTCTGCACCCATCGCACCCTGCCTTTGAGCAAGGTGAGATGCATACTGACTGACAAGTGTACAGCTCAATATGCATCGTACCTTTCGATATAGACCAGGTGCAATGATGGGAGAACGAATTCTTCAAACCCTAGGGGCCCAGAAAGAGGGGAAAAACTGGTCAAAATCAGGAAAAGATGGAATGAAGATGAAGAGCTAAAGGTTAGCTCCTACTTGGTCTTGAAGGTGCAGAGAATAGTCCACTAGATCTCCCAAAATCAACTAGTGAAATTTGAGGGCGAAAACCACTCCAGTGCTCCAAAATCCCAAATTTTAAATGAAATGATGAAAATGAGAGGTAAAACTACTTTTTATGTCACTATTCACATACTTCAAGTAAAATGTTAGTTTTTAATTCATTTTTTGAGAATATATATGTACTTCTAATCAATTTGATGGAGCAATTGAGCAAGTTGAATGACCGACGAAAGAATCTAACGTGTTAAATGGTAAATTGAACATCTTTGGCTAATGTTATGAGTAATGTTATCACGTGGTTCAAGCTCGTTAAAAAATAAACCTACCACTGAGCATATGTTCCCCCAGACTTCAAGCTCGTTAAAAAATGAACCCACCTTTGGTAAATAACCTTTGTGATTGACATAATATCAACCTTTTGAGCCTTGGTTGTGTTCCTGCCATCACCTCCATTCTTTTGGCCGATCATACACTTCCACTTGATTGTTTACCTTTTTTAGGAACAGCTGCAACGAGTTATCCTATTAGCCAACCTCTTCACATCACCATGTTTTGAGAAGCTCCAAGGTTGCCCAGAGCCAGTTGCTACCCTAAACACCACTCGTTCCTAAAAAACGAGTCTCCTTTAAACTCTTTTCAGACTCGTTAAATATGAAAAGATTGTCGAGCTATTGGCCTTTCCAGCTCGTTAAAGTGATTGGAAGTGCCATCCCTCCTGTATATTTTAATCTTTTTCGGACCTGAGGGATTATCTCACGAAAAAATTCGAGTGCTTGTCTTTTTGGCTCGCTAAAGTTATCAAAAACTCATCCCTTTTGTATTATTTTATCCTTTTTCGAACTTAAGGGATTATGCTATGAAAAATAACTACTGGAGTTTCCTTTTTGTCCCTTTTCAAACTCTCTAAACATGAAAAGGACTGAGTTATCCTTGTCATTAAACTTGTTAAAACAATAGCAACAAATTTGTCCACCTAGACAAGGACGAGTTTCACTGTCGCTAGGCTCGCTAAAACATAGCGACAAGTTTTCCGGAAGGGCAAATTATAGAACAAGCATATGTTATCCTCCTCAAGCTTGACAAAAATAAAGAGGTATTGGTCAGTAATGATTGGGGAAAAAGGGAAGAAAACTTGAAGAATTTTATTGGTAGCAGGTCCCCCTTGAACATGACACTTTCACTCCATCACCATGATTGAGTCGGGTTGGGTTATTCTATTCACTAGTCATATCACCATTGGTCCTCCATACCATCCATCTTTTGGGGTTAACGCTACCAATCCATCTCAGTGTCACTGATATGTTCAAGAGAAGTCTTTCAGAGAATTCACCATCCAGTTAATGCCTCATCCACTGCAATACCCACACCCTCCATTTTTCATGACCACCATGCTTGAAACTTGTATCATCAGACCGTTTTCACCTCAAAAAAGTCATTTGCTTCATTTCATGTCGTAGATGTGGGATAAATTAAGGCCCTCCTACGATGGGTCACTTCTTGTCAACATTAGCTCATTATCCAAGAAGTTGACCTAGAAACAACCCTTTCAATACTTTGAAGCTTGCTTGCATCAATGACAAGTCTCTCACTTCCAGCGACAAGTTTACATTGATAGCCTTCGACCAAAAGACTTTGCATGGTTTTTGACATTGGATCATATATTCACACCACGTGAATTTTACTGTAGTACCTTGCAGGTCATTATCATTATCAGAGATTCCTCTCATGCCTATTAACAGCTTACATTATTGGCTGGTAATCAGGTGATGTATTTCCATGTTCGACTTCAGAACATCTTTTCACATGGATCGACTTGTACATCGGGAGAAGATTGAATGAGTTTGAAGACCCTGGATCTAGTTTCATGATCCAGAATTAAACAGGAATGCAACATATTACATATATAGCCATAAATATAGATATGCAGCGGAAATAATACTTCATTTCATTATTGTAAAATACTGAAATATGCTTACAAACAAAAATGGAAATAAACCAGCTATGGTAATGGTAGCTTATCTCTGAGAAGAAATGTGGCGGCTACATACCTCTGAATTGTTCTGAAGTATGTTACAATGAGGCTCGAAGGCCTATTTATTGTTGAGAAACAATGTAAAACCTTTCACATCCCGAAACCTAACCCTAGAAGATGAAACGCCAAATTGTGGGCCCCGTTTGGGTAAATTGGTACATCAATTTCCCGGGGTCGTAACGTTGGCATACGATCTCAGTTTGACGCATATAATAGCTCGTTAGAAAGATCTATCTGAGCACTACCACTTTGGGAGGCAACATCGTTCCATGGACCCATGTTGCCCAAGATTTCCCAAAAGAAGTCGTTTAGGGCCTCAAAATGGCTCCGGAAGTTCAGGACCCAAAAAACTGCTAAAAATAGTAAACTATGCTACAATTTAGGAAACTGAAAAAGCTGAAAGAGACAGTTGTGGGGGTCAAAATGGGGTAGGTGGGTGGCCACCAACATCCACCTAGATCATTCCTCCCCCCTTAGGAAGAAAAGGTCCCCATTGCATTGAGTTCCTCCCTGAGATGAGGAAGCTTCTGCTGAGCTAGGTCTTTGGTGAGTTGTTCTGCAATCTCTGATGTGTCTAGAAATGGTGGGAAGCATGGTCGACGATGGTCCACATTCAACACTTGATGCAAGCCAAGGAATGGAGGAATGTTGTGCTTCAAAGCATTGTTGCTCGTAGCCTTGGTACTAGTGTAAGGACCATTTCAGAGTCACTTGAGTTTCTGATGTGTTATGGTAAGGCGTTCTCTCTGCAGATGTACCCAAACTTTGTCGCCCACCTGAAACTTGTGTGGTACCCCTGTGGGTGAGGAGGAGTTGTTCTTGTGTCTTTTCATGACTGTATCCCTTTGCTGCTGCTACTGCATGGAGGAACCCTTCGCGGGGGTCATGGATGTGGTGGCAATATTCCCCTTACTTTGGTAGTGAACTAGACGATGAATTTCCTGGTCTGGGAGATGAGCTTGCTGCCTTTCTTAGCAGTGATCAAGGATGTGGCAGTAAGTGGGGCTACCTCCGGTATATTGTATAATGAATTATTCAAAGAAATAATGACAGCACGAGGCCTTGACTCATACACAACATGTCACCTCCACAAGTATGGTTGGCCTAATAATACATCGCAAACATCCAGAGGTGTAACATCACACAATACCTCGTCTGTGAATGGTTTGATGCTGTAGGGAAGGCGGCACTACTAGCGAAATTTGAGATCTCGTCCTTCATGAAGCCACCCAATACTGTATGGCTGGGGGTGTGGTGTAGTCGGTAGGCCCAACCGCTTCATGACCTCTACTGAAATAAGGTTCTTTTGGCTGCCACTGTCGACAATGAATTGCAGTGGCGAACCCTTCACCCACATCTGTGAGTGGAAAAGACGCTCCCCCTCGTCTGGGTCTTCGGGCTCATTCTTTTGAATCTTGGTGGTGGCAACAGTGACACTGGGATCCGCGTCAATGATCTGCTTCCCTTTGCCATTCCCCTTGTCGGGTTCTAGCTCAGGGTCGGAACATGCATCTGATTCAGAAGCCTTCAACTTTGCCACTAGCGACTACTTGGTACGACACTCACTTGTGTTATGAGTGGGACTCTTGTGGAACTCACACCACTTTCCTGTGTCCTTCTTCAGATTTGTGGTGTTGTTCTTTTCTTGTGGCTTCGATGGGTTGTCTTGGGTCACCTCGCCTTGGCTTTGTCCTTTGGGCTTTGGATTTGCAGATCCAAAGTCTTGCTTCTTCTGTTTGAACTTTTGCTCGATTTTGACAGCATATCGATACGCCGTGCCGAGCGAGGAGATGTTCAGGAACTCCATCTCTTCTTGGATGTATCTGTGTAGGCAGCCACATTATTTGAGTACCAGATGCAGCTTAGAGTCTTTGATACCCAACTATGTGTGAAGGGAATGGAAAATGTTTTGAACTTTGGCACATCTTGGTCTTGTCCCTGCTGCAGTGTGGTCCATTTGATGTATTTGTCCTCATAGCTTTTGATAGGGTAGTACTGCTCCTTGATGGCATCCTGGAAGTCATTCCAAGTGGGTGTGACTGAAAATAGTGAGCCTGTACTTTCATCCTTCTGCTCGCAGTAGGTTTCCCACCAGTCCTTGACATGGGGGGCTGCTTTGAGAAGAGCAAAAACAATCTTTTCCTGACTTGAAAATTCATGAACAGAAAAATAACCCTCTAGCATATTTAACCATTTATCTACGGCATCTGCATCTATCTAACCCTCGAAGATGGGGATTTCAAAATTAACTTGTACCTTAAAGGGCGTGGCATTTCCAGAGTAGCTGCTGGAAGCCGATGCATCGCTTCTGGGTAGCCACTGAAGGATTTGGGCAAAGCTATCCCTCATTGCGTTCCGTTGTCACTCGAGGGCTTCTTCGAGCAAGATTTTGATAGGATCTCCTGCCCCCTCATCTTTCTTCTCATCCACCATAGGAGGCCGTCAGGATTTGCGAGGCTGGTCTCACAAAGGTTCGACCATTTTAAGCCCTAACTCCTTATATCCTGACCTCGTTGGGGACATGGAAAGAAAAACAGAGAAGAAGCAGACCGCTCTGAAACCACTGATCCGGATTTAAACAGGAACGTAACAGATTACAGATATAACCATAAAGACAGATATGCAGTGAAAATAATACTTCATTTCATTACTGTAAAATACTAAAATATGCTTACAAACAGAAATGGAAATAAACTAGCTAGGGAGATGGTAGCTTATCTCTGAGAAGAGATGTGGCGGCTACATGCCTCTTAACTATTCTGAACTGTGTTACAATGAGGCTTGGAGGCCTATTTATTGTTGAGAAACAATGTAAAACCTTTCACATCCCGAAACCTAACCCTAAAATATGAAACGCCAAATTGTGGGCCCCGTTTGGGTAAATTGGTACATCAATTTCCCACGGTCGTAACTTTGGCATACGATCTTCGTTTGATGCGTACAATAGCTCGTTAGAAAGATCTATCCGAGCACTACCACTTTGGGAGGCAACATTGATCCATGGACCCATGTTGCCCTAGATTTTCCAAGAAACGTCGTTTAGGGCCTCAAAACGGCTCCGGAAGTTCAGGACCCAAAAAACTGCTAAAAATAGTAAACTGTGCTACAATTTAGGAAACTGAAAAAGCTGAAAGAGACAGTTGTAGGGGTCCAAATGGGGTAGGTGGGTGGAAACCAACATCCACTTGGATCATTTCACCCATCTGGATATATTCAGGAATATAAAGACATCAAATGTACATAGAAGCTACATAGATGATCACCCAAGCTAGGGATGATGACTCTACACATAAAGAAGCACCAGTCTACAACTGCAGGCGATTATCTGTCCTATGTTCATGAAAATGAATTTATAAAGCTAAGCATGGGAATGCCCGCCTCAGCTAGATCATGAAAATAATATGATGATGATGTATTGTATTGTATCTTATATAGGTCACCTTCCAGTTCAAATACCTCGGATCCTCATGATAAAGCATTTCACCCAACATCAAAATATTTACGACTTCATGCTTTAGGGGGCAATTGTTATAGAAATATTTGGGCACAGCAACCCCAATCTTATATGTCAATAAACCAGCAGCTCTTTAACCCCTAAAAGTCTTGTTTCATACCCTAAAGGATCATGGTCAACTGATTACAGCATTCCCCAAAAGTTCCACTTGAAAAACCACTCAGAACTGGCCAAAACTGGACCATACCAATTGCTCCACTGTCAGTGTGTGATGCATACTAACTGCTACACTAGCCAGGTACGATGCATACTGAAGAGGCTTTCTGTGGGGTGCGATGAGTGAGAATGGGCAAATGTCCAAGACAGTTTGCTAAGCGAATGCTCATGGAATCTTCTTGAAACTTCTCCTATGACACTTGCCTCTCTGAATTCGCCCAGGGATGAGTAAGAGATCTAAGAAATCTCCAAGTGGAACCAAGAACAACAAGTGGAATGAAACTAATCAAAAACCCAGAGATGAATCACACCCTTGCAGACATCTATAAATGGAGCCCTCATTTGAGAGATCTAGAGGCTAGAATTTTGTAATTTGTAAGGAAGTGTTGATAGTTTGTCTTTGAGAAGAAACATTGTATTGTTGGGTGATCTTGCTTTTCATGAGGTGAAGACGGCTTTGATACTGGGAGGATGATGCTGGATCAGATAGCTGGGTTGTAATTCTCCCTTCTGTTTTAATTAAGTTCTTTGAGTTTTCATCCATACAATTGTGTATTTGTGAATGCCATTGTATGTTCAATGTATTTTTTATTTTGCATACTTTATGATATAATAGATCGAGATGCTTTGATGGTGTTTTGTTACTTTGTTTTTACATATATTCTCAAAGCGGGACAAGTAGGAGAGGAGTTGCAAGCTCTATCAAGGGGGAGAGAAATCAAGCGAGGAGTCAAGTGAAAGATCCGGGTTGGTCCCTTTGCTTCTCTCTTATCTATCATACATAGAGGAACTTGCAAATTACTTTGATTGTTTGTTTCTAGGATGGCTGCCAATCCTACTGGGGCTAGCAGATTGAAAAGACACTAGTTTTCCTGGAAACAAGGGGGAAACCTCCTTTACATTACACAAATGAACAATTCTTAGATGATTCAAATGAATAAACCTCCTTTCTATATATAGGAGTCCAAGGAGTCACAATATAACTAAATCTAACCTAAGAATAATAATATAAAGGCACAAAAATAACAATAGTGGGATTCTATGGGGCACAATAATAACAATTTGGGGACAATAGGGATAGAACAATAACAATGAGGGATAAAACGACAATAGTAATCGGGGAATCACTAGTATTATAGGGACCCAACATGCCCCTCTCCTTCAAAAAAGTGTTGGCCTCAATGCTTGAGTAGTTTTAAATGCTTCTATATAAAATTTTCATCCTCCCATGTGGAATCTTCAATGGGCAAGTTCTTCCACTTGATGAGATACTCTAAAATTGATCGATTTCGTAGCTATCAAGTTCTTGTTTCTTTGAATGCTTCACATTCCAATATGATTTTTCCTTCCTCATCAGGTTCTGGCAATATTGTTTTAACTGGAAGCTTGCCACCTATAACCTTCTTTACGCATAAAACATGGAAAACTGGGTGAACTCAGGAAGCTGCATGAAGCACCAATTTGTATGCCATAGTACCTATCTTTTACAACACCTTGCACGGACCATAATACTTTGCTGATAATTTATTATCCCTCTTAGTTTTCTTAAGGGAAATTTTTTTATATGGTTGTAGCCATAGGAATACCCAATCACATACATTAAAACTTCTTTCACTGCGATGTTGATCTACTTTCTGTTTCATTCTATTATGCGCCAAGGTGAGGTTATCCTTTAATAGTTGGAGAACTTGTTGTTGATGCCCAATGTGACCTTCCACTACTTGAACCTTCTAATTTTCTCTTAAATATGATGTGATGGATGGTGGATGATATCCATAAAGTGCCATAAATGGGGTCATTTTTGTTGTAGTATGGAAGGAAGTGTTATACCACCATTCAGCCATAGGCAACCATTTGACCCATTGTGTCTGTTTATCAGATACAAAGCAATGATGATATCCTTCTAAACATTTGTTTACTATCTCAGTTTTCCCATCAAATTGAGGATGATAAGATGAGCTATGAGCTAATTGAGTACCAAGACAAGAAAATAATTTTTTCTGAAAATTTCCAGTGAAAATGGGATCTCTGTCACTTACAATAGTCTTTGGGTTTCCATGTAGCTTTTGAATTGTTTCCATAAATGCAGTAGAAACTGTGCTCACTTTAAATGGATGAGATAATGCACAAAATCATGCATATTTGGTAAGTCTGTCAAACACCACCATGATAACACTCTTTCCTTCAAACTTCGGTAAACCTGTGATAAAATCCATTGAAACCTCCCCCCAACGTTGGCTTGGAATGGATAAAGGTTGTAATAGCCTTGGGGTCTTAATTGTTTCAATTTTATTTTGATGGCAAACCAAACATTCCGCCACAAAATTTTGAATATCCGATTTAAGGCCATTCCAAAAATAATCCTTCTTAACCTTGTGGTAGGTTCTTAGAAATCCTGAGTGCCCTCCTAAGGGAGAGGTGTGCAATTCCATAATAATCTTTTGTTTGAGTTGGGAATTATTACATAGGTATAATCGATCCTTCTACCATAAAGAATCATTTTTCTAGCTAAATGTATTAGATGTACCAGGTTCTTGTTGTATCTCTTGAATGAGTGACCACAATTCCTCATCATTCTACCATTCATCCCTTGCTTTGTTTATCCAATCTGGTTGGATAATAGAAATGGCACAAACAAATGCTTCCACATCCTCATCCTTCATTGAGAGTGGATCAACCACAACATTTTGGTTCCCTTTTTTGTAGATGATTTCAAAGTCATAACCCAACATCTTTGTGACCCATTTTTGCTGCTCTTCTGAAGATAATCTTTGTTGTAAAAGGTATTTAAGACTATGATGATCTATTTTTACCTTGAAGTGTCTTCCCATTGGGTAGGGTTTCCATTTCTTAAGTGCATGTAATATTGCCAACATTTCCTTCTCATAAATAGCTTTGTGTAAATACTTTCCTTTGATTGGATGACTTTAGAAAGCAATGCGTCTTTCTTCTTGCATTAAAACAACACCAATTCCATTTCATGAGGCATCACATTCCACAATAAAGGTTTTGGTGAAGTCTGGTGTAGCTAAGACTGGTGCTTGGCACATTGCCTCTTTAAGATGTTCAAATTCCTTCATTGCTTTTGGAGTCCGTGAAAATGCATCTTTCTTCAATAATGTTGTTAGAGGTGTTGCTATTCTCCCATAATTCTTAACAAACTTGCGATGATACCTTGTCAACCCGAGAAATCCTTGTAGATGCTTTATGGGTGTGGGGATTTTCCATTCATTAATGGTTTTAATTTTTCTAGGGTCTACCTTAAAACCTTCATGAGATACAATATGACCCAGATATTCCACCTCTTGTACTCCAAAGAAACATTTAGAGATTTTTGCATATAATTGTTTCTCCTCCAATAGTTTGAGAACCATGTCAACATGTTGGACATGATCCTTCCAAGACTTGTTGTAGATTAATATATCATCAAAAAATACTAACACAAATTTTATAAGGAAGGGTTTGAAAATGGAATTCATCAAATGTTGAAATGTAGAAGGTGCATTAGTAAGGCCAAAAGGCATGAAAAAAAATTCATAATGAGCCTTATGAGTTCTAAATGTTGTTTTTGGAATGTCTTCAGTATTCATTATGATTTTATGTTATCCTAAACAAAGATCCAACTTGGTGAAGTAAATTGATCCATGCAATTCATCCAATAATTCATCAATGACAGGAATGGGAAATTTATCTTTAATAGTGAGTTTGTTGAGCTCCCTATAATCTTGAAACATGCACCATGATCCATCTTTCTCGTGAACCAATACTACTAGAGTAGAAAAGAACTTTGACTAGGTTGAATTACACCAGCCTCTAGCATTTCTACAACCATACGTTCAATTTCACTCTTTTGGCAATAGGGATATCTGTAAGGCCTGAATTTTGGAGAAACACTTCCTGGAACCAAATTAATAGCATGATCATGATCACGAATATGTGGGAGACCTTTGGGAGTCTCAAATACCTTGGAATGATTGTCCAAGACTTTTTGGAGATCTAGAGAAATGGATGATTTCAATGTGGGAACCTCTAGTGAACATAATTGTGCAATAATACCTCATTGTTCTTTCTTTAGAAGCTTTCTCATTCCGTTAGAGCTGATTATCTTTATCGGTTTTCCTATGATACCCATTAATTCAACTTCCTTTCATTTTGAAGAGAATTTCATGAAAAGTTTTTGAAAATTAAAAGCTATTCTACCCAAGGATTATAGCCATTGGACTCCTAGTACAACATCAACACCACCCATTGGAATGGAAAGCATTTGGCTATTCAATACATATTCTCCCATGGATAGCTTGATATTATGGCACTTTCCTAAGAAATTTATGGTTCCTCCACTTGCAACCATCACTTGAGACTCTGGTGCTGGATATAGGAATAAATTCAATTCCTTGGCTATCTTACAATGAATAAAATTATGGGTACTTCTCGAATCAATCAACACTATTACCTTTTTCTTCTTGATAAGCCCTTCTATATTGATAATTTGAGGAGTGGTAATTCTAGCCAATGCATTACAAGATATGGTCAGATTCATTTCTCATTTTTCTAGGTTTTGTTCCTAGGGTATATCCTCTTCTTTTGACATTTCTTGTTCCTTTTCTTCCTCCTCTTCACAATCTATGTAAAACAATTTCTTCTCGGCACACTTATGAGCTTTAGTGTATTTTCTATCACAACTGTAACAAAGCCCTTTTGCTATTTTTTATTCCAATTGTTGTGGTATCAACCTTGTAGGTTGTGGATGTCTAGGGGCATCAAAACTTCCATATTTATGATTGTGAGTGGTAGGCTTCCTTGTGGCCATAATTTTTCTTTCCATTTTTCTTGTGAACCTAAATTCCTTCTCCAATGAATCTAGTCCCCAATGGCAAACCTCATGTTGGATGTTATCTTTTACAGTCCCTATGAACACATCAATCCTATTCCCCTCTGGAATATCTTTTACCCTTATACTCAATTTTTGGAAGTCCTCAATGTGCTCCATCATTGAACCCTTTTGTTTGAGATTTATCAATTGGCTAAAAAAGTGTTGCTTTTTGTATCCTCATAATGTGCTATCATTTCATCTGTAAAAATATCCCAAGTGACAATTTTTTTACGAGATAAAATCCATCAATACCATATAAACTGATTTGGTTCCAAATATAAAGTTTAAATGTGCACCTTTTGTTTGTTTTGCACGTTATGGAGATCGAAAAATTGCTCCATCGGTAGTATCCATGTTCCAGGATCCTTCCCATCAAACTTCCTCATATCGATCTTTGGAACATGGTGGTTCTTTGATCCAATGTTAGAGTCTATGAAATCATGACTAACATTTATTTTGTTCTCATCATGAGTTTCCTTTACTACCCTTTTGCCATTAATAAGAATTTCTTGTAGAAACATTGTCAAATCTGTGTTCAAATCTGTTTTCAAATCTTCCATGCCTTTCTTTAAATCATCCATCTTAGCTTCCACGCCATCCATATTAGCTTCCATGCCGTCCATCTTAGCTTACACATCATTCAACTTAGCTTCTACGTATTTCTTTAAACCATCCATCTTAGATTCCATGCCATACATCTTAGCTTCTATGTATTTATTTAAACCATCCATCTTAGCTTCTGTTACTTTTTGTGCGAGTGAAATTTTTTGCACTTGGTCTCATAATTGTGATATATCATGTTGCATTTCTTCCTCTTCTTCAGGAGTCATGCTAGAGCTTTCAGGTTTCTTACTAGGTGTTTCAATTTTCTTTCTTTGGGGCATCAATTACTTATAATAATGCCTCACTATGCCCTTTGAATTCCTTCAAACTATTTTTTCAAACCAACCTTATGCAAAAATTAAAAGAAAATTACACACTCTTTTTCACTTTGTAGGAGTTCGATATTGAATATGATGTATCTCTATAATTTTGGATCTCTAAGGTATGAAATTTCTTCCTGTGGTAACCCTATGAGTAGTCTTTCTAACCCCACAAGTGTGATCATGATTGGATTTGCCAATTAAGAGTTATGAAAAATCTCCCACGATGACCTGAGTATAGACTCGTTCAGTAGAGCGAACCTGTACGACGTGTCGTAGGTCACTGTTTCCACCTTACGTTATGAAAATGATACCTAGAAAACTACAGTCCATCCTATTTTTGTAACATCTTACGAAAATTCAATCTAATGCTCAGAGCAAAATTTATGATGGTTTTCCGAAGGTCATCTATTTGGAATGTAATTCGGGGGTCTACAAAAACCCTAACTTCCTCAGGTTATATCTTCGAAAATATAGCGAGACAAGAACTGAAATTCGGGCCCCATGTTCAGACTGATCCCGTCTCAAATATGTTTTTTTTTAGCTTCTGAAACTTTGTATTGAAAATGTTATACAAAAATTTCCGCAATGACCTATTTGGAGTAGCGAAACCCTAGAATCCAAAGCTTTGATACCAAATATTATGAAACCAGCTCACAAAAAGATAAAAAAGATAGATAAATGCCTTAGAAATAAGCCTCTTTGAAGGGGCAACCTCCTTTAGATTACACAAATGAACAATTCTTAGATGATTCAAATGAAAAAAACTCCTTTCTATATATAGGAGTCTAAGGGGTCACAATATAACCAAAGTCGACCTAACAATAATAATATAAAGGCACAAAAATAACAGTAGTGGGATTCTATGGGGCAAAATAATGATAATATGGGGACAATAGGGACAAAACAATAACAATAACTAATACAACGACAATAGTAATGGGGGAATCACCAGTATTATAGGGACCTAACATGAATCTCCTTCGTTCTATTTACCCACTACTTCTTAATTATTGCAATTTTATTCAGATCCTATTTTTTCCTCTTTAGTGCATGTGCTTCCTCCATGACACCTTATTCACTTAGTTATTCAATATCAATCAATCCATTCTAGGTCACCTCAAGGATTTGATGCTTACACTCCCTAGCACACCCTCATATTCATTCATTTCCATGAATTTGTACCTAGTTCTCTCTTGTGTTGCCCTAGTACTCCCTAACACTCCTTGACATGCAATGACACTCTGTCATGCAATTTTATACGATTTAAAAAATATATATTTTGAAGTATTTAATTTCATAAAATCTATTTATAATTTGTATTTTATTTAAAATTTTATTTGTAATTTATAAATTGAACAAACATATCAATGTTTTCATTTTTGCATGTCATATTTATATTTACATTTTAGCACACATCATCTTTTAATAAATATAAATATTGTAGATCCATATTAATTTATGGGACTTAAATCAAATATATTTTTTTATTATTTATCTCTTTTTATTTTAGTTATAATTGGAGTTTTGTATAAAGAGAAATATGGCCCAAAATAATTTTATTTCTCATTTGTAAATTAGATAACACTTTTTAATATTTTCATTTTTAAAATCACGAGTTTCCCTCTTACTTTGAATTGTTGAAGTTTACATTGCATTGTAAAAATTTTCTATTTGTGAAATTAAAAAATCAATATATATATATATATATATATATATATATATATATATATATATATATATATATATATATATATCTGTGTGTATATATATATATATATATATATATATATGTGTGTATATATATATATATATATATATATATATATATATAGATAGATATAGATATATATAAACTAATAGATACATTTTTTCAGACACTTTTTCTTGTCAATTTTGCTCAACCATGTAGAGATTTTTAAGAATCATAACTTTAAGTTGTTTAATTTGTAAAGTTAGAGTGCCTCAAGGGATTTTAAGCATGTTGAATCCATTTATACATTAAAAAGTAAATTTTAAGCAATAAGAAAACACAATCTTGCTCAAGCAGTCTAACTAATAGATGAAAAAGCCCTTTTCCAAACACTTTTTCTTGTCAATTGTTTCGAAAATCTTGTAGAGATCTTTAAAAATCACAATTTTGAGTCGTTTAATTTACAAACTTCAAGTGCCTGAAGGGAAATTTACGGTGTTGAATCGATTTATACATTCAAAAGTGAATTTTAGGCAATAAGAAATCACATTCTTGCTCAAAATTGTATAGCTCAATTCCAGCAAAAAAACCATTTCATCTAAATTATCTAGATTAAACATGATGATTGTTGGGCATGGAATCCCCCCAATGCATGTTTTGGGGCTCAAAGGCCAAGTTTTGACTGAATCTTGTTGTAAAAACTCCATGAATTGCAGGCGCAGGGCGCAAAAGTATGATAGAGTCACTGGGTTGTCCGCCCTAGTTTTCTAATGTAATGTCAGCTGGATAGACCTACCCATGGTTCGCGGACCATGGGATTGTATAAATAGAGCAAGGCTCTAAGTGTAAAAGATATAGTGAAGAATTAGGAAAGGGTATAAGCAATTGAGTCACAGGTTGAAGTGTGTCTTTGGATCATAGAGTAGGAGAAATATTTGCAGCCGAGTCCATAGAGGCCTGATAGTCTGCAACTGAGTGCGCGGACCTCTGCAGCTGAGTGCATAGGGCAGAGTCGAGTTTGTAACCAAGGAAGTAATTACTAAAGAGAAGTTTTGTTATAATTCTAGGTATCTGTTCTTCGGCTAATGAATGATTGATATAATTTGCAAATATGTTATTTATTTACTACGTGCACATGTATGAATGGTTTACTTTGTTAAGTATAACTTAAAGCACTCAAGAAAGCAAAGCGAATTATCTAACATTGCATACCAATAAGGTCTTGGGTAATAACATAGAGCATGACGTTCAGACCTAGGTTAAGGCTGCATGAAGGCAACATGTTAGGTTTTGAGGTATGAGAAAGTGTGCGAGGCAACCTACGCAAGGTCAAACCGCACACCAGTTGAACTCATCAGACATCTCCAAGGTGCAAAAACCTAGTTTTAGCACCCTTCCATACTGCTTCGGGTTAGACCTCAATCTGCGCTCCATGGATTGTTGTTGAAAGGGCCAGTAGTACTAGGATTTGTTTGGCTAATTAACTCTAAACTAGGTCAGGCCCCAACAAGCCAACAAATGGTTTCGTTGTTGCGACCAGGATCTGTATAAAGATGTCTGATGTCGTATCACTGGAATCCAACAAAGAAAGGAATTGAAGAGTGGTTGGATAGAAAGATTCACAAGTTCGCGGTGCAGGAAAATAGGAATCCACTATTATCAAAGGAAGAGTGGTTAGATTGCTATTTATATATGGAAATCCACAAATTTTTCTTTGCATTCTTCCCTACTAAGTTGTACGAGTGGATTGCGAAGATAGTAGATAGTCAAGGAAGGTGTAGACTTGAGAAACCTATTATGTGGACTCTAGAGTTGGTGCGCAGACTAGAAACATTGGAAGATAAGATCGCACGCACTGTGGATCACTAGATTGATCAAATTATCAGAGGATTCAGCATAGAGTTCACGGTAGATACTTCAGTCAGCTATAGCGAGGAAGAACGATGCTTCCTCAAAGCACCGCGAGGTAAGTACGTTAAATCTTTGAACACCTGGATTAAAATGCTATTGTGTGAAAAGCGAGTTTGTTGGGGAGCAAAGGCCACGCATAATGGTTTTGGGGCTCAATGCCTGCAATTTTGTGTAAAAGTATGGTAAAGACTCCATGAGATGCGCGGAGCGTGAATTGTAATGAGTCAAGTCAAAGGGTTGTCTGCCCAAAAATAATGTAAGATGAGTCAGCTTGCCCATGGTCCACGGATCATGGAAATGTATAAATAGAGCAAGGCTCTATGGTTAGAGGTCAGTTTTTGAGTACGTATTTTTGATCTCGAATGTAATTGGTTTATGAAGAAAGAAGTCCTTGAGCGTCTGTAAGTCCAAGTCAAGGGTGTTGG
The DNA here is from genome assembly GCA_031772625.1 of Pinus tabuliformis. Taxonomy (NCBI): domain Eukaryota; kingdom Viridiplantae; phylum Streptophyta; class Pinopsida; order Pinales; family Pinaceae; genus Pinus; species Pinus tabuliformis. The sequence continues at coordinate 1,407,532,850 of CM062820.1, read as the reverse complement.
TATGTAGATAGAGGCTTTGCAGTTATGTGCATAGAGGCCTGTTAGAGTCTGCAGTTGTGTGCGCAGAACCTTGTAGCTGAGTGCGCAGGGCGGATCTGGTTGTACTGAAGAGAAGATCAATAAAGATAAGAATTTATGAATCATTGTGTGTTTTCTTGCAGATCTGTCTATTTCTTATGTTCTGAATTTATGCATTATCTGTTATAATTGTTACACAGGATTTTAAAGTTAAATTTTTGCTTAAAGACTATAACACAAAGATCAGATCTGTAATGCTTTTATTAATAAGAAGTGCATCTTCGTAGATCTATGTGGAAGCCTGATAGCAGTACAAAGTGGCAGGAGGCCATATATGGTTCACGACCCCTGTAGACCACATCCAAATATCCCAAGGGTACGGAAACCTAGTTCCAACATCATCCCATACTACCTCGAGTGAGACTTCAGTCCGCGCTTCGTAGGTTTTTGCCAAAAGGGCTGGTAGTGCAGGATTTGTTTGGCTAATACACTTCTAAAACCTAGGTCAGGCCCCAACAAGCCAACAAATGGTTCTATTGCTGGGACCGGGATCTGCCTAAGGGATGTTGATGTCGGGACGCTGGAACCCTACAAAGAAAGAACTTGAACATTTGCTGGATCAGAAGCTTCACGAGTTCGTGGTTTAAAAAAATAGAAATCCATGGATATGGGAGGAAAGGTGGCTGGATCGCTACATATACAAAGAGATCCATGAGATCTTCTTTGCTTCCTTCTCGACAGAATTGCATGAGTGGATTGTGCGGCTAGATGACAACATGCGAAGGTGTAGACTAGATCAACCCATTGTGTGGACTCCAAAATTGGTGTATAGGACTCTCGAATTGGTGTGTAGGCTAGAAGCATCTGAAGATAAAATCGCACATGCAGTAGATCACTGGTTGGATTGGATAATAGGAGGGTTTATCACTAAGTTCACGATAGACACAACTGTGAGTTATAGTGAAGCAGAAAGGTGCTTTCTCCAAGGACTATGGGGTAAGTACATCAAATCATTAAATACTTGGATTAAAATGTTGTTATGCGAAAAATGGATTATGCGCATTTATTGATGTCTGGTGTAGCGAGGAGCAAAAGAGGCTATCGAGGGACCAAAGGGTTAGAAAATAGTCCTCTGATTTCACTTTCGCGAGAAAGCGAGGAGGAGTTCATAGGGTTCTCTCCGAGAAGTGTAGCCCGATTGATTAAGTAGCACATTCCACTAATACCACCACCTACTTCACCTGCATCAAATCCATCTTCACCAACCCCTCCTCCGCCACCATCGAAGGTTGGGATGGCAAGTGCAGTCAATTTGCTAGTATTTAGAGGCATAGGAAATGAGGAACTAGGTGAGTTCTGGTTTGTGGTAAAGGTTGTATGGGAAGCCGAAGGCATAACGGATGATAACATAAAAAAGACTACTCTAATTAGTGTGCGGCAGGACCGTGCGTTGACATGGTATATAAAGTACTCGAGCGATCACCTGAATGCGGGAATAGTAGCGATCCAGGATGCATTGAACAAAGAATTTAGTTGGCCAAAATCAAAGACGTAGTCGATCATTGGGTTCAAGGAGATCATGATGTTGCCTGGTGAAACCCCGTGGGATCTGGATCAGAGATAGAAAAGAACAATCCGTGAGGCTAACATGCATTGATGGATGCATAGCACTGCGCATGGTTTGTGGCATCTTTGACACCACATATGAGGACGACGCTATCACAGCAAAAGATCTCAACCTAGGCCGAAGCATTAGAGACAACAATGAGGTTGCACGAAACTCCAATATAGGATCGGGGTTGGGAGTTCAGCAAATCCACACGCAACTACAAAACTTGTGCTTAGAAATGCAAAGTTTGAAGCAATAAACAGCGCCGCGACTGGAGGTGCATAAAGAGGTAGGGTGCATTAAATACAAAAGTCAAGGACATGACAAGGACCACTGTCCCGTCTATTAGAAAATTATATATTACAAAGCAATGGAACACATAAAATATTATAGAAATATAAACACAGAAAATGCATAAAACAATAGAAACATAGATATACATGGTTCACCCAGTTTGGGCTACGTCCATGGAGAAACAAGCGGTCCTTATTTTTATATTATCCAGCAAATTGAAGAGATACAACCTACACCAGATCCACTGTAACACCCTCTTTGCGCTCAATCTCCTCTCTCTTCCTCACTCAGAATACAAAGATACATAGACACAATACAGTTCCCTCATATATAGTGAGGGGTTGCCTTCTAGGGAAAAAAACCCTAAATTAAACATAACTTCCACCATCAGATCATCCACCTAATGAATGGCTCCGATTGACTAGAAATTACTATACTTTTACAACTCAAGTCTTCATCTATTTTTATCTTCGGGGGTGCTGCCCCCGAACCCCCGCTGGTGCACCAGTGGCCCCCAGATCCCCATAGGGGGGGAAAATCCCCCCCCCCGCGTGGAGGGGTGTATAGTCTTCTTGGGGTATACATCTGGTTGAAACCTTTGAATATAGAAGATAATCAGGCTCCACACCCAACAATCTCCCACTTGGAGACTGATTATAGCAACTCCACCGCTGCTTCATTTGCTAGACAATGACTCCACTTTGGACTTGGTTGTTTCTCATCTTCTTTAACATACTTGAAGACCAATAGGAACTGAGCATATTCTTAGTTTCTCCCTGGTTACAACTTTTGTTAACATATTTGCAGGATTCTGGCTAGTGTGTATCTTTTCCAGCTTCAACTATCCATCTTCCAATGTTGACCGTATGAAATGGTACTTGAGCTGTATATGTTCAGCCTTGGAATGAAATGCATAGTAGTTTTCAAGATGTATGGCACTCTGGCTGTCACTGTATAACCTGCCCAACTCCTGCTTCTTACCCAATTCATTCAGAAACCTTTGTAACCAAATCATTTCTTTACTAGCCTCTGTAGCAGCAACATACTCTGCTTCTGTTGTTGAAAGTGCAATAGCATTTTGGATCTTTGAAACCCAATTGAAATCTGTTCCACCTATAGTAAATACATATCCTGTAGTGCTCCTGCTGTTATCTCTTTCACCTACCATATTTGCATCAACATATCCCTATAGAGCAATGTTTGAACCACCAAAGCATAATTCTTGATTTGTGGTACCTCTCAAATACCTTAGAATCCACTTCACCACCATCCAATGTTCTTTTCCTAGATTGTTCATGTACCTACTTACAACTCCCACTGCATGTGCAATATCAAGCCTTGTGCAGACCATTGCATACATTAAGCTTCCAACTGCTGATGCATATGGAACTTTGGACATATGAGCCATTTCTTCCTGAGTCTTGGGACACGCCTCCTTACTTAATTTGAAATGGCTAGCCAAAGGTATACTAACTAGTTTTGCATTCTGCATATTAAACCTTTTCAACACCTTTTCTATCTACTCACTTTGATACAATGTTAATTTGCGATTCTTCCTGTCTCTAGTTATTCTCATACCAAGGATTTGTTTTGTAGCACCCAAATCCTTCATTGCAAATGAGTTTGCCAATTTCCATTTGAGCACATTTATTTCCTGCATGTTAGAACCTACAACAAACATGTCATCTACATACAATAACAATATAATATAGCTGCCATCATTTTGCCTTTTAAGATAAACACAATGGTCACAGAGACATCTAGTATAACCTTTTTTAGACATAAACCTGTCAAATTTTAGATACCACTACCTTGGAGCCTGTTTTAAGCCATACAAGCTCTTCTTCAACCTGCACACTAGTTTCTCCTTCACTTTTACCTCATATCCTTGTGGCTGTTGCATATATATTTCTTCCTCCAAATCCCCATGGAGAAATTTGTCTTTACATTTAACTACTCAAGATGTAAATCTTCAGCATCTACTAGACTTAGAATAGTTCTGATTGAAGTCATTTTCACAACAGGAGAAAATATCTCATCAAAGTCTATACCCTTTTTCTGTGCAAACCCATACACCACAAGTCTAGCTTTATACCTTTTTCTACCTCCATCTTCTTCCTTGAACTTGTAAACCCATTTATTCTGCAATGTTGTTTTACTTGCAGGCAACCTAGCTAAGTTACAAGTCTAGTTATGTGCTAAGGAGTCCATCTCTTCTTTCATGGCTTGCTCCCACATCTTCCTGGTTTCTACCTGCACTGCTTCTTCATAACATTCTGGTTAAACAGAATCAGTCAACAATAAATAATATAATGAAGGAGAGTATCATTCAGGGGGTCTACTTATCTTGGTAGATCTTCTAAGACCACTTTCAGGTGTTTGAGGTGCTTGTTGTTGTTGTTCTAGCTATTGATCATTGTGATTTTCAGGAACCATCAGTTTTCCTCTGATATCGTCAAGCACTATGTATTCTCTGGTTTCTTTTTCCTGTTTCTTTTCCCGCAACTGATTCTTATACTAGACCTTTTCATTGAATATTACATCTCTGCTACTAATGATTTTGTGATTTTTATAATTATATAAGCGATAACAAAATCATTAACACCATATCCAATAAAGGTACATTTCTTTGATTTTGCCTCAAGCTTTGTTCTATTTTCTTTATTAATGTGGACAAAGGCTTCACAACCAAAAGTCTTTAAAAATGAGTAGTTTACCTTTTTACCTGTCCATGCCTCCTCTAGAATAAAACCATCCAAGGAACTTGAAGGCCCTGTATTTATTAGATAAACAGCAGTGTCTACAACATCTACCCAAAATTGTAAAGGCAATCCTACATGCCATCTCATGCACCTTGCACGCTCCATGATTGTCCTGGTATCCTTTCTGACACACCATTTTCTTGTGGTGTTCCTGGAATTGTCTTCTCTCTATGAATTCCATTCTCTGAACAGTACCTATCAAACTCTTTGCTACAATATTCACCTCCATTGTCTGATCTAAGACACTTCAACCTTTTTCCTGTCTCATTTTCAACCAAAGCTTTCCATTTCTTGAAAGTATCAAATACATCAGATTTATTTTGAATACAATAAATCCAGGTTCTTCTGGTTGCATCATCAATAAAAGTAACATAATAACGAGAGCCACCAAGAGACGATACCTGAGCAGGTTCCCATACATCTGTATGCACAAGCTATAATTTTTCGCTCTTCTTTTCTTTCCCAACTCTAAGGAATCTGACTCTCTTTTGTTTTCCATAAACACAATTTTCACAGAATTTTAAATCGACATGCTTCAAACCTAGCAAGAAATTTCTTGAGTGAAGAATCTTCATCCCCTTCTCACTTATGTGTCCAAGCCTATGATGCCATAATGCTGCATCTGCTCCTTTGGAAGTTAAAGCATTAATAGAGTTAGAAATACCATTGCATAAACACAATGTACCAACCTTTACACCTTTTGCTATTACCAAGGATCCTTTAGTGACCTTCCAAGTTTTATCTGTGAAGTAGTTACGCAACCTTCACCTCCCAACTTCCCTGTTGAAATCAGATTTTTCTTCAAATTTGGAACATGCCTTATCTCCTTCAGGCATTGATTTCCATTCTAATGTTTTATGAAAACTGTACCCATTCCAATGATTTTACGGGGTTTATCATCACCCAAACGAACCTGTCCAAAATCTCCTTGAACATAATCATGAAAATGTTTCCTATCAGGTGTGGCATGGAATGAGGCCCCTGAATCTACCACCCAGGCATCAATAATATTTTCTAATGAAAGAATCAAAGCATCTTGCAACACATCACCTATTACATTCGCTTCAGGATTGTTTTCTTGCTGTGTGTCTCCTTCTTTTCCCTTCTGATACTTGCAATCTTTCTTCATGTGTCCTTTCTTCCCGCATTTCCAACACACTATCCCCAATCTAGACCTAGATCTGTCTTTTCTTGACTTATTGTGATATCCTGGGCTCTTCCCTCTTTCCATTTTTCTTCCCCTAGTCTCTACAGTCAAAGCATTACCTGATGTCTCACCGAAGCTTTTCCATTGCATTTCCTGACTAAGGATTGCACCGACAACATCATCAAAATTTAAAGTACTAGATCCAAAGACAGAGTTACTAATGGCCATAACTAAGCCATTCCAACTTTCTGGCAATGCGCACACAAATAACAGAGCCCTAACTTCATCATCAAAATTTTCTTCCTACAAAACTTAACTGACTTGTAATTGTATTAAAATCATTTAAATGGTCTGCAACAGATCCACCTTTTGACGTCTTCATATTAAATAAACGCTTCATAAGAAATACCTTATTTGAGGCCGAGGGATTTTCATATAGTTTGGCTAATGCCGACATTAAACCATCTGTTGTCGTTTCCTCTGAAATATTAAATGCTACCGACGTCGCTAGGCATAACCATATTGTTCCAACTTCCTTTCTGTTGAGAATATTCCATTTTGTGTCTATCATACTCATTGGTGATGCAGGAGCATAGACTCGGGAAAATACTTCGTATTTTATTTAATCTAGGGGTTTCATGTTTTTGAGAAATTATTAATTTTATGTAAATATTTATGAGATTTTGAGAGGATTTGTAATGTTTCCAAATAATTGGAAAAAATGAGAGAAATTAGACTTGGGATATTTAAGAATTAATTATGAGCCTAAGTTAGATTTAGTTTCAAGATTTTAGGGATAAAATCTAGATTATAGGGGTGTTGAGATATTTGGGGATTTTGTTGAGTGATTTAAAGGATATGAACCAAAATTGGTTCAATTCAATTTATATAGATTAGTGAGATTGAGAGTGAAGAAGTGGTGAATAGTGCAAGTGTTTCCTCTTGGGAGCCTTCGGGCGATTGTAAAAAGGCCATCGATCTAGAATATCTGGCCAAGACAAAAGTTTGTAAGTGATTTCAGTGTGGTTATATGAAAATGTTTTCCAAAGTTATATGTATAGATCGATTTTATGAATATGAGTGAATGAATGTGAATTTTCAATTATATATATGGCATTACCATGTCTGAGTTTGGCAGGAAAACGTTGAATAAGTTTTGTAACGAAACTCTGCACATAAGTTTGATGTTGTTAATACTGGTATTCAGTTGTAATGGGTTGAGGAGATGTAGCATTGCTTTGGCGCAGCTTAAATAATCGATGTCAATTACGCTGAATTGGGTATGAATATCAATACTGTAAATGCATTGGTCTGTGGTTCAATTATAAAAGTCGACATGATTGAAGCTGTATACAAGAGAAAGGAAATTGATATTTTGAATTTGTATCGATTCTGCATGAAAGTGTAATATATAATCGTTGACTGCGCTGGTGGTGTGGGGTTGTATCGATTGCATAAGTCGATATTGTGATCAGCAATACAAAGCTATGCTTCGGCCTATCTTTAGAGTAAAATCAATGGAACGGATTTATGTTTGACATTCAAAATAATCAATTCGGTGGTGATTTTAATATATGTTAAAAGCGCAGGTTTGAATTCAACTCAGTGGCAACGTGCGCAGTGGAAACAAAATCTAGTTCTGAATTCATTTATTCTGTAGAAGTTTTATGTTGATCTAAATCGATGGTGCAGAAAGGTGTGGAGTAAAAACGCTGATCTAGACATTGTTTATTTTAAAACAAATTTGATTATTAAATCTAATGCATTATACAGCTAAAGGCAAAAGGTGCTACTATGAAGAAACTGAGAAGTATTAACCACAGAGGTAGGACGTGGATGAAGGGTCCGATCTGAGGAAAACGCAGAGAAATCAATTCTGGGTTTTGTAAACAGAACCATTTTTGACAGAGGAAAACTTATATACCACAGCAAAGCCGTGCTGACAGCATTTTGATAAACAGGTATGTTTTATTTCGACAGAATAATAACGGTCTTTTGAAATAAGATAACTCTCATGAATCGAATGGTTCGATTGCTGGTGAGATCCAGAATCTGAAGGCGCGATCCTGAGATTATTGCAGGAATTTGAACGGGTAAGATATGATGGTGGTTGCATAAAGTTATAATGCATGAAAATGATATATGATTGCCAGACTCAGTCTTAACACATGGGCGCTTTTGTTTATTGAGATTTGTTTGAAAATCCGTTTTAAAAACCATATCTGCAGGTTGGTAATAAATGTTAAATGGAATGAAAACTTTGTGAGTAGTTTGATGTTTGAGATTTAAACCAAATGTAATGTGTTTGTTGGCAAACATATGAGAATTAAACATTGGGGTTTAAAGGCAAGGGCGCACTCTTTAATTGAATCCGGCCATATATGAATGAGAGTTATTGTGATTGTTTTGTAAGCTTCCGAATGTTGGTTATGGATGAGGGGTTTTACATCCTATGTTTGATAAGTTTCTGGATGAGTTTTAATTGAAATGTGAAGAACCTTGTGTGATGAGGATATGGTTTTCATAAACCATAAAGAGATGAACCAAAGGTTATTAGCTTTAATTTGAAAGAGTGGCTGTGTGATCTTACAATCATAATGAAATGATTGTTAAAATGAAGCTTTTAGAAAGAGTATGAAATTTCCTAATTAATGGAATGATTTGAAACTGATTTGGAATTACATTTTGGTGTGAAACTACAAGCTTCCGCAAAAAGAAATGTGAAATTTGCCAGTAATTGAGGTTTTGATTTGGACATTTGCTGAAATGCATGTTTAAATGCATGGAGGGAAAGATTCTGGGTATTGCAGGTCTAGGCCTGCATCATTTTTGGTATCAGAGCTGGAATAGCTCTGTGTGAAGGTTTAAGTTTTAAATTGAATTGAGTTAATTGCATGCGATGAATGAATATCTGATTTTGAAGCTAATGAAGATTGCAACACAGATATGCAAGTGCAATTGAAGAAGGAAATCAAGATCAACAGGATCTTGAAGGTGAGTTATCAGATGATATTTAACTCTGGTTTGAAGGGTATGTTTGACAAATTTGGTTTGCATGCATATTAAGAAAATCTCAACGGAAAGAAGCAGATCACAGCTAGAGTGCAGTGATGAAGGAGTCCAGCAAGGAATTCTAGGTGAATGTGGCAGAACCTAAATATTCAACAGAGGTTGAATGAAAAGAACAAGTGTGTTCTAGAAAGTTGCATATGAGAGAAGCCTGAAGGAGCAGTGGAGAAATGCTCAAAAGGTTCCAGTAGAGGACCGGGTGATTACCAAAAGACGAGATCCGGAGGAAGGGATTGCTGAGCTAAGTGGCAGCAGAAGAGTTTACTGTTGCAGAGGCTTGGTGCAACTCATGGGTGAGAACTAATGCCGAAGGAGATGACTACTGAAAGTCATAAAGGAGAGAGCAGAGGTTCAGAAAGAGGCCACAACAGAAAGAGTGAGAAGGAAGATGCCAAGGAAAATGGCATAAGAAAGTGGTTGACTGATGAAGAGTATTAGAAAGAGAAAGCTGAGATAGAAATGCATCTGGAGTTATTGATGGAGTTGTTATAGGGCAACACGAAAGACCAGAGACATGGTTGGACCATGAGGAAGAAAGTGAAATGGCAGAGACTACAACAGAAAAGAGATCGACATATAAACATGCAGTTAACAGAGGAGCTGAAGAAGCTCGAGCAGATGATGGATGTACAGTTGGGGTGTACGCAACTCAGAGCAGCTGAGTTGAAAGTGGAGGTTTCCATTGGTGAAACAGAGGAGGAGATCATTGATGATTTCTTGAGTTATTGGGCAGATCCAGATCAACTGGATGATGTAAAATCTTGTGTTTTTATAGCTGACAATTGTGATGTGATTACAGGTTTTACTGGGGAGGATGCGCGATCTTCTGAACCTATCACAAGTATGGAAAAGACTCTTTCAGGAGATAAATACTCGGAAGAAGAAAGCAGCGATGCATTTGTACTTGAAGCTGTTGCAGTACAAGAGGGAGTTCTTGTGAATAAAGAAGAGGATCAGCTTGAAGAGCTGGCATATAAACCAACAGTTGAGACTGTTGAACTTTGTGATTTTCAAACTGAAGATTTGTGTATGAATGCAGGGATGGTACATGATGATGATATACTTCAGCAATGCCACAAGGAAATTGCATTGTTGGAATTCTTGTTGGTAAATTCAGAGTATGAAGGAGAAATTGCAGCAGAAGGTAGAGTTCATTACAGTGAACGAGAGGAGAAAGACATCATGGAAACAGATGGTGTGAAGGAAGGACTGATTGATAGTCTTGAGAATTCTTTAGATGATTCTTTGGGAAGAGAGAATCAGAATACTGATGTGCTGATAGTGGAGGAGAATTCAGGATAGCATACTGAAATGTTGGCAAAGGCACTGATGCGTTATGATTTTTGTTTTGACAAGTGTTTTGTGAATGTAGATGTTATTGCAGGTACTGAAGAACATTTGACTCAGTTGAGCAGCGAAATGAAGGAAGACAAGAATTCTGTTGAAATTTCTAATCCATGGGATGAGGAAGTTATGTTGCTGGAAAGGATGCTGAATAATCAAATTTCAGTGCAGAAAGAATCTCAATTTCAGAATTGGGAATTGCAGATGCAGAACGATGAAGATAGCAAAAAGGAGTACACAATGTACCAGTCTAGTAAGTTGCTAATAGGAGTAAGTAGAAAACAAGAGGGCATGGATGATTGGGTGGTAGTAAGAAATGAGATGGTAAGAACGGAAACAAGCATAGGAGTAAGAACTGAGCAAGCCATCTTAGCTCAGCAGGCAGCAAGAAATCAGCAGTCTGAAGATTCATTAGACAAAGAAATTGATTTAATCAGAAGAATCATGTTGAAAGTGTCTCAGAGGAAGACATCCGCAAGGAAGAGAAGCAACAACAGTAGCAAAATGAAGACAGAGACAGATTGTGAAAGAGCAGCAAGTGGAGCAAGACATCACAAGATATGGAGACCTGGAGAAAAGCAACATACGATAGCAGAAATTGATGTTAACTTGCAAAATAAAGTGTGGGATCCAGGTAGACAAAGATTTTAAAAGCATGATCTGGAGATCATGACCATTTTCTACCTTGGGAGTCTGATGCAGGAGCATAGACTCGGGAAAATACTTTGTATTTTATTTAAATCTAGGGGTTTCATGTTTTTGAGAAATTATTAATTTTATGTAAATATTTATGAGATTTTGAGAGGATTTGTAATGTTTCCAAATAATTGGAAAACATGAGAGAAATTAGACTTGGGATATTTAAGAATTAATTATGAGCCTAAGTTAGATTTAGTTTCAAGATTTTAGGGATAAAATCTAGATTATAGGGGTGTTGAGATATTTGGGGATTTTGTTGAGTGATTAAAGGGATATGAACCAAAATTGGTTCAATTCAATTTGTATAGATTAGTGAGATTGAGAGTGAAGAAGTGGTGAATAGTGCAAGGGTTTCCTCTTGGGAGCCTTCGGGCGATTGTAAAAAGGCCATCGATCTCGAATATCTGGCCAAGACAAAAGTCTGTAAGTGATTTCGGTGTGGTTATATGAAAGTGTTTTCCAAAGTTATATGTATAGATCGATTTTATGAATATGAGTGAATGAATGCGAATTTTCAATTATATATATGGCATTACCATGTCTGAGTTTGGCAGGAAAACGTTGAATAAGTTTTGTAACAAAACTCTGCACATAAGTTTGATGTTGTTAATACTGGTATTCAGTTGTAATGGGTTGAAGAGTTGTAGCATTGCTTTGGCGCAGATTAAATAATCGATGTCAATTACGCTGAATTGGGTATGAATATCGATACTGTAAATGCATTGGTCTGTGGTTCAATTATAAAAGTCGACATGATTGAAGCTGTATACAGGAGAAAGGAAATCGATATATTTGAATTTGTATCGATTCTGCATGAAAGTGTAATATATAATCGTTGACCGCGCCGGTGGTGTGGGGTTGTATTGATTGCATAAGTCGATATTGTGATCAGCAATACAAAGCTGTGCTTCGGCCTGTCTTTAAAGTAAAATCAATGGAATGGATTTATGTTTGACATTCAAAATAATCAATTCGGTGGTGATTTTAATATATGTTAAAAGCGCAGGTTTGAATTCAACTCAGTGGCAACGTGCGCAGCGGAAACAAAATCTGGTTCTGAATTCATTTATTCTGTAGAAGTTTTATGTTGATCTAAATCGATGGTGCAGAAAGGCGTGGAGTAAAAACGCTGATCTAGACAGTGTTTATTTTAAAACAAATTTGATTATTAAATCGAATGCATTATACAGCTAAAGGCAAAAGGCGCTACTGTGAAGAAACCGAGAAGTATTAACCACAGAGGCAGAACGTGGATGAATGGTCCGATCTGAGGAAAACACAGAGACATCAATTCTGGGTTTTGTAAACAGAACCATTTTTGACAGAGGCAAACTTATATACCACAACAAAGCCGTGCTGACAGCATTTTGATAAACAAGTATGTTTTATTTCAACAAAATAATAACGGTCTTTTGAAATAAGATAACTCTCATGAATCGAATGGTTCGATTGCTGGTGAGATCCAGAATCTGAAGGCGCGATCCTGAGATTATTGCAGGAATTTGAACGGGTAAGATATGATGGTGGTTGCATAAAGTTATAATGCATGAAAATGATATATGATTTCCAGACTCAGTCTTAACACATGGGCGCTTTTGTTTATGGAGATTTGTTTGAAAATCCGTATTAAAAACCATATGTGCAAGTTGGGAATAAATGTTAAATGGAATGAAAACTTTGTGATTGGTTTGATGTTTGAGATTTAAACCAAATGTAATGTGTTCGTTGGAAAGCATATGAGAATTAAACGTTGGGGTTTAAAGACAAGGGCACACTCTTTAATTGAATCCGGCCATATATGAATGAGAGTTATTGTGATTGTTTGGTAAGCTTCCGAATGTTGGTTAGGGATGAGGGGTTTTACATCCTATGTTTGATAAGTTTTTGGATGAGTTTTAATTGAAATGTGAAGAACCTTGTGTGATGAGGATATGGTTTTCATAAACCATAAAGAGATGAACCAAAGGTTATTAGCTTTAATTTGAAAGAGTGGCTGTGTGATCTTACAATCATAATGAAATGATTGTTAAAATGAAGCTTTTAGAAAGAGTCTGAAATTGCCGAATTAATGGAATGATTTGAAACTGATTTGGAATTACATTTTGGTGTGAAACTAAAAGCTTCCGCAAAATAAAATGTGAAATTTTCCAGTAATTGAGGTTTTGATTTGGACATTTGCTGAAATGCATGTTTAATTGCATGGAGGGAAAGATTATGGGTATTGCAGGTCTAGGCCTGCATCAATTGGCTTCTCTGTCTCTCCACTCAATGGTAGGTATAGATCTCTCTTATTCAGATAATCTTCCATTTGCATCTTCCATAGCTGGTAGTTTTGGCCGTTAAATTTTTCGACCCTAAACCTACCATCTTCTGCCATTGCTCCCACTCGAACCAGGAACCCTTCTCTCCTACAAGTTTATCAGTGAAATAGACCTTCAGCTCTGATACCAGTTGTTAGAAAATTATATATTACAGAGCAATGGAACACATAAAATATTGCAGAAATATAAACACAGAAAATGCATAAAACAAGAGAGACAAAGATATACATGGTTCACCGAGTTTTGGCTATGTCCACAGAGAAACAACCAGTCCTTCCTTTTATATTATCCAGCAAATTAAAGAGATACAACCTACAACAGATCCGCTGTAACACCCTCTTCGCTCTCAATCTCCTCTCTCTTCCTCACTCATAATACAAAGATACATAGACACAAAACAATTCCCTCATATATAGTGAGGGGTTGCCTTCTAGGGAAAAAAAAACCCTAAATTAAGCATAACTTCCACCGTTAGATCATCCGCCTAATGAACGACCCAGATTGACTAGAAATTACTATACTTTTACAAGGCAATTTTTCATCTATTTTTAGCTTTGGGGGCACTACCCTCGAACCCCAACTGGGGGACCGCTGGCCCTCAGACCCCCCAGCCGAGCGGGATTAGCCCCCGTGGACCCCCACGGGGGGGACAAGTCCCCCCCGGCGTGGAGGGGTGTGTAGTCTTCCTGGGGTATACATTTGGCTGAAACCTTAGAATACAAAATATAATCAGGCTCCACATCCAACACCGTCTTCGTGAACTATCTGGCGGGAGGGGGCCCAATGCCAATAAGGTTGGAGGTACAAGCAGGGCTAGGTATGTTACCTGTGCTCTAGTGCATGATTTGTCAAGTAGGGGAAAATCATGCAATGGACAACAACCACTTGTTGTAGAAGTATACCCAGATCTCGCAGTAGCTGTATTGCAACTTTTATAGATCAGTGGGTCATAACAAGTGGACGTGTCAATGTTACGATATAATGATGGAAAGGACCCTAGCCTATCAAGTACAGACTAAAGAGCGAGGTTTCGACCCAGCCGTAGGGCCATGTGGGGGATTTCAAGGATGCGGACAAGGAAGAGGAATGGGGCTTAGGTGAGGCCGTGGACAACTGATCTATTATAACTGTGGAGGGCCTAGGCACTACACTCGTGACTGTACTAATCCAAGAAGGATATCTTGTCCATACTATGAACAGTTTGATCATGAAATGGTAGACTGTACGATGCTTATTGCTTAGATACGTGAAAAAGGGGTATTGTAACCCACTCCGACTCAAAATGTCCAAATGATGAGGTTGGAACCACGTAAAGAGGACACCAACGTAAACATGGTACTAAGGAGCGGCGCAAGCACTAGAGGAGATGCGAGGAGACAACCTGGAGATGATGGGAAGGGTCACGATGCTCCTATAAAGGAAATTGAATTAGAGATAGAACAGGCAAAAGGGACGTCTAAAGAAGCTCAGAAGAGCTTCACGGAAGCATCTAATCCAGGTAATAGGGATCCAATTGAGTCGAGAATGGATTCCTCCATGCTTACCACCTTTTTAGAGACATGTATGAAGTTGCTACGTGACAATAGAGTGGTTAAAGGACTACAAGAGTTGATCACTAGGTGCGTGGGATCAGGGGAACCTCGCGTAGTCTGGAGACTGGGAAACATGCCCTTCGCACCAGGTGGGAGATGCGAATGACGACACAAATCAGTGAATACGAGATGGACCAGGTGATTCTGGATCTAGGGTTGGACATGAATGTGTTGCCTAAGCAAACATGGGAACGCATTGGTAGGCCCGCACTACAGTGGTCTCCTATTCGACTATGGATGTCCAAGCAGCAAAAGATCTTACGAATGGGACAACTGCAAGGGGTAACAATGGACATTGAAGTAGTAAGTACGGAGACTGACTTTGAGGTAATAGAAATTGTTGATGACAGTAATCCATACCCTAAATTGCTAGGAATAGGTTGGGCCATGGACATAAATCGGGTCATCAACTTAAAAAGATGGAAAATGACGTTCGAGAAAAATTCACTCCGTGTCATAGTTCCACTGGACCTTGTTGAAGGAGCACACTACACCGAGCCGGTGCATGACGAGGACAACGACGTTGAACTAGACTGCATCTACAAGATAACTGCACAAGACCAGGATTGGGTGAATCCCTCAGCGGACAGAAGACTCTCATGGGAGCATGATAGTTCCTACACATCAGATTCAGATGAGGAGATTTAACGATGGCAAAAGTGATTGCATGAGGTCAAAAAACTCAAATGTAATATGATGATTAGATCGTTGCAATGTGTGACCACTGAAGTAAGACAATCGCTAGAGGATAATGGTGCAACAAATGAGGAGCAGTTCATCAACCCTGGAACTTCAATCGTAGAGCAGGAGCAGCATAGTGCGACGGAAGATGCATCGCACACACCAGTATGGCATGCACATAAGAAGATGAGGTGGAGTGAGTAGGGAGGTAGAAGGCGGTTACGAGTTGGAGGACTTCTGTGCCGAACAGGGTAGCCACGATATGATAGTTTGAGTACCCATCTACAACAGAGGCCACAACCATATGTGGTGCAACCATCGAAACAATGACATCTGCACGTAACAAGGATTCAATGGGTTAAGAAAACCATAAACCAAGCAGGGTGTGTGTAGAGAACTCTACCTGTGAATAAATGCATTGAAATTAGGGGATGGAGGAGAATTTCCCTAGCTGTAGCCCCTGTAGTTTAACCTGAACAAGAAGACTTCGATGAAGGGATCTGGCAGTTGTGGGAAGCCATTCAGCGTGGCAACATGAGACTTCATGAGCTAGAGGAAGCGAGGGCTAGGCTAAGGAGGAAAAGTGTGAGGCTGGATGAAGAGATTGACAAAAAATAATTAGGAGTCACACAAACAGAAGAGCCATTGAGGGGACGGAACCAAGCCGGCCCTCCCACGCTACTAGAACAAGCAGTGACCTTGATATCATGGTTGTGACTGCACCCTAGGGCACAAGGGAGCACAGACCGCAATGCGCTACTAGACTCAAAGGAACGCGAAGGGTGCCTACAGCCCGGGCTAGTAGGGAAGAGGAAGTCTCGCACTAGGGGTGCGACCACCTGACTATCTGTAGGAGGCTCAGTCTCAGTGCTCCATGTAGTTGGAAGAGGGCGCGCAGTAGTAAAGCAGTCTGTAGATAGGTTGCATGCTTTGGACATGATGCGTGGGACCAGTAAAAAGAATAGGACATGTCTGCGTACCAGGGATTGTGTTGCTGTGTGGGCAGACTGGACAATGACCGTTGCAGCTATTGTTCATGACAATATGTCCCATTTAAGACACCGAGGAGCAAGCGGGGGGCCATTAAGACACAAGACTAAATTAAGTTGCACCAAAATTTCATTAATAAGCCACGAACAAGGGGAATGGCTGAATTTGAAATCGAACAAATATATAAATCACTGGTGGCTGATTACCCCACACTATTTGGCCCCTTGCATAGTAAATTGGTCAAGGTTCAAAAAGAGCGACACAGGATGGATGAAGCAGCCTTGAAAGGTAGTTCATGGTTTAAAGACTTGCCGAAGGTAATACAGGCGTCTCTACTTAAGTCACTATCTACACCGGTGGATGATACCGCTGAAATCCCTAAATACCCCAGGATGTCATGGACTAAGAAGAACCACCAGGTAGCAGTACCAGTCTAGACCTCTCCATGAAATCTATGATTTGGTAAATTATTGATGGAGGAAAAATTCAAAATTGTTACAATTGAGAGCGATGAAGAGGTCGAGGATCCTCCGACCTATATCAAAGAAATAGAACCAAGCGAAGAAAGGGAAGAAGACCTCCAGCTAGTAAGACACCCTAAGTATGTGCCTCCCAGGAAAGGGAAGGCCAAGGTACCGAACGATCTGGATGCCATGAAAAACATACTCATCACCCCGTCTCTCCCAAAAGGTGTTCCGCTCGAAGGCATGATGACGGGCCGCATCTCGACGATGAAATTTGAGGACTGGGACCTTGCAGATACAGAGAAGTTTCCCCACTTGGCGACTAGTGAACTGATGGAGAAAAGCGTGAAAGGGATGGTTACGACATGTCAGCCGAAGGAATGGCTGCAAAAGGTGGAGGAAGTTGGGTTACTCTGTCTCCTATCCATTCCCCACTTTCTCCGGCCCCCATTATAATATTGGTCATCAGACAACTGCTCTATCTGGTACATGATGGATATTTATGGATACACACACCCGTCCCCATCACGACAGAACTCATTCATAGGATCTCGTAGCTTCCCTGTGAAGGAAGAGACCCTATCGAAATCATTGATAAGAGTGGTGATGTGATGATGACAGAAACCCTGAAAAGGAAATGCAAGATGGAGAATGGGCAGCGAGGGTATGCTACTGACAGTATTCTAGACAAAATGGTCTGTGTTGCTACCCATTTTCTGGTAGGGAAAGTGATGCGGAGATGTCATGGCAACGAGGTTCTAGCAATAGTCTTTGCACTAACTGAGCAATGCGCAGCAGGGGAATGATTCAAT
Source organism: Pinus tabuliformis (assembly GCA_031772625.1). Taxonomy (NCBI): domain Eukaryota; kingdom Viridiplantae; phylum Streptophyta; class Pinopsida; order Pinales; family Pinaceae; genus Pinus; species Pinus tabuliformis. Next base: position 1,407,515,048 of record CM062820.1, on the reverse strand, counting down.
TGCGCAGAGTTCCTCTATGACAAATTACTGACCAAATGTAGGAAGGTCTAAGAGGAGGGCAAGACCTTCCACTATGTGTGGTTGTTGTTGTCCATCGTGCTTGTTACTAGCGAATTATCCGAAGACAGCCAGTTTCCCTCCTTGGACCAGGGTTGTCCAGAAGCCACTAAATATGCATCACTCTAGGCAACTAAGGACGTTGCCAGAATTTGGGAGATCAAGACTTTCTGGATACTAATGGAAGAAAATGTCTGCCAATGGATCAATCAGCAACCCCATTTGTCCACCGAGGTATATGACAGTGTAAAGAACATAGCCGAGTTTAAGGCCGATAGGCACTTTGTCTACATCCCGGCGCACAAGGACCCCGAACAGACATGTACCACACTTCCTTTCATTGTTATTGACGAAGCTATTTATGTGGTATTAGATACCTGGCCACTGAAGTGGCATGAACTAGATGTAGTGGGGCGCGATGAAGTTGCTATCCAAAAATAGAAGGCTGATGCTAAGCACACATCATAGCAAAAGAGGAACAAACAGCATGTTGTGGAAGTACGGGCAACCTGGGAGGAAATACAGACTTCGACAGGCAAGGCGTCAGTAGGAGGGGCTGCAACGACAAAGGACAGAAGCAGTCTGAAGGTGGCCACAGAGCCAGCTACAAATATAGAAATGGAAGGAGCGACGCCAACAACCATGGGGTCGGTCTTAAAACGACCACGACCGACAGAACCAACGAAGCCGCAAAAGAAATCCAAGGCGTCTAAATGAGACAGGGAACTTATTACATTGACCAAGGTCATTCTCGATGACATAGGGGATATAGTTTGTGAAGTCACCCGAGAGGCACTCGACGAAGCCATGTCAGAGCAAGAGACTGTGTTGGGGTCGCTCCGTGCGCAACTGCAAGAACATGGGATATGGGCCTCGCAACCAGGAACCATTGCTACCTATGGAGCTCTAGGTTTGTCAACCACTGAGAAATTGCTACATGCCAAATTGGCTAATACTATCCCACTCCCAGTAGGAGTAGTGACAATAGAAAATGCGGCAGACAGAGCTGTGGTGGGCTGGCTTGAGGGACTTGGATTAAATTTGGTTTCCCTCCCTCGCGAAATCTTGTACTAGCTCCAGGACAGTGCAACGATGGAGCTCCACGCTAGGGAACGACATGTAGTACATGTACTCAGCGAGCAGAAAATTAATATAGAACAATTAAGACTCCAATGAGACGAAGCCGTAGCACAAAATCGATAGTTGGCTATTGGGTTCTGCAAAGGAAAAGAAGTAGTCGTGAGGGTTTAGATGGCCTTCAACTTGCAGATTGTAGAGATGAAACTGCAAGTACAACATTCGACACCACCAAAGGTCACCGAGCAGTGCAGAGGCATCATTCAATCCGGGTGGGAAATGATAACACATGCCATAAAGGAGTGCACTGACTTGTTGGATCAGTCGCTTATTATGCTCACTTCACTCCAGGAAGATCCAACCTTACAACGATTGGAAACAGAGGCAAGGGAGCTCCAACAAGCCTATGATAATGTCAGAGGGATCATGCAGACGGTTGCTATTACACAGCGCTTGGCCAAGATGAGGGACGCCCAGGCCCTGAAGATACAAGATGACGCTACTTGACAAAAGGAAACAATGATTAAAGAACGTCTCCAGCCATGGCTTGATGAGGCATTCATAGTTTCCACCACCATTGAGCACAAGGTGGCCCACATGCAGGCAGAATATGCAACCTTCAAAGCAGCTGAAATAGATACTAATGTGTCGGTGGCCTACGTAGAACGGATATAGTGGATGGTGGAAGAGTTTGCTGCAAGTACAAGCACAAAACTTGCTAACCGACCTCCACACAAAGATTTTCGCACCAGCCGAGTGACTTGGGAAGAGTCACAATGATTGTGATGGGGGCCTGTTGGGAACGGAGGCCCCGCGTAACGGTTTTGAGGCTTAAAGCCCGAAATTTTGGGTAAAATTATGGTAAGACTCTGCGAGATGCACGGAGCGCAAATTGTAATGAGTCAAGTCAAAGGGTTATCTGCCCCAAAATAATGTAAAATGAGTTGGCCTACCCATGGTCTGCGGACCATGGAAATGTATAAATAGAGCAAGGCTCTATGGTTAGAAGTTAGTTTTTGAGTATGTATTTTTGATCTCGAATGTAATGGGTTTATGAAGAAAGAAGTCCTTGAGTGTCTGTAAATTCGAGGCAAGGGTGTTGGTAGGTAGATAGAAGCTTTGTAGATGTGTGTGTAGAGGCCTAGTAGAGTCCACAGCTGCGTGTGTGGACCCCTGCAGCTGAGTGCGTAGGGCATATCTAGTTGTATTGAAGAGAAGATCAATAAAGATAAGAATTTCTGAATCATTGTGTGTTTTCTTCTAGAACTGTCTATTTCTTATGTTCTAAATTTATGCATTATCTATTATAATTGCAAGCATAGGATTTTAAATTTAAATGTTTGCTTAAATATTGTAACATAAATATCACATCTGTAATACTTTTATTAATAAGAAAGTCCATCTGTGTGGATCTACATGGAAGCCCGATAATATTACAGAGTGGTGAGAGGCCGTATACGGTTCACGACTCCTCCATACCACATCCAAACATCCCAAGGGTGTGGAAACCTAGTTCCAGCACCCTCCCATAGTACCTTGGGTGAGACATTAGTCCGTGTTCCACAGGCTGTTGCTGAAAGGGTTGGTAGCGTGAGATTTGTTCAAGTAATACACTTCTAAAACCTGGGTCAGGCCCCAACAAGCCAATAGGGTTATGTGAATAAATTGATGTTTGGGGCTACGCAGAGTGGGAGGATGTACAAAAATGAAGGTAGCGTAAAACTAGAAACTAGCCCCTTGATTTCACCTCCACGAGAAAGCGAGGAAGAGCTCATGAAGGTTTCACCAAGAAGTGCGATGAGTTTTATAAAGCAGCAAATTCTGCGCATACCACTCCCACCTACACTGTTAACACCCAGGTTGTTCCCTTTGAGTCCCAAGGGAATACGGCCGGGGTAACCACTAACCAATCTTTGGATTACAGCTCCTAGCCAAACTGTAGTCAGAGAGGGCTCTCTCTTTATGATTTGTCTCTGTTCTAATAGTATTTTAGGCTAGCTGTGATGTTCAGGTTTTGGTTTTATGTTTTGGTTGAGGGATGTCTTCTGCATCTAAGGTGTAAGTTTTCAGGCAGTATTAGTCCATTGGGAAATGGAGTCTGTGGCTACAGGTTATTTGAAATATTGAGTTGAGTTACTGAAATTACAGGGCCATTTAAATACTTCATGAAACAAATTTGAAATTGTGATGGTGAAGTGTGTATTAACCAGTGGAAGGCAATTAAGAATTTTCCACTAAGCTGGGTGTGAGAAAGAGATATGTTGCACAGGAGCAAACTTGAATTCCTGAAACAACAGTCACTATGAAAGCATACAGTTTGAAAGTGCAGCAATTAAGAATTACACCTTTATAACTGTAACTGAAGAAAACATTAATAATAGCATAGATTGAGTCTAGGGTAATCTGTGATTAAATCCTAGAACTATTCTTTTTCTTTGCCATTAACTGTAAAACACAGAACATGGATGAGCTATGAGAAGATGACAAAACACATAACTAAGAGTTTGAAGAAAACTTATTGATTCATGAAACATGCAGGAATCTTGTAACATTCAGCCAAACACCACAATGACTCAGATAATGCAGAGCTTTGGAAATTCCATCAGCTTTTGTATTAATAGTCTGGAAATTTACAGCATAAGAAACTCTTGAAGAGAGATCAACAACCACCCTTGCAAACTTATGCGAGCGGGTATATATACAAATGCTCATACAAAATATCTGAAGCGTTGAGTCATCTGAGAAATGAATACGTTCACCAACTTTTCAAGATAGTAGATAAGAAAGTTATTACATCATTGAATACAAAATAAATGCTCTTTATATCTGTCAGGAGATACTTTGACCTTTGGAGGCCACTTAGTCGGTCTAAACGTTCTGCTTTAATGCTGGAAATGTGCCTTTATGGCTGTTGTGTTGTAGCTTTTCGGCCCTGTTACCTGTTAGCTGTCAATCTTGCTTTGTTGGCCGAATATGATCTGCTGAGTTGGCTCAGCCCTTACCTTTTCATGCATGCTGATTTTACTAAGTTTTCCTGTGCATGCCAACTTGTATTTTTGATGAGAAAACTTAGTGAATGGCTTCCTGGTCTATAAGATCATTTGTATTGCCTTAGTCAACCATTCCTGTGTGGGAAATTGATGTCTAAGAATTGCCTCTAATGTCTCATCTGCCTCTGTGTATTTGTAGAAGGTGGGAGGCACTTCAAACAGATGTTTAATTTCATTCATTATAAAGAATAAATTCTCTACCCTGTTGAAGAGACTTTGTCCTGTTGTTGGCCCTGTTTCCTCTGAGGTGCTGGGCCTTTCAGTGATCTGATTTGTGGTGAATGTGTTGACCCTCTTGGCATACTGCTCATGTGTAAGTAGTCTTCCTGCGCTGTTCAGTAAGCCAGGGAGACCTCTGTTTTGCAATGACACAAATTTGTCCTGGAATCTATTGACCTCTGTCTGCATGTCCTGGGTCCTTCTTTCTAGTGTCTGCACCAGGCTTCTTAGTGTTAGGACCCTCTTTATTAACAAAATAGTCTCAGTCCTGTTGGAGATTCCCATAGTTGCTAACTGAGCACTTGTTCTGTTGTTAAGCACATTGATCATTCTATTGGCAACCTCAGGCATATTGCCTAGAGATGCCCTTGATCTCTGGATTTCCCTCTGTGATTTTGTAATGAGCTCCAACTGCTCATGAATTGTCTCAATATATTGCCATTGGTCAGTGATGGATTGGCCAATGTTGGCCCATAAGACTGTCTTGAGCTCAGCTGTCACTTTATCCAGTGTGAGCTCCTTCTCCAGCTCCTTTATCCTGTCTTTGAGGGCTTTTATTTCCCTACCCTTTTCTGCCACAGTCTGTTTGGATTTATCATATCTTTCATTTAGCTTGGCTAGACTCTCCCTGGCCTCATTTAGCTCTGCCATTTGGGCTTCCAGGGCTTGTATTTCATTCTTGAGCTTCTGCATGTCCAGGCTTGGAGCCTGCTCTGTTGTTGTTGGTGCAGTTGCTGATGTAGATGGTGCTGTCTTTTCAGTAGGAGGAGCTGTGGTCTGAGGAGGTTCCTCCAAGTTAATTATTTCTGGAGCAGGCTGAGATGATTGAACTCCTTCCTTTTGCTGTAATGATGCTTGCAATGCTGCCTGTGCAGCCTCTGATTCTCCCAACCTTTCTTGAGTATGTGTCAGCTGTTTGTATAAAGACACCAGCAAAGCTGTGGCATCTTGATCATGTCTCAGCTGGGCAACTTCTTTCGTTTGAGGGTGAATAGTTGCTGGGATTTTGATCTTTTTCCTCAAAGCTGCCATGTCTGCATCCCTCAATTTCAATATTTCTTGTATGCCCTTGATGTCCTTGGGGTTATGCCCAATCTCTATGATTATATCTTCTAAGGCCCTGATCCTGTTGTCCTTTGCTTGATAGGATGCTCTCTCCAACTCAAGTTGGGCAGCTGTATTATTTAGGCTATTTTCTAGCCTATAATTATCCAATGTCTTATCTGCCAAGGAGGCATACACCATCTCACCCGTTTGTTTGTGCAATTCGATTTTGTCCATTGGGTGGATGTCCTTGGCAAGGACCTCAAGATTGGTCCTCAAGTAGTCTGAAGGGGACTGTGGTTGCAATGCAGTTGGCATGAAGTGACTCATGATCATTTTTCCTTCATTAACATCATATGCAGACATGATTCTTTGCTGGTTGGTGGGAGCCATTTTCAACAAATGATTATATAGCTGTATCTTTATTGGCTCACCCCTCCTCTTTATGTCAATGAACTGTTGTTTGATGCTCATTTCACCTTCTCTCTGCTGGCTTGAGGAGCTGACTTCTCCTCCCATTATCCTCTCTTGTTCCTGCTGGAAGGAACTTGCTGAGGCCTCCAGACTTGGTGGGCCCATACCCAAAGATTGCCCCAAAGGCATTTCCACTTCTGAAAGGGGATTCATTCTGTGCCTTTTCTCCCCTTGAGTCATTGTTGTTGTGAGGGGAGTCTCTCTGTCCCTCTTTCTGCTTATGTCTTCTTTTTGTGGGGTTTGGAGGACTGAGGCCTCCACTGTTGTCTATTGCCTAGGAGGCACCGTGTCCTAAGCCTACTTCTCAGTGGAAATTGGGGCTTCAGCTGCCTTTTCTTGCTGTAATGGCTGCTCTTTCTCTTGCTGCCCCTCTTGTTGTTGTTGTACCTGTTGTTGTTGCTGTTGTGCCTCCTCATGAGGTGGTTGTTCTGGTTCCATCTCCTTTTCTTTTCCTTTTCTTGAGGTTTGCTCAGTAGCTTTAACCGCTTGCTGATTTGCTGTGGAGGAAGATGCAGTTGCTCCCACTTGAGTGCTTGGAAGAGTAAACACCTGTGCACAAAGCTCCAAGTCAGCCATCTTTTGGATATTTCTAACTGCTCTTTGATTTAATTCTTCTTGTGTAGCAGACTCCTCTAAGGTTCCCCTCCTCCATTTTACTTGATTTGCATACTTTTCTATGTGAGGCAACCTTACATGGTCATAACCAGACAGCCTATACTTGACCCTTCTTAAAGTTATGAAGTGATTGGGGTCATAAGGTTTCCAAAGGAAACTGGTCTGTAGGCCAAGGGATCCTAACATGCTGTCGGCTTCCTGCCAACCTTCCTCCCATTTGTTGTAGATGAAGTGGCCTAATTGGTTTCTGACCTTGAGTTGTGCTTTCTTGCCTCTGCCTGAAAAGTGCAGCACATCAGCATTCCCAAATTGCCTGAAGTATTCCAGGGCAAACAATCTCATGGGAACATATCTGGGCAATCTGTATGGGGGCAACTCACACCCATATATTCTGATGACTGTGTGGTGCTGGTAATAATACCAATCCCCGATGCTATATGCCTTGGACAGCTGAAGAATCCTCTGCATCTCATCAGTTAGCCTAGGAGGAGGTGAGCTCATGAGCAGAGACATGGCTGCGTGGATGAAGAGGTCTATAAATTCACAATAAGTGTATGGAGAAACAGATCTGCAGTGGAAAGCAGAGGACCAATACACCACTGACCTTGGATTTCCTTGTGCATCCACTCTCTTTATAGAAAAGTGGAACTTCTCATGTTGATAATATAAAATCAAGTGGTAGATGTAGGAGGTGTATCTGAACACCCTTTCTCTTGGTAAGTTCATCAATTGCTCATGTATTTTGTCAGATATGTAAGTGGCATAGTCATAGCAGATTGGAGACTCTCCAGGGGCAAACATGAGCATCATCACCAGCACAGTCTCATCAACAAACTCAATAGAATTATAGCCCAGAATGGGACTGATCATATCTACAAGGTCCCTGCCCAATTGGTTGAGGTAAACATGAGAGATGGGAGGGTACATCACGGTGTCAGACCCTATGTACAACTGATTTAGTTTGGTGATCTGGGCATCTGTCAATTTGGCTCCTTGCTTTATCAGATCAGCCAGTGATAAAGGGACTAATTTCTTCTCAGTTTTGAAATGGAGCATCTCTCTGATGGCTTCAGGGGTGACATAGAAAACCACTGAGCCTGAAGGGTCAATCACAGCCCTCTGAGTGGCGTCGTAGGATTCAGCACATAGGTGGATTAGGACAAGAAACTGGTTGACCTGAGGGAGTTTGAATAGAGGGAGGAAAGAATCCCAAATGCCCAATACATCTGTTCCAACCTCATGTTTAATCCTCAACTCATTCAGCAAATGAATGTGGTACTTGCTGTGCATTAGCATTTCTTCTGCTATCTGATAATCCAGGTCTGCTAGCGGCTGCCAATCCAATTGTCTCTGAGGGGCATTTAAAGGAGCAATGTTCAATGCTACAGGAGCTACTGGTGGATCCATGGTTACTTTTAGGATTTCTGTTGTTTATAAACTGGTGTTACTGTGCAGAGCAACACCAAAGAGTTTTCTTTGAACAGAAAGGTAAATTACTGAGGAACAGAGGATAAATGGTCAATTGCAGCAATTGAAATACTGCTTAAAGTATGGATAAGATAAATGCCTGGCCTTAAACTCTTTTTCTCAGCCAAAGGGTGCAATTTGGATTTCCCGTTCACGACTGCGCGAACAGAATGCAGGTTTTGGTAACAACTCGAGAAAACAAGGTTCAGCAGTTGAATTTCGTCATTACAGGTGCAAAAGGAGACCAGGCACAGGGGATTTGCCGGTGAATTATATGTTTTTTCACTGTTTTAAGCTATTTTTGGCGATTTACGGACAAAACCAGGCGCAGGAGGGATTCATAAGGATAAATACCTGGTATACTGTGAGCAATGGTCACGAATGCAGGTGGAAATGGCGCGTCAGCAGTTTCCAGGTCGAATTCAGCAGGTTGGCGTGCGGTTGGACGTGAAAAACATGCAGAGAAAAGAACAGTCATTTTTTCCAAAAGTGCAAAAAATGCGAAATTTTGGCCAAAATATGGATTTTCGGAACATTGGCGCTTTTTTTGGATGACGTCAGCATGACGTCATCAGCTGGGGTCAAGGTCAGATAACGTCAGCATGACGTCATCGGGTGACGTGGCGGCACAGGAGGGGTCCACGGGGATGGTGAGGTGGCAAACAGGTGGAGCAAATGGCGAACGGGGCGCTGATAGGGTGATGACGCTGGCAGTGACGCTGGCAGGCTGGTTCACAGAAACCGGAAATGGTTAGTGGTTTTATATCGCACCGCCTTCCATACGGAAGCGGAAATGTCAGAAGTACCTCCGATACGATGCGAGGGTGACGCGTGGCATAGGCCTGACGTCATCCTCTGACAAATATCGGAAGCTATTCTTCAGACGTCGGAGCCGCTCCGATATTCATGTGGGCCGTCGGATGAAAAGGGCCCGATCCGACGGTCGACGGATTGTTGAGCTGGTCGGACGATATGGATGCGGGCAGGATTAAAATAATATTTCTTTTGATATTTGCGCCCGGCGGGGACCTTTGGAAATTGGCGGATTTTCATGGTTTTTTCAATGTTTTTTATAAAAAGGTGGATAGCGCTAAGACTTTGGGTAAATGAAAAAAAGTGGGTTTTTATATGTATTTTGCAAATTAAGCGGGTTAGGGGTACAAAATGGGGTTTTTACAAGGTTTTTAGCATATGAAGGGTTTAAATGGCTTGGATAACTTCTGAAGGGAAAAGAGGGGTAAGGCTTAGGGTTCTCAAATTGACCAGATGTCAATTTAATCCCTAACAGTGAACATATGGCTATAATGCCAAGGGGAGGGATATTTATACAATGCTTGGGGTTTATACACCATAGTGTTAAAATAGTAGGGAAAGGGTAACATAGGGGATTTAGATAATAGAAGTTAGGGGTTAATATGGATGGAAAAGGCGAATGAGGAGTGAAATCACTAAGTTTATGTGAAGATAACTTAGCTTAGGGAGTAGATCGAAATGAAAAGAGTTTTAGACAAGAAATGTGGCTTTTAAAGGAATAAGAACCACCATAAAACCTCAAATTCTTCCATGAATCTCAACTGATGAAGGGATGTTAGTAATGAATGTGAGAGGGGAAAATGTGAAGTTAGACATGCTCCTTTGCTTTGCTGCAACATGATGGAGAAGAAGACCTTCTCAATCCATTGATTTTCCTTTGTGAATAGGTTAGCACACATTCAATTGTAAGGAATGACATTTCTGCAACCCCATCTGCCTACCCATCTACTTGCCTAGCATTTTTTGTTTCTTCTTGGAGGGTGCACTTAGACTTGCAGACCCTTATTTGCCTTTTCTTTTCTCTTGGCTTTTTCTTTTGATTTTCTATCTAGAATTACCCTTATTGCTTCCAAGGTCCCAGATTAAGCAGTCGGGAACCTTAATTCTCTACCTAAGCTACTGGTTTGCCAAGATTAAACAGTTTGGACAGACTTCTTTCTCTATTCTACAACAGAAAATTAAATATGGCATGATCCAGATTAGGCTGTTGGACCATCCATCAAAACTTAGTCACCATAAAGCTATATGCACACCTTGTCTTCTCTTGGAAATATGGGATCTTTGCATCATCAAAGCAGAGCATATTTGGAACTTTCTTTGCCAATCATGAAATATGAAACCTATTGATATAGGTAGCTAACAGTGGCTCCACATGGGGATGGCTTTTCCATTTGAAAGGCCAAGAATAGCAGGTCAGAATGCCTTGGGCCCTTGACTGCTTTTAAAACTTGAAGTATGCTACTTTGACATGCCAAATTGTACTCTTCCCATCTTGGTAGATCTCTGAACTCATTTGCCCTTTGCTGATAACTAATAAAACTTGAGAAACTGTATTTTTACATTTTAACAGAAAGTAATATATACACCTGAATATGTACAAGGAAACTCAGGCTGCACCTATGGGTAGTAGTCAAAATAGTGCTTCAACATCCTGCCATTCACAGGACCTTCATCCAAATCAGTTTCATTAAGACTTTTAAGGAAATAAGTATTGTTTCCTTGTACTGCTTGAACAGCAAATGGTCCTCTCCAAAGGGAATCAAATTTTCCATGTTTTCCCTTATCTTCTCTTCTTGAGTCCCACTTGAGGACTTTGTCTCCAACATTAAAATCTTCTGCCTTGGTCCTTCTGTCAAAGGCTTTCTTTAACTTTTCTTGTAAAACTTGAACTCTGCTGTAAACTTGGTCTCTAGTTTGCTGCAAACATATTATTTGATTTACCCTTCTTTGCATATCATTTGGCTCAGCTTGACTCTCTTGAAGTAATTTCATGACAGGGATTCCCAGTGATGAAGGAAATTTGGCTTCTAATCCATAAACTAACTCATATGGGCTGATCCCAATTGATCTTTTGGTTGTTAGTCTATCTGCCCATAAGGCATTCACAAGCTTCTTATGCCAATTCTTCTTATTTTCCTCCAATACCTTCTTTATGATGTTCACAAGGCTTTTGTTTGATGATTCAGCAAGGCCATTTCCTTGGGGATAATATGCAGTAGAATGGCCCAAGGTAATGTGAAATTTGTGGCAGAAATTCACCATCTTCTTAGATCTGAAGGCAGCAGCATTGTCTGTTATTATTTTATCAGGACAACCAAATCTAGAAAGAATATTGGTCTCAAGGAACTGAATGATAGTGGAATCATTTGCTTGTCTGCATGGAACAACTTCAATCCATTTAGTAAAGTAGTCTGTAGCTGTTAGAATCCATCTATGTTGGCCTGAAGATGAAGGGTGAATTTCCCCAATGAAATCCAAGCCCCATTGTTGAAAAGGTCTCTCTGTTGCAATAGGCCTCAAAGGAAGTGGTAGTAATTTTCTCTTTCCCTCAAACACTTGACATTTATGACAAGAGGTAGTGAATTTCTTGACATCAGAGAAAACAGTGGGCCAATAGTAACCAGCCCTCAGTATCTTATCCACAGTGGACTTCCAATACAAGTGTCCACCACAGTCACCTGCATGAAATTCTTCCATTATTTTGTTAGTCTCTTTCTCAATTAAGCAGTTTAACAATATACCTTCATGGTTTTTCCAAAGCAAATTGCCATCCATGACACAAAATCTTGAAGCTTTCATTTTTAGGAACCTACACTTAGTTCTGGACAATCCTGGTGGAGCACACAGGTTTTGTAACACATAACATATATCAGAATACCAAGGGGATTGTTCAAAGGCTACATTGATCTTTGGAGTCGCCAGCTCCGGTTCATTGTCCAGCTGGTTTATGTCTAAGGCTTGGAAGTTTGCTTCGGTCATTAGTTTGGCCAAACCTTGCCCTTTTATTAGTTTTGTAGGTTTTATCTCAATATCAAATTCCAAGATGTTGGCAATCCATTTTCCTCTTCTACCCTCTAGGTTTTCTTGAGTGAGAATGTCTTTTACAATGGGACTTGGCACATAAGCTATAACATGGGAATAAAGGATGTAGATCCTAAAGTCTTTAATGGCCTTGACCAAAGCATAAGCTTGTTTCTCCATGATTTGATATTTCAGAGGTGCATCTCTAAGAGCTCTACTAAAGAAAGCAATGGGTTTCTCATTTCCTTGGTTATCTTTCTGTAATAAAACTGCAGCAATAGTATGCTGGGAGGCAAAAGAGAAAATGATAAATTCCCTGTCAAATTGAGGATTTGTTAAAACTGGGGTTTGGGTAAGGGCCAATTTTATGCCTTCAGAGGCTTGATTTGCTTCTACTGTCCATTTCACCTTTGAATCCTTTTTTAGCATGTTATTTAGTAATCTGATCAATTCTGCTAGGTTTGGGATAAACCTTCTCAAGAAGTTGATCTTACCCAAGAAGGCTTGCAATTCTTTGATGTTTCTTGGGTGGGGCATTTGTAAGATAGCTTGTATTCTGTCCGGGTCAATTTTTATGCCATCCTTTGAAATAATATGCCCTAACAGCTTACCTTCTTCCAAACCAAATAGAGATTTCTTGGGATTCAAGGAAATTCCATATTTCCTACATGTTAAGAAAATCTTCCTTAAGTGCTTCAAGTGTTCTTGGTCTGATTTTGAGAAAGGTGTAAGGTCATCTAAGTAAATGACAAGAAAGTCATGAACCTCCTTGGCAAAAGCAATGTCCATTGCTCTTTGAAATGTTGCACCTGCATTTTTCAATCCAAAAGGCATTTTTACATATTTGAAAGTTCCCCATGGGGTTGTGAATGCGGTTTTGTCTTGATCATCAGGGTGCACTAGGATTTGATTAAAACCTGAGAATCCATCCAGGAATGAGATCCTTGATGCTCCTACCACTCTTTGAAGGATGTGATCCATCTTAGGTAGGGGATAGTTGTCTTTGAGGGATACTTGGTTTAGGTTTCTAAGATCAACACAGAGTCTTATTTCACCAGTTTTCTTTCTTGTAGGCACTAAATTAGAAATCCAATCAGAAAACCTGATTGGTGCTATGATAGCAGCTTTAAACATTTTTTGTACCTCTTTCTCAATTGCAGGGAGAAGCATGGGGTTTATCCTTCTCAATTTTTGCTTGAATGGCTTTTGATTTGGCTTGAGAGGGATCGTGTGTTGGATAACAGAGGTGTCATAGGATTTTAAGTCCTCATAACTCCATGGAAAGACATCCTGGAACTCTTTGAAAAGGTCAATGTATTTGGGCTTCTGATCAGGAGGTAGGGATGAAAACAATTTTATTATCTTGGGATTTTCCATGGTTCCAATGTTGCATTCTTCAATGGCAGAGTTAAGGGGCTGCATTTTTGGTTTTCTTGGGACATCATTTGAATCAAAGATATCCTCCAGTGGAGTTAGGCCTGTTGGAAGAAAATTGTCTTTCAATTGTATCACTTCAGCTTCGGCATCAGCCACTTCTTCACAACTGATTTGTTGAATTTCTTGTATATTGTCTTTGTTGAAAATTGTTGGATGTAGGATTTTGTGAGCTGTCTTAGGTGATATCGGCTTGTTTTTCAGTTTACTCTGTATTTGTGATTGACTTGCTCTTTCAAGTATTTGTGATTGACTTGCTCCTTCAGTGTCAATATTTAGTCCTGCAAATTCTTGTTGCAAGGTTAAGAAATTATTTATTTGTGCATCATCTTCAAATACTTGCCAGTCTTTGACATTGTTTGGGACAGAAGGTCTGTGTTTTACCTCAGCTGTAAAGCAATGATGGGGCTCAAAAGGTAACTTGCAGGTGCTTGCAAATGTGGCCAAACTATGAGCATGCAGGTTATGGGTCCTGGGAATCTTGGTAATTTGAAATTCAGTGAAGGATTGTAGTAGTTCAGCAGCAGCAGATCTATAAGATCTCAGTCTTTTATCATTAGTAACAAAATTTCCCTTTACTTGTTGGATAATCAAGTCTGAGTCTCCCATAATGGAAACTTTTATGGCTTGTAAGGATCTTACTAGCTTAAGGCCTAGAAAGAGGGCTTCATATTCTGCCATATTGTTGGTGCATCTGAAGTTTAACCTATAGGCTCGGCCCTTTGCATGACTATTTTGTTTATTATGTATCCAAACCCCAGCTCCTGCCCCTAATTTGTTAACTGACCCATCAAATTGTAGAAACCATAGGTTCTCTTTTTCTAGGGGAGGTTTAATGACTTCTCTGTGATCTGGGATAGTGAGTTGAAGCTCTGGTTTTTCACCTCGTTTGTCTTCTAGGACAGTCTGATCATTTGATTGAATTAGCTTGATTTCTAGAGCAGCAGCTTGTTCATTAATGTCCTGATCTTGTTCAAATGTTTTGGTTTCAACATCATTATTTGTAAGACCTGTATTGTCATTGAAAAGAATATATGAGTCTATATCAGAATGAACAGCATATATGGGAAAATTTTGAGGTTTTTCTTCACTGCTGACCATGTATTTCATAAGTGTTTCTCTGTATAGTCTTTTTGGTTGCCCAAACACAGAGATGGTTGTATATGACATGTCTAGTTGTAGGGAACCTTGGAGTTTAGCCCCCCATGATCTTGATAACAGCATGCCATATTTAGGTGGGATATCAGCAACCACAACATCCATGAGAATTGTTTTATTTGGGTACTGAACAAGGGACACACATAAGTCTTTTATCAAGCCTAGACACTTGACTTGGCTGGAGTCAAATGAGAATAGGTCCTTATATGCTCTTGTAATATCTAGATTCAATCTTTCCATGACTGATTTGGGGATCAAGTTGTGAGAGGCACCTGAATCAAACATTACATTGTGTAGTATCTTATCATGAACATGTAAACTGACATAAAAAGGTAAGATACTTGCAACAGCTGTTTTTCCATCAACTTCTGGACCGAAAAGCAATTCTGGGGTGTCATCTAACACATTTACATTATCTTGATTGCGGGTTAGCTGAAGGGACTTCTTGATTTGTTGTCTATAAATGTCATGCTTGGCTAGTTCTGAAAGAGGGACAGCTACCTTCAATTTACCAATTTCAGCTTCTAAGTCAAAGGGTCTTTCAGATTGGATCTTGGTGTTGTGGGTGACAGTCTTTTCCTTGTTCACTAAGTTTTCTTCTTGATTCTTATCTTGATCTTGAAGCTTGTCCTTGTTACTGACCTCTTGAGAAGTGTTACTTGGATTGGGCTGCAAGGGTGATATAGCCATAGGCTGTTGTTCAGTTACTTCCTCAACTATTACCTCATCTGTGATTGGGCCAGTTTTGTCACTTGGTTCTGTGACAGTGGCTTTCTTAGGCTGCGGAGTGTCCTTTGTCCTGTCAGGCTGTGTCACATTTATAGTTCTGCTTCTTAGCTTATATTGTTTATGAACTTCATAAACAGCTGTGTCATATCCTTGTTTAAAGTCAAATGACTCACCTGACCTGGTTTGGAATTGTTGAATGTCATCATCTTTATGATCCTCTTGACTTAGAAAAACTTGCTGCTCATCATTCAGGCCCATCAGGTTAATGTGGGTGTCATCTGTTTGTTCATCTGAAGTGGATGCCTCAGTATAGTTTTCCTGGAAAGGAGGTCTTATGTCTGGGTCAGAACCGGTCTTGCCAACGTTTGGGTTTTGATTTCTCCTAAAGTTTGGATTCCTGTTAGGGTTATTTTGTGGTGCATCCCATGATGACTTTCTCTCAACTGATTCTACTCTGTCCCCCAATCTCTTCATGCCGGTGAGTATTGCATCCAGTTTTTGATCAAAGGCTGAGGGTTCTTCTTTGAAGGTGGTTCTCTTTTCCAATCTTGCCCCGTTTCTTTTGGAAATCAGGTTAGCTTCCACTGTGACAGCAACCTTTTGGGCTTCTTCAAGGGTTTCAGGTGCCCTTTCTTTTAACTGATATGCCATATCAGGGTCAAAACCATCAGGAAATTTGTACAAGGCCAGATCAGGGGGAGGTCTTAAATTCTGTGGTATTGCATTATATACATTATTAAATCTTGCACAATACTCCAACACGGTCTCTTGAGGACCTCGTCTGATTGTGTCATATTCACCAAGTATGTGCAGGGGATCTTTCTTCTTCTCCCATCTATTAGTAAAAGCTTGATAAAGGTCATCAGGGGTTGTTATGGTATTTGCAGCCAGTGATCTAAACCAAGTTCTTACATCCCCTATGAGGCTCTGAACAAAGACTCTCATTCTCACACTGTCATCATCAATTTCATAGTTCTCAAAGTGGTCTTGCATCCTTCTGGCATGCTTAATTGCTGTGAAAGGGCCAGTGGAGTCAAAATATGAGATCTTGGATTGATAGTCCTGAGGTAGAGCTGGAGCATTGGCAGGTAACTGCAGGGGAGCATATCTGTTAGCCATATTTGCAGGATTTATTGGGTTGACAGGGATGACTGGGATAGCATGAATGACTGGTATAACAGGGGTGGTGGGAAAGGTGGAGACTAGAGTGTTGGTCAAGGGAATACGTGCAGTGGATGGAGGTGTCAAAGGAGGGCTTTGAGATGTGGCTGGTGAACTAGGGGAACCAAGGGTAGACCGAAATAAAACCTTGATTGGAGTTGGAACAGGGTTTGGATGAGCTGTCTCAGGACTTGAGTCAGCAAGGGTCTCCTGTTCCCGCTGCTTCCTAATGAACTTGGGGATGGTATTAGGATTTTCAAAAATAGCTGGTGGATTGGGGTCAGGGTTTGACCTAGTGTGTCTAGTTTCCCTTCTAGGAGCCAGCTTCTGAAATTGTTTTTTGATATTTTTAGGATATTTTTAGAACTGTTTCAAGGGATTGCTCAAACTTTTAGAACCACTGTCTATTGACAGACAACAGTTGAAAAATAAGATGGTCCCCAGCGGAGTCGCCAATTATGTTAACACCCAGGTTGTTCCCTTTGACTCCCAAGGGAATACGGCCAGGGTAACCACTAACCAATCCTTGGATTACAGCTCCTAGACAAACTGTAGTCAAAGAGGGCTCTCTCTTTATGATTTGTCTCTGTTCTGATAGTATTTTAGGCTAGCTGTGATGTTCAGGTTTTGGTTTTATGTTTTGGTTGAGGGATGTCTTCTGCATCTAAGGTGTAAGTTTTCAGGCAGTATTAGTCCATTGGGCAATGGATTCTGTGGCTACAGGTTATCTGAAATATTGAGTTGAGTTACTGAAATTACAGGGCCATTTAAATACTTCATGAAACAAATTTGAAATTGTGATGGTGAAGTGTGTATTAACCAGTGGAAGGCAATTAAGAATTTTCCACTAGGCTGGGTGTGAGAAAGAGATATGTTGCACAGGAGCAAACTTGAATTCCTGAAACAACAGTCACTATGAAAGCATACAGTTTGAAAGTGCAGCAATTAAGAATTACACCTTTATAATTGTAACTGAAGAAAACATTAATAATAGCATAGATTGAGTCTAGGGTAATCTGTGATTAAATCCTAGAACTATTCTTTTTCTTTGCCATTAACTATAAAACACAGAACATGGATGAGCTATGAAAAGATGACAAAACACATAACTAAGAGTTTGAAGAAAACTTATTGATTCATGAAACACGCAAGAATCCTGTAACATTCAGCCAAACACCACAATGACTCAGATAACACAGAGCTTTGGAAATTCCATCAGCTTTTGTATTAATAGTCTGGAAATTTAAAGCATAAGAAACTCTTGAAGAGAGATCAACAACCACCCCTGCAAACTTATGCGAGGGGGTATATATACAAACGCTCATACAAAATATCTGAAGCGTTGAGTCATCTGAGAAATGAATACGTTCACCAACTTTTCAAGATAGTAGATAAGAAAGTTATTACATCATTGAATACAAAATAAATGCTCTTTATATCTGTCAGGAGATACTTTTACCTTTGGAGGCCACTTAGTCGGTCTGAACGTTCTACTTTAATGCTGGAAATGTGCCTTTATGGCTGTTGTGCTGTAGCTTTTCGGCCCTGTTACCTGTTAGCTGTTAATCTTGCTTTGTTGGCCGAATATGATCTGCTGAGTTGGCTCAGCCCTTCCCTTTTCATGCATGCTGATTTTACTAAGTTTTCCTGTGCATGCCAACTTGTATTTTTGATGAGAAAACTTAGTGAATGGCTTCCTGGTCTATAAGATCATTTGTATTGCCTTAGTCGACCATTCCTGTGTGGGCAATTGATGTCTAAGAATTGCCTCTAATGTCTCATCTTCCTCTGTGTATTTGTAGAAGGTGGGAGGCACTTCAAACAGATGTTTAATTCCATTCATTATAAAGAATAAATTCTCTACCCTGTTGAAGAGACTTTGTCCTGTTGCTGGCCCTGTTTCCTCTGAGTTGCTGGGCCTTTCAGTGATCTGATTTGTGGCGAATGTGTTGACCCTCTTGGCATACTACTCATGAGTAAGTAGTCTTCCTGCGCTGTTCAGTAAACCAGGGAGACCTCTGTTTTGCAATGACACAAATTTGTCCTGGAATCTATTGACCTCTGTCTGCATGTCCTAGGTCCTTCTTTCTAGTGTCTGCACCAAGCTTCTTAGTGTTAGGACCCTCTTTATTAACAAAATAGTCTCAGTCCTGTTGGAGATTCCAATAGTTGCTAATTGAGCACTTGTTCTGTTGCTAAGCACATTGATCATTCTATTGGCAACCTCAGGCATATTGCCTAGAGATGCCCTTGGTCTCTGGATTTCCCTCTGTGCTTTTGTAATGAGCTCCAACTGCTCATGAATTGTCTCAATATATTGCCTTTGGTCAGTAATGGATTGGCCAATGTTGGCCCATAAGACTATCTTGAGCTCAGCTGTCACTTTATCCAGTGTGAGCTCCTTCTCCAGCTCCTTTATCCTGTCTTTGAGGGCTTTTATTTCCCTGCCCTTTTCTACCACAGTCTGTTTGGATTTATCATATCTTTCATTTAGCTTGGCTAGACTCTCCCTGGCCTCATTTAGCTCTGCCATTTGGGCTTCTAGGGCTTGTATTTCATTCTTGAGCTTCTGCATGTCCAGGCTTGGAGCCTGCTCTGTTGTTGTTGGTGCAGTTGCTGATGTAGATGGTGCTGTCTTTTCAGTAGGAGGAGCTGTGGTCTGAGGAGGTTCCTCCAGGTTAATTATTTCTGGAAGAGGCTGAGATGATTGACCTCCTTCCTTTTGCTATAATGATGCTTGCAATGCTGCCTGTGCAGCCTCTGATTCTCCCAACTTTTCTTGAGTCTGGATCAGCTGTTTGTATAAAGACACCAGCAAAGTTGTGGCATCTTGATCATGTCTCAGCTGGGCAACTTCTTCCATTTGAGGGTGAATAGTTGCTGGGATTTTGATCTTTTTCCTCAAAGTTGCCATGTCTGCATCCCTCAATTTCAATATTTCTTGTATGCCCTTGATGTCCTTGGGGTTATGCCCAATCTCTATGATTATATCTTCTAAGGCCCTGATCCTGTTGTCCTTTGCTTGAGAGGATGCTCTCTCCAACTCAAGTTGGGCAGCTGTATTATTTAGGCTATTTTCTAGCATATAATTATCCAATGTCTTATCTGCCAAGGAGGCATACACCATCTCACCCGTTTGTTTGTGCAATTCGATTTTGTCCATTGGGTGGATGTCCTTGGAAAGGACCTCAAGATTGGTCCTCAAGTAGTCTGAAGGGGACTGTGGTTGCAATGCAGTTGGCATGAAGTGACTCATGATCATTTTGCCTTCATTAACATCATATGCAGACATGAGTCTTTGCTGGTTGGTGGGAGCCATTTTCAACAAATGATTATATAGTTGTATCTTTATTGGCTCATTCCTCCTCTTTATGTCAATGAACTGTTGTTTGATGCTCAGTTCACCTTCTCTCTGCTGGCTTGAGAAGCTGACTTCTCCTCCCATTATCCTCTCTTGTTCCTGCTGGAAGGAACTTGCTGAGGCCTCCAGACTTGGTGGGCCCATGCCCAAAGATTGCACCAAAGGCATTTCCTCTTCTAAAAGGGGATTCATTTTGTGTCTTTTCTCCCCTTGAGTCGTTGTTGTTGTGAGGGGAGTCTCTCTGTCCCTCTTTCTGCTTATGTCTTCTTTTTGTGGGGTTTGGAGGACTGAGGCCTCCACTGTTGTCTCTTGCCTAGGAGGCACCGTGTCCTGAGCCTGCTGCTCAGTGGAAATTGTGGCTTCAGCTGCCTTTTCTTGTTGTAATGGCTGCTCTTTCTCTTGCTGCCCCTCTTGTTGTTGTTGTACCTGTTGTTGCTGCTGTGCCTCCTCATGAGGTGGTTGTTCTGGTTCCATCTCCTTTTCTTTGCCTTTGCTTGAGGTTTGCTCAGTAGCTTTAACCGCTTGCTGATTTGCTGTGGAAGAAGATGCAGCTGCTCCCACTTGAGTGCTTGGAAGAGTAAACACCTGTGCACAAAGCTCCAAGTCAGCCATCTTTTGGATATTTCTAACTGCTCTTTGATTTAATTCTTCTTGTGTAGCAGCCTCCTCTAAGGTTCCCCTCCTCCATTTTACTTGATTTGCATATTTTTCTATGTGAGGCAACCTTACATGGTCATAACCAGACAACCTATACTTGACCCTTCTTAAAGTTATGAAGTGATTGGGGTCATAAGGTTTCCAAAGGAAACTGGTCTGTAGGCCAAGGGATCCTAACATGCTGTCGGCTTCCTGCCAACCTTCCTCCCTTTTGTTGTAGATGAAGTGGCCTAATTGGTTTCTGACCTTGAGTTGTGCTTTCTTGCCTCTGCCTGAAAAGTGCAGCACATCAGCATTCCCAAATTGCCTGAAGTATTCCAGGGAAAACAATCTCATGGGCACATATCTGGGCAATCTGTATGGGGGTAGCTCACACCCATATATTCTGATGACTGTGTGGTGCTGGTAATAATACCAATCCCCGATGCTGTATGCCTTGGACAGCTGAAGAATCCTCTGCATCTCATCAGTTAGCCTAGGAGGAGGTGAGCTCATGAGCAGAGACATGGCTGGGTGGATGAAGAGGTCTATAAATTCACAATAAGTGTATGGAGAAACAAATATGCAGTGGAAAGCAGAGGACCAATACATCACTGACCTTGGATTTCCTTGTGCATCCACTCTCTTTATAGAAAAGTGGAACTTCTCATGTTGATAATACAAAATCAAGTGGTAGATGTAGGAGGTGTATCTGAACACCCTTTCTCTTGGTAAGTTCATCAATTGCTCATGTATTTTGTCAGATATGTAAGTGGCATAGTCATAGCAGATTGGAGACTTGCCAGGGGCAAACATGAGCATCATCACCAGCACAGTCTCATCAACAAACTCAATAGAATTATAGCCCAGAATGGGACTGATCATATCTACAAGGTCCCTGCCCAATTGGTTGAGGTAAACATGAGAGATGGGAGGGTACTTCACGGTGTTAGACCCTATGTACAACTGATTTAGTTTGGTGATCTGGGCATCTGTCAACTTGGCTCCTTGCTTTATCAGATCAGCCAGTGATAAAGGGACTAATTTCTTCTCAGTTTTGAAATGGAGAATCTCTCTGATGGCTTCAGGGGTGACATAGAAAACCACTGAGCCTGAAGGGCCAATCATAGCCCTTTGAGTGGCGTCGTAGGATTCAGCACATAAGTGGATTAGGTCAGGAAACTGGTTGACCTGAGGGAGTTTGAATAGAGGGAGGAAAGAATCCCAAATGCCCAATACATCTGTTCCAACCTCATGTTTAATCCTCAACTCATTCAGCAAATGAATGTGGTACTTGATGTGCATTAGCATTTCTTCTGCTATCTGATAATCCAGGTCTGCTAGAGGCTGCCAATCCAATTGTCTCTGAGGGGCATTTAAAGGAGCAATGTTCAATGCTACAGGAGCTACAGGTGGATCCATGGTTACTTTTAGGATTTCTGTTGTTTATAAACTGGTGTTATTGTGCAGAGAAACACCAAAGAGTTTTATTTGAACAGAAAGGTAAATTACTGAGGAACAGAGGATAAATGGTCAATTGCAGCAATTGAAATACTGCTTAAAGTATGGATAAGATAAATGCCTGGCCTTAAACTCTTTTTCTCAGCCAAAGGGTGCAATTTGGATTTCCCGTTCACGACTGCGCGAACAGAATGCAGGTTTTGGTAACAACTCGGGCAAACAAGGCTCAGCAGGTGAATTTCTTCATTACAGGTGCAAAAGGAGACCAGGCACAGGGGATTTGCCGGTGAATTATATGTTTTTTCACTGTTTTAAGCTATTTTTGGCGATTTACGGACAAAACCAGGCGCAGGAGGGATTCATAAGGATAAATACCTGGTATACTGTGAGCAATGGTCATGAATGCAGGTGGAAATGGCGCGCCAGTGGTTTCCAGGTCGAATTCAACAGGTTGGCGTGCGGTTGGACGTGAAAAACATGCAGAGAAAAGAACAGTCGTTTTTTCCAAAAGTGCAAAAAACGTGAAATTTTGGCCAAAATATGGATTTTCAGAACATTGGCGCTTTTTTTGGATGACGTCATCAGGTGGGGTCAAGGTCGGATGATGTCAGCATGACGTCATCGGGTGACGTGGCGGCACAAGAGGGGTCCATGGGGATGGTGAGGTGGCAGATAGGTGGAGCAAATGGCGGACAGGGCGCTGACAGGGTGATGACACTGGCAGTGACGCTGGCAGTGACGCTGGCAAGCGGGTTCACCGAAATCGGAAATGGTTAGCGGTTTTATATCGCACCGCCTTCCATACGGAAGCGGAAATGTCAGAAGTACCTCCGATACGATGCGAGGGTGACGCGTGGCAGAGGCCTGACGTCATCCTCTGACAAATATCGGAAGCTATTCTTCGGACGTCGGAGCCGCTCCGATATTCATGTAGGCCGTCGAATGAAAAGGGCCCGATCCGACGGTCGACGAATCGTTGAGCTGGCCGGACGATACGGATGCGGGCGGGATTAAAATAATATTTCTTTTGATATTTGCGCCCGACGGGAACCTTTGGAAATTGGCGGATTTTCATGGTTTTTTCAATGTTTTTTATAAAAAGGCGGATAGCGCTAAGACTTTGGGTAAATGAAAAAAAGTGGGTGTTTATATGTATTTTGCAAATGAAGCGGGTTAGGGGTACAAAATGGGGTTTTTGCAAGGTTTTTAGCATATGAAGGGTTTAAATGGCTTGGATAACTTCTGAAGGGAAAAGAGGGGTAAGGCTTAGGGTTCTCAAATTGACCAGATGTCAATTTAATCCCTAACAGTGAACATATGGCTATAATGCCAAGGGGAGGGATATTTATACAATGCTTGGGGTTAATACACCATAGTGTTAAAATAGTAGGGAAAGGGTAACATAGGGGATTTAGATAATAGAAGTTAGGGGTTAATATGGATGGAAAAGGCGAATGAGGAGTGAAATCACTAAGTTTATGTGAAGATAACTTAGCTTAGGGAGTAGATCAAAATGAAAAGATTTTTAGACAAGAAATGTGGCTTTTAAAGGAATAAGAACCACCATAAAACCTCAAATTCTTCCATGAATCTCAACTGATGAAGGGATGTTAGTAATGAATGTGAAAGGGGAAAATGTGAAGTTAGACATGCTCCTTTGCTTTGCTGCAACATGATGGAGAAGAAGACCTTCTCAATCCATTGATTTTCCTTTGTGAATAGGTTAGCACACATTCAATTGTAAGGAATGACATTTCTGCAACCCCATCTGCATACCCATCTACTTGCCTAGCATTTTTTGTTTCTTCTTGGAGGGTGCACTTAGACTTGCAGACCCTTATTTGCCTTTTCTTTTCTCTTGGCTTTTTCTTTTGATTTTCTATCTAGAATTACCCTTATTGCTTCCAAGGTCCCAGATTAAGCAGTTGGGAACCTTAATTCTCTACCTAAGCTACTGGTCTGCCAAGATTAAACAGTTTGGATAGACTTCTTTCTCTATTCTACAACAGAAAATTAAAACATGGCATGATCCAGATTAGGCTGTTGGACCATCCATCAAAACTTAGTCACCATAAAGCTATATACACACCTTGTCTTCTCTTGGAAATATGGGATCTTTGCATCATCAAAGAAGAGCATATTTGGAAGTTTCTTTGCCAATCATGAAATATGAAACCTATTGATATAGGTAGCTAACATACACCACCACCAATTTCACCATCTTCACCCGCTCTTCACCCACACCACCTTTGCCACCACCACAGTTCAATATGGCAAGCGCGATAAAGTTGTCGGTGTTCAAGGGAGTAGGGAATGAAGATCCAGACCAGTTTTGGTTCATGGTAAGGGCTCCATGGGAGGCGTAGGGGGTCACAGATGACAACATAAACAAAGCAACACTGGTCAGCGCTCTACAGGATCAAACACTGACATGGTACATTAAGCATTCCAATAAAAATTTGAACATAGGGATCGTGATATTCAAGATGTGCTGAACAAATAATTTAGCAGGCCAAAATCAGAGACAGGGTCGATCATTGGGTTTAAGGAAATCGCGATGCTTCCAAGCAAGACCACCCAGGAGCTCGATCAGAGACTGAAGTGTACAATTCATGAAGCCAATATGACCATGACGGATGGGCAACACTATGCATGGTTTGTAGCATCTCTAACATTGCATCTAAGGAACGCGTTGTCACAAAAAAAGCTAACCACTCAGGCCAAGGCCTTGAAGATCGCGATGAGACTGCACAAGACCCCGATACAAGATCCAAACCTTGGAGTTCAACAAATACACGGACAGTTGAAAAACTTGTGCCTTGAAATGCAGAGTTTGAAACAAGACAAGATGGCTCACCGAGAAGCGTGCAAGAAGGTATGGTGTGTAAAGTGCAAAGGCCAGGGACATGACAAGGACCATTGTCCAGTCTTTGCAAACTACGTGGTGGGAGGAGGACCAATGCCATTGAGACCAGAGGCCCAAGCAAGACTAAGCGCGGCTCCTGCATTATGGTGCACGATTTGGTAGATAAGAGTGAAGCATGCTATGGATAACTGCCATCTATTACAGAAGTATATGCAGAATTCCCACCAGCTATTCTGTAATTTCCGCAGATCAGTCAGACATGATGAGCGCACCTATAGAAGTTATGAACTGATGATGGATAAGAATCCTACCTACAAAGTTCAGACCGAAACACGGTCCATCAATCAAAATGTAGGGATGGCGCACACTGTATTTTAGGGGCGCGGACAAGGTCAAGGTGGAATGGGACCAAGAAGAGGTCATGTACAATTGATATGTTACAATTGCGAAGGGACATGGCATTATGCCCACGATTGTACAAATCCAATGAGACCATAATGCTTATATTGTACCCATTTTGATCATGAGAAGGAGGACTATCCCACGCTGATATCGAGGTTGCATGATAAAGGAGCACCCCAGCCTCCCTTGACTCAGAGCCTGCAAATGATGAGAACTAAACTACATGAGGAAGACCCAAATGTAAATATCATGCTCTGAAGTTGTATCACAATAGGAGATGACAAAGGCAAGTAGCCCGAAGAGAGTGCCTGGGTTTGCAAGGCTCCAAAAAGAGAACCAAAATTTGATTTAGAGCATGCTAAGGAGACATTCATGGAAGCTAAGAAGAGCTTCGCGGATGCCTCCACTTCAGGAAGTAAAGACAAACTAGAACCAAAAATGGACCTATCAATGCTCACTACATTCTTGGAGACATGCATGAAGCTATTACGCGACAACAAGGCCATGAAAGGGCTACAAGAACTCATCACTAGATGTGCTGGGACCACACTAGGAGAACTACATGTAGTTCGGAAGCTCAGGAAGCACACAACATGAACTGAAAGACAGATGAGATTGACCATGCAGATTGGGGAATATGAGATGGATCAAGTGATTTTGGATCTAGGCTCAGACGTGAACATCCTGCCAAAGCAGACATGGGAGCGCATGGGCAAGCCTGAACTACAATGGTCTCCTATTCAATTGTGAATGGCGAACAAGAAAAAGATCCTACCTATGGGAATATTGCATAGAATAATGCTAGATATCGAAGGTGCAAGCATGCTAGTATATTTCAAAGTGATAAAGATTGTTGACTACAACAATCCCTATCTCACACTACTAGGAATAGATTGGGCACCTGACACGAATGGAGTGATAAATCTAAAGAAGAAAAAGATGATTATTGAGAAAAAGTCACTGCGCGTAGTGGTACCTTTACACCCTGCAAAAGGATCGCGCTACACAGAGCCAGTGCATGACTATGATAGTGACGACAATCTAGACTGTATCTACAAGATAACCACGCAGGAGTAAGACTAGGTAAATCCAACAGCGGATGGCAAAATCTCCTGGGAGCACGAAAGCTCCAACACCTCAGATTTGGACGAGGAAATATGACGATGGCAGAACCGATTACATGAGGTAACCATGCTTAACTTTAAGATGATGACAAGGTCACCACACTGCGTGGTAACAGAGGTAAGAGATCTGCCTATGTATGACAGGTTGAGTGAGGTGGATGATTTCCTGAACAAATTTGAAAAAGAAATACCAAAACAACAACGTTTCGATGCTCTAAAATGGGTATTGCACTTTACACCCGCAAGATTGTGGGGTATGCACCAAAGAAGTTTTGAGGACTAGCACGAATGTGGAAGGATGATCTGCATGCAGTTTGGGACACCTCAGATGCAGCTAATAGACAAGCATGACAGATGAGATGATCCACGTGCACACCTCGCAAAACGGACCAAGGTCTACGGGGAAGAGCCACAACCTGAGTGGGTGCACCTGTTCTGTCATACCCTGGATACCATATCCATGAATTGGTATACCAAGACAGAGCTCTGCCATGGCACAAGCGAATGGGATATCTTGCGTGAAGGATTCTTGTTAACCTTCACATTTGAGGATCGTTGGTCGGATATTGTTGATGATGAGCTACAAGCAATAAAAGCAGCTATCTTCAAAATACCCTAGGAGCCAATGAAAGTGCTTTAGCTGAAATGGGTGATCCAACTGAGCTGTGCGCTAGAGTGTTACAACGTAAACATCGAGGAGGACAATGAAGATCCATGAAAAATTAATATTCCAAAAATTGAAGGCTATCGTGAGGTCCAAGGATCATTGATTGAAGATCTTGACATCACCGTGCCAGTGAAAATGAAGCAGGTAAACATTAGGACAGAGGCCAAACTGAAGTATGCAACGCTTGGTGACTATTAGGATGATGCCATGGTGGATAAGGTCACTGAGTTACTCCGTGAGTACCAAGACTTATTCCTGACCAGGATTACAGACTTAAAGGGGATCGTTGGTGATTTAGGGATGACGAAGATCACCCTAAAACCCGACGCGAAGCCGGTTAATCAGAGGCCTTACCGCTTAAATCCGAAGGACAAGGAAAAGTTCTGCATAGAACTAGACAAAATTCTCACAGCCGGAATTATTGAGCTGGTGGAAGAATCCGACTAGGTAAGCCCTATGGTAGTGTAAGAGAAAAAGAAGAATATGCATGGACCTTAGGAAGTTGAAGGATGCCTACATACACAACCCATTCCCAACCCCATTCATGGATGAAGTATTAGAAAATGTTGGCAAGCAAGAAACATGTTCTTTCACCATTGGGTTCTCAGGGTACCACCAGATCAAAATCGTGCTAAAAGACAAAAGCAAGACCACCTTCGCCACTAAGTGGGGTTGCCTTCAATACACCATCATGCCGTTTGGGTTAAAAAACGCGCTAGCCATCTTTTCGCGCATAGTTGTTGTTGCCTTCAAAGAATATATCAACAAATTCATGGAGGTCTATCTAGATGATTGGACTGTATTTGGATTGGTTAAGCGCCACGTAACAAGCTTACGGTTGATGTTGGATACTTTCCGAAAACACCAAATTGCGTTGAACCTTAAGAAGTGTACATTCCCTGTTCCCTTTGGGAACCTACTAGGACATGTGGTATGCAAACAAGGACTATTGGTAGACCCTGCGAAGATTGCAGTAATTTTGAATTTGGAAGCACCATGAAGTGCTAAATAGTTGCACGCTACCTTGGGACACACAGGGTACTACATGAAGTTCATCAAAAGCTATGCCTAGATCACCACGCCGGAGGAGAAACTATTGAAAAAGGATGTCACGTTCAACTGGAATGATGATTGCATGAGGAGCCTGGATGTCCTAAAGGAGAAATTGGCTTCCGCCCCAATCCTGGTGTTCCCAAAATGGGATGTGGAGTTTCATGTCCATGTTGATGTGTCATGTATAGTGCTAGGAGCGGTGCTCACACAAGAGGGCGGAGAGGGCTTGGATCACCCTATCACGTTTACAAGTTGTAGATTGTCCAAAGTTGAAAAGACCTATTCCACCACCGAGCGCAAGGGATTGGCTATGGTGTACGTGCTCCAAAAATACCAGCACTACTTACTAGGAGGACATTTCAAGATGTATACAGACCATTCTGCACTAAAGTACTTTGTCAATAAGACTGTTTTGGGGGGGCACATATGTAGGTGGCTCATATTGTTCCAAGAATATGACTTTTAGGTCATGGTAAAACCTAGACACCTGAATGCACGACCTCATCACTTGTCGCGTATTGAGACGAGCGAGGAACCTACTAGTTTGGAGGAAGGATTACCTAATGCACAACTCTTTCTTGTGTGTGTTGCGGATGCACACTTCAAAGATATAATCCACTTTCTAACAATAGGGACTGCGCCGAAGGAATACTCCATCCAACAGAAGAAGGAATTGGTGGTGCACGCAGTGAATTTTTTTGTCATCGCAGGGCACCTATACAAAATGGGAAACTATGAGATACTACGAAGGTACATACATGAATTTGAATGAAGTCATATCCTCATGGAAGCACATGGGGGTGTTGCAGGAGGACACTATGCAGGGTTGTGGTGGCCAACCCTTCATTAGGATTCAAAAGCACACTGTAAGGCCTGCGATATATGTCAAAGGACTGGTAAACCAACGCGAAGGAAGGAGATGCCTTTGAATCCAAAAATGACATTGTAGCCCTTCGAAAAGTTGGAAATCGATGTTGTGGGACCTATCAAACCTTAGGGAAAAATAAGCGCGCAATACATGATCATCGCGACTAAGTACCAGACTCGCTGGGCAAAAGCACAGCCGGTCAAAGACTGTGTGACCGCTACAGCTACGAAGTTTTTGTTTGAACATGTGTTGACTTGATTTGGCTATCCAAAAATCTTATAGAGCAATCGTGGTACACATTTCCTGAACGAAACCATCAACGCTCTCATAAAAGAACCCCCCCAAGGTATGTTTTAGGACTCAAAGCCCAAGTTTTAACCGAATCTTATTGTAAAAACTGTGCGAATTGTGGGCGCGGGGTGCGAAAGTATGATAGAGTCACAGGGTTGTCTGCCCTAGTTTTGTAATGTCATGTTGGCTAGATATACGTACCCATGGTCCGTGGACCATGGGATTGTAGAAATAGAGTGATGATCTAACTGTAAAAGAGATAGTGAAGAAGTAGGAAAGAGTCTAAGTGATTGAGTCACAATTTGAAGTGTGTCTTTGGGTCATAAAGTAGGAGAAGGCTCTCCAGCTAAGTGCATAATGGCCTAATAGTCCACGGCTGAGTGTGCAGGGCGAAGTTGAGTTTGTAACCGAGGAATGAATTAATAAAGAGAAGTTTTGTTATAACTCTATGTGTCTGTACTTGGGCTAATGAATGATTGATATAATTTGCAAATATACTATTTATTTACTGCGCCCACATGTATGAATGGTTTATTTTGTTATGTATCACTTAAAGCACTAAAGCAAGAAAAACAAATTAACTAAAATTGCATACCATTAAGGTCTTGGGTAATAACGCAGAGTGCGACGTTCAGCCCTAGAGTAGGGATGCGCGAAGGCATTATATCAAGTTGCAAAGTGCGGGAAAGTGCACGAAGCAACCTGCATGCAAGGTTAAACCATGAACTAGTTGAACTCATCAAACATTTCCATGGTGCAGAAACCTTGTTCTAGCACCCTCCCATACTACTTTGGGTGAGGCCTCACTCTGCGTTCCGTGGAATGTTGCCGAAAGGGCTAGTAGTACCAGGACTTATTTGGCTAAATTAACTCTGAACTTGGTTCAGGCCCCAACCAACCAACAATGATAAAGCGCACACACATTCGATATAAACTCCATATATATATATATATATATATATATATATATATATATATGGAGTTGATATGGAATGTGTGCACCATTTCTATATGGCGTAGTCTAACTTATAGATGGCGTATTCTTTTTCACCAGAATCTAGCGATACAATTTCAAGTAAGATTCTGGTATTTTGTTTTTTAAAATACATTTTTGAATGCATAGATCGATTCAACACCATGGAAAACCTCTGAGGCACTCAAATTTTATATATTAAACAACTTAGATTGATGTTTTTATAAATGTCACCTAGATTTGGGTTAAAATTAACCAGAAAATAATGCTCTCAAAAGGAAGTTTCATCAATAGGTTAGACTATGAATTTGTACCTTCTAACTTATTTAGATAGATAACTCATTATGGTAGTTAAATATTCAAATGAATTTAGGTGAAAGGACACCTTATGTGACCTATACTTTTATCCTATATCTATTAGCACTCATTAAATGTGGTCCTATCCAAAATTCTTTTAAGTGGGGATGCTTGTCACTATTTTGTCATGAGAGATTATGAGAAATGAACAAGTAGTTAAAGTAATAAAGTTATAATGTTGCCTAATGTTGTCTTGCATGCAAGATTGGAACATTAACATTGTTATGTTGTTTGAGTAATACAAAGGTTACTTTGTCCTAAATTTATTTTTCCCTACATTATCTATGTCTAGGTTCATATATGATTGTAACTCTTTCACTAGATGACATAAAATATATGATCCTAGACTCCATTTTGATCCTAAATATCCATTAGGGGGACTGATTATATGATACTACGATCCATTGTGAACATTATATTAAATTCCAATTGTGTATGTGGTACTTGTCAAATCTCCTTCAAAGTCTAAAATTCGACCACTCCTTCTCCTTACATCCATATTTGATGGTTCATGAAGCTTGCTTAAAATTTGTGAGTCAATGCAACTTTATTCTTGGAACTAGTTGATTAGACCTTTTTTATTATGAAGGGAAAAAAGGGTTGTAGTGTACCTAATTATCCATTTCACTATATAAGGAAGACAAAGTTGCTAGATAAACAATTGTTGAATTTATCTCCTTCTAAAGAGACTAATGAAATTCAAAGGTTTTTCATTGAATTTATCTAAGTATTCATTGTGATTCCTACAAAGATCCTTGGTACAACCCATGCAAAGGGGATCAATCTATATAAAACTTTATCCATCTTGCAAGGTTATATGAATCTTGATTTTTTCACTTGTTGATAGTATCTAGTATAAAAAAATGTTTGTGCTACATATTGTAGTTTATATATTTCATTATTAGAACCAAATCAATTATTCTAAATTTAAATGATGCAATTCTTACATGTAGTAGAATGATGTAAAGGATCTCTTCAATTGTAATGTGAAGAGTATATTTTTTAGCACTGAAACCTTCATATAACTAACTTATTTTGGGTATGTAATTATGAAGGCCAAAGAAATTTTAATAACTAAAATATCAAAGGCAATGGAAGAAAGAAGGAACATTTAGTAGTAGTCCATCCTAATATGTTGGCACAATTCCTTGAAAAAGAGTTGCACACAAAAAATTACTTTGTTTTCCATTACAAATGGTAAATTTTATGCATTTTTCAACACAATCTTGCTTTGTGTGATTTGTGCCCTCCTCGATATTTTACATTCCATATATATATGTCTTGTTTGTTATGGTTTTGGTTATTTCATGCATTTTCTAAAATGTTTCAAGTTGTTTAAGGATTCACACACTATTTCTGTATCATGTCATGCCTTATTATAACAAGATAAAACTTGGTGTTGCCCAAGTTTTTTGTATATGTTATAGGTTAAGTAGCATAGTAATTTCCCACAGAAGAAAGCAATATTTCGGGAGTAGAGATATTATTAGGAAAATATTGATGTGAAAGACGATGGAGATTTTTCATTCTATATTTCAAATTTATCATTTATACATAGAGAGGAAGAAAATCATTTTCCCAAAGTAATGAAAATTGAAGTAGATAGGTTCATTCTAGCCCACAAATGTCTATTATGTGAGCTAGGAGGTGACATCAACTTCACATGGTAGACCTATATGGAAACAACGTAAACATCGCATATATGGTAAACACAAGTATTCATTTATGTTCATGACAATGTATCATCACTAACTATTTATTCTTAATCCAACAACCCATTGCTCTATCTCCTTGAACTACTAAAATGTAGAATAAATAAATGGACTTGGTGAAGGCCATTTTTTTTAATTCATCCTACATTGTCAAGTAATCCAATGGCAATAATGGAACAATTATTCTCTTAGAATTTTTCTTTTCATAAAATGATCAAGATTGTAATATTCTCTATGGTCATACGTGCATTTAAAATACCCACACTAAGTTCTTAACCATATTCTCAAACAAAAACAACAAGGCTATTATCAATATTTAACATTTAGTTAATTTTACTTGCAAATGAAAACATGGTTTTTCCTAGTGTACATTCAACTATGACAACCCAACAACCATCGAACACACTCTTCTCATCTTTAGAAATTCACTTATGGGTCCCCTACTTGAAATATATGATAGTTATGATTAATTTTCAGTGAAAATGGTAAGTAAAACGGTAAAACACATTTGATTTGATTTAACACACTAAAAATAAATTTACTCAAATCTTTACCATTTTCAAGTCGCACATATACTGAATCGGATGTCAAACAACTACCAAATTAAGTTTTGGTGCGAGCGGATGTCAAACATATATTAAATTAAATTTTTTACACCCCTTATTAATATGTATTTTCCAGTGAAACCCATGAGCCAGACTGAAAATGGGGACGGGCCGGAGCATTTTCATGTTTCAGATTACCGTCAGATTTCTGAAATTGGCGTCAAAATCACTGTATCTTCTTACAGTCGGTACTTTAAAACATAGATCGTTGAGAATTAATTTTAAACTGGATCTTAGCTGGTTAATTTTTCAATTTGTAGTAAAATTCTCCCAGATCTTGCCGAGCTCCGCGTCCAGGAGTAGTTGTACGTTTTTTCTTTGGGAATTTTCTGCTATTGCACTAGAAAAAGGATGCTTATTTTTCCAAGTATCAAATCTCCGGACTTCGAAATAAAATTTCTACAATTGGGTTCTTCAGGGGTTTAATTTTCTCCTATATTCAATTCTAACATCGTAGTGTGCTGAAATAAATCACGACAATAACCTATAGAAAAATACACAGTGCTATAGTTTAGTGAAATTGAGCATGAGATGAATATCTCTGGTTGGTTGCTTATATTGAACAATAAGAGATAGATCTGAAAAAAACTAGAAGGATTTGCCCAACTTTTTGTATATGGGATTTAGCCCTCAACAAACCAAATGATCTTCCAAAAAATGTTCTGTCACCTAGCCCATACAATTAGGCTCTACTTTGAAGTTATCCAAAAACCACTTAAAGAGATTCATATAGAAATTTAAAGGAGCCTTCCATAGATTAGAAAAAGAATTTCTCTGATCCTTGTCAAGGAACCCCAAGAATGTGAGGCAGGAGCGACGCTTTTCCTTGAGACATCAAATTACTTGTTATTAAAATAAACTACAAGAGAAGATTCCAATAAACATGCATTTTTCAATTTGCATTTTTCTAGGTTTATTCTAGCTGATTTTTCTTACACAGTAAATAAATGAGACTACCGATATTAACATGCAGATATCGCATTGGTTGTGGTGAATGAATTTTTACAATAAGGAATTTCGGTAGAGTGGATCATTTTAAGCTGACCCTAGCAGGACTTCCACCAACATAATTCCCCTCCACAAGCTCTCAATCATCAGGCCCTCATTTGGATGGTTGGATAACAGGTAATTGATACCTGGAAGTAACCCAACTGAAGGCAAAATTGAGGAGCCTCATCTTATCGGATCGAGCATTCCTTCAGCCTCAATGGGGAAAGAGAGATAGGTAAATCTCTTGAAATCGGTACCTCCTCTACCATCCATTCCTGGGAATAAATCCTCCATTTTCTATCTCATCCCTCGATTGGAAGTTAGCCCAACTAAAGCTAGTATTCCCATTCCAATAGAAATTTATCTTTATATCTATTTCTCCTATCCTATGCCTATCTTCGTGGGTGAGAAATATGAATCGATCATTTATACTGTCAATCAAAGGAATTGAATGAAAGTGGAGAAGTGGAGAGTCTCGATCTGGTAGAAGAAACAATAGCTATAGCTGTAGGGAGTGATATCTGAATGTTCGTAAGCATGATTTTGACCTTAGTGCATGGGCGCCCCGTAACACCCCTTGATAGCGTACCTCCTTCGACATCTTCTTTACATGGAACTTAGACCTGGCGACCTTCATCTCAACAGCCTAATATTATCCAGAAAACTATGCAACTATGCAAATGTAAGTACATAGGAACTTTTTTGACAAAATTTGAAGAGAACAAAATGTTGGAGTAGAGGACTTGTTCTTATTAGTATTACAAATCATTTAAATAAGATTACATTGGAAACATCTGTAGGAAATGACTGGATTTAAACTCAACTTAAACTCGACTAACTTAAATTGAACTGGGACACTTGGAGGGACGGTTTTGACACCTAACAGTTGGTTGGGATTAGATTCTTCAACACTCCCCCCTAATTACAACCACATAAAAATTTAATTAAGATACCTGCTAGTCTATGTCTCAGCTAGGCTTTACAATTTAAAAACAAATTTATTTTCTTCTTCTCTTCTTCCATATTCTTTAGCCTCTAAATTGTTTCAACTTTTTCTTCTTGTTGTAGGCTTCAAATTTCAGATTCTTCATTTGTTGGTGTAGGTCTTCCATTCTTCCAAGTTGTGTAAGCATATCTTGGACTTCTTCAAAAAATGACTTGTATGTGGGATGGTGCCACATAGTATCTTTTGTAGTGCACTTTTCATCTTCAATCTGCTGCAACATAAGACCATAATATAATTTCATCTCTTTGGGACTCCAATCCCTAAAAATTACATTGATGTTCTCATCATCCAAGATGTCTTCAACATGCATTTCTGCATCTTCTATGCAGAGTTTATGAAGACATGGTGTTGCAAGCCATGCTTCAAGAAAATTTAATTGTTCTTCAAAATCATTCTATGTACCTGCACATTGGAAATCAATGGTAAGTTTAAAAACATTTACAAAACCACATTGGTTCTATTCTTTTTGCTCTACAATGAGAGATTTTTCTTGTTGTACTTCCAACTATTGCAGTTCCATCTCTAATTCTGCATTTGTATCTATTTTCTCTTTCTGAGCTTCCTTATTTTCCCCTTCCTTTGTTTCTGTCTCTCTCTCTTCAATTTCTTTACTAACCTGTACAACTGCAAACATGTTGTCTTGCACTCACTCAATTAGGATTTTCTCACTAAATAATATCACGTCTACATGATGTTTTTGCTGCATCACTTGAAACCATTCATCATTAGCCAATAATTCTTCATCAAATATTACATCAACATTATTATTTGTTGGATTCACCACAATACCAACTGCTCCAATGCCATTGTCATTTTCATCAACGAGCTTTGTTTCTTGATTCACCAAACTTTCATCAACAAGCTCTGTCGTTGGTTTTACCAAATCATCCTTAGCAAGCTTTGTTGCTAGAATCTTCAAATTTTTTTCCACTTGTGCTTGTGCACAATGGGGTTCACAAGAATCTACGTGCTCCTTCTCTCTTGATTTTGCGACTTCTTCATAGACATTATCCACTGAAGGATTTGTGAAATCCTTTGAGAAAGTATTGCATTTGTAAGCAATTTGTAGACCCATCTATTTTGTTGAAGTTAAGAAGAAAATAAGTCACCGTAGAGGCATAATCGCTATGTTTAAAGTTTGATTTTTTTGTTGAGAATAGTGGGATTCAACAAATTTTTCATCTCGTTGTAGATCTGTTGCTATAGATCCACTTTCATCTTCAACTTCAGTACTCCTCCTTACACCAAAACTCCTCTCAAGGGTGTCACGGGCCTCCTTGGCTGTCTTGGATTCTAAAAAGAGGGGAAGAATGTTGTCATCAGTAAATTATATTATACGTTTCAATGCAAAGACATCCTTTTGCTTCTTCACTTCCAGATCTAAAAATATCTCATACATCTCTTGTTGTCGCTTTGACCTTTTTAGCCTCTTGGCTTTTCCCATTTGTTAAGCGCTGACAAAATGTGGTTCAAAAAACAAATTGACCTGCAGACTTAGTGGTTGCATGCAACAAAAATATATTTGTGACTGCAACTTCTCTATTCATCTTTTAAAATTCCAAAGAGAAATACTTTTTTTACTATTAAGAAATATTTTTTTTGCGAAAAAAAAAAAAAAATACAAAATCATTTAAAAAAACACTCTTTAAAGAAATTGAATGTAAGACCTTTTTAAATTACATGAGCATTCTTAAAGTAATGATCTCGAAGTCCTCCTTAAAAAATATAACACTCATGAAGCCTTTATAAATACACACATGCCCCTTTTTTTAATACAACATATATTTTGGATTTATACGAATGGTATAAAAGAGGTGATATGCCCCTTTAGCAAAAACTGGGCTCGTGCTTTTTTATTTTGCTAACGCGGCGAGAAGGATGTGAGATTGTGTGCTAACTCTTCTCTTGACCATTAAGGCTAGTGTTAGTTCTCTAATGCATAGTTCATCGCTACGATGGAGCGTTAAACTGAAATATGTGTAACACATTGCATGTCTTGTTGTACAATGTTAGTATGCTCTAGTTTGACTCTTGGACAATGTTGGTTTTCCAAAGAAAAATACATGTTTTCTTTCCGCAGCAACCTTTCAATGACGGTTTCACTTCGCTACGATCTCAGCGCTTTTTTGTGAATACACATGTATGAAATGCTGCTCTCAACGAGTCTTATGCAACCTTACTCTAACTTTGCTACTCACTCAAAGAGTTTTACGCTCTTCAAACTTTCGCTGCTATACTTGCCTTGGTGCAGTTTGATTAGCCCTCAGTTCCACCTTTGAGTACCTTCACGAAAGGGTACAATTGGATTTCGTGCAGCCCTAACCAAGGGATGATATACTTTCGTGCTGCTAGGGCGACGAGTTGCGATATTTCCCAAACTACGTTAAGTATCTTACTTGTCTTATTAACAAATATTAGATAGGTTGCATTCCTTTAACCAACACAATTACATATATTCACGCATCATATAAGAATTATAAGTGAAATTCATACCCAACATATCCAAATGAATAAACTAGAAATAAAGACCAAAAATTGTAGAATATTTCTCTTTATTGATAATTCCAAACAATTATAGACTCGACCCACCCTGCGCACTCAGCTGTAGAGCCTCTACCTATGTTACGACTCAAGACTTAGACTTCTACTTCAGAGCTATCTCTCATACATGTTCGATTTTGATTATTCATTTATTGTTCTAACTACTTAGAGCTTAGATCTATTTATACAATCCCATGGTCCATGGGACCATGGGTAGATCTTCTACAGCTGAAATTACATTTCCAAAATAAGGGCACACAACCCTATGACTCTTTAACATCTACGTGCTCCACTACCACAAATTGTGAAGTCTTTACACTTGGATTACAAAATGATGACAAAAATATGGGCTTTTAGCCCCAAAACTGCCCTTGGGGGATCCCGCGCCGAACAGGTCCCCAACATAAACATCGCGACTCACCCTCGAGTCACTTTGTAGATGCAGAGATCTTAGCGCGAAGACCTTCCAACTCCATTTGGATCACTGCAACTTCGGCAACGTAGTGAGCAGCTCCCTACTAGACTTCTTCCATGCACTGTGTTGTAACATTTTTTGGTTTTAATAATTTAAAATAAATTAGACAAAAATGAAAATATATTTACAAAATGTTAAGATAGGATGTGTACAAAAAGAATATTGAATAAAAAATGTTAGGAAAATATTTTGATAAATATGTCCATATCAAAGAAAATGTTAGGGTAGATGCCCTAAAAAAATGAAGGCAAAAATAAAATGTTAGGTTAGAAAGAAAAGAAGAAGAAATCAACTCTGAAGGTGTTGCAAATCTAAATGCCACTACTTTGTTTTAAATTCAGTTTGAAAAATAATAGTTGTGTGCAATTTCTTTAGATGCCAGACTAGGTTATTTTATCCAATTATACAGTTACATCATAATTGGATTTGTTTTAAATTGATTGATTCTCATAGGTAGAAATAAATTGGCTCAACAGTTTAATCTGAGCCAAAGGAGGGAATAAGGTATACAGATAGATTGTTCATAAAAAAGAAAATATTGGGTTACTAGTTTAAATGCACTCTGAAAAGATAACTAAAAAAGTTGGGAGTAGAAGGTTAGGTAGAAATGTGAAAGTTTGAGATGTTGAAGTGGTTATTTCCTAAAGATCGAAATATTAGGAAACATATCGATGATGAGAGTTTGAATAACCAAAGTTTTTACCTTATGTTATTTCATTCATACGCTATCACTCCATTCATTAAATCACCCGGACCCACAGCTGCTGCGTTCGCCTATCATATCGTGACCCCATCGTTCATTCCTCACTCACATGTTAAACTCCCTCCACCTCACCTCTCATCCCACACACTCCTCCTCAATCATATGGCCCACACTCCCTTTCGGCCCTCATTTTCCTTTCGAAGTTTATCTGGGGGGCCCAAAATGGGTAGTCTTTAATACCACCTACATAAACGACAAAAACTACCATTTAGTCTTTCAAGACTAGAGATCCCAAAACCACAAACCACTTCGTCTTACCCCAAAACACAGTATCCTTAATAGCCATTTACCGCTGCCCCACATCACCTCCACATCACGTTTCACTTCATATCTCCCATCCAATCATCTACTGCCTATCCGTTGTCCATTCATTTCCGCTCCCGCGCATTTATAACCAAATGTCCGTTAATTAACCCGTTGGATAATTAATGAATTTTCAAACGTTTGGCACCACCCTCCCACTCCATTTTTCTCTTTATAAACACTATGTCATGCATTTCAAAGGTTACATAGTTAACTTATGCAGCCAATATTATTCTTCAAGCCCACCTGCTTAACAGCTCAACCATTGTCCGACATTCTAGAAGCCAAGTGCCATGTTCGCAAGCACATCTTCTAGGTCCACTTGTCAGTTGCCTATCTCTACTCTGGTAACTCCTTTTATCATTTTGTCATTTACAGTCCACAATTTCGTTTGACAAAATTCCTCCCATGGGAAAAAAAATGTAGAAGTTTCAAATCCTCTAATTCACCCATAATTTGATTTCCTCCATACTCCATTAGTTGAGAAGGATTGCAAAATCAATGAGAATTCTTATCAATTTGATTTATTTCAAATCTATTGCTGATGGGAAGATCAGCGAATTGACCAAAGTGATGAAATTGGGCTCTGGGAATCCCAATTACCTCACTATATTTTTCCACAAATACACGGAGCTCCAGATTTTGTGAGAAAATGCTATGAATCCTATGATCCCATTCAGAGAGAAATTATCTCACCTAACGGAGAAATCCTCTGTCCCATTCATGCTGATTCAATTAAGAAAATGTTGCAGGCCCCTACCACTATACCAACTCGTCCTTTTTCCCATGAAATCCTGATAGAAGCTTATAACAAACTGGACTTTACCAAGAGATCCCAGACCTTGGAACTATTTTTAGCAATTGGTAGTCCTCTACCAAAGAGAAATCCCCCTTATGATTCATCTATGTTTCCTGATAGAACTAGGCATATTACCACTATCCTATCCCATTTTCTTGGTTATCACTTTGATTAGTCTGTCAATGATGCCATCCTTGGTTTCCTATCCATGTTTTCTTCTGATTCTAAGCCTACTGTTATTTATGATTTCAGTCATTTCATAGCTGAAACCATACATGAGTAGTTTGTCAAATTTAACACTGAAGAAGTATTCAAGTATGCTTCAATACTTGTGTATCTTTTTATATATTTTCAGGGAGACAAATTCGCATTTCCTTTGCAAAAAATTGATGAAAAAGGACAACAATAGTTAACTATTTGCTGGACTTCAATGGGGATGAAGGAGAAAGAAGAGTTCACATATAAGTAGTTCATATAACTGTTTATTCATCTAGCCCTTAGCCTTATGAACAACACTCCATTACCGAGGATTAGTGAGGAGATTGTTAAAGAAATTCAGTTCATAGATCAAGCTGCAACAAGAGATTGGTATTGCTACCAAAACTACATAGAAATCATGGTTTTTGGCTGTCTGCTTCCACCCTACAAACTGTAAAAGTACCTCCCTATTAGAATCTTTGCACTAGAGTACTTGAGGCAAAGATTGAATGTAGATGAAGTACATTTTGTAGCTGCCAAAAATAAATCACAATTTAAGCTCAAAGCTCAAGTTAGTCCCTTCATTTGTAATACCAGGGCAGTTGGGGAGGAAGTAGATAAGTTGTTAAAAGAAATGAAATTTTCTCTGAGTTTCTCTTGGTCATATGACCCATTGGGAGTCATCTCCAAACTCAAGGTGGAAAATAAGTTCACACCATATCATCATACAACTA
The DNA here is from genome assembly GCA_031772625.1 of Pinus tabuliformis. Taxonomy (NCBI): domain Eukaryota; kingdom Viridiplantae; phylum Streptophyta; class Pinopsida; order Pinales; family Pinaceae; genus Pinus; species Pinus tabuliformis. Next base: position 1,407,474,544 of record CM062820.1, on the reverse strand, counting down.
GGTCTGAGATAGAACAGTTCAAGAATCAGTTGGAATGGATAGAGAATACCCTCCAAGAGGATGAGGAGTAGGCAGTCTCTACATCAAATATGCAAACTCCAATTGCACAGGAAAAGACAGCCAAGAGGAGGAGGGAAGAAAAATCTTCACCTGCAACAGAGGCAACAAGTCAAGGCCTCAAGGTTTTTCATAGGAAAAAGAAACAAAGGGTCTCTATGAATATTGATTCACAATCTGGTGGATAGTCTATACAATCTCCAACTCATTCTACCACTTATCATGAACAACAAATAGTTCAAACTGTTGGAGGCATTCCAAAGAATAAAGAAGAGGACATTTTCCATGTCTTTAGTGAAATAAAAAGAAAGAATGAAAAATTGAAGTTGAACACTTACACCCAGTCCTAGAAGCATTCTTCGAGCTCTCAAGCTAGGCTTCTTTCAGTCTTTGACTCTGATAAGGGAAAGATGCGCAAGGACTGCAACACAATACCAGAAACACACTTCTTTTGATTTTAATGTCAATGATGTGCATCCAATTGATCAAATTGAGATGCACAAACAAACTAGACAGATGATTGCTTCAACCTTGACAAATACTGCTATGAGTTTGTCAAAAATGCAGGTTACATTAGCCAACATTCAGTCACAACTAAAGTTGGAGAAGGTCTCCTCATTAGCAAAGGATACCAAGATTCAATCCTTGGAAAATCTAGTGCTAAGGATGGGATATGATCCCTCAAACATAAATGCTACAGAGGAGCTCATTAAGAAAAAGAACACTAAGGTTGCAGCATTAAAGAAACGGCTGAAACTACCAACATTTGAGGATCCAATGGCCAAAAAAATTGAAGAGATAGAGACTCAAAAGTCAGATATGATGAAGCTCATCATAGAACAGAATTTGCAAATAAAACAAATGGAGGAGCAGATGGAGAAATTGGTTAAGGAGAAGGAGAAAGTTGTAAAGAACATTCAAATTTCAATAGATGTAGTCTCTCTTGCAGTAGTTTCCATCACCAGAGTTTCTACTTCAACCACTACATCAACAACAAGTACAATAGAAGGAGATGAACAATTTACTAAAGTTGTTCATAACCTATCTATCCAGACATGAGAAATTAATAAACTAAAGGATGAACTCAAATAATTAACGCTTATGAAGTCTATATCTGACAATTCACATACAACTGAAAAAAACAGACTCAAAGGACAAGTGGAAATGTTGCAGAGAGAACTCATAGATTCTTTCATAGGAAACGAATTGGGCTTAGCAAAATAAATTCTATAGGAAGAAATCACAGAAGCAATCAAGGATATTTGGCCCTCCATTAAGATAATATTCAATCAAAAACATCTCTTGGAAAAAGCTCAGGAAGAAGTGGAAACCATAACTAAGCAGCTGGAGGATATGCCAGAGATTGCCTCTGATATAATCAAATTTATAAATTCCAAGGATGACTATGAGCTTGAGGAATTAAGAATAAACGATAGAACTGCAATGATATTAGAGGTAAAGAAGATTATCAGTAAGAAAAATCTCACCCTTCAGCTACAAGAAAAGTGCAACAATGTTAACACCATAGTTCAGAGATTTTTCAATGGGATTGAACCTTTGGTCAGCAAGGGTTTACCTTCTATGATGGTTATTAATGATAAATTGATGCCAATTGAGGATTATGTCAAGAAGTTAACAGAGGTAGGAACCCATGCAGCTTTAGTTTCCAATATCAAAGGATCAGCAACACCGGTGCTCATAGTAAAAACACTAAGGGATTCTTTCTTCATCCTGGATGAAATCAAACATATATTTTTGGTAAAACCCACTTTTACTAAATATACCGAGATGGATGAAATCTATAGGAGGGTAACAAAGATTTATGTCCTAGATAAGAAATGTTGGGAAGAATTAAAAAATTTACTTGATTAAGTATAATTGAACAACATTCAGTTTTTGAGGGAACAGTCAGCTAGCTTCAACCATTTTTCAACTTTTTCAGTAATAGTCATCAAACAACGCAACACCAAAATAGTGCCAGATCATCAGGAAGTTTTATTTCTGATTGTGTAATAATATATTTTTGTAAAAGTAGTTCAGGATATTTTTTGTCCTACTATTGTATAAATAACTCTCTTCAAGAGTTATTAAAGGGTTTCACCCTTGAAGAAGAATTTCTAGACATTTTATGTAATTAAACTTTCTAGATCATTAATATGAAGCAAAGGATTCTGAATTACATTTTACATAGTTTGTGTTTCCTATAAGTTTTTCCAGTGTTATTCATTATGTTTTTATTCATATACTTGTGTCTTGTAAAGATAAATAGGTAGGAATAATTGTATTCAATCTATTCGTATAAGCTTCTCAAGTGATAATCTATAAAGAGAATTAATTAATAGACTATTTGTTTAATTAATTCCCTCAAATTAATAAACCATCAACATCTTTTGTAAGCTCATGTGTCTTTCTCATAGTTTAAAGGTTTTCATACTTATGATTATTTAATTTTCAATTTGAAAATTGTGGTAATCATATTACTTTTATGTTTCTGCTTATCATCATAAAAGTTATTTCACTGTGTAAATATTTATAGCAACCCTATGTTGAGATATTGATATTATTCAAGAAGTTAGGCATATCAGTTCTATATCTGTTTCATCCATTGGTCTCCCAAATTAAAATAGAACCCCCAAAACAATTATCTTAGATGCTCTGGCATAATAGCTGACCATTATTATCTCAGAGATACAACACGCTTCTCGGTGACTGCGGCTGAACTGCTGCCTTGAATCGTCTACTGAGTTGCCTATAGTTGTGCAAGCTTTCCTTCAATGTAGGTTGTGATCGCATAAGCTTTGTCTATCCATGGCTATAGGCATGCTTTTAAGACTACTTCTTTATGACGAGTGACATCCACCTATTCCTTTAGCGCCTTTACCTCCTGCATCAATGCAAGCCTCTATGTAAGGGCAACAGTTTGTGTGGTCCCTTTGACCTCATCATATTTTTGCCATAGCTCGCGTGCCTCTGTCTCTAGGCATTTTACATTCGCATCCTCCTATAAGGTGGTGAGGACCTCGAATGACTGTACAAAAAGCTACATGCAGTTTGTTATTGAATTGGTGACCGCCACTATTGTTGTTGTAATAGCAGTGCTACATTGTTCCTTGATTTCCAGTGGAGTTGAAGGTTGAGCCCGTAACTGCAATTATGTGATCTGGAGGTTCAGCTCCAAATAAACTCGGGCCATCTCTGCACAAGCATCGCGCACCCTTTTGGCCAACTTGTGGACGCGCGCCGCTACTGGTTCTTCTGCTTGAATGGCCAACTCCGGGACCATTCGACAGGCTTACTCCACTACTTGCATTATTTTCTTGTTCTACTCCACTGCCACATTGCACTGCAGGCCCAACTGCTCGATGTTGATGCGCTTCTCGCTAATCACTTGTAGATCATGACTCTCCCCAGCCTTGAGTTCCATGGTGACTCCATCTTGAAAGAGGTAGAGTGCCTCCTGAGGGAGCGAGGTGATATTCACTCCTACCCTCTTCAAATTGCTAACCATGGGCCTATCGGCCTCATTTTCTGTAGTGAGTGCCCCATCTGGTAGCACTATCATGTTGGTCACCCTTCTACGCAACATCTCCTTGGCAGCTGAAGTGTGGATCACAAGGCTATTAGACACAGTGCCAACTTGTGGAGTGTAAACTAGCATCTCCTGTAGCTCTATCTAGAGAGACCCCAATACCAATTGTTGTTGCTCTTCAAACTGTTGGAGGGCCTCCACGGTGTCATCCCTCACCGTTTCTCCAAGGTCGTGCAAATCTCCCTCAGTGAGGGTGATTGGGTCCAAGGATGTCTTTGAAGCCATGGTTTTCTTCTACGAGGCTGCCTTCTCTCGTGGACATGGACACTTTAGTTGGGTGGATGTTATCTGAGGGTCTAGGCCACCTTTTTCTATCCCTTTTTCGGCCTCAACTCTAGGTGAAGGTGATTTCTATTCTTTGTGGTCTTCTCCTCCTCTTTGTTGTTGTTCCACCAATTTCGTGGCGTCATGTGATTCCTGGGCCTTAGCCTCTACTTCTTCCTTTCTGTGCTTCTCTGCTAGCTACGCTATTTGGAGTTTGGTTTCTTCCTTCTTACGTTACATGACAGACTTGTCCATTTCCACTGCAGAGCCTATTGGAACGCAGAAATAAGGCAGCCAAGACTCGAGGACTGTGAAAATTAGATCATCAGTTGCCAAATATGGTAGGTTATGCCATGTCTTTGTAGGGTCCTTCCGCGCCTTCATAAAGACATGGTGGAAATCGGCTTCGAACTCTGCAAATATCTGCAAACTGCCGTACACTATGGGTGACAACTGCAGCTTATGATTGATCCCCATACAGATATTCATCTCCATCAAGATCCAAAAGATCTTTCTCTATTTTATACACTGCGCATCCTTGGTCACCCATAGCGAAGCATATTTCGCTACCTCTGGAAGGTCCAGTGCGACCGAAGGGAATTGGCTATCTTCGGGCAGTTCCCATGCCACCAGTACGATCGACAGCAGGAGCCATGTGTAGTGAAATGTCTTGTCCTGCTCCTATGCCTCATGACAGTTTGCAAGGAATTCGTCGCATAGATAATTCACCCAGTTGAATTGGACTCATTCAGTACATTGGGCCACTAGTGCAATCACAATCGCAGGCACCTCATTTGCGCGACACTTTTGCATCACTTTCCCTACTAAAATTTGTGTTACAACTTTGACAGCAAAGTTGTTAATGCTGGACATGGCATATCCTCACTTCTTCTTCTCCAACTTGAAATTCTTCTTCATCACTTCTGCGAGGGCCATCTGACCACCTTTCCCCTCTAATATATTGGCTAGATCCTCCCTTGAGTAAGGTAGCTGTTTGATCCAATGAATCGAGAAATCTGTGATGGGAATGGGCTCCTCCAGCCACAAACACCCATCATGCACCAATAAGAGCAGTTTCCTGATGACGAAGACGATCACTGGGGCATGGTGGTAATGCGACACCTAGAACAGCTTAAGCACCCCAACTTTTGCTACACTCTTGAGTCATGTGCGCGGCTCCAATTCAATTGTTCTAGCTGTCGTGTCAATCCTTCGGCACATTAGTTGCTCAGTCACTAAATGTGGGAATTTCTCATGATCTGTGGGGTCTTAATCTTCAAATTTTAGGATAGGAACCCGCCCTAAGTGCAGTCCCTCAAAAACATGATCATCTGGGAGAAACAGAGTTTGCAGGGAGATCTTACTCTCATCTATGTCCTTTGGCACCTTGGTTTTACCCTTGTGCGGAGGAACATATTCAGGTAACCGAGTAATAGGGTCCATACCCTGGGTTTCAACTTCCATTTCCACGTCCTCCTCATCCACCAAGATTTCTTCTGATTCCTCCTCATTGGCCTCCAAATTAATGGCCTTCCCATTTTCCTGCAAGGTGAGCTTCATCCTCTGTGGATTTCATGGTGAGACACGCACCGAGATCATAGCCTGCTTATCTTTCTTAGGTCTCAGTGTTCTGGGTAATTTAGGGACTTCAACTATTGCTCCAACACTCTTTGGGGCTTCTACTACCACAATTTCCTCCATGGCTTCCTCGGGTGTCGACATCATTATAGTCAGGAGGTCCTGCGTCTCCGTTGGTAATGTTGCAAACACTGAACTTGCTCTCAAAGCCTCAAAATTCGTAAGATCCATACACACTTGATAGTGCAACAACTAAATTTTCAAAATGCCAAGCATTTTTCGTTGGACAGCCACTTGTAATTTATAGGTCCTTATGAATTCAAATTCGACCATTCCCCCCACATTCGGCCAATTAATGCTAGATTGGCGGCAGATTTTCAAGAATTTAAGCCATAAAGTTCGCCTTAAATTCCTACAGCCCTCTCCATTTGGCCTCAAAGCGACCATCAAATCATGAATAGTGACTTTAATGATCACTTTCCAGTGGACTTGTGCGCTAGCGCAACTGTCTTCGTGTTGTTGCAGACCTTGTGACACTTCGCGCAGTCCTAAAATCATGCAGCTTCCCAACCCGGGCAGTGTTGTTTATAGTCCCATGCCTCCTTTCAACTGCCTAGAGTGCTAAAATTGTGCTTCTATCACTTAGTCAGATGGACGAGCCACCTGTGTATGGCTTCAATCAACTGTCATTCACCTTTCTTAGGAAGGGATCTCCATTCAACTTAACCAGTTGGACCGCGCCACCATTGGTAATTTCCTTAATAACATAGGGCCCCAACCAATGCATTATGAATTTCCATGGAAATTTATCAAACTTACTGTCATACAACAACGCCAAGTCATTCACCTTAAAAGTGCATAGCTTAACATGTCAGTCATGCCATGCTTTTTGGCACTGCTTTTGGACCTGCTCGTGAAATCCAGCCAAAAAATATCTCTTCTTCAAGCTCATCCAACTGCACGAGCCTCTGTTTTAGGGCTCCGTGATCCATCATACCTGTGAGCATTGCTATGCGTAGACTATGCATGATGTATTCCATATGCATTACCACGTCAACCCTATATACCAACCTAAAGGGTTTCTGTCTCATTAAATTGCACGTCATCTGATAAGCCCATAATACTACGAGTATGGATAGGTCCAAATCACTTCATTGAGCACTACAAACCTTGGTCAGCACGGTTTCAAGCACTTTTTTGAATGCCTCCACTTTCCCGTTAGCCTGTGGATGATAAGGTGTGCTCTTTTGGTGATACACCTGAAATTTTTCTGTCAGCATGCTAATCGTTTCATTCAGTAAATGCGTACCCCGATCACTCATCAAAATCTTTGGACATCCAAATCACATCAGTACAATAGAAACTTTGCGGTAGTCACACCCGTGCAATCCTTCACCGGCTGTGCTTCTACCCAGCGAGTCAAGAACTTCGTCAGAGTGATAATGTACCTCGCGCCTGTCTTTCCTAGGGGCTGGATATCTCCTACAAAATATATTTCCCACTTTTCTAAAGGTTGGAACGCCATTTGTGGATTCAAAGGCATTTCATCCCTCTGTAATGGCCTTTCTGTTCTTTGACATACGTTGCACACCTTGTAATATGCTTTTGAATCCTAATGAAGGGTTGGCCACCACAACCATGCACGTAAAATCTTCTGCGCAGTTTCTCTCCATGCATAATGTCCTCTCGCGGTGCCCCCATGAGTGTCCACAAGGATGCTGCTTCTTTCAAACACAGGTACATACCTTCGCAATATCTCATCAGTCCCCATCTTGTATAAATGCCTAGCAATGTAGAGAAATCTGCCATGCACACCACTAATTCTTTATTTTGTTGGACAGAGTATCCTTCCATCGCAGTTCCCATTGTTAGGAAGTGTATTATATCCTCAAAATGTCCATCTGCGATGCACACAAAAAAGAGCTGCACGTCAGGTAATCCTTCATCCAAATTAGTGGGTTCCTCCCTTATCTTGATGCGCAATAGGTGATCTTGTCCCACGTTCAATCGTCCAGACTTCACAATAACTTCAAAATCATATTCTTGGAACAATAAGAGCCATCTCCGAATTCACCTCCCCAACATAGGCTCTTTGACTAGGTACTTTAGTGCAGAGTGATCTGTATACATCTTAAAGTGACCTCCTAGAAAGTAGTGTCAATACTTCTGGAGCCCATACACCATAGCTAGCCCCTTGTTCTCAGTGGTGGAATAGTTCTTCTCTGCTTTTGATAATCTGCAGCTTGAAAACACGATAGGGTGGTCCAATCTTTCTCCGCCATCCTGTGTTAGTACTTCCCCCAGTGTTATACATGATGTGTCAACATGTACATGAAACTCTTTCTTCCAATTCAGAAAGACTAGAATCGGTGCGGTAACCATATTTTCTTTCATATATCCAAGATTTTCTTACATTCATCGTTCCAGCAGAACGAGACATCCTTCTTCAACAATTTTTCCATTGGTGTGGTGATCTAGGCATAGCCTTTGATAAACTTCTTGTAATATCTCGCATGCCCGAAAGTAGTGCGTAGCTATTTCACACTTCCAAGTTCAAAATAACCATGATCTTCGCGGGGTCTACCATCAACTCTTGTCTGCAAACCACATGCCCAAATAGGTTGCCAAAAGGAACACAAAAAAGACACTTCTTGAGGTTGAGCACGATCTGGTATCTTCGACATGTATACAACATTAAGAAAAATTTTGCTGCATGGCACTTAACCAACCCAAATATAGTCCAATCATCAAAATATACCTCCAGGAACTTATGAATGAATTCCTTGAATGGCGCGATGACCACGCGCGAAAAGATAACAAGCGCATTCTTCAACCCAAACGGCATTATAGTGTATTGAAAAAAGCCCCACTCCATCACGAAGGTTGTCTTGCTCCTATCCTCTGACACAGTTTTGATTTGGTGGTACCCAGAGAACCCCTCAGTGAAGGAGTATGCTTCCTTTCCACCTACATTGTCTAACACTTCATCCGTGAACGGAGTTAGGAAAGGATCATGCACACAAGCATCATTAAGTTTTCTGAGATTCACGCATATCCTCATCTCATCCTTTTACTTCTTCTCTTGAACCACCATTGGGCTTACCCAATTGAATTCCTCCATAGCCTCAATGATGCCTACTGCTATCATTTTGTCTAGCTCCAAGTGGACCTCTTCCTTGTATTTCAGATTCAAGTGGTAAGGACTCTGCTTAACTAACTTCACGTCGGGTTTTAATGTGATCTTCATCACTCCTAGATCTCTTATTATTCCTTTCAAATCCATAAGCTTGGTAGGGAATAAGTCCCGATATTCACAGAGGAATTCAGTGAACTTATCGACTATCGTGTCGTCGCAGTAGTTTCCAATCTTCATGAATTTGGGTTCTTCCTCCATACCAATGTTTACCTCTTTAGTTCTCACTGGCGCGGTTATATCAGGGTTCTCAATCTGCGGTCCTTGGACCTCGCAGTGGCCCTCTATTTCCAGAATGTTAATCTTCCGTGGATCCTCATCCTCCTCTTCAGTAGTTACATCATAACATTCTAGTGCACGACTCAGCTAAGTAACCCATTTAGGTTGCATCAGGTGTAAAGGATCCTGCGGTATCCTAAATATGGCTATTTTCACCTCTTGTAGCGCTTCATCAATACCATCAAACATGTCCTCAAAACTAAATGTCATCATGAATCCTTCAGACAAGATATCCCATTCACCTATCCCATGGCAAAGCTCTATTTCTGTATACCAATTCATTGGGATAACATCCAGGGTATGATAGAATAGGTGCACCCATTCAGGTTGTGGCTTTTCTCCATAGGCATGCATCCATTTGGCCAAATGCGCACACAGATCATTCCACCCATTGTACTTGTCCATCAGTCGCATCTTAGGCTTCCCAAATCATGCTCTCATCATCCTCCTGCATTCGCGCCAATCATCAAAATGTCCCTTGTGTGTACCCCACCATTTTGTGGGCGTAGCGCGTAGTGCCTAGCCCAAGGCCTGGAAGCATCGCTTTTCTAGAACCTCCCTTTCAAATGCATCCAAAAAGATATCTACATCATTCAGTTCATCATAAGCAAGAAAATTTCTTTCCTTTGATGACACACTGTGCAACGACTGGGTCATCATTTTGAAATTCAGTGTAGTTACTTCATGTAACTGATTCTGCCAGCATTCTATTTCTTCGTCGGAGTTTGAAGTGCAGGAGCTCTCGCGATCCCATGTAATCTATCCATCCATGGTGGGATTCACCCAGTCTTGGTCTTGCGCTGTTATCTTATAGATGCAATCTAGATCATCATCACTCTCATAATCGCAGACTGGTTCCATATAGCGTGATCCTTTAGCAGGATCCAGGGGTATTATTATGTGTAGTGATTTCTTCTCAAAGATCATCTTTCACTTTTTCATATTGATTACCCCATTCATATCAGAAGCCCAGTCAATTCCTAGGAGCGCAGGGTAGGGATTGATTTCATCTAAAAACTCTATTAGTTCAAAGTCTTCCAATGTGCTCATTCCCTCAATATCCACATTCACTCCCTATAGCCTCCCCATGGCTATGAATTTCTATTGATTCACCATTCTTAGCTGAATCGGAGACCATTACAGTACAAGTATCCCCTTTCACTCCCATGTTTTCTTTGGTAGAACATTCACATCTAACCCCAAATCCAGAATGACTTGATCCATTTTGTATTCTCTCATATGCCCAGTGAGTTTCATTTCACACCCTGTCCTTGTCTTATGCTTACTAATATTTCAAACCACGCATGTTTCACCTAGCGTGGTCCCAGCACATCTATTGATGAGTTATTGTAACCCTTTCATAGCTTACTGTCATGCAGTAAATTCATACAAGTTTCCATGAACGTTCTGAGCATGAAGGGTTCCATCTCCAGCCCCGGTTATCCTTGCTTCCCGAAGTGGAGGCCTCAGTGAAGCTATTCTTAGCTTCCATGAATGCTTCATGAGCACGCTCCAAATCGAACTCTACCTCCTTTTCCGGGGCTTTGCGAACCCAAGTACTATCTTTTGGGTATTTCCCCTTGTCATCTCCTGTCGCGATTCCACTCTGGAGCATTGTATTTGTGTTCAAATATCCTCGCATGGCTCAGACCTCATCATCCGTAGGTTCTGAGTCGGGGGAGGTGGTAGCGCCCCTTTGTCACGTATCCTAGCTATCAACATAGTACAATATTTTGTTTCATGATCAAACAATGTACAATACTTGCACGACGGGCATGTTGGATTAGTGCAATCATGGGCATATTGTCCTGGCCCTCTGCAATTTAGACAAATCAATTGTCCTCGACCTCTACCAGGTCCTCCTCCACCTTGGCCTCGTCAGTGCCCCTAAAATCCTGTACGCACCATCCTTGCATTCTGGTCAAGGGGTTGCATTTTGGCCTAAATCCTGTAGGCGGGAGTTCTATCCATCATCAATCATAGCTACTACAAGTACACTCATCATGTCCTACTGACCTACTGTAAGTTGCAGAACAACTGTTGTGGCATTTGGACATACTTCTATAGCTAGTGAAAGTAATCTGTAGCTTGCTTTCTGGCTACCTAAGAGATAGCACACCAAAAAGTAGGCGTTGTGCTAGGTCCTGCTTGAGCTTCCGTCCTCAAAGGCATCGGTCCTCCTCCTATAAGGTAACTTGTAAAGACCGTGCAGTGGTCTTTGTCATGACCTTGACTCTTGCATTTCAAGAATCATACCTCCTCGCATACATCTGGTCGAACCATCCTATCCTGCTTTAGACTTTGCATCTAAACTCACAAATTCTACAACTACGCGTGGATCTGATAAACTCATAGATTAGTATCTTGCATCGGAGTCTCATGTAGTCTCATGGAAATCTCCAAGGCCTCTGTCTGAGTTGTTAACTTTTGCTGCGACAATGTGCTCCTTAAGTGGCGTAGTAGCGAAGCCACAAACCACTTGCGATGTTGTCCATCTGTCAAATCCATATTGGCTTCTCAGATTTGACATTTCAATCTTTGATCCAACTCCCAAGACATCTCACCTAGTTGCATTGTGATCTCTTTGAATCCCACAATCAGCTGCAACTTGGACTTAGGCCTGCTAAATTCTCTATTTAGTGTTGTTTGGATGTTCGCTAATCTAGCATTCGGATTATCGTTAGAGTACTTAATGTACCAGGTTAGCAGATGATCTTGCAGAGCACTAACTAGTGTTACCTTCCTTATGTGATCATCTGTAACACCTTCAGCTTCCCATACAGCCCTCACAACGAACTAGAATTGGTCCGAGTCATCATTTCCCAAGCCTTTGAACAAAGGAAACTTCACTGTATTCGCCATACTGAATCACAGTGGAGGTGGAGGTGGTATGGGTGAAGTTGGAGGTGATGGTGGTGAAGACAGAGGTGCTCTGGGCCGAGGTGGTATTTGAGAGAATCCTTGTCTTATCAACTGAATAACACTTCGCAGAGAGACCTTCTCTATCCCTTCTTCATCCCCTCACATAGGTGAAATCAAGGGGCTATACTCTAGACCCTTATTTCCTTTGTTTCTATAGCTTTTTATACTTCGCGTAGTCCCAAACATCAAGGTAGTTGCATAACCCATTTTTCACACAACAACATTTTAATCCAAGTATTCAGAGACTTTACATACTTACCTCGCAACCCCTTGAAAAAGCATTGCTCTGCCTCACTATAGCTGACTGAGGTGTTGACCGCGGACTCAGTAACAAATCCTCCTATGACGTGATTGAGCCAATGATCGATAGTGCGGGCGATCTTATCCTTTGATGCTTCCAACCTTTGCACTAGTTATGGGGTCCACACAATAGGTCCGTCAAGTTTCCACTTTCCTTGGCTATCTGCTAGCTTCATGATCCACTCGTATAGCTGATTAGGAAGGGAGGTGAAAAGTATTCGGTGGACCTTCGTATATAGGTATGAGTCCAACCACTGTTCGTTTGACAGTTGCAGGTTTTTGTTTTCTTATGCCGTGAACTCATGAATCCTTTTGTCCAACTAGCCTTTGATTTCATTCTTAGTTGGATTCTAGTGATATGACATCACACATCTCTTATGCAGATTCTAGTCCTAGCAACAGAACCATTTGTTGGATTTTGGGGGCCTAACGTAGGTTCAACGTTAGTTAGCCAAACAAATCCTTACACTTTTGGCCCTTTCGGCATTAGCTCGCAGAGCATGAACTGAAGTCTCACCCAAAGTAGTATGGGGGGATGCTGGAACCAAGTTTCCACACCCTTGAGATGGATGTGATGTAGGTTTATTCTGGCTATACCTGCCTTCACACAATTTTCTTAGCCCTCTGTTCCACCCTTTAGTACCTTCGCGAAAGGGTACAATTGGCTTTCGTGCAACCCTAACCAGGGGTTGATATACTTTCGCGCTACTAGGGCAGCGAGCTGCGATATTTCCCAAACTATGCTAAGTATATTACTTGTCTTATTAACAGATTTTAGTTAGTTTGTGTTCATTTAACCAACAAAATTACATACATTCACACATCGTATAAATATTATAAGTGAAATTCATACCAAACATAACTAGAGGCATAAATAGGAAATCAAGATGCAAAAATTGTAGAATACTTATCCTTATTGATAATTCCAAACAACTACAGACTCGACCCACCCTGCACCCTCAGTTGTAGCGGTCCGCGCACTCAGCTGCGGACTTCTAGGCCTCTACGCACTCAGTTGTAGAGCCTCTACCTATGCTATGACCCAAGGCTTAGACTTCTACTTTAGAGCTATCTCTCATACATGTTCGATCTTTCTTATTTGTTGATTATTCTAACTAATTAGAGCTTAGATCTATTTATACAATCCCATGGTTCGTGGACCATGGGTAGATCTTCTACAGCCAACATTACATTTCCAAAATAAGGGTAGAAAACAATATGACTCTTTAGTATCTATGCGCTCTGCGGCCACAAATTGCAGAGTCTTTACACTTGGATTACAAAATTATGACCAAAACATGGGCTTTTAGCCCAAAAATTACCCTTGGGGGATCCTGTGCCTAACACTGCGACTACCACCTCCACCAAAGTTCAACATGGTGAATTCAATCAATCTTTCATTGTTTAAGGGCTTGGGAAATGAGGACCCGGACCAGTTATGGTTTGTCGTAAAAGTTGTATGGGAATCTTAGGGTGTCACAAATGATCACATGAAGAAGGAAATGTTGGTTAGTGCTTTGGAGGATCACGCACTAACTTGGTACATTAGGTACTCTAATGATAACCCAAATGGTACGTTGGCAGAGATCCAAACCGCACTGAATAAAGAGCTCAATAGGCCTGAATCCGAGGCATAGTTGATTGTGGGGTTCAAGGAAATCGCGATGAAACCAGGTGAGACACCTTGGGAGTTGGATAAGAGTTTAAATTGTATAATCCGTGATGCTAACATGAATTTAATGAATGGAAAGCACCGTGAATGGTTTGTGGCTTTGTTTTTGCCTCACGTAAGGGTTGCACTATCACAACAGAAGATTACGAGTCAAGCAGAGGCCTTGGAGATTGCAATAACATTGCAAGAAATACCGATGCAAGATAGGAGTCTGGGGGTTTAGCAAATGCATGCGTAGTTGCAAAATATATGCTTCCAAATATAAAGTTTGAAGCAGGATAGAACAGTTTGGCCAGAGGCGCGCGAAGGGATATGGTTCCTGAAATGTAAAGGTCAGGGGCATGACAAAGACCACTACCCAGTCTTTGCAAACTATATTGTAGGAGGAGGACCAATGCCTTTAAGGCTGGAAGCCCAAGCAGGGCGAACACAAGGTTGCATTGTGGTGTGCTATATGTTAGGTAGTAAGGAAACATACGACTGATAATTGTCATTTGCTACAGAAGTTTGTACAAACACTGCAACAACTGTTCTGCAACTTCTGTGAGTTAGTAGGGCATGATGAGCGCAATTTCTGAAGTTATGAATTGCTGATGGATAGAACACCCACCTATAGAGTCTAGGTAGAAACGCGGCCTCCTGCCCAGGGCGTTGGGATGGCACAGACAGGATTTCAGGGGCATGGACGAGGCCGAGGTGGGGGAGGACCTGGTAGAGGTCAGGGATAGATAATCTGTTATAATTGTGGACGACCAGGAAACTATGCCCGTGAATGCACCAACCCAACGCGTTCGTCGTGCAAATATTGTACTCAGTTCGATCATGACACTGAGGATTGTCCTACACTTATAGAAAGGATACATGACAAAGGGGTGCTACCTCTGCAGCGGACTCAGGACCTGTAGATGATGAGGGATGAGCCTTGTGAAGAAGATCCGAATGTGAATATAGTGCTGCAAAGTGGAATTGCAATGGGCGACGATAAGGGGAAACAACCTAAAGACAATGTATGGGTTTACAAAGCTCTAGAGAAGGAGGTTGAACTTGATTTGGAGTGTGCATGTGAAACATTCATGGAAGCAAATAAGAGCTTCACTGAGGCCTCTACCTCAAGGAGCTGGGATAAACCTATTTAGAAAATGGACCCTTCTATGCTTACGACCTTTCTAGAAATTTTCATGAAGTTGTTGCGTGATAGCAAGGCTATGAAGGGGTTATAGGAAATTATAAATAGATGCACTAGAAACAATTTGAGTGAACCACACGTGGTACATAATATTGGTAAGCATAAGACAATGATAGGATGTGATATGAGACTCATCGTGTAGATAGGAGAATATGAAATTGATCAAGTTATTTTGGATTTGGGGTCAGACGCAGACGTTTTTCCAAATCAGACTTGGGAGAGGATGGGGAGACCTATGCTGCAGTGGTATTTGATTCAGTTAATTATGGAAAATAAAAAGAAGATCATCCCCATAGGATGGTTGCAAGGAGTAACTGTAGATATTGAAGGCGTGAGCGCATTGGTTAATTTTGAAGTAATAGAAATTATGGATGAAAACAACCCCTACCATGTGCTCCTTGGCATTGATTGGGCTACTGACATGAACAGGGTAATCAACCTAAAGAAGCAAAAGATGATATTTGAAAAGAAATCACTTCATGTAATAGTACCCCTAGATCTTGCAGAAGGATTGCGCTATACTGAACTAGTTTGTGATTACGAAAGTGATGACGATTTGGATTGCATATATAAGATAATAGCACAAGACCAAGATTGGGTGAATTTGGCAGCGAATGGATGAATTACATGGGATCACAAGAGTTCTGTCACATCAGATTTGGACGAAGAATTAGAGCCCTGGTAGAATCGGCTACATGGAGTAACTATGCTGAGTTGTAAAATGATGACTCGGTCACTGCGTTGTGTGTCATAAGAGGTAAGAAATATTCCCACTTATGATGGCTTGAATGATGTGGATGTGTTTTTATATGCATTTGATAGGGAACTTCGAGAGAAGCAGCACTTCCAGGATTTGTGTTATAGACATTTTTGTGCCTTACAGCATGGAGCATGAAATGTCAATAAACTGAGGGATCCAAAGTCCCTAAACATGTTGTTCTTACCCTTAGAGGAACAAGGTCAGCAAACCACAACACTGCAAATCAGTTCTCCACTGAAAAACACTCAAAAACAGGTCAATTTTGGATCAAAGCAGCTGCTCCACAGGCTACCTGCACTGCATAGCAAGTGCAACAAAGGCTACCTGCGTTGCATCGCAAGTGCAGCAAAGGCTACCTGCGCTGGGCGTACTCTGACATGTGGGGGAATCTTTCTCTCAATGTGCCAGTGCCCAGGAAGCTTCCAAAAAGACACTTGATCATAAGATTCGCCTAATGATGAGTTAAGAGCTTCTAAAACTCCAAGTGGAAGGTAGAAACTCCGAGTGAAGAACTGAAGAACAACTGGAGTTGAAGAGGACAACAAGTCACACATCAAGCTGACTTATCTTCACTCCAAAACTCTATATAAGGATCTCATCCCATGGGATCTGTAGGAGGCCGGAATTTTGTGAAAAGAATTGCTGTTGGTTTACAGTTGTGAGCATTGGGTGATTGCTTGAGGGAGGTGAAGAAGAGATTTCTCTCCGTCGGGAAGGTGATGCTGGATTGGACCTCTCATGGTTGTATCACCGCCTGAACCTTACTTCCATATATTAATAAAGCATTTGAGGTTCTTCTATTCGCATGTGTTTCAATGATGTATTGTCTTACTTGCGTATTTGATTTATGCTAATCCTTGAATCAGTTATGAATGCATGCCTCTTGTAGTTTCCTTTCTTTGTCTTGTTTGCAGGATCTCGTGTAGCTGGGCCCGTGAAAAGACTTGGAGCTGGGAGCAAGCGGCGAATAGAGGAGATTGGATCGACCATTTGCGCAAGACATCGGTAAGTGGATCTCTTCCTTCTATCTCTTGCATGTCATAAAGAAGAAACTTTAGATAGCTTTGCTTTCAGCTGTTGCTAAGGAACTGTCACCCTTAGAGTGGGTTAGGGTCATTCCGAGTTGGATACTTTCCCCCACAATAGACTGGCGACTTCGCTGGGGAAAAATTGGGAAGAACCTCAAAGCTTAATGGTAGCAAGTCGCTCTTGAACATGACACTTTTGCCTCCGTAAATATCGGGTTGGGTTATTATCATTCACCGGTCCCTTCACCATGGTCTCGCCATACCATCCATGCATGGGGTAATGCTACCGATCCATCACATCAGTGTCGTCATATGTTCAAGAGATGTCATTCAGAAAGTGTCAACCGGGTCCCATCCACTACCGTACATCATCTTTCATCCTTCCATGACCGCCACCCTGAATCATATTTCACAGATCGTTTTCACCATCATCACTAGCTCCGTTCCATGTCACTGATGTGGGATTCATTAAGGCCCTCCTTTGACGGATCACTTCTTGTCGACATCAGCTCACTATCCAAGAAGTTGATCTAGGAACACCCCCTCAGTACTTTGAAGCTTGCATGCCTCAATGGCAAGTTTCTCACTCCCGGCGATAGGTATACATTAATGACCTTCGACCAGGAGACTTTGCGTGGTGTTCGACGTCAGATCCTATATTCACACCACGTGAATTGTGCTGCAGTACCTTGAGGGTCATCATCATTATCGGTGATTCCTCTCGCGCTTGTTAACAGTTTACGTTATTGACTGGTAATCAAGCGATGTCTTTCCATGTTCGACTTCAAGAAATTCTCACATGGATCGACTTGTACTAGAGTGAAGATCGGACAAGTTTGAAGACCCCGGATCTAGTTTCATCCATCCGGGCTGCGATATATATTCAAGAGATAAAAACATAGACATGTGCAGCAGATGATCATCCTACTAAAAGGATGATAATTAAAAGCAGAGAATTATCAGTCTATTATCAGACGATCGTCTGTTTATGTACAGCAAATGTATTTATAAAGCTGAGCATGGGAAATGCCTGCCTCAGCTAGATCATGAAAAGAAAGTATGAAAAGATAATGTATTGTATTGTATTTTGTTACAGGTCACCTCCCGACGATTTGAATGAACTTCGGATCCTCCTAATAAAGCATTTCACCCGATAAACGACCTCATACTTTAGGGGGCAACTGTTATAGAAATTTTTGTGCCTTACAGCATGGAGCATGAAATGTCAATAAACTGAGGGATCCAAAGTCCCTAAACATGTTGTTCTTACCCTTAGAGGAACAAGGTCAGCAAACCACAGCACTGCAAATCAGTTCTCCACTGAAAAACACTCAAAAACAGGTCAATTTTGGATCAAAGCAGCTGCTCCAAAGGCTACCTGCACTGCATAGCAAGTGCAACAAAGGCTACCTGCGCTGCATCGCAAGTGCAACAAAGGCTACCTGCGCTGGGCGTACTCTGACATGTGGGGGAATCTTTCTCTCAATGTGCCAGTGCCCAGGAAGCTTCCAAAAAGACACTTGATCATAAGATTCGCCTAATGATGAGTTAAGAGCTTCTAAAACTCCAAGTGGAAGGTAGAAACTCCGAGTGAAGAACTGAAGAACAACTGGAGTTGAAGAGGACTACAAGTCACACATCAAGCTGACTTATCTTCACTCCAAAACTCTATATAAGGATCTCATCCCATGGGATCTGTAGGAGGCCGGAATTTTGTGAAAAGAATTGCTGTTGGTTTACAGTTGTGAGCATTGGGTGATTGCTTGAGGGAGGTGAAGAAGAGATTTCTCTCCGTCGGGAAGGTGATGCTGGATTGGACCTCTCATGGTTGTATCACCGCCTGAACCTTACTTCCATATATTAATAAAGCATTTGAGGTTCTTCTATTCGCATGTGTTTCAATGATGTATTGTCTTACTTGCGTATTTGATTTATGCTAATCCTTGAATCAGTTATGAATGCATGCCTCTTGTAGTTTCCTTTCTTTGTCTTGTTTGCAGGATCTCGTGTAGCTGGGCCCGTGAAAAGACTTGGAGCTGGGAGCAAGCGGCGAATAGAGGAGATTGGATTGACCATTTGCGCAAGACATCGGTAAGTGGATCTCTTCCTTCTATCTCTTGCATGTCATAAAGAAGAAACTTTAGATAGCTTTGCTTTCAGCTGTTGCTAAGGAACTGTCACCCTTAGAGTGGGTTAGGGTCATTCCGAGTTGGATACTTTCCCCCACAACAATTTGGACTAGGCACTGCGTGCTACAATCGTGAGATGGTGGGGTACGGACAAGGGTAGTTTTGTTGATTGGCACATGTATAGGAGGATGATGAGAACACGCTTTGGGAGGCTGAAGGTATGAGTGACGGATAAGTATGATGGGAAGGATGATCTGTGCGAACACTTGGCCAAATGGGCTAAGGCCTATGGAGCAAAGCCCCAACCTGAATGGGTGCACTTGTTCTGTCACACCCTGGATGTCATCCCGATGAACTGGTACTTGGAGACAAAGCTCCACCATGGCACAGAAGAATGGGATATTTTATGCGAAGGGTTCATAATGACATTCAGCTTCGAATATAGGTTTGACTGTATTGATGAAGTGCTACAAGAAGTTAAAGCAGCGATATTTAGGATACTGCAGGATCCTTTGGATCTCATTCAACTTGATTGGACTACTCAGCTGAGCCACGCGGTAGAATGCTATAACGTGATTGTTGAAGAAGAAGACGAGGACCCCCGAAAGATTAATATCCCTAAAACTGAGGGTCACCAAGAGGTCGACGGACTACAAATCGAGAATCCTGATATAACCATGCCACTGAAAACTAAACAGATAAATATTGGCATGAAGGTAGAGCCCAAATTCACAAAGATTGGAGATTACTAAGATGACGCGACTATATATAAGGCCCCAAAATTGCTCCACAAATATCAGGATATGTTCCCTTCCAAGTTTAAAGAGTTAAATTGGATAATAGGAAACCTGGGTGTTATGAAGATCACGTTAAAACCTGATGTGAATCCGGTCAAGCAAAGACCTTATTGTCTCAATCCGAAGTATAAGGAGAAGGTCTGCTTAGAGTTAGATAAGATGCTTGTGGCAGGCATCATTGAGCCCATAGAGGAATCTAATTGGGTAATCCCAATGGTGGTACTGGAAAAGAAGCAGAAGGATGAAATAAGGATATGCGTAGATCTTAGGTAGTTGAATGATGCTTGTGTGCATGATCCTTTCCCGACTCCATTCAATGATGAGGTATGTGATAATGTAGGTGGCCAGGAAGCGTACTCCTTCATTGATGGGTTCTTTAGGTTCCATCAGATCAAAATCACACCTAAATATAGAAGCAAGATGACCTTCGCGACTGAATGGAGATGTTTTCAGTACACCGTAATGCCTTTTGGATTAAAGAATGTGTATGCGATTTTTTCACGCGTAGTCATCGCTGCATTCAAAGACTTCATTCATAAGTTTCTGGAGGTGTACTTTGATGACTAGACTGTGCTTGGGTTGGTAAAATGCCATGTGGCAAGTTTGTTCTTAATGCTAGGTACTTTTCAAAGGTACCATATTGCACTCAATCTGACGAAATCTTTGTTTTGTGTCCCTTTTGGGATTTTGCTGAGCCATGTTGTATGCAGACAGGGATTGATGGTAGACCCCGTGAAGATTGTAGTGATAATTAACCTGGAGGTGCCAACGAGTGTGAAACAACTACGTGCAACATTGGGACATACTAGGTACTATAGGAAGTTTATCAAGGGCTACGCCCAAATCACCGTGCCTACGGAGAAGTTGTTGAAAACGGATGTCACATTCTATTGGAACGAGGACATTCTTGAAAAGGGATGTCACCACATTGATTTTATTCTTCCTGGATTGGGAGAAGGAGTTTCATGTACATGTAGACGTGTCATGTATAGCACTGGGAGCGGTACTGACACAGGCTAACAAAGGAGAATTGGACGATCTTCTAGCATTCGCAAGCAGCAAGTTATCCAAGGTTGAAAATAACTATTCCACCACCGAGCACGAAGGACTAGCCTTGGTATACGTGCTCCAGAAGTTTAGACACTATTTGCTGGGTGGACATTTTAAGATGTATACAGATCATTCTACATTGAAATACCTGGTCAATAAGCTTGTGTTGGGGGGGAGAATGTGCAGGTGGTTTTTATTGTTCTAGGAGTATGATTTTGAATTTATTATGAAGCCTAGACGACTAAACGCAGGACCAGATCAACTATCGCACATCGAAATGGGAGAAGAGCCCACTAATTTGGAGGAGGGATTTCTTGATGTGTAGCTATTTACAGTGTGTGTCATGGATGGTCACTTTGAAGACATCATACACTTCCTAAAGATAGGAACTAGCCCGAAAGGCTACACCATCTAGCAGAAAAAGGAGTTAGTGTTGTCCGCAACAGAATTTTATGTCATTGCTAGACATCTGTACAAAATGGGGTCTGATGAAGTATTGTGATGATATGTACCAGAGTTTGAAAGAAGCAGTATCCTCGTAGACACTCATTGGGGTGTCATGGGAGGGCATTACGCAGG
Organism: Pinus tabuliformis; assembly: GCA_031772625.1. Taxonomy (NCBI): domain Eukaryota; kingdom Viridiplantae; phylum Streptophyta; class Pinopsida; order Pinales; family Pinaceae; genus Pinus; species Pinus tabuliformis. Next base: position 1,407,453,161 of record CM062820.1, on the reverse strand, counting down.
AAGGGTGACCGCGCAAAAGATCCTACACACAGGGTTGTGGTGGCCAACCCTCCAGAAGGATTCAAAAGCCTACTACATGGCGCACGACGTGTGTCAAAGGACCAGCAGGCCATCATGGAGAGATGAGCTACTTTTGATCCTATAGATGATGTTACAACCTTTTGAGAAATGGGCAATAGATTTTGTGGGACCCATTTAGCCTCAAGGAAAGAAGATGGGTGCGTAGTACATTATCACTACGACTGAGTATTTGACTTGATGGGCGGAGACACAGCCTATGAAGGACTGAATGGGTGTGACTACTGCAAAGTTTCTCTTTGAGTATGTACTGACGTGATTGGCTGTCCAAATATTTTGATGAGTGATCGCGATACGCACTTTCTGAACGAAACGATCAGCGTGCTGATGGCAGAATTTAAGGTATTTCACTAGAAAAACATGCCTTATCACCCACAGGCTAATGGGAGGATGGAAACATTCAATAAGGTACTGGAGAACATGGTAACCAAGGTCTGACCGCAACATCATCCGTGGCATTATCCTAGGATTAGAAGTTATGGACGTCGAAGCCGTGACAGCCAAGGGGACTGTGCGAGAAGTTTTTATGGAGGCAGAGGGAGTTGTTATGGAGGTTGTATAGGTATTATATAAGGTCCCTAAGTCACCACAGATGCCTAGACCAAAACCGACCCTAACCAAGGAGAGTGCAAAGGATAAGGAAGGCAAGCAGGCTACAAAACTGGTGCGCGCGTCGCCTAGAAGAAACACACAGAAGGACAAGCCCACTGCACAGGAAAAGGGCAAGACTATTAACTTGGAACTGAAGGAGGAAGAGATTGAGGACATCGTGATGGATGCTGAGGATATGATAGTGGAAGTGGAGGATGTTGACGTCGAGAGTCCTTACCCTATCACTAAGTTTCCCGAATAGGTCCCTCCATGCAAGGGCAATACTAAGGTGCTGACGAGATTGTTTTTGAAGGACCGCACTTGGGGCAAGTTCTGCTCTTGAAATTGGAAGACTAGGACTAAGCTGACACTGAGAAGTTCCCTCACTTGGTGACAAACCAGCTACTACACTGCGTTGTTCATACAACCACTGGGATGACTGCGTTGGAACCATAAAAGTGGTTCAAGGGTGTAGGCAAGGTAAGTCTTCTCAACTTGCTATGGGTTCCGCACTACAATCGCACACCCATTACATTATTGGTAATCAAGAAACTGCTATTCTTGGTGCACAATGGATGGGAATTGGAATGGGAATGGAACATGGGAATCGGGATTGGGATGGGTTGATGGATGAGCCCTCACCTTAGACCTTGGAGAATCGGCATGCTTACCATATCTCTCTAACCTTAGCCCTTACCACCTAGTAGAACCGGAACTATCACTACTGTTGTGGGGAAAAGTATCCGATGCGGATGACACTAACCCTTTCTAAAGGTGACAGACTTTAGCAACAACTGAATGACAAAGTTTTCATGTTCATCTTTATGAAAGCACAGAGAGAATAGAAAGAGGATCAACCAACCTGGTGTCTTGCGCTTAGTCGATCCTTGTCCTTCTCGCTTTGTATCCCGTTCCCAGCTCTTTACTCTCCAAGCCGATCCAGCTACACACAGAATCTGCACAACAAAAGGGAGCAAACTACGAGATACAAGCAATCATAATTGAAGCATGGATTAGGTTGCATCAAATATACATGTAAACACAAAAGCATCTATGTAAAACAAGTATATAGAAGAACATGCAAACTTTATTGATAGAAAGTAACAGGGTTCCAGAGGAAGTTACAACCAATGATGTTGGCCCCAATCCAGCAGCACCTCCTCGGCAGCAAGAACTCTCTTCTTCACCTCTAGTAAAACAATCACCCAATAATCCTGGCAGTATACCAACAGCACCTCCTTGCTTATACCAAAATTCCAGCCTCTATAGACCTCATAGAAGAGCTCTATATATAGGAGAGAAGAGAAAAGGATGAGTCAGCTTGAGACTGACATGAAGCTGCCTTGTGTCCTCTCCATCTCCAGTTAATCTTCAGTTCCTGTGTCCACTTGGAGATCCTTGCTTACACATGGTGATCAAGTACCTCTTACTCATCACAGGGCGAATCTCATGACCCAAGTGTCAGTTTGGAAGCTTCCTGGGCAATTGACACCTTGCAGGAGGACTGTGCCACTTGGCCAATCTCGCCCAGCGCAGGTAGCCTTCATTGTTTTTGACTTCCAGCGCAGGTACAGAGTGGGACAGTTGCAATACAGCGCAGAAGCTCAGTTAAGCAGCTGACATGATCCAAAATAAGCCTGTTCTGAAGTGTTTTCAGGTGGAGAACTGATTGGAAGTGCTGTTGATTGATGACCTTGTTCTTTTAGGGGTAAGAACAACATGTTTAGGGACTGAGGATCCCTGTAATTATCGACATTTCCTGCTCCTTGACGCGAGGCACAAAAATGTCTATAACAGTTGCCCCCTAAAGTATGAGGCCGTTAATCGGGTGAAATGCTTTAGCTAGAGGGTCCGAAGTTCGTTCCAGTGCTGAGGAGAGTGCCCTGTAATACAATGCAATACAATACATTATCTTTCATTCATCATTATTCTCATGATCTAGCTGAGGCGGGTATTCCCATGCTCAGCTTTCTATAAATACATTTTGGTACATATGACAGACGATCGTCTGAAGACAGACTGATAATCTTCCGCTAAAATTATCATCCTTTGAGGAGGATGATCATCTGCTGCAATGATGTACATGGCAAATGCTTTTATATTTCCTGAATATATATCGCAGCCCGGATGGATGAAACTAGATCCGGGGTCTTCAAACTCGTTCGATCTTCACTCTAAGTACAAGTCGATCCATGTGAGAATTACGCTGAAGTCGAACATGGAAAGACATCGCTTGATTACCGGTCAATAATGAAAACCGTTAACAAGCGCGAGAGGAATCACCAATAATGACGATGACCCTCAAGGTACGGCAGTACAATTCACGTGGCGTGAATAAAGGACTTGGCGTCAAACGCCACGCAAAATCTTCTGGTCGAAGGTCATTGATGTATACCTGTCGCCGGAAGTGAGAAACTTGCCATTGAGGCATGCAAGCTTCAAAGTACTGATGGGGGTGTTCCTAGATCGACTTCTTGGATAATGAGCTGAAGTCGACAAGAAGTGATCCGTCAAAGGAGGGCCTTAATGAATCCCACATCAATGACACGGAACGGAGCTAATGATTTAGTGGAGGTGGAAACAAACTGTGACATATGATTCAGGGTGGCGATCATGAAATGGATGAAGGACAATGTATGGTAGTGGATGGGACACGGTTGACACTTTCTGAATGACCCCTCTTGAACATATAACGACACTGATGCGATGGATCGGTAGCATTACCCCGAATGGATGGTGTGGCGAGGACCATGGTGACGAGACCGGTGAATGAGACAACCCAACCCGATGTGATACGGAAGAAAAGTGTCATGTTCAAGAGTGACTTGCTACCTCTAAACTTTGATGTTCTCCCAATTTTTCCCCAGTCATTTCTGACCAGTACCTCTTTATTTTTGTCAAGCTTGAGGAGGATAACATATGCTTGTTCTATAACCTGCCCTTCGGGCAAGCCTATCGCTAAGATTTAACGAGCCTAGCGATAGGGAAACTCGTTCTCGTCTAAAGACAAGTTTGTCGCTATTTAATCATTTTAACGAGTCTAACGACAAAGAAAACTCGGTCCTTTTCATTTTTGGAGAGTCTAAAAAGGTACAGAAAGTCAACTCCATAATTCCTTTTTCGTCAGCTAATCCCTTAAGTCCGAAAAAGTATAAAACAATACAGAAGGGATGGCTGTTCGGTATTTTTAACGAGCTGAACCAGGCAAGCGCTCGATCCTTTTGTGCAATAATCCCTCAAGTCCAAAAATATTAAAATTTAGATGAGGGATAGCGTTCCGGTCATTTTAACGAGCTGGAAGGCCAAAACTCGGCAAACTTTTCATATTTTACGAGTCAGTGAAAAGAGCTGAAAGAAGACTCGTCTTTTGAGGAACGAGTGATAAACAGGGATAGCTACAGATTCCAGGTACAGGTTGGAATTTCCAATCACGGCAGTGTCACAAGGATGGCTAGGTGAAATCACTCTTCGCAGCTGTTTCTCAAAAGAGGTAAACACACAAATGGAAGTGAATGATCGGCCAAATGAACGGTGGAGGTGGTGGATGAAAACACGATCAAGGTTCTTATGGCTAATGAATTTACGATCTCAAAAGGTTATTTACCGGTTCATTTTTTCCATGAGCTTGAACTCTGGGGGAAACATTTGCTCACACTTTTCTGTTTTTTAACGAGCATAAATTCAGGCCTAAAACTGCTCGAATTTCGCGTTTATTTTTTAACGAGCATGAACTATATGCTAAAACTGCTCGATATACCAGTCATAAGAACGCCTCCTATAAGGACCAATTTTTATAGAGCTTATGCCTTACTACAGCTATGCTCTTATTTTGGCAAATTTTACTTCTGCCCCACAGGCTTTCTTTCATGCAAGTTTGGAAACGGTTAATCTTAAAACCAGATAAATAACCGCCCCTAGCTTGCACTCCAGAAAGTTTGCATGCCCCCAGGTATAGGATAGAATTTCGAGGTTGCCCCTCCTCTCTCCTACTTCTGCTTTTCTTTGGGTGTTCACAGTTATTTGTCATCTTGCTAATCTAATGCTAACGATACTTGTCTTCTCGTTATTTTAAGGGGTCTTACGCAGTACTCAGACTTCCTGTCGGCCCACTTTTAACAAACAGCTATTGTGACAATAGAAGAACACTACTCAAAGATAAAACATTTGTATTATCGAGGGAGGCTTGCCTCTTTCTTATTATCCGAAGAGTGGTTCTATTCGCTGCCGCAAATCAATCTCTTTCTTCGGCGGTGTCTATCATTGGGTTGTCCAAAGATGGTTACCCTCTGTCACAACAATACAGTCTCCTTCTTAGTTTACTGCCCCTGCTTATCCTTCAAAACATATGTTTCGATGGGCGAGGCTTGAATTTAAAGATGGTGACTACTTGTTACAATAAGGGAATTCCTACTTGGGCATTGCCCACTTTTTTAGACAAAGGTGAATGATTCCCAAACACATAACTTTAACAAAAGATCATTATTCCAGAACAACCCCACTTCCTTCGGACGGGGTACGGACTAGTCATGTTCTCCTGCGGAAATTCTTCCTTGTACCCGGAGTTTCTTCTGCCCGAAGCAGACCAGGGTGCATGCCCCCTGGGTCCTAGTCTTTCTTTCCGAATTACTCGCGCTCATCGGGAAGGAGGACTGGGGGCGGAGGCGAATCTTGAGTGAACAGACCATTTAGGATTGGTATTTGACTATTTGCGATGCGAGATCCCGGAAATGAAAGCTGGTCTACGAGCTTGACCACCCTTCCTTCGTGTGGAAAACACATTACTCTAAAGAGTGAGGAGACTATCGCTCCCATGCAATAAATATAGTCGCGTCCAAGGAGTAGGTTATAATCCAAGGGTCCTTGAACTACCAACACGTTCATCTTGACGGTCTTCCCCTTCAATGTAACAGGTACATCGGGGAGGATTCCTAATGGTCGACTGGTTCCTTTATCAAAACCTGAGAGATTTCTCAACTCAGGTAAAAGCGCTGGGGAACCCAGTGCTTTCCAAGCAATAGAGGAAAGGATACTCACAGACGCCCCTTCATCAATGATAGTACCAGCCATAACCATTCTATAGATCTGGACAATGATTCTAAATGGTGTACTGGCTGGTAACCGGGGTCTGCCTAGTTGATTCCAATCAAAGGATACAACCAGGTTGCTTGGTGGTGGGACCGAATATACGGCCGGATACGACTCAGATGATGTTCCTTCCTGCGATAAAGGAATGGGCGCATTGCCCAGATGCTCGTCGGAGTCGGTGCTGATAAAGAGAACCTGGATGGTGTCATCCTTGTTCTCATCAGTGAGGGTGTCACATGAAGACGACACTTCGGTGACGGTGTCATTTGAAGACAGGTCTTCAATGACGGAGTCATTGGACGATAGAACCTTTGAAGGAAGAACCGGGTCAACTGCCGTTTCAACCTTTAGACTTTCATCTGGTCTAGATTCGGTAGGTTCATTCTCAATGACTGACACATCAGCTGACCACTTGAGTGGTTCAACTGGATTTTCAACTATCGAGGGATTAGGCGCGAGTTTTCGGTATCCAGGCGGAAGTTGCACCGGTGACACCGGGCGATCTTCCAAAACTCTCTTTGCCTCATCTAAGAATGGACATTTGTGGATGGCATGGTGACCTTCACACAATAGACAGGGTGATCTTGGTCCCCTTCTTCGTCCTTCACTCTCACTAGTTGAGGGAATGCAATCAACTTGACAACCAGAGGTTGATGCTACCGGATTGTGCAACCTCGGGGACCAGTCCCTTAGTATCCGGGGAATACAAGGACAATCACGATGGAAATGGATCCCTTTGCAAATGACACATGGCGATTTAGGCCCGGTCGGTGCAGTGTGTGGGTTTTTGTCAGTTTTCTTCTGCTTGCCCCCAGTCGCCTTCGCCAGAGGCTCCTTCTGCTTCTTCCCTTTCTTCTTCTTTTCTTTCTTCTCCTTGGGAGGCTGACTTTTGCCGGCTCTACCCTGCGAAGATGAAGGATCAGAGGAAGTATCACAAGAGGTAGAAGGCTGGTGGGTAGTTCTAGATTGTTCTGACAGTTGATTCGACTGCTCAGGATTAGTGGTGATTTGGACAACATTAGTTGAAAAGAGCCAAACAGGAAGGCCGATTGTCAATCCTGGAAGTGACAATGTAGCCATACGAGGCGCACCAACATCTCCCCAAGAGGAGAAGGGATTTGGACTTCCGCCAAGGTTACTTCCTTGGTTGGTGGGCTCCATACTTTTCAACTGAAAGATCAACGTGGGAATAACAGGTGATTATGTTCCGCTTTAAAATAAGTTTTATTTACGACGCTTTTAGACACAAACTTGCTTTTTCATGTTTTAAGAGTCGAGAAAAAGCTAAAGATGACTCTAGTCGCCTTCGATGTATTAACGAGCCCGAAGTGACAAATGCTCGGTTGGACATTTTCAGTTATAGAGTTTGAAAAGGGCCAAAAGAAACTGTTTTGGAGATCTAGGCAGAGGGTGTGCCAAACCTTTCGCGAAACCACAGAATACGTTTTACGGTACGGGTGGTCGATCTTCGTGAATGCTGTGTTCACTGCATCGCGATCAGTAGGGCGGCCGACACGGTTTCCTAAAGATAAAGGATAAAAGCCTATAGGGGTCTCCCAATATACGCGACGGTACGCGGGAGCTCAAATCCGTGTTAGTGCCACCGACTCTCAGGAGGAATCACCCACCTTCGTAGAGATCGACAGTCACTATGTTTAACGACGCCGGAACACGTCTCTACCTAGACCTCTAGATGTTTGCGTTAAATTCCAAAGCGTTGTTATGTAAATTGAGTTTATTTTAATGTTGATCTTTCTTAACAGTTTGCCTTTCAGGTTCGCCACGAGATGTATATATACAACTTCCTATATGCAATCTAAGAATGAGAAGCAAAATCTTTTCAATCTTTCAACTTTGAAAACCTTAATCTACTTGAGGAAAGAGCAAGACACAACTTTTTCCACAGATCAAAGAACACACACTAAAATGCACATTTTCCTAAATCGTCAAGCATACAGTCAAATGCAAAATGCACAATGCATGTATTTCTTTTCGTTATCCTTAATGTTGATGCTTAACAAAAGGAAACTGTTGTATGATTTTTGAATCAACTTTCAAGTAGAAATAAACAAGCTTGTCCACAATCAAAAGAACACCTTATGAAAGACTTGTTTTAAATACAGGAAAAGTATAGATTCAAACCATAAAGTGAGAAGCAAACCAATCCAAAACAGCTATGAACAGCAATAACACTAACTCATAAGATCGCAATCTAAGAGGCCACAGCTACTAGGTTTGCTTTTCACAATGGGAAATTGTAACTGAAACAAGAAATACTGAAAGAACGTTTACAATTTCATCACACAACTGAGGCGGAATAATGTCAAGGAGAAGTGGTCTACAGCAAATACAATAACCAGCAAGCAATCAGTCAAAACAAGTGCAAACAGGGCCAAGACACAAAGGAAGAGCTGAGCTAGACTAAGGCCAACTGGACCAGCGCAGGCACTGGTCTGCCAGTTTCACTCTCAGCGCAGTTCCCGAAGGGAGCACCTACGCTGTAATGCAGACTGCCTGTGGACAGCCTGCACTGACTTACGAGAGTTACGTCTGCTAAGAATTCCGGGTCATAAAAAGCTCAAAAATGTACTGTTTTGACTGAAATAAAATGCTATGGGTTAAGTACAGGCTAAGGGATGATCAAGAGGATAAAGATCTATCACAAAGAGTAAGGATTCATCTGTAGATTAGCTCTTTAAATCTTGAATTTGCTCAGCAAAGGAGCAAGAGTAGCAAAAACCCTCTACTTCTCTTTTGATAGAGTCAAAAGCTTTTCGATTCGGTACTCCTTTCTTCAAGAAATGAATAGCAAAATACTACAACAACAAGATACTAGGATCTCCCCAGCGGAGTCGCCAGTTTGTTGTGGGGAAAAGTATCCGATGCGGATGACACTAAGCCTTTCTAAAGGTGACAGACTTTAGCAACAACTGAATGACAAAGTTTTCATGTTCATCTTTATGAAAGCACAGAGAGAATAGAAAGAGGATCAACCAACCTGGTGTCTTGCGCTTAGTCGATCCTTGTCCTTCTCGCTTTGTATCCCGTTCCCAGCTCTTTACTCTCCAAGCCGATCCAGCTACACACAGAATCTGCACAACAAAAGGGAGCAAACTACGAGATACAAGCAATCATAATTGAAGCATGGATTAGGTTGCATCAAATATACATGTAAACACAAAAGCATCTATGTAAAACAAGTATATAGAAGAACATGCAAACTTTATTGATAGAAAGTAACAGGGTTCCAGAGGAAGTTACAACCAATGATGTTGGCCCCAATCCAGCAGCACCTCCTCGGCAGCAAGAACTCTCTTCTTCACCTCTAGTAAAACAATCACCCAATAATCCTGGCAGTATACCAACAGCACCTCCTTGCTTATACCAAAATTCCAGCCTCTATAGACCTCATAGAAGAGCTCTATATATAGGAGAGAAGAGAAAAGGATGAGTCAGCTTGAGACTGACATGAAGCTGCCTTGTGTCCTCTCCATCTCCAGTTAATCTTCAGTTCCTGTGTCCACTTGGAGATCCTTGCTTACACATGGTGATCAAGTACCTCTTACTCATCACAGGGCGAATCTCATGACCCAAGTGTCAGTTTGGAAGCTTCCTGGGCAATTGACACCTTGCAGGAGGACTGTGCCACTTGGCAAATCTCGCCCAGCGCAGGTAGCCTTCATTGTTTTTGACTTCCAGCGCAGGTACAGAGTGGGACAGTTGCAATACAGCGCAGAAGCTCAGTTAAGCAGCTGACATGATCCAAAATAAGCCTGTTCTGAAGTGTTTTCAGGTGGAGAACTGATTGGAAGTGCTGTTGATTAATGACCTTGTTCTTTTAGGGGTAAGAACAACATGTTTAGGGACTGAGGATCCCTGTAATTATCGACATTTCCTGCTCCTTGACGCGAGGCACAAAAATGTCTATAACAACTACCTACCTGCCATATGCCGTAGATGAGGCCCTTACCTTAGGAGCCACGGGTGGATGGGATGGATCATCGCCTTACCCTCTTATATTAGCCGGAACCCTACGATGATGGATGGAGTTACTTACCAACCTATTCATGACACCAGGAAGATCAGTAGATGGGTGTCTATGGCTAGAGGAGCCAATACCCATCACCAACATGTTGATCCATAGGATTACATGGCTACCATATACAAGGGAATATCTGGCCATGATGTTTGGTGGAAAATGTGGCGAGCATACCCTCATGAATACCATGAAGGAGAAATTCAAGCTCATGAAGAAGACGCGAGGCTATGCCATCTCAAGTATCTGTGATCCTACGGTCAAGGTGGCCATGCAAATATTAGCAGGAAAAAGTTATGTGGAAGTATCACACAGATGAAGTGTCGGAACCTGTCGTCACTCTAGCGGTCCAATGCACATAAGGATTTTAGCTTAATTGGGCGAGATATCTATGCGGTGAGTTCCTCGTGATCTTCTACGAGGCACAGGAGCTGAGAAAGACCTTCCACTATGTGTGGCTCTTGCTGTCCATTATGTTGGTAGCCTAGGAGTGGCCTAAAGATAGTCAATTTCCCTCAATCATTCTAGACCTGCCAAAAGCAGCGAAGTACGCTTCACTGTGGGCAACCAAGGATTCTCAGTGCATCAAGGATAGCAAGGTCTTTTGGATCTTGATGGAAATGAATATATGCATGGCCATCAACCGCAAACCACGATTGTCACATGTTGTGTTTGACAAACTGCAGGAGTACGTGGAGTTCAAGGTAGAATTTCACCATGTATTGATTAGGGCATGGAAGGGCCCTCAGGAAAAGTGGCATGACTTGTTATACTTGGCAACTGATGACATGATTGATGTAGTTCTTGATCGCTAGTCGGCAGAGTGGCGCACTACCTCAGGCTTGGCAGTGGGATTGAGCAAGTCCACCGCGCAGCACAAAACGGAGGATGCCAAGCTCAAGATGGCATAGCTAGCTGAGAAGAGGAGGAAGGAGCTTGATGACAAGGCCCAGGCAGAGCACGATGCTGCACATTAGGCGGAGGAGCAGACAGGCAGTGTAGAGCACGTTTTTGACAAAGGTTTGAGGTCACCCTCGCCCGAAACAGTGGAAGAAATGAATCAGTAGATATAACAGCACGGAGTGGACCCATAGACAGTGTCATTCGATATCAAGCATCTAAGAGGACAGGAAAAAGTTGGGCTGTGGAAGAAATCCAAGGTGAGTAATACGTTGCTGGACCTAATCACCCTAACAGAGGGAGATTTGAATGACATTGGAGATACAGTGTGGGATGTTACTGCAGAGGTACTACAAAAATTCAAGCAGTAGCAACAACAAGCATTGGGGGCCATCTAGATGGGTCTATATGAGTTTCAAATCTGTGTATCACAAACTGGCGCGACATCCACCCGCCTCACCATCGATACTTCAGAATCCACTAGGATGTTTCACGCAAAGGACTCTCAAGCGATAGTGCTACCAAAGGGAGAACTAACCACAAATATCGAAGCTAAAAGGCCTGTTGTCAGTTCCCTCAAGGGAATAGGGCTGAACTTGGCAGCACTTCTTGGTGAGGCGCTCCACCTACTACAGGATGGGGTGATAATGGAGCTAATGGCTCGTGAACAACACGCTTTGCAAGTGATCAATGAACAAAAAAACAATAATGTGTAGATGGCCCTATAGTGAGACTCTGCCATCGCCACCATGAGTGACGTAACTGACCGAAACAAGCACATAGTTTAGGTAATAGAGGAAGCATGCCAAATGGTCCTAGAGTTTTCCATTCCTGAGGGAGAACTAGTATAGATGCGACTTTGTAAACTTGCTACGGGGGTTCTCGACAATTGCAAAGAGTTGGGCAAGGTTCAGTTAGAGCTGAACCTCCAGATTGTAGAGTTTCAGTTGAAGGTCTAGCCTTCAACTCCGCCAAAAGTAAAGGAGTAGCACACAACCACTATCACAGAGGTGATAGCGGCAGTAGAGAGTGCAGTAGTAGACTGCACAAGGTTGTTTATGTTTCTGGGAAAACTAGTATTCCTAAAGAATGCTAGCCCTCTAGGTTTGGCAGTTACCCTAGAAACAATAGTTTAAATCAATTCAATGATTTCTTGTATGTGTAACAGATAAGAGAAAGGTAATGGAACCAACCTGGAACTTCCGCTTAATCCCTTGCTTGATCTCTCTCCCATTTGATAGATCCTGCAACTCCTCCCCATACTTAACATGCTTGGAGAGTACCTGCACAAGTACAGCAACAAAGAACCGTCAAAGCATCGTGATCTATTACAACATAAACAATATAGAATCAGATATATAATGAACAAATGATAGTATTCACAAATGATAACATTCACAATTACACAATCATATGGAAGAAAACTTGAAGAGATTTATTAATAGAAAGGATAATTAAAACGCAGTTGTCTGATCTAGCATCATCCTCCCAGCTTCAATCCTTATTCACCTCATGAAATAGCACGATCACACTAACAATACAATTCTCTTTCCTCAATTACAAACTATTAACACTTCCTTGCAATTCATAGTATTCCAGCCTCTAGATATCTTGGATGAGGGATCCATTTATAGATGTTTGCAAGTGTGTGAGTCATCCATGAGATTTGATTAGTGTCATTCCACTTGTTATAATGGGTTCCACAAGAGAAGGGATTGGAGATTTCTTAGATCCCTTATTCATCCTTGGGTGAATTCAGAGAGGCAAGTGGCATAGGAGAAAGTTCTGGAACATTCCATGAGAAATCAACTGACAAATGTCTTGGAAATTTTTCCATCCTCACCCATCGCACCTTATAGAAGGCCTAAACATGTGCATCGCACCCTGGTAGTGTACCACTCAGTATGCATCACAATTTTCCAGTGGAGTAGTTAGTATGGTTCAATTTAGGCAATTTCTGGATGGTTTCTCAGATGGAACTTCTGGGGAATGATGTATTCAGATGGCTATGTTCCTTTAGGGTACAAAACAACCCTTTTAGGGGTTGATGCGCCTTAGTACATCAACATATATGTTTGGGGTTGATGTGCCCAAATATGTCTATAACAGTTTGAACAGTCATTTGAAGTACTGACCAGTCTGCAAGAAGATCCTAATGTACAGAGGCGCAAGAATTGCAGCAGCGCTATGATAAGGTAAAAGGAATAGCGCACACTATCACCCTCACACAGAGACATGTGAAGTTACAAGAGACCAAAACATTGAAGGAATAGGTAGATGCAACATAGCACAAAGAGGCAGTGCTGAAGGCGCACTTGAAGCCTTGGTTGGACGAGGCCTATTTGGTCACGGCCTCGATTGAAGGCAAGCTTGCTCATCTATAGGAAAATCAGTAGAGGCTTCAGGCTGATAGTTCAGGACCAACGACAGATAAATTGGTCAAAGAAGTGAAGCAAGGAGCTGCGTAGTGCACCGCTGAGGTGGCAGTCATACAGGTTGAGCTGGGAGGTCATCGCACCAAGATATCTACGCCCGTAGGGTGACTCGAGGGCAAGTCACCATGTTTGTGTTGGGGGCCTATTGGGAGTAGGTTCCCCCAAGAGTAGTTTTGGGGCTAACATCCCATGTTTTGGGACAATTTTGTAATAAAGTTGTAAAGTCTCCGCATTTTGTGGTCACGGAGCGCGAAGGTGTCAAGAGTCATAAAGGTATATCTACCCTTATTTTTTAATGTGTCAAGTCGACTGTAAAGATCTACCCATTGTTGGGTGTGGAGCCTGATTATCTTCTATATTCAAAGGTATCGCCACATAGGACCCCAGTTCGAAATGGGGGCGGCAACGCCACCCGTAAAATATTCGCTGCAGGGGGGGTCCAGGGGGGGGCGGCTGCGACCTTTGGGAGCCCCCCCTGGCGGGGGGTTTTGGGGTTAGCGCCCCCGAAGCTAAAAACAACTGTAAAATTGCCTTGTAAAAGTATAGTAATTTCTAGTCAATCTGGGTCATTCATTAGGCAGATGATCTGACGGTAGAACTTATGTTTAGTTTAGGGTTTTTTTTTCCCTAGAAGGCAACCGCTCTCTTTGTATGAGGGTATTGTATTTGAGGCTGTGTGATAGATGTGCATTCTGTGAGCGAGAAACAGAGAGGTGAGACTGTGAGAGAAAACAAAGGATATTACAGCGGATTTGCTGTAGGTTGTGTCTCTTCATTTTGCTGGATAATAGAAAGGAAGGACTGGCTGTTTGGGGTGGACGTAGCCCAAACTGGGTGAACCACGTATATCTGTGTCTCTCTTATTTTGTGCGTTTTCTGTGTTTATATTTCTGCAATATTTTATGTGTTCCATTTCTCTGTAATATATAATTTTCTAACAACTGGTATCAGAGCCGAAGGTCTATTTGGCTGATAAACTCACAGGAAAGAAGGGTTCCTGGTTTGAGTGGGAGCAATGGCGGAAGATGGTAAGTTTAGGGTCGAGAAATTTAACGGCCAAAACTTCTCATTGTGGAAGATGCAGATGGAAGATTATCTGTATCAGAAAGATCTATACCTACCATTGGGCGGAAAAACAAAGATGCCGACGGGTATGAAAGATGAAGAATGGAACCTTCTCGATAGAAAGGCACTTGGGACAATACGGTTGTTCCTTGCTGCGTCAGTCGCCTTCAACATTTGGAAGGAAACCACGACAGAGGGTTTGATGCAGACATTGTCGAAACTATATGAAAAACCCTCAGCCTCAAACAAGGTATATCTTATGAAATGGTTATTTAATATGAATATGTCGGAAGGTGGATCTGTTGCAAACCATTTAAATGATTTTAATATAGTTACAAGTCAGTTAAGTTCTGTAGGGGTAAACTTTGATGATGAAGTTAGAGCTCTGTTATTCTTGTGCTCATTACCAGAAAGTTGGAATGGTTTGGTAATGGCCATTAGTAACTCCATTTCTGGATCTAGTACTTTAAACTTTGATGATGTTGTCGGTGCTATCCTTAGCGAGGAAATGCGACGGAAAATCTCCAGTGAGACATCGAGAAATGCTTTGAGTGCATAGTCTAGAGGAAGAAAAATGGAGAGAGGAAAGAGCTCAGGATATCGCAGTAAATCAAGGAAAGGCAGATCCAAGTCCAGATCGGGGATAGTGTGCTGGAAATGTGGAAAGAAATGACACCTAAAGAAAGACTGTAGATCTCGGAAGGGAAAAGAAGGAGATGCACAACAAGAAAACAATCATGAAGCAAATGTGACAGGTGAGGTGTTACAAGATGCTTTGATTCTTTCTTTCGAAAATATTACTGATTCCTGGGTGGTAGATTCAGGGGCTTCATTCCATGCCACACCTGATAAGAAACACTTTTATGACTATGTTCAAGGAGATTTTGGACAAGTTCGTCTGGGTGATGATAAACCCTGTAAAATCGTTGGAATGGGTAAGGTTCCTGTAAAACAGTAGAATGGAAACCAATGGCTATTAAAGGAGGTAAGGCATGTTCCAGATCTAAAGAAAAATCTGATTTCAACAAGGCAGTTAGGCGGTGAAGGTTGTGTGACAACTTTCACAGATAAAGCTTGGAAGGTCACCAAAGGAGCCCTGGTAATAGCAAAAGGCGAAAAGGTTGGTACATTGTATTTATGCAATGGTATTTCTAACTCTGTTAATGCTTTAACTTCCAAAGGAGCAGATGCAGCATTATGGCATCATAGGCTCGGAAACATGAGTGAAAAGGGGATGAAGATTCTTCACTCAAGGAATTTGTTGTCGGATCTGAAGAATGTTGATTTGGACTTCTGTGAGAATTGCATTTATGAAAAACAGAAGAGAGTCAGATTTCTCAGAGTTGGGAAAGAAAAGAAGAATGAAAAATTAGAGCTTGTGCATACAGATGTATGGGGAGCTGCTCAGGTATCATCTCTCGGTGGCTCTAATTATTATGTTACTTTTATTGATGATGCAACTAGAAAAACTTGGATTTATTGTATTAAAAATAAATCTCATGTATTTGATACTTTCAAGAAATGGAAAGCTTTGGTTGAGATTGAGACAGGAAAGAAATTGAAGTGTCTTAGATCAGATAATGGAGGTGAATATCGCAGCAAAGATTTTGATAGGTACTGTTCAGAGCATGGAATTCGCAGAGAGAAGACAATTCCAAGAACACCACAAGAAAATGGTGTGTCAGAAAGGATGAACAGAACAATCATGGAGCGTGCAAGGTACATGAGATTGCATGCAAAATTGCCTTTACAGTTTTGGGCAGATGCTGTAGATACTGTTATTTATCTAATAAACAGAGGGCCTTCAAGTTCCTTGGATGGTGGTGTTCCAGCGGAAGCATGGACAGGTAAAAAGGTAAACTACTCTATTTTAAAGCCTTTTGGTTGTGAGGCCTTTGTCCATATTGATAAAGAAAATAGAACAAAGCTTGAGGCAAAGTCAAAGAAATGTACCTTTATTGGATATGGTGTTAATGATTTTGGTTATCGCTTATATGATTACGAAAATCACAAAATCATTAGGAGCAGAGATGTAATATTCAATGAAAAGGTCTTGTATAAGAATCAATTGCGGGAAAAGAAACAGGAAAAGGAAAACAAGGAATACACAGTTCTTGATGTAATCACTGAAAAAGGAAAGGTGCCTGAAAATAATAATAATCAACAACCACAACAACAACCACCACCACAACAACAATAGGTATCCCAAACACCTGAAAGTGGTGTTAGAAGCTCTACCAGGATAAGTAGACCCCCTGAACAATACTCTCCTTCATTATATTATTTATTGTCGACTGATTCCGGTGAACCCGAATGTTATGAAGAAGCAATGCAGGTTGAAAGCAGGAAGAAGTGGGAGGTAGCCATGGAAGAAGAGATGGACTCCTTAATGCATAACCAGACTTGGGATTTAGTCAGGTTGCCTGTAGGAAAAACTACATTGAAGAATAAATGGGTTTACAGGCTGAAGGAAGAAGATTGAGGAAAACGGAGGTATAAAGCTAGACTTGTGGTAAAGGGGTTTGCACAAAAGAAAGGTATTGATTTTGATGAAATATTTTCTCCTGTTGTTAAAATGACTTCAATCAGAACCATTTTAAGTCTTGTAGCAGCTGAAGATTTTCATCTTGAGTAGTTAGATGTAAAGACAACCTTTCTCCATGGGGATTTGGAGGAAGAGATATATATGCAGCAGCCACAAGGATATGAGGTGAAGGGGAAGGAGAAACTAGTGTGCAGGTTGAAGAAGAGCTTGTATGGCTTAAAACAGGCTCCAAGGCAGTGGTATCTAAAATTTGACAAGTTTATGTCTGAACAAGGTTATACTAGATGTCACTCTGATCATTGTGTTTATTTGAAAAAGCAAAATGATGGCAGCTATGTTATATTGTTATTGTATGTAGATGACATGCTTGTTGCAGGATCTAACATGCAGGAAATAAATGTGCTCAAAAGAAAATTGGCAAATTCATTTGCAATGAAGGATTTGGGAGCTGCAAAACAAATCCTTGGTATGAGAATAACTAGAGACAGGAAAAACCGTAAATTAACATTGTTTCAGAATGAGTACATACAAAAGGTGTTGAAAAGATTTAACATGCACAATCGAAAACTAGTTAGTACACCTTTTGCTAGCCATTTCAAACTTAGCAAGGAAATGTGCCCAAAGACCCAAGAAGACATGGATTATATGTCTAAATTTCCATATGCATCAGCATTTAGAAGCTTAATGTATGCAATGGTCTGCACAAGGCCTGATATTGTACATGCAGTGGGAGTTGTAAGAAGGTACATGAACAATCCAGGAAAGGAAGATTGGATGGCAGTGAAATGGATTCTCAGATATTTGAAAGGTACCACAAATCAAGCATTATGCTTTGGTGGTTCAAACATCTCCCTACAAGGATATGTTGATGCAGATATGGCAGGTGACAGAGATAATAGGAGGAGCACTACAGGATATGTATTTAGTATTGGAGGAACAGTTGTCAGTTGGGTTTCAAAAATCCAAAGTGTTGTTGCACTTTCAACAACAGAAGCAGAGTATGTTGCTGCTACATAGGCTAGTAAAGAAATGATTTGGTTACAAAGGTTTATGGGTGAATTGGGTAAGGAGCATGATATGAGCACGTTATACAGTGATAGTCAAAGTGTCATTCATCTTGCAAAGAACTCAGCATTTCATTCCAGGACTAAACACATACAGCTCAAGTACCATTTCATACGATCAGTGTTGGAAGATGGAGAGTTGAAGCTGGAAAAGATACACACTAGCCAGAATCCTGCAGATGTGCTAACAAAAGTTGTAACCAGGGAGAAACTGAGAATATGCTCAGTTTCAGTTGGTCTCAAGGATGACGATGAAGATGAGAAATAGCCAGCTCCAAAGAGGAGTCATTGTCCAGCAAATGGAGCAGCGGTGGAGTTGCTACAATCAGTCTCCAAGTGGGAGATTGTTGGGTGTGGAGCCTGATTATCTTCTATATTCAAAGGTATCGCCACATAGGACCCCAGTTTGAAATGGGGGCGGCAATGCTGCCCGTAAAATATTTGCTGCAGGGGGGGTCCAGGGGGGGGTGGCTCCGACCTTTGGGAGCCCCCCCTGGCGGGGGGTTTCGGGGGCAGCTCCCCCGAAGCTAAAAACAACTGTAAAATTTCCTTGTAAAAGTATAGTAATTTCTAGACAATCTAGGCCGTTCATTAGGCGGATGATCTGACGGTAGAACTTATGTTTAGTTTAGGGTTTTTTTTTCCCTAGAAGGCAACCCCTCTCTTTGTATGAGGGTATTGTATTTGAGGATGTGTGATAGATGTGCATTCTGTGAGCGAGAAACAGAGAGGTGAGACTGTGAGAGAAAACAGAGGATACTACAACGGATTTGCTGTAGGTTGTGTCTCTTCATTTTGCTGGATAATAGAAAGGAAGGACTGGCTGTTCGGGGTGGACGTAGCCCAAACTGGGTGAACCACGTATATCTGTGTCTCTATTGTTTTGTGCGTTTTCTGTGTTTAAATTTCTGCAATATTTTATGTGTTCCATTCCTCCATAATATATAATTTTCTAACACCCATGGTCTGCGGACCATGGGATTATATAAAATGGAGCTAATTAGGTAAGCTCTAATTCCTAGAAGCCCTGGTTGGACAAACGCTCTGGAATCTGTGGTTGGAAAAATACTCTAGAAGCCATGTAACAGTTTGGGTTGAGTTACTAGTCCTAGAAGCCTTGGTTGGACAAAAACTCTGGAAGCCCTTGGTGGGTTGAGTTGCTAGTCCCAGAATCCCTAGTTGGAAAAATGCTCTAGAAGCTCGACAACAAATATGGGTTGAGTTACTAGTTCTGGAAACCTTGGTTTGAGAAAACACTTGAGATCTATGGAAGGCGTGGGTAGAGAACAATCTCATGATGGTTTTGTGATGTCAGACTGTGAGGTGGAATCATTGTTTGATGGGCTGAGGTGATTTGGCCTATGGAAGCCCTAGATGGGTTTTATTGATGTGTTTTATGAGATCCCACATTCATGCTTGGAAGATGGCACAAGGGTGACTAGAAGAAGACAAAATTGGCTCATCCATGTCTATGTTTGGGTGGTTTGTGGAAGTGCCACAACTAGTTGGCCTTTTCATCATTAATATGAGGTTATTTATTTTTGTTAATTCATGATTATTACACTGGTTTATATGTGGATGATATGGTTGACGTTTCCTTGGAATTTCTATTGTCATTATTCTGGTTATGAACATGTATTATGACAATGGTTATGTATGGATCTCATAATGTTTTTACTTGTAAATGAATGAAAAATGTATCTATGTCCTAATGGATGAAATGGAAGCTAATGTGTTGAAGAATCAATGCTTCTTAGTGATTCTTAGATTAGTATGAGATTCCTATGCTCAAATATATTGTTTAAACCTGTAGATTACATAATTGTGACATGTTCAACAAAATTTCTGTCATGTCTAGTAGGGGTCTAGTCAATTCCTTGTTTAAGTAATTACAAATGTATCATTATTTCGTTGTTGTCCTTCAGTTATGAAAGTGTCATTTAGTTTTGGGAAATGACCTGGGCTCTTGGCCTAAAATAGTAGCTCAAATCTCGAAGACACAAGCATAGCACTGGGTAGAAAAGTCCCCAAACACATCCATACCCATGCTATGGGAGTGTCTAGAGCCTCCTGGATGCTTGCTTGTCTATATCAAGGGAGCATCTAGGGTTTTAATGGTCTAAAAACTCAGCAAGACCAAGGGCTTGGTTAATTGAGTGGTTGGTATGGCTCCTCGAAGTTTTGTTGCTGATGTGGAAGGTTTGTACAATTTGTTTCCATCAGTTCCACTTCCTTAACTGACACATAGGGAGTCAAATCATATCATAGTAACTTCTTGCCACATGTTTACCCTAGTTGGCTGGTTACAGGAGTAGATGTGGGTGGAGTGTTTTACAGAGTGGTATCAGAGCATGGTTCACCCCTCAAAATGGAAGGGATATGTGTTGACCATGCATTCATGTCAGTTGAATATGTGTTTCTTATGTTGTAAGACCATGTTCTTATTTCATTTGTATGGTATGGGTTATGGTTATAGTGAGGTTGTGATGGGAAGTTGATGGTGTTATTGTGGAGTGTGTCATCATGAGTGTATGGTTGACTATGCATTGTGTGTGCATGTTAGTATTCATATGTAGTTAAATGTACAGTGATGTGGTGGTTTTTTTCATGCATGAGGTCATGGTATGTGTAGTTGATATGGTCATGCATTGATGATTGCACTCTAGTTGGGATGATGGTTATATGGTTATATGCTTATGTGTTATATTTCTATATGTTGTCATGATTATGTTATACATGTATTATGTTGATTTGTTAATCCTGTAGACAAGGTATCCTCTCCAAATTATGCTAAGGTACATTAGTTTATTGTGATTTGGTTTAGATAACATGATATACCTTGCAGGAAGAATATCAATGTTGTCTTAGTGGGTCCTGACCCAGGTTCAGAGTTAGTTGCACCAAACAAAACCCTACACCACTGGCCCTTTCAGCATTAATCTACTTAGCGCAAATAAAGTCTCACCCGAAGAAGTATGGGGGAATGTTGGAACCAAGCTTCTGCATCCAAAGATCAGTGTGATCTCTTTCTATGTCCTTGATCTATAATGCAGATCTATAAGCCCTTAGGGCTTGGGACTATGACCTCCTTCGAATGCTCCCTAGACCTTCGTGAAGGTCTACGATTATCTTTTGTGGACCCTGAATAGATGAATTATCTACTTATATGCACTGTAATTTATCTTCAAATTGGGATATACTTAGATCTACTTAAGCACTTGATAAACATAGCATAAGGTATTATGATTTTTGCATAAATAATTAACATGTATTTCATTCAATTAATAAGCCTTATCTAGTAAGTTCGCGCATCAATACATAATTATTTCATAAAGACATTATTTCATCACAGCATATATCGCAAACATAAAAAACAGAGGTAAACAGATAAGACGCATGAATTTCTTCAACGATCTTCTTTATTGATCTCCAGCAATAGGTTACATACTCAAAACTTCCCTACACACTCAGCTGCAAGGGTCCACACACCTAGCTATGGACACTACTCTAGGCCTCTGCGCACCTAACTGCAGAGCCTTTTCCCCCTCTAAGACTTACTTCTCTGCGCTATCTCTCTAAGAATCCATCCATTTGTACCCATAGATATAGACATAGATATGCCTTAGACTCTCTAAGACACCTATTTATACAATCCCATTGTCAGTGGACCATGGGTAGATCTCCAAACTGACTCACCTTTACATAAATGAGGGTGAAAATCATTTTTGACTCCTAACTGCCTACGTGCTTTGCATCTAGAATTCATGGATACTTTACATATTTTCATAAAAAATTGGGTTTTTAACCCCAAAACTGACCCAGGGGACTCCATCCCAACATGCCCCCAACACAATGCTCGTGACTCACCCTCGAGTCACTCAACTGGCATGGTGATCTTGCTGCAAAGATTCCCTTGCTCTACCTGCATAACTGTGACCTCAATAGCACTCTGTGTAGTTGCTTGCTTGACTTTCTCGATGAGCTACTTTGTCGCTAGTCCTTTCACGGTGAGCTTCATCATTTGTTGAGTCACCTACAAGCCCGTCATATTCTCCTGAATGTTTATGGTAACCTAGTAAGCCTCATCTAACTAAGGTCCCAACCTTACCTTCAAAATGGCCTCCTTTCTCTAAGCTACTTCAACCTACCCGCGGAGCTGTTTCCCCTCCTGTGGCGTGGCGAGGCGTTGCGCTAGAGCAATTAAGTGCGCCATCACCATGACCTCATCACACTATCGTTGGAGCTCGCATGATCCAGGTGGATGTTGGTGGACACCCACCTATCCCAATTGGACCCCCACAACTATCTCTTTCAGTTTTTTAGTTTCCTTAATTGTAGCACAATTTACTATTTTTAGCAGTTTTTCAGGTCCTAAACTTCCAGAGTTGTTTTGAGGCCCTAAGCGACCTTTTTTTGGGAAAATTGGGAGCAAAATGGATCCATGGTCCAACGTTTCTCTTCCAAAAGTTTTATTCCTCAGATAGATCTTTCCAACAAGATATGTGCCTGTCAAACAGAGATCGTATGCCAAAGTTACGACCCTCGGAATTTGATGTACCAATTTACCCAAAACGGGGTCCACAGTTTGGCATTTCATCTCCTAGGGTTAGGTTTTTGGATATTTACGGATTTCCATTGTTTCTCAACAATAAATAGGCCTTTAAGCCTCACTGTAACATTGTTCAGAGGCATGTAGCTGCCACATCTCTTCTCAGAGATAAGCTACCATTGCCCTAGCTGGTTTATTTCCATTTCTGTTTATAAGCAAATTTCAGTATTTTACATTAATGAAATGAAGTATTATTTCTACTGCATCTCTGTGTATATGGTTATTTATGTATTGTGTTGCATTCCTTTTTAAATATGGATTAGTGGTATCAGAGTGGTCTACTCCTTCTCTGTCTTTCTTTGCATGGCCCCAACGAGGTTGGGATATAAGGAGTTAGGGCTTGAACTGGTCGAACCTTTGTAAGACCAGCCTCACAAATCCCGATGGCCTCCCATGGAGGATGAGAAGAAAGATGAGGGGGCAGGAGATCCTATAAAAATCTTGTTTGAAGAAGCCCACGAGCGACAAAGGTACGTGATGATGGAAAACTTTTCTCGGATCCTTTAGTGGCTACCTAGAGGCAATGCATCGGATTCCAACAGCTACTATGGAAATGCCACACCCTTTAAGGTACAAGTTAATTTTGAAATCCCCATATTCGAGTGTCAGATAGACGTTGATGCTGTAGATAAATGGTTAAATCTATTAGAAGGTTATTGTTTTGTTCATGATTTTTTCAGCCAGCAAAAGATCACTTTTTCTCTTCTCAAAGTCGTCCCCCATGTCAAGGACTTGTGGGAAATCTACTGCGAGCAGAAGGATGAAAGTATGAACTCACTGTTTTTGGCCACTCCCACTTGGAATTCATCCTGGGATGCCATCAAGGAGCCGTACTACCCTATCAAGAGCTATGAGGACAAATACATAAAATGGACCACGCTGCGGTAGGGAAGGGACCAAGATATGTCGGAGTTCATAAATATTTTTCATACCCTTTGCACATAATTGGGTATCAAGGATTCTGTTATCACCCAAAAAACATCGACAATTTACATTTGTTCCTAAGTCATAGTGTTATATAGCGGTTAAGTTATTTTTATGTTTTTAGAGTCTAAGTCATAGTGTTAGAGTCTCATTTCCATCATCAAATAAAGTTCAACAACCCTTTTTTACACTTTATGGGTCCCATATCATGTTTTTGTTTCATGTGTCTAGTCATTTCAAAAGTTCAAACTTGATACCAAACTGTCTAATCATTTTTGTAGCGCAAAACCTCGAATTTACACTAGATGCGCTACGAAACTGTTGTAGGTGCAGTTTTGGTATTTTTCTAAAATTTCAAAGGGAAGAAACAGATGGTTTTTTGGAGAATGATACTATTGGAGGGTGTGAAGAGATCACCAATTAAAATTTAAGACTCAAGGCAGGAAAAACTAAAGGGTTAAAAGATATGTACAAAGGAAAAATTTTGTGCTACGAAAACATCAGACAGTTTCGTAGCACAGTGAAATCAACCTTTTTTATGCTCCTTCAGGGGATTTTTTTTGTACAGGTGGAAGAGAAAGGCTCCAAGGGTGATAGAACACATGTCACATGTCTTAAAGGGTCAATTTTGTTAGCAAAAGGATTCAAAGACAAGCATAAGGATGAAACCCTAAAAAGGAGGAACTTTGTCTCCTTGTTTTTAGCAGTAAAATTCCAAGGGGATTCTTGAGCAATTGAAAACTCATTTCTGAAACATGAAAGATGTTTCTATTTCTAATATGCTAAATTACAAAAACCTCTTTTAGTTTCTTCAAATTCAGTATGAGGGGGGAGAAATTGATGGTTTAACTTGCACTATGAAACTGTTGAGAGGAACTCTGTTTTCCGGTTTTAGCAGTCTTTTTCAAGATCTATGTCTAGCCACATGCAAAATTATTTTAGAATTATGAAGGAGGTTTCTATTCCTAAAATCTCCCACTACAATAACCTATCTCACGTTTTTCATAAGTGTCACCAGTTGGGAGATACAAGGCTTTCTTTGAAGCCATATTTTCAGAAATCAGAATTTTCCAGTTTTATACATGATGTTCAAAGACAGTTTCTGGGTAGTAGGAGAGGTATCGCAAAAAACCAAGAAAGGTTTTTTTTCAAGATAGCATGGTTTTTAGAAGCCCCCTTTAGTTTCTCAAAATACATTTTGGATAAGGAGATAAAAGCTCTCTCTCAACACCTATTGTTCTGGGCTGAAGAGGTAAATTGAAGATTTTGAAATTCAACTAACAAAGTCTGAAGGTCAGCTACAACAGAGATGAAAAAAGTAGTGGAAGGGCACGGTTATATGGAAGTGATAACACATGTCACCTGTCTCGAAAGGGTGAAATTTCTAGAAAAATGGTTCGAAGATTATCAATAAAGGTAAAGTCATAATTGCAGAAAACAGATTTTCTCGTTTTCAGGGTAGTTAGGCCATGGAACAATAGCGTTCATAACAAGGCTAGAGACATCACCAAATTTGACCTCATGAGGTTGTAGGTGGAAAAGGATTAATTGAAGACTAGATAAGGTTGTTAGAAGCATATTTAGGAGTTTTAGTCCTACTTGATTTAGGACTCTTCAAAGACAGTCATGCTGTCATTCTGTAATTAATAAGCTTGTTTTATGGTTAGAATAGGTGTCTAGGATAGGAATTCGAATTCCTCTAATGGTGGATCATAGAATCCAAGGTTTTAAATCTATATATGAAGTAAGTGGTTGAATTAGAAAGGGGTGGGAGACTTTTTGGCCCAGTTGCTGCTTTATGTGAAGGAATACAATCAGTAATACAGAGAGGTTTTCTTAAACGAAATTGAGTTTAGATAGGGTTTAATCCTTTCTTGATCTATGTGTTATTTTAATTACTTGTAGTAGATATTATTGTTAATAATTAGAATTCATAATTTAATGCTCTGACTTCCTTTAACAATAAGATGATTGTGTTTTATCTTTGAACCACCAGCACTAGAGCACATTGCTATTATTCAGAATTGACAACCATGTGCTCTAATTTCTTTCAGTAATGGAATGGTTGTGTTGAGCAGTAGATCTCATTGTTGTTACTCAGAAGTCATAATCTTATGCTTTGACTTCCTTTAGTAATGAGATGACTATGTTTTTTTCTGAATCTTATGAGTAAACCACCTTTGAACCATTAGCGTTAGATTTAATTACTATTACTCAGAATTCATAACCCTATCCTCTGACTTCCTTTAGTAATGGAATAGCTATTTTGACCTATGTTATTGAGTGAATTATCCTTGTTTAAGAACCCAGTTTGTCTCAACTTTCATGTCAAGAAAGCATGCCACTAAATTTATTGATTTGTTGACTCCATAGACCAATGGTAGCAAACCTTCATCTTTTCAACCTACAAACACACAAAACCAAGATAGAGTTAGCCATCTATATTATCATTAATCAATATCATTAACCATTGAGAGAGAAAATTAAATAATCATAAGTATGAAAACCTTTAAACTATGTTCATAAGGTTTAAGAGAATATTCTTAATCTTACAAAAGATGTTGATGATTTATTGATTCAGAGGGAATTAATTAAATAAACAGTCCATTAATTCATTCTCTTTATAGATTATCACTTCAGAAGCTTATAGGAATAGATTGAAACACAATTATTCCTATGCAGGTATCTCTATAAGACATAAGAATATGAAGAAAAACAAATGAGTAATACTGGAAAAACTTATATGAAACACAAACTATGTAAAACAGAATTCAAAATCCTTTTCTTTGTTTTAATGATCCAAAAAAGTCAAGTACATCAAATGTTTAGAAATGATTCTTCAAGGGTGCATCCCATAATAACTCATGAAGAGAGTTATTTATAGAACAGTAGAACTAGGAAAATATCCTAAACTATTTTTTCAAAAATAGATTATTACAAAACCAAAATAGAGAATGCTAGTTGTTTTGACACTATTTTGATGCTGCTCTGTTGGTGACTATCACTGAAAAATTAAAATTGTTGAAGCTAGCTAATTGTTCCTGTTATTTAGGTTCTGTTGTCTTTTAGATATTTTTCCCTTTAAGCTCCTTGGTTGTTTGGTATTTACATTGTATGTCATATTCACTTATGACCTTTCATCTGATACTCTTTGACCTTCTTGACCTGTCAATTTCCTTTACTGTGCTTTTTACTTTAACTATACATTTCAACTTTTTACTGTGTATTTCAATAGTAAATCATCTGGTTTTTTCACATATATTAGAATTTGGTAGTTGGATATTGATCATCTTCTTGTATATTTTATCTGTTTGTCTTTTAACTGTATGCTTTATCTACCTCCTGTATTTTAACATTTACTGTCTCTGTGTAAAAGATTTCTTCATTGTTTTAACCATTACTATGTAAATTGTTTCCTTCTGCTTTGTTATAATTGTCTTTTTCTTCTGAATAAAGGCTTTTAAATGGATTTCCTTGTGAATCTTTGAGTAAATAGGTTTCTAGATCAGTATCAGACTATTTATCCAAACTTCTGGCCTTATGCCAATTATCGGCAAAATACAACAATTTATTAAGAAAAACACATGCTATTAGGGAGGTGATAAATGGCTTCAGGGAACAGGAAGTCTGTGGACAGAGTCCTGGAAGTGTTTGGATGGTAATCGAAGGTCAAATTGGTTTGTATAGGTTCAAGGTGGCACAAGAAGGGTTAGGCAAGTTTCACTGTGTAAATGGGCGAAAGAGCGAAAATGAGGGTCTTTGGTGTTTAAATGGGAAACTTTAACTTTGGCGTAGAAGTTCATAATGTGAACAGTGAGTGGTTTCATGGTACGCGGGGAGGTGGTATTTTCACACATTGCACAACTTTTTATAGTTGGACAATATTTTCCCGAGGGCACACGAGTTAACGTGAGACTGCCACGTAGCCCAAAGGGGCCTGAGAAAAACAACGAATCTCGCGTGCTCTCATGTTGGTAAAGGACAGACATCGGGAGAGCATGATATGGATGCGCACCATTATATCTAGGGGTGAAAGATCTTATGGCTATCATGTGGTGAAGTTGCACGGAGGTGAATTAGGCAGAGATTAGTGGGGTCTGGGGGAATTGATTACAAATAATCGTAATTAATTAGTGAATGAAGCAGGGTTAAGAGTATAATGCGGGGTGAAATACAATGGGACCAGGGTTAAAAGTGGTCGGGGTTTATTAAACAAACCAAGGGGTTGGGTTAAAATGATTTATATCAGGAAAAAATTAATTTGTGAAGTTACAGTTAAATAATGCAGGGTAAAAAAAATCATAGGCTAAAGGGGTCTCTAGAGGTTAAAAGGGTTAAGTCGGGAAAACATTAATGGTGGAGTTAAAGTTAAATAAAGGAGAGGGGGGAATAAAAGTTAGTATAATGGGTGTTATTTGCGTTTTCAGGGAAATTACAAGGGGAAAGTTATTTTTTAATGGGGAAAGGGTTTCACACTAGGGAAGAGGGGTTTTCAGTAGGGAAATGACCTTTAGAGGGTAATTTTCTATGGAAATGTGTGAAACCAAAGGGCAAGGGTGAAAATGAAGGGAAAAGGGTATTTTAACAAGAAATGAGGGGAAAATGGGGGAAATTAGTAAATAAGTATGTAGTGGAGGATGAAATGAAATGAGGGAAAGTTAATCAAATCAGCTAGTGAACACCTTTTCACTTTCATAACAGCTCCTGCACACTGAAACATTGGATCATCCATGATAAATGTGCTTATGCTTTAACAACCTTTCTTCTACCTACCCTTTACTTATCCTAACATTTTCTCTTCACTTAATTTGGTGCATTTAGGCTAGCAGACCCTTTTCTTTCCTTTTTCTTTTGAAAAGGAAACTATCTAATTCTAACTTTATAACGTCCAAGGGCTCAACTTAAACCAATGAGCTCCTTATTATTATCTACCTAAATACTGATCTGCTAAGATTAAACAGTTTGGCTAGATCTTTATTTTCTAACTATAAACATGAAATTTAAAGCATGAACTAGTTAAGATTAAACTATTTGACTATCATGGGTTCGGGATTTTATGACAAGCTGTACAGAACCATTATTTTGTATAATAAAGTAAAAGTAGTGGCACTTGGACTTGCACACTTTCATGATTTTATTTTTTGCTTTTTGCTTTTCTCTCTAACCTAACATTTTATTTTTTCCTTCATTTTTAGGGCATCTATTCTAACATTTTCTTTGATATGGACATATTTATCAAAATATTTCCTAACAGTTTTATTCAATATTGATTTTGTCCATATCCTAGCTTAAAATTTTTTGAAAAATATTTTCATTTTTTGGACTAATTTATTCCAACTTACCAAAACCAAAAAATGCTACAACATTGGCTCCATCTGGGGACTACTTTCTCCTGTAGAATGCAAAGAACCTGTAGATCCACGTGCCTTCTCCTTGGGCTATGGAGTCTTCTTCTATAAAAGATCACATGGACAACTTGAAAAGTAAAAGAAACGGGGCTTTTACAATGGTAGTAATGAAATCTACTTCAACTTCTCAATACTGAGTGTAATGTTTGAGAAACCTTCCATTTATAAGATAAGTGGAATATAGCCCCTCAAGATTTTGTAGTGCAAAAGTGTTGTTTCCCTTCACTTCAACAATTGCTAAAGGTCCAAACTACAAGTTGTCAAGCTTGCAATGTTTTCCCTTTTCTTCTCTCCTGGAATCCCATCTTAGAACTAGATCACCTTCCTTGAAGTCCCTTTCCCTAGCTCTTCTGTCAAACAGGCTCTTCATCTTATTTTGATACTTTTTCAATTTTTATCGAACTTCATCTCTGTTTTCATTTAGTTTAATAATGTGATTTATCCTCCTTGAAAAATCATCAGGTTCATCTGTTGAAGCCTGTGGGAATTTTAAAACAAGGAAGGCTAAATTGGTAAGGAAGATTGCATATTTCTCATAAACTAACTGGAAAGGAGATTTTCCAGCACATCTCTTTGGAGTAATTGTGTTTTCCCATACTGCATAAACTAAATGAGAGTCTCATCACTTTTTATGATCTATTAGAGTCTTTTTGATTACCTTTACCAGAATTTTATTTGAGGATCTTGCAAGGCCATTACCTTGTGGGTAATATGGAGTCGAACGATGTAATAGAATCTGATATTTCTAGCAAAACTCAATCATTTTAACACTAGAAAAAGTTGTTGCATTATCAGTGACAATTTGAGTTGGGCAACCAAATCTAGATAAGATGTTCTCTTCAATAAATTTGATTACTACTGAATCAATAACATTTCTCACTAGGATTGATTCCACCCATTTAGTGAAGTAGTCTATTGTAGTGAGGATCCATCTATGTTGATTACTTGATGTGGGATGAATCTCTCCATTAAAATCTAATCCCCATTGGAGAAAAGGTTCTAAGACTATTGATGGAACCATTGGAAGAGCTGCTATTTTTTGCTTACCAACAAACATTTGACAAGGAACACAACCTCTGACCTTTGCTCCTACTTGTAAGAAAAATGTTGGCCAATAAAATCCTCCCCTTAATATCTTATATGCTGTTGTTCTCCAAGCATAATTTCCTCCACAAAATCTTGTATGAAACTGGTCAATGATTCCTTCAATTTTTTATTTTGTTAAACATAATAACAAAATATTTAGTGGGTTTTTCATTTATGATACAATACTTGACTGCTTCCAGTTTGAGAGTTTTACACTGGCTTTTGGAAAATGATGTTGGATATTCAAAATGGATCGAGAAATTTAGAATGTCTTGGTACCAATTCAACAACAGAAATTTATCATCAATATATAAAGGGGGGATTCTATCTGAAGGTAAAGGTTCTTCTAGATTCTTTTCTTCATGATGAAGGGAAGGTTCTTGTGGATTCTTTCCTTTAGGATGAATGGAAGGTTCTTGTGGATTCTCCCCTTCTATAAGGACAAAAGGTTCTTGTGGATTCTTCCCTTGTATCTCTAAAATAGAATTGATTCTAAGCACTTTACAGTTGGATTCAGCTAGAAGCTTAGCTAATCCTTGGCCTTTTACTAGATTTGTAGTTTTGATAGTTAGATCAAACTCCAGTATTTGAGTGATCCATCTACCTCTCTTTCCATCCGTGTATGGTTGAGTTAAAAAAGCTTTCACAACACTGTTAGGAACATAATCAGTAATTATAGGAGAATGTAGAACATATGTCATGAATGATTCCAGGGCTTGAATAAGGGCATAGGCTTGCTTCTCAATTATGCCATACTTAAGCTCAACATCTCTCATAACCTTACTGAAAAAGGCTATGTGTTGGTCATCAAAATCTTCATTCTTTTGTGGTAGAATAGGAGCAAGGGTTGTTTCTGAGGCAAAGGAAAAGATATTGAATGGTTTAGTGTAATCAAGGCTGGCCAAGGTGGGATCCTCATAGATAGCTTTCTTGATCTGATCAAATGAAGGCTTGGAAGAGGCATTCCATTTAACTTCATGATCTTTTTGGAGCATTGCAGTTATATATTTTACAATATCAACATAATTTGGGATGAATGTCCTTAAAAAATTAATCTTGCTTAGAAAATATTGAATCTCCTTCTTGTTTCTAGGTAAGGTCAATGTTTTAATGGCAGACACACACTTGGGATCAATCACCACTCCTTTTTCTGAAGTTATATGACCCAACATTTTTCCTTCCTTGATAGCAAACATAGACTTTTTAGGATTCAATGATATTCTGAATTTTCTACACCTGTCAAAAACCTTCATCAAGTGCTTTAGATGTTTCTGATCAGATTTAGAAAAAATAGTTATGTCGTCAAGATAAGTAACCACAAATATATTTACTTGACCCACAAAAGCTATGTCCATAGCTCTCTGAAATGTTGCTCTAGCATTGGATGAGCCAAATGGCATTCTAGCATACATGAATGTACCCCAGGGTGTAGTAAAGGTTGTCTTCTCTATGTCTTCTGAATCAACATTTAGTTGATTATAGCCCGAAAAACCATCAAGCATAGAAAGTCTTTGTGCTCTTGAAACCATTTGAAGTAACTGATCCATTTTGGGCAAAGGATAGTTATCCTTTAATGATGCTTTGTTCAAATGTCTAAAGTCCATATAGAGTTTGATTTCTCCATTCTTCTTTCTAACAGGAACTAAATTTTCAACCCAATTAGAATATCTAAGAGGGAGAATAATCTGGGAATCTAGCATTTTCTTAATTTCCTTTCTACAGTTGGTAGAAGAGTTGGGTTGATCCTCCTAAGTTTCTATTGATAAGGAACTACTTTTGGCTTTAAAGGAATCTTATGCTATATTAATGAAGTATCATAGGTTTCTAGATCAGCAAAGGTCCATGCAAAAACAAGCTTATAATTTTGAACTAGCTTTGATCTCAGGATCTAGAGATGCACAAATTTTGATGTTTTTAATTTCATCATTTGTTCCAATATTAATTTCTTCTATGTCATCTTGTGAATAAATCAAGTGAGGGTTTCAGAGGACATCATTTTGATCAAACAATTTCTCTAAAGGAATGAGGCCTTTTGGAATAAAATTTTTAGACAATTGAATAATGTCATGTTCAACAATTTTTGAATTTAAATTTGAAGTATCATTTCCATTTGTATTTTCATTTATTTATGTTCTATATTCATCAATTTGTAGAACCGAAAATTAATCTATAACCTGCAGAAAAGATTTAAAATGTTCATCATCTTCAAATATCTGCCATTGTTTTAGATTGTTTGGGATGGATGGTTTTTACTTGGCTTGTATTTCATAGAGTATATTGGTCTGATCAGGAATTTTGAATGAAATAGCAAAAATAGCTAAGGTATCTACATGAATATTTTGATTTCTTGGCCCCGGATGCGGGTGACACCATGGTCGAAGGCGAGGAGCCACATGGAAGCCATGTGTGGCCTCATGCCTCAGACAGGCATTCAATGCAATCCGCCGCCGAAGATTATAAGCGTGGGTTCAGGTGCGATCAGGGACGACATTTCAATGCATTTTCCGGGGTTCAGGTGCGATTTCAGAGCGCAGTTATGGCATGTAGAGTTCGAGGAAATGTTGAGGAGGTTAAAAATGGGGAGGGGGTGGATCGCATTGTGTTGGTTCGCGCTCAGAAACTGGAGACTGGTTCATGGTTTAGGGAATGTGCATCTGCTGTGTTTATGGTTCATGGAGCTACTGCTCACGCCATTCCTCTGTCAATTGACTGCGGCTTCCAGGCTGAAAGAGCGGGTGGCGAGCGCTTCAATCTTCCCAGTTCCTCCCTTTCTGCTCTATTCTCCCCCCCGGTTATCTGTGAGAAAATGGTTAGGCCTCGACAGCGCCTTCTCAGCCGTCGAGGCACTAGCCGAGGCGGGTCTTCACACCCCTCCAAGGCATCACCCCAATCACGCTGCTGTCGATGCCTCTGCCATCGAGTTGAAGAAGCCCATCCCATTTAGGCGAGCCAATTCTTGGACTCTAGTAGCCCAGAACCAGACTCGACACCTCTACCTGCGTTTGGCACGGCCGTCTTCTCTTTCAGTAGCTCCCAGGAGAACTCTCGCATCAACGCCCATGTCTCGGTCCTTTTCCTTGAAGAACCGAAGGATGAGAGCGAGGAACACCCCAGCAAGAAGATGCACTAGGCAGGAAGCTCAAGGGATGTCGAGGGATCGCCAGAGACTGCTCCAGAGCGTGCTGTTAGTCCACCTCCGTCTCAGGCAGCGCCTTCTCCAACGGGGGACAAGAAAGAACCGGACCCTCTCCTTGAAGACTATGGCTGGTACCCAATTATCGAGGAGGAGCTGGACGATTAGCCGTCCTCTTGCTCAGCATCACTCTCTTAGACGCTGCTCAGGTTCACCCATGTTTTGCTATGTCTTCTTAGGCCTACTGTATGTTTTTGCTATTTATGTATGGTTCAAAAGAAATCTTGATGAATGGTTTTTGAAGCCCCTGCGCGGGTTCCTAATGAAGGTCTCCTCTTTCCTTTTTGCGCCCTTGCGCGGGTTGTCAATTTTGGCTCTGATAACACTTTTGTGGTTTAAAGCCCCTACGCGGGCGGTTTGTCTCAATTGCGGTGCCCCTGCGTGGGCTGCTCTTTTTGATAACCTCCAGTCCAAAGTGCCATCCATGGCCTTGGGCAGTATGACTCAATGACTGTAATTGTTTTCCTGTTCATGTATATAATAGAATAGCATAGTATTAACGAGAAAAAAAAAATATTTTGATTTCTTGGAATATAAGTCAAATTAAAAGCATCAATGAAGTTTTCGATTGAATCCCAAACTTCATTTCGGTAAGACATAAGTCTAGGATGTTTAGTCTGGCAAATATTTATCACTTGTTTGACAATAAGTTTTGAATTAGTAAAAACATTTAATTTTTGAACCTTTAAGCTTTTGGTTAATTGCAGTCCCAAAAGGAAAGCTTCATATTTAGTCACATTATTTGTAACTTCGAAGTCAAATTTGCATGATTCGGTAATATTTTCTTTTTCTGGTGAAATTAAAACTACCCCAGCTCTTGCTCCAACTTTTGACAAGAACCATAAAAAAATTGTTTCCATACATCAGTTTGATTTTGTACATGACTTTCAATTACATCTTCTATTTTAACTTGAGTTTCATGTATTTGGTTTGAAGAGAGTTGAAAGCAACCAAAATCCTGATCAATTGCATAAATGGGATGGTTCCTTGGCTGGTTTGTTTTGAAAACTGTGTGCACAAACCTTACCTCTCTATATAACCTTAGTTGTTCTCCCCCATAAACTGGAATAGTGGCATAAGAAATATCAATCTGAAGAGTTCCCCCTAATTTGGCACAACAAGATCTAGAAAGGAGCATTCCCAATTTGGGAGGGATATCTATGACAACTATATCAAGCACTACACTTTCCACTGGAATTTGGGCAAGGGTGACTACTAAATCATTAATCAATCCTAAGCAGGGCACCCTTTTAGAATCAAAGTTGTACAAGTCATGATAGGATCTAGTTATGTCAAGTTTCAAATATTCCATGATAGTTTTTGGCATGAGGTTATGTGATGCTCCAGAATCAGGCATACAATTATATAACATGGAATCTTTTGCCTTAAGAGTTACATAGAAAGGAGGCACTATTTCATCTATCATATCTGAGCTAGGACCAAAGGAAACTATTGGTTTTTCATCTTGTAAACTAATGATATCACTTTCAGCGTCAATCGAGGTGTTTTGTATCCATTTGGAGACAATTTTTATACCTAGGGTTTTTGGAAAGTTCTGAAAGTGGATATTGGGATTTTAACTCTTTCTAATTCTTTTTCAACATTAAATGTAGGAAAAGCATTTTTATCATTTTGAGAAGTATTAGTTGACTGATTTAATGGTCGAATAACAGTTGTTTGAGTTTCAACGTCTTTGGTACGAGGTCAATTATTGGAGTCTCCTTAGGAGGTCTTCCAGGGCTAGGTCTAGGTCTAAGATCATATCTCTTGTTCAACTTTGCAATTAAAAATTTAGAGAAGGCATGGTATTTAGAAACCTGTGAGGATTCTTGATCTTATTGGACCTGATTTTCTTGTGAGAGAGGAATAATAATTGTTTGATTAGAAGAAGTATCCATGTTATTGATATCTTCAATAATAGTCATAGTATTTTCATCAGGTTGCTGGTCATCTATCAGTAATGAAGTGGGAACCTATTGATCATTACCAGGTATTTGAAGAATTTTTAATTGTCGATTCCTTTTATATTGACATTGATTTTGATTTTGGGGTCTAGTAACTATTTGTTGAACTGTCCTAGGTTGAGTCTCAATCTTGGAAATTGTATTAGATATATTTCTAAGAAGAGAAGTTATTTCATCTATTTTAGAATCATCTGTTTTAGTCTTAGAAGAAATAGAGGAACTAGAGGCCTCTTGAATAGATTTGAGTTTTCTTTGGGCCTTTTCCTCTTTACCTTTCAAGGAAGTCGAAGCAACCCTATTTGCTTCCACCTCTATAGCATTTGTTTGCATATCTTCAAGAGTTCTTGAAGTTCTCTCTCTTAGAAATACAACAAAACCATTATCAAAGGCTTTAGAAAACCTAGACTTAGCAGCTGCTACAGGGGGTTTACAATCAGGGGTCATCTTATGATAAAGTTTATTGAACCTTTTCCTAAAATATCATACAGGTTCACCAAAGTTTCTTTTAAGTTCTTCAAACTCAGTCAAAAGGTAAAGAGGATGTTTCTTTACACCCCATTGATTTTTAAATATGTTTTTAATCTCTTCCCAATTTCTAATGGAATTTATAAGTATCTGCCTTAACAAGACTCTTACATTTCCTTCAAGTGACTATACAGACAATCTCATGTAAAAATTTTCTTGTTTGATATTCATGTTGTCTGCAAAGTCTAGAAAATCTTGAAGATGGCCTGAGCTGTTGGACCAATTTCTCCATTATACCTAGGAAGGTATTTCAAGTATATAGTTTGGAATGCATCGAGGTTAGAAGGTAATACTAAAGCTGCATATCTAGCCAGTAAAATAGGTTGGAATGCCATAGTAGAAGGTGGTGTATGAGGGGTTTGTATGGATGAAGAAGAAGAAGATGAAGAAGAGGTGGAAGAAGGTGATTGAGGGGATGTGTGACTATGTGGAGGGGAAGAAGGAGGGGATATCCTGAATGACTTTAAAGGAGTCTTAAGAACTAAATTTTGGACCTGTGAATTAATACCCTCTTTTGTTTGAAAGAGTGGATTTGAATATACAGAGAGAGTCTCTTCAAGTTGTTCAGAAGTAGAAGCTTTAGGTCGTTCAAAAGTGGAAGGAAATGAATAAGTGGTAGGGGATATGAAATCTGTGGGTTTGTATTCAGGTAAATGAACACCCAAGTCAGACTTAGTTTTAGGTGATCTTGGTGGTAGAGGGGGTTCTTGATGCGTTTCAAAACTCTAGAAGGTATTTGTGTCCAATCAAGATCTGATGGAATATTACTAAAAGGATCTAATGATGCTAAATCTTTAGACTGCAAGGCTGAAGAGGAAGAGGAAGATGGTTCATGTCTCCTTTTAGAACTAGATTTTCTCAGAATTTTTTCAAGATCTAACAGAGGATTAACCAAGTCAGATTCTAAAGGAGATCTGGTATGCTTAAAAGGTGCTAGTTTGGGCTAGTGGAATCACCAGGTGAGGGATTTTAACCTTTCTAGACCTTTAATCACCTTAAAGGAATAGAATGAATATCTTTGCCCTAGGAAAGCTTAATGAAAATCAAAGTCCCCAGCAACAGCATCAGATTGATGTTGTATCCCTGAGATAATAATGGTTAGCTATCATACCAGAGCATACAAGATAATTGTTTTGGGGTTTTGTTTTAATTTGGAGGACAAATGAATGTAGCAGATGTAACACTGTAATGCCTAACCTTGTGAATAATATTAATATTAAAGCAGAGGGCTACTATAAAATTTCACATAGAGATATAGCTTGTATGGTGGCGAGCAGAAACAAAGAAATAATATGATTATCACAGTTTTAAAACTAAAAATTAAATAATCATAAGTATGAAAACATTTAAACAATGTTCAGAAGGTTTAAGAGAATATGCTTAAGCTTACAAAATATGTTAACGATTTATTGATTCAGAGGGAACTAATTAAATAAATAGTCCATTAATTCATTCTCTTTATAGATTATCACTTCAAAAGCTTATAGGAATAGATTGAAACACAGTTATTCCTACCTAGGTATCTCTATAAGAAATAAGAATATGAAGGAAAACATAATGAGTAATATTGGAAAAACTTACAGGAAACACAAACTGTGTAAAACAGAATTCAGAATACTTTTCTTTGTATTAACGATCTAGAAAATTGAAGTACATCAAATGTTTAGAAATGCTTCTTCAATGGTGAAACCCATAATAACTCATGAAGAGAGTTATTTATACAACAGTAGAACTAAGAAAATATCCTAAACTATTTTTACAAAAATAGATTATTACAAAATCAAAATAAATAATGCTAGTTGATCTGGCACTATTTTGATGCTGCTTCGTTGGTGACTATCACTGAAAAACTAAAAATTGTTGTAGCTGGCTGATTGTTCCTATTATTTAGGTTTTGTTTTCTTTTAGACTTTGACCTTTTGCCCTTTAAGCTTCTTGGTTGTTTGGTCTTTACACTAGATGTCATATTCACTTATGACCTTTCATCTGATACTCTTTGACCTTGTTGATCTTTCAATATCCATTACTTTGCTTTTTACTTTTACTGTACATTTCAAGTTTTGACTGTGTATTTCAACAGTAAATCATTTGGATTTTTCACATGTCTCGGCATTTGGTAGTTGGATATTGATCATCTTCCTGTATATTTTATCTATTTGTCTTTTAACTATATGCTTTATCTACCTCCTCTGTTTTAACATTTACTGTCTCTGTGTAAATAATTTCTTCTTTGTTTTAACCATTACTATGTAAATTGTTTCCTTTTGCTCTGTGATAATTGTCTTTTTCTTCTTAATAAAGGCTTTTAAATGGATTTCCTTGTGAATCTTGGAGTAAACTTGTTTCTAGATCAGTATCAAACTATTTATCCAAACCTCTGGCCTTCTGCTAATTACCTGCAAAATACAACAATTTACTAAGAAAAACACGGGCTGATAGGGAGGTGATAAATGGCTTCAACGAATAGGAAAGTCTTTGGATGGAGTCCTAGAAGTGTATGGACAATAATCAGAGGTCAAATTGGGTTGCAAAGGTTGAGGGTGGCACAAGAAGGGTTAGGCGGGTTTCAGTGTGTGAACGGGCGAAACAGAGAAAAAGAGGGTCTTTGGTGTTTAAACGAGAAACTTTAACTTTGGCACAGAAATTCATAATGTGAATAGTGAGTGGTTTCATGGTACGTGGGGAGGAATTTTTATCACACATTGCATTGCTTGTGACATTCAAGCGGCATTTTCCCGAGGGCACATGAGTTAACATGAGACTGCCATGTAGCCCAAAGGGGCTTGAGAAAAACCATGAATCTCGCGTGCTCTCGGGCTAGTAAAGGTTGGACAT
The DNA here is from genome assembly GCA_031772625.1 of Pinus tabuliformis. NCBI lineage: Eukaryota > Viridiplantae > Streptophyta > Pinopsida > Pinales > Pinaceae > Pinus > Pinus tabuliformis. Next base: position 1,407,414,818 of record CM062820.1, on the reverse strand, counting down.
CAAGAGCGCATGATATGGATGTGTGTCGTTAGATCTAGGTGTGAAATATATAACGACTATCACACAATGAAGTTGCACGGAGGTGAATCAAGCGGAGATTAGCAGGGTGCGGGGACATTAATTACAAATAATAGTAATCAATTAATGAATGAAGCAGGGTTAAAAGTATAATGCAAGGTGAAATGCAGTGGGACCAGGGTTAAAAGTGGTGAGGGTTTATTAACCACACCAAAAGGGTGGGTTAAAAGGATTTATATCGGGAAAAAATTTCCTTTCAGAGTTAAAGTTAAATAATACGGGGTGAAACAAAGCTTACGCTAAAGGGGTCTTTATAGGTTAAAAGGGTTTTGCCTGGAAAAAATTAATAGTGGAGTAAAAGTTAAATAAAGCGGACGGGGGAATAAAATTTAGGATAAGGGGCGTTTTATGGTGTTTTAGGGAAATTACAAGGGGAAAGTGATTTTTCAATGGGTAAAGGGTTTCACACTAGGGAAAAGGGGTTTTAAGTAGGGAAATGACCTTTAGAGGGTAATTTTCTAGGGAAATGTGTGAAACCAAATGGCAAGGGTGAAAATGAAGGGAAAAGGGTATTTTAACAAGAAATGAGTGGAAAATGGGGGAAATTAGTAAAGAAGTATGTAGTAGAGGGTGAAATGAAATGAGGGGAAGTTAATAAAATAAGCTAGTGAACATATTTTCACTTTCATAACTTCTCTTGCACACTGAAACATTGGATCAAGAATGGTAAATGTGCTTATGTTTTAACAACCTTTTTTCTACCTACCATTTACTTATCCTAACATTTTTTCTTCGCTTAATTGGGTGCATTTAGGCTAGCAGACCCTTTTCTTTCCTTTTTCTTTTGAAAAGCAAAGTATCTAATTTTAAACTTATAACATCCAAGGACTCATATTAAACTGATGAGCTCCTTATTATTCTCTACCTAACTACTGATCTACCAAGATTAAACAATTTTGCTATATCTTTATTCTCTAGCTATAAAGATGAATTTAAAGCATGAACTAGTTAAGATTAAACTATTTGACTATCATGGGTAGTGGCATTTATGACAAGCTACACACAACCATTATTTTGCATAATAAATTAAAAGGTAGTGGCACTTGGACTTGCCCACTTTCATGATTTTATTTTTTGCTTTTTGCTTTTCTCTCTAGCTTAACATTTTAATTTTTCTTTCATTTTTAGGGCATATATTCTAACATTTTCTCTGATATAGACATATTTATCAAAAGATTTCCTAACATTTTTATTCTGTATTCTTTTTTCCATATCCTAGCTTAACATTTTTTGAAAAATATTTTCATTTTTTGGACTAATTTATTCTAACTTACCAAATCCAAAAACTGCTACAACATTGGCTCCATCTGGGGACTACTTTCTCCTGTAGAATACAGAGAACCTGTAGATCCATATTCCTTCTCCTCGGGCTATGGAGTCTTCTGCTGTAAAAAATCAGACTGACAACTTGAAAAGTAATAAGAAACCAGAGTTTTTACAATTGTAGTAATGAAATCTACTTCAACTTCTAAGTACTGAATGTAATTTTAGAAAACCTTATATTTACAGGATAAGTGGAATATAGCCCCTAAATATTTTTTAACAAAAAAGTGTTGTTTCCCTTCACTTCAGAAATTGCTAAAGGTCCAAACCATAGGTTGTCAAACTTGTCATGTTTTCCGTATTCGTCTCTCCTGGAATCCCATCTTATAGGTAGATCACCTTCCTTGAAGTCCCTTTCCCTCGATCTTCTGTCAAATAGACTCTTCATCTTATTTTGATACTTTTTCAATTTGTATTGAACTTCATCTCTATTTTCATTTAGTTCAATAATCTAATTTATTCTCCCTAAAAAATCATCAGGTTCATTTGTTGAATCCTACAGGAATTTTAAAACAGGGAAGGCCAAATTGGTAATTTTTTTGCTTTGTATGCTTCTTCCTTTACTTTGGTCAACTTTCCAGAGGTTGTCGAAGTTGACTCTTCTGCACTAGTGGCAGTAATTGCTTCTTTTGCATCATCAAAAAGCAAGAAGTGATGTTTGAAATAACACAGAGAGATATTCACTATCTTCAACCATCTCAAGACCTTGGACTCCGACTAGGATTTTTTAGCAATCCTTTATAAGAACATTAGATAGACTGATGGCATAATCTGGGTAAGTGGTACCATACTGACAGCCAGACGATAAATTTCCTAATATGGTTCCGATTCGGCCATGGTCATAGTTATGGTGCCTAGTGTCAAATAACTCAATTATACATGGAGTATTGAGTCCATGGCGAAATATTGGAGCTAAACCTATTCTTATCCCTCCAAAATGCAAATAAGAAAACTTTTTCTCTTGAACATACTTTTTGAATTTTTTGATTTCATCTTCAGAAAATAAACTCAAACCTACTATCTCTACAGAAGGACTAGAAATCTTAATTTTCAATTCAACTTCTTTCAACAAATTTTTTCTTGATAGACTAAACATAGATGGAACCTGATCAATTTTTTTTGAACTCAAAACAGGTGGGTTCCAGCTTTCAGGATCTTCAACTCTTTCATGTTCAATATGATCAATTTCTATTGAGCGAGAATCGAATTCGTAAATATTGCATCTATCTATGTTAGAGAATGATCTTAAGAAGTTCGACATGATTTTAGTATAAACTAGACCGGAGGTTGACTATAGTTTATAGACTTAGGACCTGAACGAGCTCTGATACCAAAAATAAGGTCAAAGTCAAAGCGATAACTTACTTTGAACCAGATCTTGAAGAACTGAGGGTGGAAAATCTAATGGCGGCAATAGAAACTCCTCACACAGAGAATACAAGCGGAAATGACCTCTCTCTCCTTGGGTCTTCTTCAACGCCTTCACTTTACTTCTCCAGGTTCCTTTGAAATTTACAAAACTGTCCTTAGACAGGCAGCCTAGCGGCTTCAATATTAATTCAAAGATCAAAATTATAATACTTTGCAGATTACAATACAAGATCAAAGAAGCATTCCATTCCAACCTATGGGCTTCTCTGCTTTGATCTCTCTTTTATAACCTCCTAAAGGAATCTAATCCTGTCTAAGATATGACACAAAGTGGAAATAATTGAGGGTCTTGTTGACATTTTCTTTATTCGACGATGTCTACTCAACCTTTCTGGTACAATAATTCTACTAATATCCTTTCGGACTTTGGTTAGAATCATAATCATCATCATTATCAGAAGACACTTGTCTTTCAAAGAAATTTCATTCAAGCTTTTTGAGGTAGTCGTATTCCAACATATTTGAGTACTCTTTGTCCCAATTGATATCAGGCAGGCCTTGTGCATCTGCATATGTGTCATGAAGAGTAGATTCTTCAACTTTACCTTTTCCTTTGGCATTTGTTGATATTGTTTCTTTGTTGTTTGGAGATGCTTTCGACGTTTGTCCTTGTTCCTGATTTACTTTTACTTTGTGGAGGTTCAGTTATTGTGGGGTAAACATCACTTCTTGCTTTTCCCACTTGTTTAGAAAAGGTACTAGGCTGATATCAATATCTAGAAAGAATCTTTAAAGACTTTTCTGAATGCGGGAGAAGGTTGAACTACCAACTCAATACCATGTAGAAGCTCCCACTTAAAGATCTGAAATATGTTAGTGGAATTCTCAATTGCATGTTGGACCCATAATCTGCAGTTTTCATTAATGTATGCTTTTAATTGCCATCCTAATTCAAAAATCATTGAAGTACAGATTTTTTTTGACAACAGTAGACTAATAATATGAACTACATTGTTGTTCCAATTTCCTGAAATAATGTTGATTGTGATTAATGTTGTTTGGTTAATCACAAATCTTAAAACTTTTGGTTCTCCTTGTAGTTCATCCAATTGTTTTAAAACCTATTGCTTCTCTATTAATTTCAAATTTCCAAATTCTTTGAACTAGAGATCCAGCTGATTGATTATTTCTATATTATTACTGGTCTTATTTTCTCCCAATATCTCATGACAGAATACTTGCATAAAAGGATTTGGAGAAATACTTTTTCTTAATCTTAGACTTTCATAATCCCAAGGGGATGAGAAAGTCCTTAGATATTGCAGAGTTCTCTAGATGCACTGAGACGTTCTAATAGATGGTCTTTTCCTGCAAAATCCTTCTTTAACTTCCCAATCAGCAAAATTTTTTAAAATTTCATATTGGGGAAAAGTGTCATTGGGTGCATAGTTTTCATCAAATCTTTGTAAAAAAGATGCTTCAAGTTCCTCAAATATATCGGGAATTTTTAATGACAAAAGATATTTTCCTAATTCTCCTTTCATTGGAATAGCTTCTAAATCCAAATTTTGAGCTCCTGTGTATATTTTTAGAACAAAGTCTATTCCACCTATCAACTGATAGTAATTCAATGCTTTGAGGATCCAAATCACATTTTCAGTGAATTGACTAGACCATAGATCTGATAAACTTTTAAAATAACTCTTTACCTTCATGTTGGGCGAAGAGTATACCTTCACCAAATCAATGTCTAGGACTAATGATATGCCAACATTTTTAGACTGCCATGCTTGGCATCTCCTAATCCACTAATTCCTCCTCAGATGCGGACCCAAAACTTTCTTGATTTCTTATATCAAATGATTCATATGGCTTTCAAGAATTTTGAATCTGTCTACGAATGTGCTGAAATTATCATCTTGGGGTCCTTTACCTGGTATTATAAAGAAACTTGCTGGTGATGTGACAAAAACCTTGTTCATATCTCTAGTTAAAGAGTCTACTAAGAAATTAGAATTTCCTAGTATCCATTCAACATCAAAATCAAATTGTTGAAACCAAATCTGCCATGAGAGCAACCTTCCTCTAGAAAGTTGTCTTGAAATCTTGGCAAACAAGAAATACTTGAAGTTCATTGAATCAATCCCTATAAGAAACTTTATTGGTACCAGATATAGTTCAAATTTCTGTATCCCATCGAAAATTGCTAAAGCTCCCTTTTCAGCAATAAAATAATTCTTTTGACTAGGAGAGAATTCACCTGAGGCATATGCACAAAGTTTTTCTTCTTCATTCTCCCTTTTCTCAAAAAGGATTGCTCCCCAAAAACTATCAGAAGCATCCATTTTTAAAATCAAAAGTCCTTCACCTGGTGGTTGTAACTTTGGAAGTTGCTGACATTCTGATTTAAGCTCTTTAATTGTTGCAATGGCTCCTGCTGACCATGATTCTTTGAGATGTTTTCTTATTGGGGTTGTTTTCTCTGACAACCTAGGCATATATCTGTGAACATAATTTAAGACACCTAAAAATATTTGAATTGTTTTAGTGTCTTTTAGCTCATCTGGAAACTGAGACAGTTTAGTAAGAACATGGGGCTACATTTGGATTTGTCCATTAACTACATTGATCCCCAAAAAGTCTATACTATCTTGAAACAAAACCATTTTCTTTTCAAAAAGGACTATGCCATGATTTTGAACTTCACTTAGAAAAATCTCTAGATGCTTTAAATAGGTTTCAAGATCGAGACTATGTATAATTATATCATCTATATATGTTACAATGCAATCATACTTTCCAAAAATAAAATCCATTCTTCTTTGGAAGAATTCAGGAGCATTTTTGAGGCCGAAGGGTACCACCTTCCATTGATAAAAACCTGCATGGCATGTGAAGTAGTTTTATGCCTATCTTCTTCTTGGATTTGTATTTGATAGTATCCAGACTTCATGTCAAACTTGTTGAATACTTTACTATTTTGAATCTTTTGCATAATGGTTTATGGCCTTGGTAAAGGGTAATGAAAACCTTGAGTGATAACATTTAGAGGTTTATAGTTAATTACCATTCTGGGCTTACCTATGACTATTTTTGAATGGTTTCTAACCAGAAAAGCTGAACAAGAGTAATGAGACATACTCGATTCAATAAGATTTGTACTTAACAGCTCACTTATCTACCTCTTCATTTCTTGTTCATCTATGGGGGTGCATGGAATTAGTTTTCCCTTGACTCCATTATCATGTAGAGTCTCTATTTCCTGCTTTGGGCTTTCTACTGTGATGAATTGTTGAGGATTGTTTGAGCAGCTTTTCAGCAGTCTGTCATGCATAGAAATCTTCTCAGTAGACAAATTTAGGTCAGTGCATGAATTTTGTTTTTTCTTTAACTCTATTCTTTCTTCGTATAATTGAAAAACTTCTTGCCAATTATTGGAGTCCTTAAGAGGTTTTCTTTCTCCAACTTTCTTTTGACTATTTTCTTTTCGTGCCTTAGAATTTGCTATGGATAATCTAGGCACAACAACAGCCATATTCTTTAAATTAATTATCAACTTATCTTCGCTGATAGTGACTAGAATCATAGTGTTAATAAAATGCATTCCAAGAATTAAGCTTGTAGAGGGATCAAAATACTGAATAACAGAGATTTTTACTATATTCCCCCCGACTTTCAAAGATATTTTATCAACATAATGCGTCGATTGAACAGATCCCCCAATTGTTTCAGACACAAGCATATTTTGGAGTGGCTTCCAAAGAGATTTAAACAAAGATGGACAAGCCAGATTATTTGATCCTCTTGTATCTATGAATGCATCAACATTTATCCATTCATTTCTAACTTGCACTTGTACTGGGATATAAATGAGACTATTTGTTTTAATTACCTTTTTAAATAGAGCTTTCTCTTCAACTCTATTGTTTTCTGGAATTTTTAAACTTGTAGAAGCAACAATATTCTTTTGATAAGGAAAAAAAGAAGTTAATTCTAGAAATATTGTGATCAATTGCTTACCTATTTGTTGCAAGCTTTCTGAAGCTAACTCATCATCTGAAACATCCGTGGTTTCTTCAGTTTCTTCTGTTTCACTTTCATCTGACTGACCACTATAATGCAATTCTTCATAAACATCATCATGAGAACAATAATTACACACATTCATCTTTTGTATACTAGCTTCAACATTACCTTCATCTTTTGAAGCTTCTGTTAAAATATATACATTAGAAACTTCGTCTTCTGAATCGACTACAAATAATTCGTCCTTGAATTCCTCAATCTCAAAACAAGATTTTAATTTAGAAGAGGAACTACTAGGACATTTGCATGCAAAATGGCCTTCCTGTTTGCAAATGAAACAACAACTGTTGTTTCTTGGTTTCTTTCTCTTCTTCAAAAATTTAAAATTTCTCAAAGGCTTCCTTGGATTGGAGACTCTCTTGGGTCTAAATTTTCCATACCTTTTTGTTTTCTTCTTCTTTTTAAAGGGTGTTTAGGGTAGCATTGTTCTACAGACATCTGAACTGGGTATAATGTCGTGTGCTTTCTTCAGCCAACACAAATACTTAACCTTCTTTGTACACCTGAAAAGAAGATCAACCCAATATATTTGACCTATTTCTTGTTCTATACATCTAGATCTTTCATAATAAGATCTCTTACATTACGAGGAAGCTTAGACAAAAATGATATTTTTTGAGCAGTGTCATTAGAAAGTTTTGCCTTAAAGACCTTTGGCCATGAAATCTTTGCCAAACTAATCAAAATATTTTAAATATTTTAGTTCCATACGGCTTAGATTTGTTATCAACTATTTTCTCTCATCTACTGGCTCTAGGACTAATTTTGTTTTCAACAAAAGTTCTAAAGTGGTCAGTCCTGCTTCCACGACTACTCTTCTTTCTTCATCTGATGGTCCCATCCACCAATCATATACAATGCTGGTCATTCTTTTCTTGGCTAGGACCATTATAGAAATATTATCTAATTTTGTGGTGACGTGCATCTAATAAAAAGCCCCAGTCCATATCCATATTGATTCTCCTGGATTGGATCAATTGTCTAGATCTAAAATATACCCACTAGAGTTTGTAGCATACAAATCTTCTTCTACACCTAGGTATTTAAAGACTTCTTACAACACATGAGCTTTGTTCTGGTTATTTATAGAAGGTAAAATAAAGGAAGGGAATTTAGAAGCTGCTTGATCAAGAGTCATAATTCTTTCTTTGAAGCAAATTGTTTTTCTGCTTTGTATGCTTCTTCCTTTACTTTGGTCAACTTTCCAGAGGTTTTTGAGGTTGACTCTTCTGCACTAGTGGCAATAATTTCTTCTTCTGTATTTTCTTCCTCTTCTTATTTCTCCCAATAATTGGGAGTGCTCATGTCAATTCTAAATTTAGGAATTTCTTTGGGCTTTTTCTTATGTCTTCTTCTCTTCCTCTCTTCTTTTTCGGCTTTCTCAGACTGTTGCTCTTCATAGAGAAGCTTAAGATTTGCATTAATAAAATCTGAATGCCGACCCAAATCATCAAGAAAATCTTCGGCATGTGCACACCAAGTGGTAAGATAATTTCCTATTGGATAGACCTAGTCAAGATGAGCAGGATTCTGGGAGTTATGTTCTAAGTGTGGTGCACAATCAGCTCTTGTGCATGGTTGTCTTAACTGAGATGAGGAAGTGAAAAACTTAGTTTTTGGTGGCCATTTTCCCCCTTTGACATATCTATGGTTAGCATACTGGAATTCTTCTACAGGTGAGATATTGGATACATATGTCCTGAACATCTTATTTACAGAAAGGAATGGCTTTTCTTCAGGAATATACAATTGAGCTGATGGAACAGATACAGTGGTTTCTTTTGATGGATGACTATACACATTTCGTGAGATAGACTTGCGACCGCTGGTCGATGGTTGCTCAGAATCTGAAATGGCTGGTAAAACATGCTTTTGTGGAATAAATATTGGTTTGGGATCGAGTAGGTCTACATTGAATTATATATGTCATTACGATCTGAATCTCTATTTTATGAAGCCGCAACTACCACATGCTCATATATAACAATAACTGGTCTTTATTCTCTCTCTAGCTAGGAAATCACTATCATTATATATGTCATTATGCCATACTGAACCTAAACTACTGGGGCAATATCTCACATCGAATCTGGTATGACACATATCGATGCATTCATTCGTTATATACGTAATTACGCCAACCAAGCACTATGACTGATTTGGAAGGGATGGCTGGCTTTCTTTCTAGCTTTCTTTCTGGCTGACTAACTCTCTAATCAAGACTTTACGTGTGATGTGCCCAGGTAAAGGCTTGATCTCACCAAAGAATTCAAAGAACCGGCTTTTTCCATATTTCGATGGCGGCCTTATAGTCGAGATTTCGGCAGGCTCACCCTCGTTTCTATTATTTCTAATGCGATCAATCCAACCAAACAAATAGATGGAAAGGAGAAAGCCAAGCGAGACAGTTGAACAAGGATTGGTCCGATCAGCCCCCAACAGGTCACCCCGAGAGAAAGCGGGCTGGAGTGAGGGAAAAGGCACACTCAACGTGCCTTATCGCTTAAGGCATCCGATTTCTTTCATTTACCAGAATCACCCAGTCATGTACGAGAGCCATTCATTCACTATATTACGGGCGAGCAGAGCAACTAAAACCAATCAATGGGCAGGCAGCGACAATGTCAGCAAAAGAATTCACACCAACCAGTGGAACTACACCCTATCCATCCTTTAGACAAAGGAGCTACCACTTAGACGACTCATTATTTCGGGGGCAGAAAACAGTCTTACCGAAGGGAGCATACTTAGCTCCACTCAGACATCTGGCTACATACAATAGGGACACTCTTACCCATTCATACGCATTCACAGGACAGACAGAAAGAAGCTACTCCTTCTTCGGCAGCTGTCGGACCCCTGACAGTCAGGCATACGAGTGTTACTGGACTATACCATACCAAGACTATGCACGAACCAGTACAATCAAACAGTCAGAGTTGCCAGAGCGGGAGGTGGGAAGCTTTGATTATGAAACAGGATGGGCGGGAACAAAGCACAGGGGGGGGGGCATACCTGAAAAAGCAAAGCGAGGGGAATGAAATAATAGATTCTCGCGAAAGACAGAACCACTACCGAGAGAGATTGATCGGCCAAGACCGACGCGACTTCAACCATGTATTATATGGATGGGTGACGCTTTCAGGGGTTCAGGGAGGTCAAGCAAATATGGTTCTAGATGCGGAGCTCCTTCAAAAGCCAGTTGATCCGGTGCCTGTTGACCGAGTCAAGGCGGAAGGTTAACCCTCACTAACATAAGCATTTGAGCCGGAAGCAGCTCGAGATTGAATTCCATATCCATAAGTGGTTGACCCAGTCCCAGCACCTTAAGTAGCACTACTTCGCCTAGCATCCTCTCGCAATTATGGTTCCAGACCCAGATTGAAATGCAAAGCCAAAAGCTAGGGCAAGGGCAGGACAAATATGCCGTAGAAGTAGCATTTGTTTAAGCAGCAAAGAAACAGTTTCGCCAGCAGGATAGGCATCAAAGCAAGCAGCACCAGCAACGAAAGCACTAGGGGCGGAGGCAAGGTTAGCACCTATTGTGGTTGAACCTGTTGAAGCACTCGTTGATCTACCAGCGGCAGACCATATATCTCTCAAATAGACAAAAAGGTACCCCCCTCCCCCTAGCATATAAGCCCATCATGATCTATGCACGCACAAGGTAGTAATCCATGTCCAAAGAACCACTCCTCTTTCACCACCTCCTGACTCATACGATCGCCATAGGGACAGAGTCACTCACTATTCATATGGTGAGGGATCTTTCCATTGGCATAATATGGACCCTTTCAATCGACATATATGCTTAGGAATCGACCTACGTACGTACCTTTCCATCGACCAGAAGGTGGTAGGGAAGGCTTCTACCTGTTATTGCAATGCCGGTACGCAGCCACTTTTTCTTTGCCGCAGTACAGGGGCGACGCAGCATTAAGAACGGTGGGGCGGCAGAACTTCGAATCGCCCTCTATAGGTCGTTGCACTCCTCGTGGTATTATATTAAGATCCAGTTAGCAGAACATTCCATCGAGGCCCTATACCCCTACATTGCTTCCTATCTCCGCGAACATAGGTGTTTCACATTGTCAGGGAAGGAGGACTGCATATATGAAAGGTAGGTGGGAATATAAGGCGTGCCAATCAACGTTTTTATTTCCCTATCCACCCGAGCAACTATTCCATTGTGCCAGCAAACTTCTATATCCCCACCCCTGGGGTGGTGGGCCAAGGTGGCAGAAGAATTTGACCACTCCGCCCCTCTGGGAGTGGCAGTGATGGGTATTTGAGGAGTGTTTTTTTGTGAGGCTAGCCTTGAATATATTGTGCGGTGGGTGGGTAGGGAGCGGTACTTGATGAAGTGGTTGGTCGATCGTAGGCCCATTTACCGGTAGTTGATCCCCAACATCTGTGGGCGGCCAGGTCTCTTCGCTGCGGAAGAACCGGTCGGGAGAGCCAATAAACCACCTCCCCTATCTATCAAGATCCCCACCCGAAGATGAAACAGGAGATGGAAACAACGCCATTTATTCCATTCCGAGACTACGATCAACGTATTCTTCCCCACATTCACAAGTACTATCTAAGGTTGTCTGCAGCATTCGAGAAGAGTTCTGGAATGGCCAACCCTGAACCCAGAACCGGGACGGGAATGGGCGTCTATAGATAGATAAGAAATGGTCGGTTACTCGCTGTCTAGTATAACCAGGCCTTACTGTGGATTAGATCAGATCTAGAGTGCAGTGCCTTGCATTTTGAGCGCGACTGACTATAGAATTCGTATAGATTCTATTGAACTAATGAGAATGTGGAGCGATCTTCCAGTCATTATTTATATATGTAATAACAATTCGGTGTTCTAAGAATGCTGAAAACGTTCTACCAGTCATTCTTTATATATGTCATTACGCTATCAAAGAATTGATCAATCCGATATGAGTTGACAAGGTCAATCCTTCGACAACGCTTTAGTTCGACCAGTGATTCTAGTCATTCATGAGATATATTATATATGTAATTATGCAATTTTGAGAGATCGATTTGCTTCCACCTTTGTTCCCACTGGTCCTATCTGTAGGTGAAGACATCTGTACGAATAATCCCCTCAATGGGTTGGTTATAGGAAATAGATGGGAAAATCTATTGTAGCTTACACCTGCCAAACCAAACCCATAGAGCTGATAGAGCCTTCCATCGATCGATATATGCCTATTAGGTTAGGTGGTTTAGTGCTAGCGAAGGAAAGTCAAAAGGTAGCCGTAGGGGAATCTGCGGCTGGATTGTATCCACTTAGTTAGTGGTATTTGGCTTTTTTTCGTGAGCATAGGTGATTTTGTTTCGTTATTGGGCGGATTGCTTATACTACGATATTCTTGCTTGTCTTATTACTTGACACAAAGTCTTTCACGAACAGAAAGTTAGAGTGAGTAAGCAAACTCTCTATTTGTGACCCTCAAAGAGCTAGCTCAGGTAAGGTTGCCCCCTCGTTGCTGCGGGAAGGAAATGGGGGAAAGTGCCCGTGGCTATAGTAGTGGTAGGTAGGTTCATCTATAGTAGGGTAGGTTAGTGATAACCTTACTTGACTTTGGGGTTAAGCAATTTAAGGTTGTCACCTCAGCAGTTGAACCAGAAGCATAACCAGACGCAACGCACCAGTAGCATAAGTCGATCCAGTACCAGTAATAGAGCCAGTTGTTGAAGCTTCGGTAACTTGGGTTAGAAGGGAGCTATGTCTTGGCCTTTCTCGCTTCTTCAGTCAGGTTCCTTTCTCTTCTTCAGGTCCTTCTTGACTTATTGTCTGAAAATACGCCCTGCCTACCGGCCATAGTAGTGATAGATAGGCCGTAGAGTGAGTTAGTGGGGGAGCAAAACGCCCGCCTTCCTTCCCTATGTCTGTCTTTCTCTATTCCCACTTGAAATAGAATACTGGCTTTTACTTCTATGCCTAGATGTAGGAGCATATGAGTTTCCCCTTTCTATGACTAGTCTGAACATATGGGCGCCCAGCTTCCAACTACTACCTTCTTATATAAGCTTATAATCCTTCTATGTAGGGTTTAATGGGTACCTCCCTTCGGCCGGGTATAAGTACTTATATGTCTTTCTTTCTTAGTAAGTCTCTTAGTCTTTCTTATTCTCCCGGCTGTGGTGCTTATCTCTATTAGATAGCTTCTAATAAAATGAATTAGGTTCAAACCCCCCCATACCTATAGAAGTTAAGCCCATTCTGCTGAAGTAGTGGGATTCTTATGGCTTAATGGTAGGCGTATAGTGGTATGGCTTCTACTACCCTCTCTAAGCTTTGCCGTTCAAGCTTATCATCCCACTCTCTGCATGCAGTCTAGTTAAGGCTGCGTACTCTGACTATGCTTTCTTAAGGCTTCTAATCCCACTTAGCTGCTCTAAGAAGGCTAATTCAAACCTTGTCTTCTCTAAGCTGCGTACTCTAACTATGTCTCTAAGCTTCCCATCCTTCTGAAGTGAGTAGTCCCACATCTTTCTTATGCATGCATTCTTTATCCATCCTTCTGGAGTGAGTGAGTTCAACTTCAAACAACGATAGCTGGTTCCACATCTGTATGCTCCTACGAAGGCTAGTGAGCTGGTTCAACTTGCCACTACGGTTCTAAGAAGGTTAGGGGGATAAGAAGGTTTTCCAACCGAAGGGAGGCACCCACTATCCTCCTTATTAGAGATTCTATAAAGGATTAGAGAGGGAACAGGGGGTTTGGGAGAGACTTTCCCCCATCCATCAACTATAGATAGGACGGGATGGGTTTCTCGAGTTCAACGAAGTTAAGCATGCTCGAACCGAGAAGATCCTGCCTAAGAGGGAGGGATAAGCCTACCAATTCATTAGTGCCCTACTGCCCCCAACCCAATATTGAATATCCAGACCAACACAGTAAAAATCCTTCTTTCTGGTCGGGTAACCAATTCACTCTATTGGCCGATTAAACCACCCCGCACCAACGATTTCACTAGTTTCATTCCTTCTGAACTAGCTGCTGGGCGACCTACCTGAGGACAGTCGTTCATTGTCTACTCTCTGCCTGTTAGGCTATCACGTATATAATATGGCCGAGGAGTACATTGTATAAGAAGGTCGTCCAGAGAGTATCCAAGGCTGAGGGGCCACGACTACATAACTCTAGGAGGGATCCCAATATGAGCCCTAGATCAAGGGGCCAAAAAAATCCTACCACTAAAGGTCAAGGGGAATACACTCTAAATCGATAACTGGCCACTCAACAAAACCTGGATCTGAACTGAGGGAGTCTATCTTTGGCACTATACCCCTCTAGCACCTCCACCCTTTGACATCAGGCATGAGCTGAGCAAACTGAACATTCCCATACCCCTTTATGAAGTTGTAAAGAACCCCGCTCATAGGATATAAGTATATAAATGACTAATAGTTAGAGAGCAACCCCAGACCCAGCCTTATAGAGTTCAGATGTCCCAGAATCCATCTGTTCACAGAATCAATGTCCCCCCCAGCAGTAATCCTGGGAGCTCCTTCCATCCAGTAGAGTATCCCATCCCAGAAGCCCCAGTGTAGAGTAGCCGAGTAGAATGTCCAAGTATAGAGAGAGTAGCCAAGCCGAGTAGCCTAGTCGAATAGCCCAGTCGAGTAGCCAATCGATTTGATCAGCCGAGTAGCCCAGCCCGAGTATCCAATTCTGAGTAACCAAGCCAAGCAGCTTGGACGACATCGAATTACTGTTTCGACAAGGTTGAGGTCATACATTCCCATACCCTGAAATTTTAAGACTAGCCATCCCATTCGATTAGCCCAATTCGATTAGCGCAGTTGATTAGCGCAGTCAATCCAAGCAGCTGAGTATCCAAGCCAAGCAGTAGAATAGCGCAACAGCCATCCTATTCGATTAGCCAATCTGATTAGCCAAGCCACAGTCGAGTAGCCAGTCAAGTATCCCCCAAGCTGAGTAACCAAGCCGATTCAAGTAGTGCAGCAGCCATCCATTTTGAATAACCAATCCAAGCGGAGTAGCAAAGCACCCTCGGTAGAGCACCTTCAAACGTAAATCTTCACCCTCCAATATTACGGGATAAAATGAACCCTCCCTCAACCATACCGGTAAGTCCATCCTTCTTTCCACTCGTTAAAGTAGTCCATCTTTACTAACCTTTACACTAGTATGGAAAAAATACTAGTCAAAGTCCTTTGGCGGAATTACCTGGCCTTATGATTCTAACGATTATGGATGATGTATCAGGTAATATGCAGACATGACCATCACTTATAGACATTCTTTTGATTTTACTTCTTGGAGAATCTGCCAGTATAAATTTTTGTGGCATAAAGATTGGTCTGGGTATGGACGATCTATCAGGTAATATGTGGACATGACAATCACTTATAGACATTCTTTTGATTTTACTTCTTGGAGTATCTTCCAGTATAAATTATTAAGTTTAAATCGTTCGCAGATACTCCAAGAAGTATAAATCATTGGCAGATACTCCAAGAAGTATAAATCGTTTGCAGATACTCTAATAAGTAAAATCAAAAGAATGTATAGAAGTGATGGTCATGTCCACATATTACCTGATAGATCATCCATACTGAGACCAATCTTTATGCCACAAAAGCATGTTTTACCAGCCATTTCAGAGTCTGAGCAACCATCGACCAGTGGTGGGAAGTCTATTACACGAAATGTATATAGTCATCCATCAAAAGAAACCATTGTATCTATTCCATCAAATCAATTCTATATTCCTAAAGAAAATCCATTCCTTGTGGTAAATAAGATGTTCAGGACATATGTATCCAATATCTCACCTATAGAAGAATTCCAGTACGCCAACCATAGATATGTCAAAGGGGAAAATGGCCACCAAAAACTAAATTTTTCAGTTCCTCATTGTTAGGACCTCATATTGTCTCTTTTTGACCATACATTTTTCTACAATTTCACCCTTTTCAACTTACATTTAAAGTCCTTGATTATTGTTTTAAACTCGAGTATTCCAAAGGTACACAATATTTCTTCTCATCACTATACGTTTAATTATTTTGCATATAATTATGCTATCTTCATTATTAACCATTGAATTGATAATGGTTGAACTGTTAAAGAACAATGTCCAGTTCACATTGCTGAAACTGCCTGGAGATTTCAAGACTACTTCCACAGTTTCTGAAATAGTAGGAACAACACGCAAATCTCGTGGCTCAATAGTTGTGATCTGCAGTTTAGATTCGACAGCAGAAAAAGGAGATCACTGAAGGAGTTGCTACACTGGATGCAACGATCATGCTCTAAGGACAGTATTTTTGTAACAACATTTTGTTAAAGGGAAAAACTAACTTCCCTAACTTTGTACAAAGGGTTAAAATAGGACTTACAATGTAATCTATTGTAATAGATGTCTCCTCTTTAAAAAGAGGAGACATCTACATTAGGTGGGGACGAACAGACTGCGAAAGGGGGCTTAGTTGAAGGAACGGAACTATAATCTGTTTTCTCTATAACATAAGTTATTGACAGATGAATAAAATTTTGTTATGAACATTCCTTTCTAGTTCTTGTTTCCTAGGGAATCTTGTGAGAAGGACAGGGCCCACCTTCATCACAAGATTCACCCATTTAATTTATGCAGTGTGTTAAGTGTGTCTTTTATTCATGCTTTGTTAATAGAACTGTTTACTGAGTATCATTTTGCTGAAACTCTGTTTTCTTTTCAATTAATTGCTGCAGCATTTATTTTATCAGCAGTCAATTCATGTGTGTTGCAACTAGGTTTACAGAGCAAGGTGGCAGCTTGATAATCAGGAATAGGTGCTGAAGGTTCCCACTCTGGGAATAGGGTCCTATTCTCTATTACAACATAGCCAGCACTCTCCTGTGCAGATTGATTCTTTAGATTTCTTTCTTTTAAGAATTCTTTGATAGCTATTTGCAATAGGTTGTTTTTCTGTAACTGAGAGTGGAACTTCAGTTTGCTTAAAGGAAAGTATGATCAGTTTTTACTACAACTTTTGTTGCTTTTAAGATTGAGTACATATAGTACGCAGTTGCCTCTGAAATAACAAGACTTCTTCGGGTTGACAATTTATGTAGCACTTTGTTGTTTAAATCAATAAGCAATTAAAGTGACCAACATTTTGGTGCCGTTGTTGGGGAAGGAAATTATCGATTTTAAAAGCACTGATGATTTTTTTGTAGATATGTAGGATGCATGAGAGGATGTAAGAAAACTAATCCTACAGGTGGCAAGGGCAATGGAAGAGGAGGAAGATAAACTTTCATCGATGAGATTATTTCAAAAGATGAGACATCCCAAAGGCTAAGCTCTCGGAGGCCACAGACTCAGCGCTCTCTCCAAACGGAATATCAAATAGAGGAAGTAGTGGGACTTGAAAGGGTTTTAGAAACAATAGAACATTCCAAGGAACCAGTGGAGGAAATTGAAGAACCAATAGAAGATATTGAAATTGAAGAACCAATAGAGGATATTGAAATTGAGGAACTAGTTCAGGACATTGAGAGTCCAACAGAAAACACTGAAGACCAGGCAAGTGGAACAGGAAAGAAACCAATGGATGGAAACATTGAAGGAATCTTTGGTGGAGGACATAGAGGCAAAGGAAGAGGCGATAATTCTCTCTCCACCTTGGAATTCCCTATTGAGGAACTTCCCAGAGGAACAACTCCTATGAATAATATTCCACTATCAGCCCTACCTAACTTCCATGGTTTATCCTCTGAAGACCCCGATGAGTTTCTTTTGGAGTTTGATATATTGTGTAGAAGTTATTATTATGTTAATAATGCTAAAAAATTGAAGTTGTTTCCAACAACATTAAAAGGAAATGCACTAAGATGGTTTATGAGCTTGGGAGGTCATGTGATCACAACATGGGATCAAATGAAGGAGAAATTTCTGGCCAAATACCAAGACTATTGCCAAACGAGAGAAAAAAGGGAGGAATTATTCAAGATGGTTCAGAAGGGGGATGAAAATTTGGAGGACTTTGTGGAAAGACTCCAGTATAATCTACAGAGATCTGAGCACCCTGATGTAAGTAAAGATATTCTCAAAATAATATTATTGAAAGGGGTAAGGGATGATTGTTTAGATATGTTAAATATGCTAGGTAAAGGGGATATATCTAAAGAATCGTATGATGAAATCATTAACGTCTGCAAGAGGTGTTCAAGAGGAGATGCAAATAAATAAAAGAGTAGGGATAATACTTATTCAAGGGTCCAAAAATTAGCCAGTGGAGGAGCAACAAGAGATGAAATAGGTAATCTACTTGAGGAATTCAGGACTGAAATGTTAAGTTCTTTTGCTTCACAGATTGATAAGTTGCAGGTTAAGAAGAAACAAGCAGAGGTAGAAGCTGCTTTGGCCATCTTTTGTCCTAAATGCAGAGAAAAACATTCGTTAAGGGAATGTCCACTTGACAAGGTACCAATCTGCACCATTTGTGAGAAGGACCATGAAACTCAATAATGCCCCTCCTTACCAGGGATAAAGGCAGCGTTACAACCAACTAAGGAGGAAGCTGAAGTAGTTTATCTGCTGACACAAAGGAGGCAATGGTAACCACGAGGACAAGGTACGAACTCTAGTATGCCATTTAATCGTTGGAATAATTATCCTTCTTTTAATCAAGCAAATTACCCGCCTTTAACCAAATGCAATACCCACTCTTTAATCAAATGAATTTCCCACCCATGCAGCAAACAAGCCCTCCCTTTGTAGACCCTGAAATGTGGACTCCTTGGCTTCTACAACAATCCTATTTTAATCAATGGAACCCAAACTGGAGAGCTCAACGAACTCCGTTCACAACCCAATTTCCTCAGTTCCAGAAATAACTTTCTTTCCCATTAGGTACCCCACCGAATAATCAGACCATGAAGCCTTAGCTGCCTATACAACTGAACCCCAACCCTAATATTAATAATAAATTTGTGCAATTCATCGAAATTTAGAACCTACCTACATCTCCAATGCAATGTAATGATATTCATTTACGATCCGGGAGAGTAGTTGAGCTGATCATTGATGATATCACCTCTTATAACTCTGATAAAGAAGATATAGAAAGGAATAATTTACAGAATAAGGGTGCTGAAATAGTCAAGCCATCCTCTAATAAAACTGCTAAAACAATAGAGCCACCATTCCCTGAACGTCTAGCTCTTGCTAAGACACCTGAGATGCCTGTTTTTAATCTTCTAGGGGAACTGCAGAATATTTATGTTAAAGTTCCACTTTTACAAGCACTCAGAGATGTACCAATCTATGCTAGAACCGTCAGAGACATTTACATCAAGAAACCTGGTAGGAAGGCTAAACATCCCCTTATAGTTCATGTGATGGGGGATCTAGCTGCTTTAATGTCCGGAAAAGTTCCTCCTGTAAAATATGGTGATCCTACTCACCCTACGGTCATAGTACAGGTCGGAAAAACTATTGTTTCACGAGTTCTCGTAGACCTTGGAGGTGCTGCTATAAATATTATGACCCTTGAAACTGCACAGTTGTTACAGTTGAAAAATGTAATTAGAGAGACACCAATTATCCTGGAATTAGCTGATCATTCCACAACCAAACCGGAGGGGGTCATTGAAGACCTGATCATTTCAGTCAAATCATGGAATTACCCATCTAACTTTGTTGTATTACAGACTAAAGCAAAGTTGGGGGGGCATCCTCTAATTTTGAGGAGCCCCTGGCTGGCGACAACAGATGCTTTTATCAGTGGTAGATCAGGTTCAATGACAATTTCTAATGGATGTGAAACTAAGCAACTTACGTTGTACCCTCATGCTACACCTATGATTAACAATGATGATTCTGTATGGTTAGACTATGAGGATAATGATACTCAACCCATTTTGACCATTGGACAAGCCTTAACTCTTAAAGACACCACAGAAGATGAAGTAATTAATAATTTTATTTCTGAACCTTCCTCAGTTACTTCTGAAACATATAATCAGTTAACTGCAATTCTGGATCCTGAAACACAGGAAAAATTTAATTTTGAAAATTCACCTCAAACATCAACTGCTATCTCCTCTAAAAGCATAACAGTAGAAATCGAAACTGGAAAAACATTAAACATAAACCCCAATTTATCTGATGCTGAAACACAATAGCTAATGAAGTTGCTCCATGAAAACAAAGAAGCATTCACATGGGACTACACAGATATGAAGGGGATCTCTCCTGAATTATGTACTCATCGTATCTATATTAAGGAGGGGGCCTGACCAGTCTGTCAACCCCAACGGTGAATGAATCCCAATTTGAGGGAAATTGTTAAGGAAGAACTTCAAAAGTTGCTTAATGCAGGATTTATATACCCCATATCTGACAGTGAATGGGTTTCTCCGTTAGTGATAGTACCTAAGAAAAATGGGAAATGAAGAGCGTGTGTAGATTATAGAGCCTTAAATAAGGCCACTCAAAAAGATCATTTTCCCTTGCCATTTATTGATCATGTGCTGGACATCTTTTCAGGGAAGAAATTCTTCTCCTTTTTAGATGGTTTTAGTGGATATAACCAAATCAGAATTGCACTCGAAGATCAAGACAAGACCACTTTTACTAGTCCTTGGGGGACTTTTGCTTATAGAGTTCTTCCATTTGGACTATGTAATGCTCCAGTAACATTTCAAAGAGCAGTGATAGGAATATTTTCTGATATGCTTAATGACCCTTTGGATATATTTATGGATGATTTCACTCCCTATGGTGTGACTTTTGAAGATGCATTACAAAACCTTGAGAAAGTACTTAAACGATGCATACAAGCTAATCTTTCCTTGAGTACCAAAAAATGTCATATGATGATGAATGAAGGAATTGTACTAGGACACTTCATTTCATTCCTTGGGATTCAAGTAGATCCTTAGAAAGTACAGGTAATTCAGACCCTTCCTTTTCCTAAAACGCAAACAGAAGTAAGAAGTTTTTTAGGACATGCTGGATATTATAGAAGATAATTTATCAAAAAAATTTCTAAAATAGCTTCTCCTTTGTTTGTGTTACTTATGAAAAATGTTGAATTTAAGTGGACTGATGCCTGTCAGAAAGCATTTGATGAACTTAAGCATCATTTGTCTACAACTCCTATTCTGAGGGGACCTAATTGGGAACTTCCCTTTCATATATCCTTTGAAGTTTTGGACAATGCATTTGGAGCTGTCTTGGGACAAGAAGAGAATAACCTTCCTCATGCTATCTATTTCATTAGTAAGAATATGACCCCTGCTGAGCTTAATTACACAATTACTGAGAAAAAAATTTTAGCAGTTATTTATGCTATTAATAAATTTCAACATTAGAATACCGGTTATCCTACGTTTTTTCATACCGACCACTTGGCTATCAAGTATTTAATGAATAAATCTTTTACAAATGCTCGAGTTACCAGGTGGTTATTGTTACTACAAGAATTTGATATTGCAATTGTGGATTGACCAGGTAAAGAAAATGTAGTTGCTGATTTCCTTTCTCGGATAAAAACTGATGATAATACTCTAGTAGATGATTCCTTTCCTGATGAATACTTGTTTGCAGTATCTGCTCACTCACCATGGTATGCAGACATTTCCAATTATCTGGTTGCAGGGAAGCTACCATCACACCTATCACATCAGGAGAAAAGAAAGATCATTCAAAAAAGTGCTCGGTATAGCTAGATAAGTGGGTGTCTTTTTCATACGGGACTTGATCAGGAAATCCGAAGATGCATTAGAGAAGATGAGGTTTATGATATATTGAAGGCTTGTCATGATGGCCCTCGTGGGGGGCATTTTTCTGGTAAGAGAACAACACATAAAATTCTCAGGATGGCTTATTATTGACCCTCACTTTTCAAGGATGCAAAGAAATATGTCAGGGCTTGCGATAGTTGTTAGAGAATGGGTCAACCGAATCACAGAGATGAAATGCCACTGAACCCCCAAGTAATACTTGAACCCTTTGAAAGATGGGCTCTAGACTTTGTAGGGCCCATCAATCCTCCATCCAACCAAAGAGTTTATATATTGGTTTATACAGATTATATGACTAAATGGGTGGAAGCTAAGGCACTTATTAGAGCTAATGAAGAATCTGTTTTAACCTTTTTATTTGAAGAAATCTTCGTTAGGTTTGGAGTGCCTAGAGAACTAATTACAAATGGAAGACCTCCTTTCGATTCTCATGGTTTTAAAGCTATGCTTCAAAAATATCATATTAATCATAAAATGACTACACCTCATTACCCCCAAGCTAATGGGCGGGTGGAAAGTACAAATAAAGTCATAGAATCTATTTTAACAAAAACAGTGAAGGAGAATAGGAAGGATTGGTCTCAAAGGCTTCCTGAGGCATTATGGGCTTACAAAACCACCTGGAGGAACACTACAGGTTTTTCACCCTATGAATTGGTTTATGGAAAAAGTGTTGTTTTTCTTGTGGAATTTGAAATTAAAACCTTAAGAACTGCTTTAGTTGTTAACCTTGATTTGACTGATGCACAGACAGCTAGGTTGCAGCAGCTGTAAGAAATGGATGAAAGAAGGTTAGATGCCATCCATCAGACAACTATGATTCAACAACAAAGAACCAGGTGGCATGATAAAACTATTAAGCACAAGCAGTTCCAAAAAGGCGATTCGGCTCTATTGTATGATTCCCGGTTTGAAAAATTTCAAGGGAAATTACGAACAAGGTGGCTGGGACCTTACGAGATAGATATTGTTTTTCCCAATGGAACAGTAAGGCTCCTAACAATTGATGGTTCTAGAACACCATTGCTAGTAAATGGGTATCAACTTCGTTTGTACTAGCAACTAATTTCTAAGAAATATTTTAAGGCCACTTGGATGGCAGATTCACATTATATCTTTTTGGGGGAGCCTGCTGCCCCTCATTGCATTTAATCTCTGCATTATATATTCTCGTATTATTATTAGATTAGATTACTTAACTAATAATCCCTGTCAAGGGTTTCCATGTTATAATTTATTATTTTGCAGATCTCAGATTGGGAGGCTGGTTGGAAAGAACAATTGCAGTGCAAGCAGGATCAAGTTTCATTTTGGGAAGCATTCTCATCTCATCTCAATTCATAGCTCACTTTCCCACATTACCTTTCAGCAACACTTTCCTATTTTGCTTTACAACAACATTTCTCTTTATTTTCCCTGTTGCTGAAACACCATTTTCCCTGTTGCTGAAACACCATTTTTCCTGTTGCTGAAACACCGACTTTCTCCATCTTTCCCTAAAACACCAATTTATTTATTTATTTATTATTTATTATTTATTTATTTATTTATTTATATTTATTTTTACTTATTTTTATTTTTTATTTTTTTTCTAGTTGTCCCGTAATTGAAACATTAATTCTTCTCAAAGGAATGGATACATATTTCCATTGTGAGAAATATCTATTGATCCCTATAACTTTATTATTTCACGACCTCCTCCTATGTTTATAAAAGCCTTTCATGAAAATACCCTCAGAATACAAAACCCTTTTCATAACCATTCGTGATCTATTAGCAATGACATTTTCGAATATCAAACAAAGGTAAACATGAGGTATGCATTCTTTATGTGTGTAAATATTAAACTATAGTTAATGAGAAGATTGTGACATGATTACCGCAATCGTTGTACATTCAAACTTATCATTTGAGCCACAGTTGGGGGGGAATACCAAAATTTTGTAATCATTTCATGATATGCCAATCACCATCGTTTTTACCACGATTATGTCTCGTCACCCCATATTTGTCTTATTATGTCCCAACCTTATTTCCAAAACTTACTCTGTTTCGAGTGCGGTAACTTGGCTCTGTACTGTGCATTTTACTGAGGCAAGTAACTATGGGAGGCAACGCTATTTGAAATGAACCCAGCTCAACAGCTCTATTGGAATTGCATTTAGAGGTATATCAGATCTTTCAACAGGCAGGCTAGGTGGATTATTTTCGAAGGCTCCAAGAATTTGATCCTCAATAAGTCCTTGAATTCACACGAAATCTATAGGAAGGATACTCTACCGTTCAAGGAGTCTGAATTCCAGTAACAGAGGATGATACAACACAGGTTTCAGGTTTATCGGCCACTGGAATTTGATGGTTCAGTCGTAAACACATCATTTTCAACACGCAGCAGGGCTTTCTTCTACCAGGAGAGCGGGTCAAGCCTAAAGGCAGGGGTGTTGCACTTCATTCATTACCACCTCCATGGCCAAAGGTTGCCAAATTTGTAAAGCATTATCTCACCTGCGAAGGGTGTTACCAAGTAGTTTATCAGCATGATTTTGTTCTGTTGAATCATTTAAGACATGGTCGTCTGTTAAATATGTTGTATTATCTACTTGGGTGTCTAAATAATATGTCACATTATTCCATGAATGCAAAGTACCCACTCCTGTCCCTCACTCACCATCGTCTTGTTCAACTTCTAATTCAGAGGGGCTTTTCTCAACAGAATCCCCCTCTCCTTAAAAATCCACCCCTAGAACCCCACGAAGATGCTAAAATACCTCAAGTAGAAGCCAAAAATCCCCAAGAGACTGCTGAAATTCCTTGAGCAGCAGCAGAAAATCCTTAGGAATTTGCTGAAATTTCTCAAATAGCCGTCGAAATTCCCCAATTAAATGCTGAAAATCCCCAGCCACCCGTGACAATTAGTCCAATTGACCCCTCCATTGCATCAACCCCACCCCATAATTTACCTGAATCATCCACTCCCACTATCCATATCCCCAGCGATGATTCAGATGATGACATTCCCATTGCTAAGCTGAAAAGGAAAAGGCAAGAAAAGGTTGTGCCCCCATCAAAAAGATGAACAAGGGCCTCAATTAAATAAGCTATCATTTCTGATGACCCTCCTACCCTAGAGAAGGCTACCCATAAAAGAAAAACCATTATTTTTCCTGCCTTTTTACCTCGAAGACGAATGAGGGCGTCTTCTGAAGCGGAAACCAAAGTCACTACCCTGAATTCTACACCCATTATCCTAAAACCCCATACCCCACCATAGTCCCAAGGCCCTGAATCTTTACCTACCTCACCCTCAGCTACTGAAATGCAAAATGCATAGGATTTTGTGACATCATTTCTTTCAAAGAACCTAGATATTACACAAGAACCAGCTACTGATTCAGCAGCTGCTTCGCAAGAACCCGCTGCTGATCCATCAAAAGAAGATACCCAAGATGATGTACAACATGTAGCTTCCCCACAAGAACCAGCTACTGACTCAGAAGTTGCCACACAAGAACCACCTGCTGATGTCCAGGAAACAGACAACCTAGATGTATCTACCCCACAAGAACCAGCTACTAACTCAGCAGGTGCTACACAAGAACCACCTGTTGATGTCCCTAGAACAGACAATTTGGATGTAGCTGTGCCAGCTACTGACTCAGTAGTTGCCACACAAGAACCACCTGCTGATGTCCAGGAAACAAATGATGTAGTTCTGCCAGCTACTGACTCAATAGTTGCCACACAAGAACCACCTGTTGATGTTCAGGAAACAAATGACCAAGATGTAGCCATGCTATCTCCTGACGCAGCAAGTGATACACGAGAACCACCTGCTAATGAGTAGAGTATAGATAATTAGGAGCCATCTTTGCAGTCAGCAGTTTCCACATAAGAACCATCTACTGATATGCAAAATGTGGATGCATAGCATGAGATAGCAGCTACAGAACCGGCTGATGATTAAGCTGATGTCACACAAAAACCACCTGCCGAGGCCGTAAGTAATGAAGCTGCTACTGAACAACAACCTTTCCATTCATTAGAATTAGCTACTGAGACAGTGACTGCTGCACAAAGCCCAGTCACCTTGTTGTCCCTTTTACAAGAAAATGAGTTTCTAAAATTAGAGCTCGAGGTTTATAAGCAGGAACTAATAGTGGCAAGGGAAGCTTATGAAAGAGAGCTTAATCTGTACACCTTAGCTCATATAGCATTTGCAGCTGAGAAAAGTACAGAGAAGGATCGATATAGTGAATACATGTGTAGCCAATGTGGTAATATTTATCAGCACGCTGGTTATAAGATAGTTGAGGTCCCATTGCCTAGAGCCACTCCTGCATCGACTCCTGTTATAGTTAAGAAGGAACACCCTGCTGTTACACAAGAACCAACAGGGCTTTCAACCGTTTTTGAAAAGGAAGTGAACCACAAATATATCGGCCTACCCTGCTTGTTAAAACTAAAAGTCCCGCATCCAGGCCTACAAAGACTGTGTTTACCCAGACTGAACCTCAGCAGTCAGAGACTATCTCCACTCAACCCATAAGCACTCAAGCACAAATGGATGCATGGAAGCAGGAATATGTCGAGTCACAGGAAAGGATCTTGCAAGAACATAAATTATCATGGAAAAATCATGTATATGAAAATTGGGAAGTGTTGGAACAGTCTTGTGCACAACACAGGGAAAATAAACAGTTAAAAACTAAATTGTCCCTCATGTTTAATTTTGTTCAGAGACTACTGGCCACCAGGAAACCATCTTTTAATTATTCTGTGTTTCTGGCAGAGTGCCTAGCGTTCTTCCAAGCAAAGGCAATTAGAGATGGACGACCTCACAAGGTATCTACACCTCAAGAGTTTATCAAGACATTCACAGAGGCATCATTTAGTGAAAAAAACTTGCTCTGTGAACTTTACCTCCATAATGAAGCCATGCCTAAGGATAGGAAATTTAATATGATTCCTTTGGTTGGGGACACTTAGATTCGAGCCTTTGTCTCTTTCCTGGCTAACAAACTCACATGACAAAATGCCTTTCTTTCAGCCAAACACAATGAAGATAATCGCCTTCTGTGGATTCAATCCGAACCACAGAATGTTGTTGTTTTTGTTGTTGAACATCATTGGTTTTTAAGGGAACCAGGAATGACTGAGCATTTGAGAGAACTACAGGTGGCAGTCTTACAGGATTGCCAATATTACGTCAAAGCCAAGGGAGCTCTTTCCTTGCAGGCAAACAATCTATTTTGGGAACACTACCCTTAGAAGAGAAAGGAATATCATCCCTTCAACCCTCTATATCTTCAAACAACAATTTCACGGCTACCTAATTATGTGAAATGCATTCAGTAGTGTGTTGAAAAGTGGTTAGGATATCATTTTCACTTTCCTCTTCTATGGTTGCCAGCACAGCAGTATAAGGCTTATTTTAGGTTGTCAAAAAAGGAGGAGCTCGTAGCATGGCAGAGAATACAGAATGCTGAGGGTTTCAAAGATTTGGTTGATAGCACCTTCTATACTTATTGCCTAAGCAACTTGCACTGTGCAGCGTAGTACTCGGACTCAGGCTCAAAGTAAATGTTGCATGAGGAAATGCAACCCTTTCAGTTGGGGGGGATGTTAGGACTTCATATTGTCTCTTTTTGACCATACATTTTGCTATAATGTCACCCTTTTTCAACTTACGTTTAAAGTACTTTATTACTATTTTGAACCCGAGTATTCCAAAGGTACACAATATTTCTTCTCATCACTATACTTTTAATTATTTTGCATATAATTGTGCTATCTTCATTATTAACCATTGAATTGATAATGGTTGAACGATTTAAAGAACAATGTGCAGTTCACGTTGCTGAAATTGCCTAGAGATTGCAAGACTACTTCCATAGTTGCTGAAACAGTAGGAACAACACACAAATCTTGTGGCTGAACAGTTGTGATCTACAGTTTAGATTCGACAGCAGCAAAAGGAGATCACCAAAGGAGTTGCTATACTGGATGCAACGATCATGATCTAAAGACAGTATTTTTGTAACAATATTTTGTTAAAGGGAAAAACTGACTTCCCTATTTTTGTACAAAGGGTTAAAATAGGACTTACAATGAAATCTATTGTAATAGATGTCTCCTCTTTAAAAAGAGGAGACATCTACATTTGGGGGGACGAATAGACTGCGGAAGGGGGCTTAGTTGAAGGAATAGAACTGGAATCTGTTTTCTCTGTAACATGACTTATTAACAGATGAATAAAATTTTGTTCTAAACATTCCTTTCTAGTTCTTGTTTCCTGGGGAATCTTTTGAGAAGGACAGGGCCCACCTTCATCACAAGATTCACCCATTTCATTTTTGCAGTGTGTTAATTGTGTCTTTTATTCATGCTTTGTTAACAGAACTGTTTATTGAGTATCATTTTGCTGAAACTCTGTTTTCTTTTAATTGTTGCAGCGTTTATTTTATCAGCATGCAATTCATGTGTGTTGCAACTAGGTTTACAGAGCAAGGTTGCAACTTGATAATCAGGAATAGGTGTTGAAGATTCTCGCTCCGGGAATAGGGTCCTGTTCTCTATTACAACATAGCCAACACTCTCCTGTGCAGATTGATTCTTTAGATTTCTTTCTTTTAAGCATTCCTTGATAGCTGTCTGCAATAGGTTGTTTTGCTGTAACTCAGGGTGGAACTTCAGTTTGCTTAAAGCAAAGTATGACCAGTTTTTACTACAACTTTCGTTTCTTTTAATATTGAGTACATATAGTACGCAGTTGCCTTTGAAATAACAAGAATTTCTCGGGTTGACAATTTATGTAGCACTTTGTTGTTTAAATCAATAATAAATTAAAGTGACCAACACTCATCTTAGTCAAGACAACCACCCACAAGAGCTGATTGTGCACCACTCTTAGAACATAACTCCCAGAATCCTACTGACCTTGACCAGGTCTATTAGATAGAAAATTATCTTACCACTTGGTGTGCACCTGTCGAAGATGTTTTTGATGATTTGGGATGGCAAACGGATTTGATTAATTTAAATCTTAAGCTGCTCTATGAAGAAAAATAGTCTGAGAAAACCAAAAAAAAGAGGGGAAGAGAAGAAGACAGAAGAAAAAGGCCAAAGAAATTCCTAAAATTAGAATTGACATGAGCACTCCCAATTATTGGGACAAAGAAGAAGAGGAAGAAGATATAGAAGAAGCAATTACTACCACTAGTGCAGAAGAGTCAACTTAGAAAACCTTGGAAAGTTGACCAGAGTAAAGGAAGAAGCATACAAAGCAGAAAAATAATTTGCTTCAAAGAAAGAGATTATGACTCTTGGTGAAGCAGCTTCTGAATTCCCTTCCTTTCTTTTACCTTCTATAAATAACCAGAACAAAGTTCATGTATTGAAAGAAGTCTCTAAATACCCGCGTGTAGAAGAATATTTGTATGCTACAAACTCTAGTGGACATATTTTAGATCTAGACAATTCATCCAATCCAGGAGAATCAATCTGGATATGGACTGGTGCTCTATATCAGATGCAGGTCACCACAAAATTAGATAATGTTTCCATAATGGTCCTAGCCGAGAAAAGAATGACTCGCATTGTATCTGATTAGTGGATGGGACCATCAGACGAAGAAAGAAGAGCAGTCATGGAAGTAGGACTGGCCACTTTAGAACATTTGTTGGAAACACAATTTGTCCCAGAGCTAGTAGATGAGAGAAAACAACTGATAATAGACTTAAGCCGTATGGAACTTAAATATTTAAAATATCTTGATCAGTTTGGCAAAGATTTCATGGCAAAGTATTTAAGGAAAATCTTTCTAATGCCACTGCTAAAAAAATATCATTTTTGTCTAAGATTCCCGGTAATCTAGAAGAGCTTATTATGAAAGATCTAGATGTAGAGAACAAGAAAATAGATCAAATATATTGGGTTGATCTTCTTTTCAGGTGTACAGATTAGGTTAAGTATTTGTGCTGGAAAAAGAAAGCACACGATATTACACCCAGTTTAGATGTTTGTAGAACAATGCTACCCTGAACACCCTTTAAAAAGAAGAAGAAAACAAAAAGGTATGGAAAATTTAGACCCAAGAGAGTCTCCAATCCAAGGAAGCCTTTCAGAATGTTCAAATTTTTGAAAAAGAGAAAGAAACCAAGAAACACCAATTTTTGTTTCATTTGCAAACAAGAAGGCCATTTTGCATGCAAATGTCTTAATAGTTCCTCTTCTAAATTAAAAGCTTGTTTTGAGATTGAGGAATTCAAGGACGATTGGTCTGTAGTTGAATCAGAAGACGAGGTTTCTAATCTATATATTTTAACAGAAGCTTCAGAAGATGAAGGTAATGTCGAAGCTAGTGTACAAAAGATGAATGTGTGTAATTATTGTTCTGATGATGATGTTTTTGAAGAATTTTGTTATAGTGATTAGTTAGATGAAAGTGAAACAGAAGAAACTGAAGACACCATGGATGTTTCATATGATGAGTCAGCTTCAAAAAGCTTGAAACAAAGAGGTAAGAGGCCGATCATAGTATTTCCAGAATTAAATTCTTTTTGTCCTTATCAAAAGAATATTGTTGCTTCTACAAGTTTAAAAATTCCAGAAAACAATAGAGTTGAAGAGAAAGGTCTATCAAAAAATATCATTAAATCAAATAGTATGATTTATATCCTAGTACAAGTGAAAGTCAGAAATGAATGGATAAATGTTGATGCATTCATAGATACAGGAGGATTAAATAATCTGGCTCGTCCATATTTGTTTAATTCTCTTTGGAAGCCACTCCAAAATATTCTTGTTTATCAAACAATTGGGGGATCTGTTCAATTGATGCATTATGTTAATAATATATCCTTTAAAGTAGTGGGGAATATAGTAAAAATATCTGGTATTCAACATTTTGATCCCTCTGCAAGCTTAATGCCTAGAATTTCTTTTATTAGCTCTATGCTCCGAGTCACTATCAGCGAAGATAAGATGATAATTAATTTAAAGAAGAAGGCTATTGTTGTGCCTAGATTATCCATAGCAAATTTTGAGGCACAAAAAGAAAATAGTCAAAAGAAAGTTGGAGCAAGAAAACCTCTTAAGGACTCCAATAATTGGCAAGAAGTTTTGCAATTATACGAAGAAAGAATAGAGTTAAGGAACAAACAAAAGGCATGCACTAACCTAAATTTGTCCGCTGAGCAGATTTCTATGGATGACAGATTGCTAAAAAGCTACTCAAATAATCCTTGACAATTTTGCACAGTAGAAATCCCAAATCATGAAATAGTGACTCTACATGATAATGGAGTCAAGGGAAAACCAATTCCGTGCACCCCAACAGATGAACAAGAAATTAAGATACATATAAGTGAGCTGTTAAGTATGAATCTTATTGAACCAAGTATGGCTCATTAGTCTTGTTTAGTGTTTCTGCTTAGAAACCATTTAGAAGTAGTCAAAGGTAAGCCCAGAATGGTAATTAACTATAAACCTCTGAATGCTATCACTTAGGGTTTTCATTACCCTTTACTAAGACCAGAAACCACTATGTAAAATATTCAAAACAATAAAGTATTCATCAAGTTTGACATGAAGTCTGGATACTATCAAATACAAATCCAAGAAGAAGATAGACATAAAACTACTTTCACATGCCCTACAAGTTCTAATCAATGGAAGGTGGTACCCTTCGGCCTCAAAAATTCACCTGCATTCTTCCAAAGAAGAATGGATTTTATTTTTGGAAAGTATGATTTCATTGTAACACATATAGATGATATACTTGTATGTATTCCTGATCTTGAAACTCATTTAAAGCATCTAGAGATTTGTCTAAGTGAAGTTCAAAATCATGGCATAGTCATTTCTGAAAATAAAATGGTTTTGTTTCAAGAGAGTATAGACTTTTTGGGGATCAATGTAGTTAATGGACAAATACAAATGCAGCCCCATGTTCTTACTAAATTGTCTCAGTTTCCAGATGAACTAAAAGACACTAAAACAATTCAAACACTTTTAGGTGTATTAAATTATGTTCATAAATTATTCCCAGGTTGTCAGAGAAAACAATCCCAATCAGAAAACATCTCAGAGAACGATGGTCAGCAAAAGGCACTGCAGCAGTTAAAGAGCTTAAATTGGAATGTCAGCAACTTCCAAAGTTACAACCACCAGGTGACGGATTTCTGATTTTACAAACTAATACTTCTGATAGTTTTTGCACAATAGTCCTTTTTGAGAAAAGGGAGAATGAAGAAGAAAAACTTTGTGCATCTGCCTCAGGTGAATTCTCTCCCCGTCAAAAGAATTATTTTATGTTTGAAAAGGAAACTTTAGAAATTTTTAATGGGATACAAAAATTTGAACTATATTTGGCACCAGTAAAGTTTATTATAAGGACTGATTCAATGAACTTCAAGTATTTCTTGTCTGCCAAGATTTCAAGACAACTTGCTAGAGGAAAGTTACTCTCATGGAAGATTTGGTTTCAACAACTTGATTTTGATGTTGAATGGACACCAGGCAATTCTAATTTTTTATCAGACTCTTTAACTAAAGATATGAACAAGGTTTTTGTCACATCACCAGGAAGTTTCTTTATAATACCAGGAAAAGGACCCCAAGATGATAATTTTAGCACATTCATAGACAGATTTAGAATTCTTCAAAGCCATATGAATAATTTGACAGAAGAAATCAAGAAAGTTGTGGGTCTGCATCTGAGGAGGAATCAGTGGATTGGAAGATGCCAAGCATGGCAGTCTAAAAACATTGGCATATCATTAGGCCTAGACACTGATTTGGTAAAGGTATACCCTTTTCCCAACATGAAGGTAAAGATTTATTTTAAAAGTTTATCAGATCTATGGTCTAGTCAATTCACTGAAAATATGATTTGGATCCTCAAAGCATTGAATTACTATTAGTTGATAGGTGGAATAGACTTTTCTCTAAGCATATACACAGGAGCTCAAATTTTGGATTTAGAAGCTATTCCAATCAAAGGGGAATTATAAAAATATCTTTTGTCATTCAAAATTCCTGATATATTTGAGGAGCTTCAAGCATATTTTTTACAAAGATTTGATGAAATCTATGCACCTAATGGCACTTGTCCCCAATATGAAATTTTCGAAAATTTTGCTGAGTGGGAGATTAAAGAAGGATTTTACAGGAAAAGGCCATCTATTAGAACATGTAAGTGCAACTGGAGAACTCTGCAATATCTAATGACTTTCTCATCCCCTTGGGATTATCAAAGTCTGAGATTAAGAGAAAGTATTTCTCCAAATTGGAACAACAATGTAGTTCATATTATCAGTTTACTGTTGTCAAACAAAGACTAATGACATCTTAGACTTGGCAGCAGTGAATTCCAAGTCAAACTCTTGGAGGATGATGATCCACTTTGAGTATTTTCCCCCCAGCAACTGACGTGACAAAATGTACATCATTGGGTTGCAATCAGAAATCACGGTCATGGTGCGCAACAAGATATAATGCCGGAAGCATTGGACGGCACAAACAACAGCTAATGCCAACTTCTCAACGTAAGCGTATCGAGTTTCCATATCCAAGAGGTTGCGGCTGAGGTAATATATGACGTGCTCAGTGCCATCATCATCGTCTTGCACGAGAACCATGCCGATAGTGGTATCAGCGGTGGCCAAATACAAAGTATAATCACGGTGGTAGTTCGGAGGTCGCAATAATGGAGTAGAAACAAGGAGACTCTTGAGATGCTCGAAAGACTCCTAAGCGATAGCATCCCAATGAAAGGGCGTATCTCGTTTCAATAACCGTGTAAAACCTTTAGCCACCTCAGCATAGTTCGGAATGAATCGTCTTAAGAAATTTGCTTTGCCCTACAAACTCTGCAGCTACTGCAGAGAAGCATGGGGAGGAAGATTCAGAATAGCCTCGACTTTGAGGGGATCCAGACGGATGCCCTCTTGGGAGACGATAAACCCGAGAAGTCGGCCTGATTCAACGCAGAAGACACATTTATGAGGATTAAGCCTGATACGGTAGTGTCGACAGCGGAGAAAGATTTCATGAAGATGGGAAGGATGGTCCTGGTGTTTGACTAAATGAGCTGGAAGATCATCCAGATACGGCTGTACAATGTGACGGATGTCATGAAAAGCATAGGAAATTGCACGTTGGAAGGTAGTGCCGGCATTCTTTAAACCAAAAGGGAGCTTCTTGTAAGCAAAAGTGCCCCAAGGACAGATAAAAGCAGTCTTATTTTGATCAACAGGCACAATATTGATTTGGTTATACCCATAAAAATCGTCCATAAATGAGTAGATTTCGCTTCCTGCACATTCATCAATGAGCTGATCGATGAAAGGTGTGGGGAAGTTATCCTTAGGACAGGTGCGGTTAATGTCACGATAATCAACATAAACTCGAATATTACCTTGCTTTTTGTTCACAGGGACTATATTAGAAACCCAATCCGTGAGTGGAATGGGGTAAATGAAACCAGCCTTGAGAAGTTTTTCAACTTCGGCTTAATGGCTGCAGCCTTTCGGGGGTGCACGGGGCGTAGGCGTTGACGAACGGGCTTAGCACCCGGATACGTAGGTATCTCATGCACCACTATGCTGGGGTCAATGCTGGGCATCTCTTCGTAGGACCAAGCGAAGACATCACGAAATTCGCGAAAAAGATCGGTGTAGAGTTGAACTTCCTCTGGAGTACAAGTGACTCCAATATGAATATGCTCGACAATCCCTGGTGTCACAGAGATGTCGATGGGTTGGCTCTGCGTAATGCTTCCCATATTGCCTTTAGAAGACACTTGATAAATTTGAATACTTGTTTGAAGGGGCTGAAATGGGATACACGAAGCAAACCATTCGAGACAGGCGATCATTTCCTAATGAGCAGGGAGGAATGAGGAACGGTGGTGATAATCAGACCAAGGGGGTTCCTCAAGAGACATGGTCTCTATAATGGCTTCATCGGAATGAAATATTTCCTTGAATGGATCCGAAGTAGCATCATCTCCAAGCCAAGGGAAATGAACATACGAGTCGGGAACGCTACTCGGAGGAGCAGGTTCAGGGGGGGAGCCGATGCAGCAACGATTTCGCCGTAGTTGAGCTCGGCGGGACTCAACGGCATCATATCGCCCCAAGATTCTATCTGATTAGCGGGAGGAAGGATCCACGGATCAGAGCGCACATAAATCATATTAACAGGAGCGAGATTAGGAGGTGGGAGGGGAAAGACACCCATCAAGGTGGGGTATTTAAAGAGTCCGGCTCCCACACTCTCACATGATTTAGAGGTATGCTCCACGAAAGGCACGTTGCCTTTGGAAGAGGAGGCAAAGAAGGAGAGATGGTCCACGGTGACAATCTTCCCCTGATGAGGGAAACGAATGACACGGAAAAGGGAGGAACCCACGGCTTGCATGGCGTATGTCCAGCTACGTCCAAGGAGGAGGTTGTAGGTAAGATTAGCATCGACAACTTCGTCCTCCACTTCAACCGTCTTCCCTTCCAAGGAGATGGGCAGCCGTTGGAGGATACCATAAGGACAGGACTCTCTTTCGTCAAAGGCTTCTAATGTTGTAGGAGACTGGCTCAACGTCGGAGAACCAATAGCTTTCCAACAGGCAACAGACATGATGCAAGTTGAGGCACCTTCATCAATGACTGTACGATGAATCGTTTTAGTATTGATAATGACCTGTATGAGGAAAGTGATTTGGTGAGGCAGTCTCGACGTATGGCCCTCGAGGTCAAAAGAAATCAGATCTGAGTTAGCCGGGTCTATGCCACCGATGGGCGATAGCAAGGACTTCCTCTGGGAGGGGCAGCTCTGGAGGACTTCTAAAGTGGACATAGCAGACAGGGCCTGAGATAAGTCCTCAACGATGCTGTAGTGTTGGGCAGCACGAGCATTAGGGTTGTAAGAAGACTTCCGGAGTACACCTTTTGGAGGGGGTCGGATAGTCGTCTCAGTGCTAGGTCTTTCGATGTGGAGTGGACTAGAACTAGACGGAGGAGCGCTAGAGGAGACCTCAGGCTCTTTCCCAGCATGAGATGGATATTCCTTTTCTCAAGTAGTGACATGGATGGGAATCGTCCCAGCCATAAATACTTGAGAGCCGAATGAAGAAGAGGGTTGCGATGGATCTGCCACCATTTGAGTTTGTTGCGAAGGGAAAGGTTCTTTAAGCACAGCAGGAGTCCCAGGAGCACCTTTCAACAATCGACTAACTTCGGACTGCCTGGGGTAGTCCTTAGTATAGTGATCCTCGTCACAGATAAGACAAGGATATTTAGGTTTACGTTTGGCTCCTTCCTCGGGTGGAGGTTTAGGGGAGTCATGTCTGGGCTGTTCGGATTTATTCTTGGCTTTCCATTTCTTTTTCCCTTTCGAGGATTTATCCGCCATGGTGGACTGGATGGTGTTAACCTCGGAAGTGTTCCTAGAATTAGATTGACCCTGAGAAGTGTTTTCGCTAGAAGCACTCGGCTTTTGCTTCCTAGGGTTCGCGGATGATTTCTTTGAAGATGGGTTTATAGAGCCAATAACATTGTCAACAGATGGTTTTGGCGGAGCTTTGGATGTCCCGAGTCTCGGGGCGTCTGGAAAATAATCATATAGAGTACCTAACTGAGAATAAACTAAGTTGAGGTACTGAGCATGCGCGATAGCTTGCTCTTCAGTTACACAAGCTCCCATGCCGATGTCTCGCGCGATCGCGGGGACAAAGGAGGTTGTGAACCAATCGGTTAGGAGCTGATTAGGAATCCAAAACTCGATCAAACGACAACGCCGTCTCCATTCATGTATATGATCGGATATATGCGTGGTCGTGTCTTGTTTGAGAGACGTAAGGAGATGTGTCCCTGTCTCATACCGAATGGGTAACTGAAAATGAGTTAAAAATGCCATCAAATTTCGGGCAATCACCGGGTATCTTAGTCAGAACTGATGGCCAATATGGATTATGAAGAATGGGATCATTTGTCAACTTGGACACATCTGGCAGTTCCAATGTCAGTAAGAAAGGTAACTGAGGATTAAAAGACATTTGTGGTTGTGGAAGAGAGGTAGTACCAGGGTTCCAACCAGGTGGTGGTTGCCCCCATGGACTTTTTCCGGACGGGCTTGGCCCATAAGGGTTCTGCCCATAGGGATTTTGCCCATAGGGGTTCTGTCCATAAGGATTCTATCCATAAGGATTCTGTGCATAAGCAGACAGCTAACCCTGGGTCTGCGCCCTAGCACCCCATGGATTAGCAACTTGACTTGCAGGTGCAACATACTGTTGCTGATAATTCTGATAGGTGGTGACCTGCATTTGTTGATAATTTTGATAAGGGGTGAATTGAGTTTGCCCCTGGGGTTGCTGGTAATCATACAATTGCTAAGCTCCATACTGAACCTGATAAGAAGGCTACGCTTGGTAAGAAGGTTGGGATTGTGACCCACCTTGCATCAGATAACCAATTTGATTCTGGGGCCCAGAAGGATGTCCTTGAACAGGTTGAGCTTGGACCATCTTGCTGGAAGGTTGTCCTGGTTGGGTTTTGGACGGACCCGTTTGCCCAGAAGGATGAGCTTGCTAGGTAGCAGGTTTTCCTTGTGCAACCGAGGGTTTTCCTTGCAAAATAGATGGTTGAGTGAGCTGGACGGCCGGTTGAGCTTGAGGTTGACCAGCTTGTCCAGAAGGATGACTAGGCTGGGCAGTGGGTTGGCTCTACGGTACGTAAGGCTGACCCCCTTGCCTAGAAGGATGACTAGGCTGGGCAGTGGGTTGGCCCTGCTATACGTAGGGCTGACCCCCTTGCCCAGAAGGGTACCCCTATTGGACTGCCGGTTGACCTTGTTGAATATATGTTTGTCCTGCTTGTCGAGAGGGATAACCTTGCTGGACACCAGGTTGACCTTGTTGGATGTAGGGTTGTCCTGGTTGTCCAGACAGGTAACCTTGCTGGGTACCAGGTTTCCCTGGATAACCAAAAGGTTGAGTCAGATAAGTAAAAGATGGACCACCAGCGGCCGAAGGTTGTCCCTGATAGGGTTGTCCTTGTAGGCCCTTAGGTTGTCCTGGGTAAGACTGGCCATAATATTGCTGCCCTTGGGGGGTTTGCATATAAGATGGCTTGCCTTGGTTAGGCGGTCCCTGAAGCTATGCAGGCCTTGCTTGGCCCCCATGGAAAGTGGTGGCGTTCCAAGCAACGGATAATGGTACCGAGACCTCAACAACAGGTTGAGTAGGCAAGGGTCTAGAAGGATAAAGGTATTGACCAGTAGAATCGTAATAATAGAATGGACCTTGCGCATTCGGATCCTGAACAGCTTGTCCATACTCATCATACGGCCCCCCTCCTGGGATGGGACCAGAAGAGGGTGGTGCACTTTGTACAGGATGGACAACTTTGGGTGTGTGTGTCGGCTGGCCACTACTCACTTGGCCGTGAGGGGGACCAGCACCAATAGTCAGAGCTGAAGACACTGTAACGGCACTAACAACCGGAGTTGAATGTGCTACACAAATAGTTGGATTCGTTGGAACTGAAGTGACAGGTGTACTGTGGACTCGTGAAACAAAAGATCCCGTAGTGGGAGTGATATGGGGGTCCCACATACTCGAAGCAGGGATCCTGGCACTTATATTATCCCTCAACGACTTATAGCGTGAGGGTACTAGAGAAGTAGCCGAGATAGGAGTGTCGATATTCGACAAAACAGGTGTCTCACTCACTCTAGGAGATGTCTCATCCATGTGAGAGGTAGACATTGGAGACAAAACACCAGGGGGGGTAAAAGGAATATCGTCCTCTTCAGGCTCCCAGATGGGGTTCCAATGAATTTCGTAATCCTCATCGTTCGGGGCATGAGAGTTGATCGGTTGGATACTCGGGATAACAAGAAGAGTATCACTCACAACCGGTACCTCAGGAGCAACGGAAGACGGAGACCCTTGATCACTTGGAACGGGAGTCGACGGTTCAGCTAGGATGACAAGCTTCAAACAAGACCTAAGGGAATCTAACGATAAAGGACCCTACTCAAACTAACGCACACAAGATCTAACCATGTAATGTTAATCATGGCCAAATAAATTTTAAGACGCAAGGACACAACTTGACCTTTTCATGTTTTAAGGGTCGAGAAAAGGACAAAAAGGTGATTCTAGTCGCCTTCGAATGTTTTGTGAGCCCGAAGTGACAAACTGCTCAAGTGAGCCTTTTCTTTTAAGGAGTCTGAAAAGGATCAAAAGTGACTACTCTGGAGAATTAGGCAAAAGGTTTACCAAACAAATCCGTAAAACTGCATATACACCTTGGCAATCATATGAAAACCAAGGACTTTCCGTACGGCAGTCAATCTTCCCGAATGCTGTGTTCGGTGCGTTACGGCTTGTAAGGCGGCAGATACGGCTTCCTGTGGATAAAGGATGATAACCTAGTGGGGTCTCCCCTATATACGTGATGGTACGTGGGAGCTCAAGTCCGTGCTAGACCACTATCGAGTCACAAAAGGAGGAATCACCCAACCGTAATGTGAAACAACAGTGACTAGGTTTAACGACGTCGGAGCACGTCTCTAGCCTAGACCTCTAATCGGTGAGCATTATGTTCCAATGCGTTTTTAAGTTCATTCAGTTCAATTTATGGTTGATCTTTGATTAAGTTTCGATTTCCAGGTCCTACCGTATGTTATCTCTCACAATTTCCTAAATGCAAGCTACATGCCAAAGAATATCATTTCATTCGATCAACACTAACTACGAGAGAGTTGAGAATTTTTCAAACAAACAAAATGACTACAAACAATCAAGAACCACTCTAATGCAGCTAATGGCAATAAATGAAACTTCTTTTTTTTGTTCTTTTTAAAGTCACTAATCAATGAAAAGCTCTAATTTCCATTAACTAATTCAACGCAAAAGAGATTGTTCGTTTTCTTTTCAATGGCAAAGTGCACTAAACAAATTTTGAGAGATAATAACACCGAGTAAAAGAGACAAATTTCACTCAATGAGAACACAATCAAATCCCAAAACACCAAGACAGTCCTTCAAACCAAAAAAACAGAAAGACCTCTATGAGCTATGTGATCTAAACCCAAACGAAGCGAAGCGAAATCCAAGCGAAAAGGAAGCAAAACACTTGAATAACAATAAAAAGCTTTGACAACTACTGAGCAAGTGCAAAAGAGTAATCACAAAGTCGATTGAATGATCAAAGAACCCAAGACTCCTACGGAAGGCTCGATGCACAAAGCCACTAGATGCCCTAGGGCTGAAATGTGAAATCGATAGAAAGAGGCAAACACCCGAAGGAGGGAGGTCTAAAACTAGTCAAACAAGGATAAAACACACTCCAGTAATTGAAAAAGACGTGGCAAGATACAAATCCAAGCTCAGAGGGCTCGAAAACAAGAAAACTGGAAAAATTGACAGGCTTGGCGCGACTGTCAGGCTGCAACTCGCGCTTTTAAGGGATTGGCGTGGGTTGTCTTTGAGCAACTTGCGCCAATTGGCGCGACTGTTAGGCTAAAAACCGAGCTAATCAAGTTTGCTAAATCAAAAACAAAAACAAGCAATCCAGTGCTTGAAAACAGTATCCAGGCAGACCAGGAAGCAAGAGACAACAAGAAATCCAACCCAGAAAGCTATCTAAGCAATCAAAACAAGAGAAACCAAAGAGACAAGACAAACTCCAAGTTGTTTAGTCCGTAAACCAAACCAGAGATTGACTGAAGCGGCGTTGATCTACTTCACTAATGCAAAGCAATAGCATTTCGAAGGTTATCTGGTCGTACTTCAGGCTCCGTCTAAAGTTTACAAATCAAACAACAAGCTAAGTCCCCAGTGGAGTCACCAAATTGTTGTGGAGGTAAATCCTCTCTGTGGATAGAGACGATCCCTACTAGCCCAGACCGGGTCTAGCAACAATCAAACAATGCTATCACGCAAGTTCCTAATTGCAAATAAACAGTGGATGGTGAGAACCTACTTGGATTCCAATGCTAATGTTCGTAGAAGAGATGTCACTCTCGTTCCTTTGCCTCGGCCGATCACGATCCCCACGATCTCCGTGATTGGACACCTACACATGCAAAGAACAAAACAAATACAAGCGTAAAATCCAATAGATGCACTTATATATCAGTCAGAAAAGATATAACTCAACATCAATCATAGAACAATGAGAGTGGAACCATAATGATAGTCATCTATTATTGATAAATAACAAAGAAGAATACAACAATAGTTCTGACGTCAAATCCTCCTTTGGCT
Source organism: Pinus tabuliformis (assembly GCA_031772625.1). Taxonomy (NCBI): domain Eukaryota; kingdom Viridiplantae; phylum Streptophyta; class Pinopsida; order Pinales; family Pinaceae; genus Pinus; species Pinus tabuliformis. The sequence continues at coordinate 1,407,373,913 of CM062820.1, read as the reverse complement.
GGGTAGTCAGCTACACAAGTCTTGCAAAGCTTGTTGGGATGGGAAACAAGCCTCTCTCTCTTGGGTGACAAGAATTTCCTCACTTAGATTTGGCCTTATGGGTGCAAAGAAGGCTCTTGCAGCGTCAAACTCTTGAACTCCTGGAATTCTCTATCACTATGCTAGAACTGGAACTAACTTGCTCAAAGCATAGAGACAAGCTTTTATAGATAGAGAGGGAAGAGATAGGATCAACCACATTATTCATGGGATTGGTTTTATCACTTAGAAACTTCCATGAAAGGTGTAAAACCACTACCCTTCTATGGAGATTCGAAGCCAAACCATCCTAGATCAACATAGATTCAGTTGGTGAATGAGTTAAGGAGAACCTTCGGAAGCTTGTTGGTCAAAAACTTTACTCAATTCGGTTGGCGTGAGTGCGACTCTGAGACAGAGCACCAATGGCGCGCCCTCTTTAGAGGATTTCCCCCATTGGCGTGGGTAGTACATTGTGGACCCGCGCTAATGCAAAAAGAGTTGTTTTCATGGGTATTCTGCAGGAGATGTCTTTAGGGCATATGAAGCTCATACTTAGAGGAAGATGATGCAAGTGGTTTCAGGTCATGTCACTTCTCATAGGTCCTGGAATGAGTCCTCCAGTGTGCGGGAGAGGGGTAACAGGGACGGTGACAAACGGTGACAAATTACTGTGTAACAGATGCCCCCTAAAGCATGAGGCCTGAGGGAGAGAGAGGGGTGAAATTATTTACAAGAACATGCGTAACTGAAACATGGCCGCCAGAGAACCTGCGTAAAGAAGTACAACTGATATCTCAAGTACATGATACATGTGGTATGGGCGCAACCATCCATAACAGAGCACATAATAATCTAGATCCAAGGTATGGGTGCAGCCATCCAGGGAGGATCGATAAATAGACTCAGGCATGGTCGCAGCCATCCAGTGAATGAGTCATGTAATGATCATAATAAGCCACAAATTGCAGCCTGGATTCCAATAAACAAAATCCAGGGTCTTGTGCTCCATCTCGACCCGAATAGAGTACAAGTCCAAGCATGTGAATACATGAGTTGAAGTCAAACATGCATGAACATCGTCTGATTACCAGTCAATGATGAAAACTGTTAACAGACGCGAGAGGTACCACCAATAATGACAATGGTCCTCAAGGTACTATAGGTACAATCCACGGCGTGTGAATCAATGAGCTGGCATCGAACACCTGTAGAATCATTCGATCGGAGGTCAACGATGAAAACCTCGCGTTGAACACGAAGAACCTGCCATTGAGGCATGCAGGCTCCAAGGCATCGGAAGGGAGTCTCTAGATCAGCTTCCTGGATAATGAGCTGAAGTCGATAGGAAGTGACCTTGATCAAAGGTGGGCCATAGTGTTTCCCACATCAGTGACACGAGACAAAGGAAGAATGTTGTGGGGAATCAGAATTATGTGAGGTAGCAGAGGGAGGTTGTAATTCCGCAGAGGTCAACTTCTCTTGAACATATCGGCGGCACGACAGTGGACTTGGCAGTATTTGACATCAAATGAGCAGAGGTCATGGTGACAAGGCAATGAGTAGATGAGAGGTCGAATAGGATAACCCAAACCCACGGAGGCTAGTGTAAAACAAGATGAGATGTCCCCACCCAGACACGAATGCAGACTAGTGCCATGGTCAAGAGCGACATATTTCCAACATGACAATAATTATGGATCCATGTTCCCCACCATTTCTGGCGAGTACCTTGATTATTTTTAACAAGCTTGACGGGGATAGCATATGCTTGTAAGGCGTCATTACGACAGAATCCGATGTCATCAAATTTTAACGAGCCTGACAAGGGAGGAACTCGGCGTCTTTTCCTGTTTAGAGAGTCTGAAAAGACAGCAAAAAGAAAACTCTGGGGGGGTCCTTTTTCGTAAAGTTGTGTCTCCCGAGCCCGAAAAAGTATAAAACAATGCTCGAAAGAACCGCCCGATCATTACGATCGAGGAGTACTTTTCATATGTAGTGACATCGACCTGAAAAAATAAAAAAGCGATCAATATCATGTCATTTCGTAACCATTAACCAACCTGAAACGACAAGGGTCTGACGATCTTTTCGTTTTTACACGGTCGGAAAAGAGTTTAAAGACGACCGCCTCTTATTTACATTTAACGAGTCAAGAGGGATAACTCGGCGATATTTTCATGTTTAGCGAGTCAGAAAAGAGCTGGAAGATGACTCCACAGTGACTTTTTCGTGTATTTACCGAGTCTGAAAAAGTATAAAATACAACTCGTTTCACCATCGAAGTTGTGTAAAAGACCTGCCGCTGCACAAGAAGCAAGCGTAAAATCCATTCTCGACCAAAAATATATTAAAATATTCAAAAAAATAACTTTTTAAACCTAAGTACAAGTCAAAAAGTTTATAAATATGGTGAAAATGGTAAAAAATAGAATTACTTTTACTTTTTACCTCTTGAATAGTAGCAGTGGTCTGTTTGGGAAGTGAACTTCGGACAGTGATTACAGCCAATCCGTGCAACCATTCGAGATTTCACCGGTTCCAGGTAAGAGGCGCTTCCCTTAGCTCCATTTCCATACCCTTTTTATGCGTTTTGTTCCTTGATTGAGGCTCTGCAAGGAGGATTTTAAAATTTAGGGCCACGCCCCATTGGCGCAGATATCAGGCACGGACGCGCGCCAATGAGGTGATTTGCCCAAAGGGACCGCGCCATTGGCACGATTGTTTTAGAAACAGTCGCGCCAATCGCGCGACCTAATTTCTACCTTGAATTTGCCCATTATTTTTGAAATTTGTCTGGTTTGTAAGCTTACCAGTGTTCTAATAATGATTTATTCATCCTTGTGGGTGCAGGAAACAAGCAAAAAGGGTGGTGGAATGGAAAGAAGGGGAACATGATGCCGTAGACGCCTTGGCCATCGAGGATGAGGGATGTATGAATGCTTTGAGAGAGTGTGGTCTCAAGAAGTTCTTCCTCACATCTTATCTGCGAGCTCAGCCTGAGTTATTACAGTTCATAGTTGATGCTTGGGATGTTGATGACCAAGTATTTCGCTTACGGGACCAAACCTTAGAGCTGGACGTGTCTGATGTGTATTTTATTACTGGATTATCATGGAGAGGGGCAAGTCCCATCTTGACCGGAAGCAGACCTTCCGGGGAGAAGATAGGTGAAGTGAAGGCCCGAGTGTGTCCAGAGGCACAATTTGGGAGAAACAGTGCCAAGGTAGATATCGCCACCATCGGGGACTTGCTTCTTAAGGTGATATTGTTCACCATCATGCGTGAAGCTGGGGTACAAGCACCCCATGAGGCAAGCAAGAATCATCCGTTACTAGCTATAGAATGCCTCAGCCCCACCATTTTTGACTGGGCTACAGCGGTGACTACCAATATCAAAAGGCAGCTTACGAAGTGTAAGTGCGGAGGAGTGAAACAGTTCAAGTATGGTTCAATTGTGGTGTCGTTCTTCTTGGAACGATTACCCCTCTTTCAGATTCAGGGAGCTGTAGTGGTTGATCCATTGCCACGAGAGCCTAGGATGTCTCGCTGGGCAACATTGATGCCTAGAAGGGGAGGGGGCCAGCGGATGTCCTGGCAGCCCGAATTCTTCATATGGCTCCGCCGTCAGCTAATCGTGGTAGAGGATTGGCCATACGCGGGGACTAATTTCATGGGGGATCCAGACCTCCCACTGCCAGAGGGAAAGGAATGGGACGAGGAGTTGGGTATGATCTCTTTGTTTTTTGATGTTTTATGTATTATATATATTTTTTTGTCAGTACATGCATGTTCTGATGACAGTTGCATGTATACACAGATGTTGGCCTAGAGCGACCAGCCGGCTTGTCTCCTGTAGCGCGGAGGGGCCAACCCGCAGCTGACCCTCAGGCAGGGGGTGCCGTGGAGGAAGAGCTAGTGTAGAATCTCGAGGGACTCGCTCGAGGGATTCTGGGTTATGCTAGATTGGCGGACGTGCCTTTTGCATACCAGAGGCACACAGTGGGGGTGCCGACTCGCATCCATCGTCTATTGAGACGCATGGTGCGCACGATGACGTGCTATCATGAGCACCACCACGACTAGACTTCTGTTGTGGCCACCAACAACCCCCCTCTTTGTTTGGTATTAGCGATAACACCAAGCAAATGGGGACCCTTAACAAAAAATCCAAAAAAAGCATTTTATCAAAATTTTTGTATTTCAACTCCCTAAAACTGTATCGCATCGCGAGAAGAGAGTGAAACGTTTTCCTATGCGCATAATAAGCTGCGAAGAAGCGACGTGAAATTCATCGCATCGCATATATTATGAAGCACTCTTAAATAAAAAACTTAAGGAGTCTTCGACGGCCAATATGCGACGTCGCATATCGCAACATCGCGTAAGCAGCACACAATGATTGAATGCGATCTGCGATTTGCGATCTGCGATGACACATCTTGACGACGTGATCCTCGATACTGCGATGCGAGTCGCAAAAATCACCCATCGCAAAATTTCCTCGACACAGTATTCAAGGAAAGCTGTCTGTAGACCAAAATTGGGCGCGCGCCTTAAAAGAAATTAATGATTGTACGCCAAAGTATTCAAGAAGGATAGTGTTGTGTTTTTCAAAGAGTCAGCTCGTTATGGGTGTCATGATTATGCATTCATTAGAGCTTAAAGCTTTCATGTCAATCTTTATCATCATTACTCTTTTCCTTTTCGTAAACTATAAGACAGGAAATAACATAAAGCAATGTGTAGGAAACATCTAAGGAAAAGGGGAAAGCGTCAATGCTCGGAGAACAGAGAAGAGATGCCTTCACAAATGGATGCCGCATGCAACAGAACCACAGATTCCAGAGTATCACTCAACAGATACTGATGTCAATAGGCCATCCAAAACTCAGAATCAAAGACGCACAAAAGCAGCATGTTTGCAAAAGATCCTGAAGCTTATGCCCGGTAAAGCAAAAAGAAAAAAGGCGCTAAAGAAGGAAAACGCACCAGAAAAGCCCGGAACAAAGAACGGAGATAGTTTTCAATACAAAAAATTGTTCAGAGAGCAAAGTCCCTAACTTATTCAGTCATTCGCAAGGCCAGAAACCAAAATAGAAAAAGCAGAATCAGTTTGAGAGGAGTTTGGGTTATTACCAAGTATACACACAGTGAATACACACAGCCAGAGGAAGATTCTCGAAAATATCTTCTAGTTTACCAGAAAGTGGTGCCAGCGCTTGTTATTTCTATTTTCGTAGCTCAAACGAAAGGAGAAGACGACCAGCCGACTCTTCCCAGGCGAGTGTTGCATGCTTGCTGCAGTAAGGAGAAAATACAGAAACGGTTAGGAATTAGATTTAATTTTTAGAAATAATTTTGCTTTAGTAGAAGGGCGGTCATTTAAAACCGTATCCTAAATCTATGTAATTAAGTTAATTAGTTAGTAGTATTTAAACCCTTCTTAGGCATTTGGAGAAGGGTCCAGAAATTTGTCAAAAAACTTGTCCTCAGAACATGCACTTTTGCACCCTCGGAGGGGGTTTTTGATGAATGGTTGGATCGAGATTTATCAATGTTTGCATTTGATATCTGCTACTGATGTTGCACTTTTGTATTCTTGGTAGATGTTAGAAAAAGTAGAGATAAATCGTTGTTGCTTGAAGCTTATGAGTGGAACCAGTCATAAGTGCTACTTTTATCTCTTGACCATTTCTGCTTATATTCTTAAAGTGATATACAGTTTTCAGTTGTTTATATGTTACTGCATGAATGTATGAGTTACCATTTGGCACTTCTGTACGGTGGAGTCATTTATTTGTGTTTGATATATGAATAACTTATTATGCGATATGTTGTTCACAACTGTTTTGCTTAACTTTTTATGCAAAGTGGTTTATCTTAATTGATTTCTATTCTTATGATAGCTGAATGATCTTTATTACCAGTTATTGTTTGAAATCTCTTTAGATCGCATAATAGAAGAGATACACCCCGGGTTAGCATAGATTAGATGTGTTGTTTCTCATTAGATTACAATAGCATAGAGTTAGTTTAGAAGTTTGAATTAAATTAGCTTTAAGTACTTTTAGATCAGCATCATCCAACTCTACACACACACACACCCCTTAGATTGGGAAACTGGTCCCATTATCCCCAGTCGGACCCGCTATACCAAACAGATAAGGAGCTACCAACCAAGGTCCAGACCGGGTGGGTATCCCCCTTGTTGTCGACCCGATTTTCGGGGCTTCAACATATTTGGCGCTAGAAGGAGGGCCCGAACTATGAATGGCACCTAAATCAAAATCAGAATACCATTCTGAGAGTAAATCGCCCTCATCAACTCCCCCGACTTCCCCAGTACGTTTAAATCCAGAGTCAGAAGTCGTTCGAGTATCAACCGCTGCTACATACCCTAATATTTTAGACCAATCTACCATTGAACCCCCTAAAGTTCAAACTCTAATTCGCAAACTCCAGGGATTTTATATTTTTACACAGAGGTCTGATAAATCACAAAGCAGCGTGACTTCGCAGTACAATCCTGCTCATCCCCTGACCAGATTAAAGAGTGAAAAATTTGGCATCCAGCCAACTGAATTCCCTCTCCCCACCAGGAAAAGAGCAAGGAAAACACCACCAGAGTCTGACAGTGGGACTCTTTCATCTACATCGTCCATTTCAACTCCCTCACCACGAAGTCAGCCACCCACATCTTCATTCCAAACCACTCATCCATCTTCCACAACCCCTCCTCTTCAATCATCCAAGATCATAATATCTTCATCTTCCCGGCCTCAGAGATCATCCTCTGCACTTTCATTTACTAGCAGCTCAACGATGGCCCAGTCTCCATGGAACAATCCTGGGGTAGTTTTAATGCCTCCACCCCTGAGCCAAATACCGGCCCATCCTGAGAAATGGCTAGCCAAATTCAATCCAGAAGTAGGAATGCTAGCTGAAGAGCACATTAATAGTTTCATGCTTTCTGTCAATCTCAACGGAGTTACCAACGAGGATGCTGTTGTCCGACTTTTTCCCTATACAATGCAAGGAACAGCCGGGTCATGGTATTTTTCATTACCTTCCGGGTCTATCACAAGTTGGGACATTTTTCAAAGTCAATTCCTTACCAAGTTTGGTGATGGCAGATCAACGGCGACGTTAATCAATGACCTATCCAATCTTAAAGCCGAGGCTAGACAACCCATCAAAGATTTCAATTTACAGTTCAATAAAATCCTCAACAAAATTCCTGCTACTTCCCAACCCAGCGAAGAAATAAGATGTGAATGGTATATTACGGCCTTACCATCAAACTTAGCAATCTTCGTGGATAGGGCAAATAAGACAACCTTAGTTGAAAACTTGACAGAGGCGATAGCAGTAGAGAAATGCGTAGTAGCCCTGGAGAAAAGATCTGCGATAGAAGAACGCAAATCTAAGAAAGTCTCCTTCAAGGAAGACTCCAAGAAGAAACAAACGAAAGACCCTTTTGATTTGGAAGGATTACAAAAAGTATTAAAAACCATGTCCAATGAGATGATTGACATAAAAGAACAAGTAGCAGAAACTTCTTCAAAAAAGCCTTATAGAGCTTTTAAAAGAGGCCCTTCAATGGATGTGAAACCACCCAACGCTATCTCAAATGTCGAATTCGAAGAAGAGGAAGAAGAAGAAAGTACCACTGAAGGACAGACCGATGACGAAGAAGTTGTGGAACTACAAGGAATGTGGGATTTCATCCTCCCACAAGAAGAAGATCAAGAAGCATTTCCGGTTAGCACACGAAGCAAAAATCAACTTGATCCTCCCCAAACTACCCCTAAGTAGAAGGGCGTAAGCCCTGCAGCAAAAGGTAAAGTCACAACAAAGAAAACGACCGCTAAAGCGACTCAATCTAGCCCAGTCCAATCAGATCAAATACCTCCATCAAGAACACTGATAGTGTCGGATGAAATGGAGTACAATATTATTGATGACATGAAAAAGACTAGGACTAATATCACTCTTTATGAATTGAGCAAATTGAAACATCAACAGAAGATAATAATGAAAGAATTACATGTCGTGCCTACTACATCTTTGCCTACAACTGTAGCTTCCCACAACATGGGAAGACCTCCAACCAACACGATCAATAAGGTTGATCCAAATGACATCGCCTTGATTGGAGGAAGATCAAGGTCTCACACTCCCCCTTTTCTTCTCACTTATGAAATTTTCAATAAAAATGTGCACAATTGTTTGGTAGATTCTGGTGCTTCAATGAATATTTTACCCAGATCAATATGTGCCAAGTTGAATGTTCAACCACAAAAATCCGCAGTGTGCATAGTTCAGCTTGATCGATCTCAAGTCGAAGTGATTGGTGAACTTAATCAAGTGACCATAAGATTGTTGTCTAACCCGAAGGTATGTCAGGTTATTGACATTCTAGTATCTGATATCCCAGAATTCTATGGCTTGATTCTTAGCAGGGATTGGTCCGAAAAACGCCATGGATACTTCTCAACCGACTGGTCGCACATGTGGTTACCCTACAATGGTAAACCAAATCAAATAAAGGTTGAATGAGAGTTACACCAGAAGTACATAGTAACGGAATTGGAGAGAGAAAATGAAGCAATAGCATACAACAACAGTATCATAGGCAATTACTCGGTAGATTCTTTCCTCGGCAATTTCAATGCTCATACATCACCTTACTTAGAAAATTCAGTTTTGTCCCAAGTCGAAATTTTTTCCCAAACTGATAATTCAAAGTGTGTTAATTTTTTAGATAAACCTGTAAATACATCTTTGTTTTGGAAATTATATTTTGATGGCTCTAAATCTAACGAAGGAGCAGGAGCAGGATGCGTTCTGATTAGCCCAGAAGGAAATAAGACCATGCTTACATGCAGACTTGAATTCGATTGCACAAACAATACAGCGGAATATGAGGCCTTGGTGCAAGGCCTATACAAAGCAATCGGGTTGAACGTTAAGTACCTTCAAGTCTTTGGAGACTCTGAGATTGTCGTCAAATAGGTACGTAACACCATACATTGCCTATCAGGTCATTTGAAACACTATCAATCTTTAGTACAAGATCTGACTGAGCATTTCATAGCATTCAATATTACGTCAATCCCAAGACTCCAAAACGCGAGCGCAGACCTGTTAGCTAACGTAGCCTCTAGACTTATTCCCTCCGAAGATTTTAGTCCAGATAGATTCTCAATAGAATTAATCTTTAGACCGTCCATCCTTGACAACATTATAAACTGAAGAGTATTCAATGACGATCCTAATATTGTAAATTTCCTCACTTCTGAAGGATCCTACTCCAATCAAATAATTGACGAAGACCATCATGATCGACAAATACAACAAGATAGCACTGATAATGCTATACCTAAATCGGTGGTTAAGTTAGAGGACTCATATGATTTGAAAAGTCGGTTTAAAAGGTCTACCAATTCTAAACTCTACAGTTCAACTCTGAACTACGAATTAGTAAACCTAGGAACCGATGATAAACCACAAAACATTAATCTAGGCCACGGCCTAGCCCCTGAAGAAAAACTAGCGTATATCTGTCTTTTGAGACAATACAAAAATGTTTTTGCCTGGAATTACGATGAGCTGAAGACATACGACACTTCTATCATTCAACATACTATCCCTATGATTGACAATGAAAAACCTGTCCAACAGAAACTCAGAAAAATTCACCCCAATTTAGAAAATCAGATAAAAACTGAGCTAAATAAGTTATTAAGAGCCAGAATAATTTTCCCCATCAGACATTCAAAATGGGTCTCCAATATGGTACCCGTTAGAAAGAAAAACGAAGATATTAGAATCTGTATCGATTTTCGGAATCTCAACAAAGCCTGTCAAAAAGACAATTTTCCCCTCCCACCTATGGAGCAGATATTACAGGCAATAGCACGCTCAGAATTAATGTCTTTTTTGGATGGATTTTCAGGATACAATCAAGTGCTGGTACATCCCGATGATCAATTAAAAACCACATTCCAAACTAAATGGGGCACATACGCATATCGGAAGATGCCATTTGGTTTGATCAATGCCGGCGCTACATTTCAGAGAGCCATGGACATCGCATTCAAGGGTTTAGTCAATAAATCTGTAGTGATTTATCTGGATGATATAACAATGTACTCCAAGAAGCGAAGCGACCACCTCAAAGACTTGAAACAAATATTTCAACGATGTTTAAGGTATGGGATTTCACTTAACCCAAAGAAATATTTTTTCGCATTAAGTGAAGGAAAACTTCTAGGATTCATAGTGTCAAAATCTGGTATTTACATTGAGCCTAACAGAATCAAAGAAATTTCTGAAATATCCCTACCTCATAACAAGAAAGCCATGCAATCTTTCCTTGGTCAAATCAATTTTGTCAAGAGATTTGTCCCAGATTTTTCACGGATTGTTTCTCCTTTGCAAACCATGATTAAAAAGAATTCAAATTTTAAATGGGGTCAGGATGAACATGAAGCATTCAACCTGATCAAACAAGCTACCATTAATGCTCCATCTTTGGCAACCCCAAATTTTTCAGAATCTTTTATCTTATACACATTTGCCTCAGAGAAATCATATGTCGCGATTCTAACTCAAGCAAATCAAGAGAAAGCGGAAGCTCCAATTGCATTTTTTAGCTCGAATTTACAAGGTGCTGAACTCAACTATTCAGATGTGGAGAAACAGGCATATGCTGTTTTCAAAGCGATCAAATATTTCAGACCTTTCTTACTTAAAGCCCATACTAAGGTCATAGTACCGTTTCCAATGGTAAGAAATCTTCTAATATAGAAGGATGTGGGTGAAAAAAGAGCAAATTGGATCACCGCTTTACAAGAATACGACCTTGAGATCAAACCAGCAAGCATTGTAAGAGGTCAAGGCTTCTGCAAAATGTTGGCTGGAGCATCGCAAATTCCTGAGAATTCATCTGAAGAGGTACAAACGTATGAGGTAAGCCTAAACGATGCAGAATCATTATATGATGACACCATTTATTATCTTAAGAACGGGTATGCTCCATCACACCTGGATCACACCAAGAAAAGAGCTCTGAGATTGAAAGCTAAACAATATCAGCTCATAAATGATGTTCTGTTTAAAAGGAATTACGATTCTGTGCTTCTTAGGTGTCTTGAGAAAACTGAAACCGAAAAGGTTTTGCAGGAACTCCACGATGGACCAGCAGGCAGACACTATGCTGGAGATGCTACTGCACATAAAATCTTACGTGCAGGATATTATTGGCCCACGCTGTTCAAAGACTCACACAGTTACGTGAGGAAATGCCAAGTTTGCCAGACTGCTGCAAGGAGACAAAAGAAACCGTCCATGCCACTACAGCCGGTAAACATCGAGCAACCATTCAGTCAGTGGGGCTTGGACATAATAGGTGAGATCGTTCCTCACTCTTCTAAGCAGCATAGATACATCCTCACGGCAACAGATTATTTTACTAAATGGGTAGAAGTAGTTCCTCTCAAGATAGCTAATTCTGAAAACATCATTGAATTCATAGATCAATTTATAATCACTGGGTTTGGATTGCCAACGGCTTTAATGTTTGATAATGCCTCATACTTTTCTGGAAATGAAATGACTGAGTTTGCACTTAAAAGAGGGTTCAAACTGAAATATTCGGCCAACTACTATCCGCAAGGTAATGGATTGGCTGAATCGACAAATAAAAACCTGATCAGGATTATTAAAAGAACAGTTGACCAGAACCAAAAGAATTGGCACAAAGCTTTGGTAAATGCTTTATGGGCAGATAGAATAATGAAGAAAGCTTCGATCGGCACTTCTCCCTTTAATTTAGTTTATGGGAAAGAAGTGGTTCTTCCAACTCACTTAGTCATCCCCTCTTTGTCTTTAGTACAACACATCGATGAGGTATCTACTTCCTCCATACAACTAAGACAAATTGAAATAATTAAATTAGAAGAACGACGAGAACAAGCTAAGAAGACCCATGCTCATCACCAAGCGCTAATAAAATCCTCTTTTGACTCAAGCATAATGACCAAAAAAAATTTTCAGATGGGAGATTTAGTTTTGAAATGGGATAAGGCTCATGAAGAAAAGGGAAAACATACAAAATTTCAGAAGATGTGGCTCGGTCCTTTTCAGATTGTAGAAGTCATAGGCCCATCAACGTTTGTGTTGGAGGATTTAGCATGTAGAAGGGATTCTTTGCCTGTTAATGTACAGATCCTTAAAATATATTTTCCATAGAAGATCACTCTTCTATTTTGTAGGATAGTTTTAGTTTTTCTTTGTTTCTCTCTTTCTTATGAATAAAACCAGTTGTAGATGGTTACTAAAGGGGTTCACGAAAAAGACACCAATTCTCTATCAGATTTTGAGCTTTTTCACTTGTACAAGTAGCAAAATTTTCGAAAAATCTGATCTTTATTATTGACAGGTAGAGTTAACTTTAGCCTAGATATGATACTAATTTCAACTTCAAAAATTTTGAGGAAAGTAACCTTTGGTAAAAAAAAAATTGTTTTATATCAGCACAATGAAAGGTATCAATAATAAAATAAATATTCTCGATAAAACTACTGTTTTCAAACTCTATTATTGTCGTCCAGAGCTTTCTTAAGGAAAAACAATGACTTCCTCCCTGCTAAAGGAAATCGCAGCATTCAGAGGAACAATGCGAGAAAACACTGTATCTCAAAGAATAAGAGGTCTCATCACAAGCCGGCTTATCATGATCACAGATATTATAACTTGTTGACTTTGCCAATACTGTCCACCAAAACAGGGCAACAACTCAAGATTGTTGCAATCAAAAGACAAGGGGTCTCATCACGAGCCAGCTTGTTCAGCAAAAGTGTAAATCAAGTGAATGACTGTGTCATAATTTGGCCACCAAACCAAGACATTGTTCTTTAGAGAATAAAAAAGGAAAAAGTGTCAAAAGGGGTTTTTCTCTGAAAAGTTGTAAATAGCCTTAAGCGGGATAAAGGATCATTGCTGGGTAATAGGTAACCCTGTCCAGGCTATGGACGCTTGCGGGCAGCAGAGGCTCTACCTACGACAAATGAGCATATTTTAAAAGCCAGCACGCAGAGAAGACCTTATTTTATCTTTAAAAGACCAAGTAATGTCTGATGTGAATACAAGGACTAAGCCTGAGGCAACAAACAATTGGAATATGAAAAGGTTGAGACAAAATATCATTGATAGGATAAGGCGTAATGTACTCTACTTGTCCATAACAAAATTTAGACGTATGAAAATTTTTCTGCTTTGGAAGTTAAAATTCAATAGAAAAACAGAGATAACTGGTTCTTCACAGTAAATCGCCATTGTTGTGGCCACCAAAAACCCCCCTCTTTGTTTGGTATTAGCGATAACACCAAGCAAATGGGGACCCTTAACAAAAAATCCAAAAAAAACATTTTATCAAAAATTTTGTATTTCAACTCCCTAAAACTGTATCACATTGCGAGAAGAGAGTGAAACGTTTTCCTATGCGCATAATAAGCTGCGAAGAAGCGACACGAAATTCATCGCATCGCATATATTATGAAGCACTCTTAAATAAAAAACTTAAGGAATCTCCGACGGCCGATATGCGACGTCGCATATCGCAACATCGCGTAAGCAGCACACAATGATTGAATGCGATTTGCGATTTGCGATGAATCTGATCATCAATTTCTGCGATGACACATCTTGACGACGTGATCCTCGATACTGCGATGCGAGTCACAAAAATCACCCATCGCAAAATTTCCTTGGCACAGTATTCAAGGAAAGCTGTCTGTAGACCAAAATTGGGCGCGCGCCTTAAAAGAAATTAATGATTGTACGCCAAAGTATTCAAGAAGGATAGTGTTGTGTTTTTCGAAGAGTCAGTTCATTATGGGTGTCATGATTATGCATTCATTAGAGCTTAAAGCTTTCATGTCAATCTTTATCATCATTACTCTTTTCCTTTGCGTAAACTGTAAGACAGGAAATAACATAAAGCAATGTGCAGGAAACATCTAAGGAAAAGGGGAAAGCGTCAATGCTTGGAGAACAGAGAAGAGATGCCTTCAGAAACGGATGCCGCATGCAACAGGACCACAGATTCCAGAGTATCACTCAACATATACTAATGTCAATAGGCCATCCAAAACTCAGAATCAAAGGCGCATAAAAGCAGCATGTTGGCAAAAGACCCTGAAGCTTATGCCCGGTAAAGCAAAAAGAAAAAAGGCGCTAAAGAAGGAAAATGCACCAGAAAAGCCCGGAACAAAGAACGGAGACAGTTTTCAATACAGAAAATTGTTCAGAGAGCAAAGTCCCTAACTTATTCAGTCATTTGCAAGGCCGGAAACCAAAATAGCCAAAGTAGAATCAGTTTGAGAGGAATTTGGGTTATTACCAAGTATACACACAGTGAATACACCCAGCGAGAGGAAGATTCTTGAAAATATCTTCTAGTTTACCAGAAAGTGGTGCCAGCACTTGTTATTTCTATTTTCGTAGCTCAAACGAAAGGAGAAGACGACCAGCCGACTCTTCCCAGGCGAATGTTGCATGCTTGCAGCACTAAGGAGCAAATACAGAAACGGTTAGGAATTAGATTTAATTTTTAGAAATAATTTTGCTTTAGTAGAAGGGCGGTCATTTAAAACCGTATCCTAAATTTATGTAATTAAGTTAATTAGTTAGCAGTATTTAAACCCTTCTCAGGCATTTGGAGAAGGGTCCAGAAATTTGTCAAAAAACTTGTCCTCAGAACATGCACTTTTGCACCCTCGGAGGGGGTTTTTGATGAATGGTTGGATCGAGATTTATCAATGTTTGCATTTGATATCTGCTACTGATGTTGCACTTTTGTACTCTTAGTAGATGTTAGAACAAGTAGAGATAAATCGTTGTTGCTTGAAGCTTATGAGTGGAACTAGTCATAAATGGTACTTTTATCTCTTGACCATTTCTGCTTATATTCTTAAAGTGATATACAGTTTTCAGTTGTTTATATGTTACTGCATGAATGTATGAGTTACCATTTGGCACTTCTGTACGGTAGAGTCATTTATTTGTGTTTGATATATGAATAACTTATTATGCGATATGCTGTTCACAACTGTTTTGATAAACTTTTTATGCAAAGTGGTTTATCTTAATTGATTTCTATTCTTATGATAGCTGAATGATCTTTATTACCAGTTATTGTTCGAAATCTCTTTAGATCGCATAATAGAAGAGATACACCCCAGGTTAGCGTAGATTAGATGTGTTGTTTCTCATTAGATTACAATAGCATAGAGTTAGTTTAGAAGTTTGAATTAAATTAGCTTTAAGTACTTTTAGATCAGCATCATCCAACTTTACACACACACACACCCCTTATATTGGGAAACTGGTCCCATTATCCCCAGTCGGACCCGCTATACCAAACGGATAAGAAGTTGCCAACCAAGGTCCGGACCGGGTGGGTATCCCCCTTGTTGTCGACCCGATTTTCGGGGCTTCAACAACTTCTAGGCTTCTTTTATGCATATTTTTTGAGGGATATGTCATCCCAGGATGTATCAGGATGAACATGTATTATTTTTTGAACTATGTAATGCACGCGGTGCAAACATTACGACACACATATATATATATATATATATATATATATATATATATATATATATATATATACATATGCCTATGGTTTATTATTGTGCTTTTATGTGCTTGCTTGTATGATGTTTTGATTATAAATTACGCAAATGTCTATCTAATACATGATTAGCCAACTTGTCATGACGATGAACCACACTGGTTGGTTCGAAACGCGTCGACAAATGGTTTCTCATGTGAATTTCGCCGAAAAATCTATCATAAACTTGTTATGGATCACAGAAGCCTCAACTCTACAATGTGTTTAATCGTCGTGGAATATGCTGATATGTGATAAAGTCAAAATTCCTTTCTAACAATTTAACACGTAAGTACAACCTTAAAATGTGACGGTCTCTGACGGAATATCGCCCATTGCACTGATGGACGACAAGTTGAGAGTCTAGGTTAACAACCAATGTACGAATACCGAGATTAATCACCTCGGCTAATAATTCAATAACAGCACTATATTCAACAGCATTGTTTGTAGTACAGCCTAAACACACACCTTGAAGATCTATCAACTCACCATGAGGATCGTAGATCACCCACGCCACAGAGGACAAATTGCGAGTGCTGCGGCAGGCACCATCAGCGAAACCAACATAAGGTGCACCCGACATCTGCACAAGGAGCAAAAACACAATAAGAGGCAATCACGCCTTCACACCAAGCCGAAAACATGAAAACACACACACACACACACGCATGTATAAATCAAAGTGCATGAATCATGCATAGTACTTTTTCAAGTACAGCCCATTGCGGTGCTTATCAAGAGGATAACCTTAGTAGTCAACTAGCTCATACACCCCTTTTTGCAACACTTTCTTTACAATGTAAGGGCCTAGCCACATGGGCTCGAGTTTGCCTTCCCCCAGCTTGTCATTTGCTTGGTCGTATAGCAGGACTAGATCTACCTCAACAAAGGAACAAGGATGGATGGTATGGTCAAAGTGAGTTTTGACTCTCTTCTTTTGAGCTTCGATAGCTAGAGAGGCTAGACGACGGGTCTCGTCCAACCGTTCTAGATAAAGAAGTCGTTCCTCTACCGGAGTAGTGTTGGGAAGCAACTCGACAACTATTTTTAACGAAGGAATTTCACATTCTATAGGAAGGGTAGCCTCCAGTCCATAAACTAGTTGAAATGGAGTGAAACCGGTGGTGTCCTTCACAGAGGTTCGGTAGGCCCACAAGGCGGGAAACAACACCAGATGCTAATTAGACTTATGCATGTCAACAGTACGTTGAAGCATTGTAACCAAAATCTTGTTAACGGCTTCAACCTGGCCGTTAGACTGAGGATAGTACGGGGTCGAACTATCATGCCGTAAGCCTAGTTGGGTTGTCAGTTTGGTCATCATGTGATTACGGAAATGCTTTCCATGATCCGTGACGATGGCCTGCGGAACTCTGAACCGCGTAATAACATGATTGAACAAAAACTGCACCGCTATGTGACCGTGTTCAGTTAGTGTGGGCATCGCCTCGGCCCATTTTGTAAAGTAATCGACGGCAACGATGATAAACCCATGCCCCTCGGCCGAGCGAGGCTTACAGGTTGTATAATCAATGCCCCATTTTGCAAAAGGGCCCACGGGGACTACAGGGTGTAGCAGAGCTGGTGGCGCACGCATCTTCCGCTGGTATATCTGGCACGCATGACACGAACGTGTTAACACCCAGGTTGTTCCCTTTGACTCCCAAGGGAATACGGCCGGGGTAACCACTAACCAAGCTTTGGATTACAGTCTCTAGCCAAACTGTAATCATAGACGGCTCTCTCTTTAAGATTTATCTCTGTTTTGTGAGGATTTTAGGCTAGTTATGAAGTGAGGGTTTGGTTTGAATATTGGTTGAATGATATATTTCAATACCTAAGGTGTAGTGTTCAGACAGTTGTAATTCATTGGGAAATGGAGTCTAGAGCTGTGAATTGTTTGAAATGCTTAAGTGGGAGTGTTCAGACTGCAGGGCCTATTGGGTATTCCAACAAACAAACTTAAAACTGTGGTGATGGTGTATGATTAGCCAACGGAAAGCAATTAAGAATTTTCCACTAAGCCAGTGGTGTGAAAGTGAAGTATATTGCACAGGAGCAAACTTGAATTCCTGAAACAAGGGTCACTGTGAAAGATATATTCTGAAAGTGCAGCAATTAAGAATTACAGTTATCAAGATTATAACTGAAGAAAAACATTCATTAACAACATAGATTGAGCTCATGGTATTTCATGAATAAATCCTGAAACTATTCTTTTTCTTTGCTACTAAATACTAGAACTTAGAAACATGTATGGATTGTAAAAGACTAAAACACATAACGAAGAGAGTTACAGAAGACTTATTGTATTGTGAGATGCACAGGGATCCTGCAACTTTTAACAAACACCATGAACGCATTCAAACAGCTCAGAACTTGAGAGATTCCATCACTTCTTTTATTAAACTCTGAATAAATTACAGCATAGGATCTCTTCAAGAGGAAATCAACAACCCCTGCAAGCTTATGCGAGGGGGAATTTATACAATCGGTTCCAAAATATCTGAACCGCTGATTTATCTAAAATTAAATACGTTACCAACTTTTACAAAATATCAGAAAAGCAGTTACTGCTGCAATTAATACAAAATGAATGCCCTTTATATCTGTCAGGAGATACTTTGACCCTTGGAGGCCACTTAGTCGGTCTGGACGTTCTGCTTTAATGCTGGAAATGTGCCTTTATGGCTGTTGTGCTGTAGCTTTTCGGCCCTGTTACCTGTTAGCTATCAATCTTGCTTTTGTTGGCCGAATATGATCTGCTGAGTTGGCTAAGCCCTTCCCTTTTCATGCATGCTGATTTTACTAAGTTTTCCTGTGCATGCCAACTTGTATTTTTTGATGAAAAAACTTAGTGAATGGCTTCCTAGTCTATAAGATCATCTGTATTGCCTTAGTCCACCATTCCTGTGTGGGCAGTTGATGTCTAAGAATTGCATCCAAAGTCTCATCTGCCTCTGTGTATTTATAGAAATTGGGAGGCACTTCAAACAGGTGTTTAATTTCATTCATTATAAAGAATAAATTCTCTACCCTGTTGTAGAGACTTTGTCCTGTAGCTGGCCCTGTTTCCTCTGAGGTGCTGGGCCTTTCAGTGATCTGATTTGTGGCGAATGTCTTGACCCTCTTGGCATATTGCTCATGTGTAAGTAGTCTTCCTGCGCTGTTCAGTAAGCCAGGGAGACCTCTGTTTTGCAATGCCACAAATTTGTCCATGAATCTGTTGACCTCTGTCTGCATGTCCTGGGTCCTTCTTTCTAATGTCTGTACCAGGTTTCTTAGTGTTAGGACCCTCTTTACTAACAAAATAGTCTCAGTCCTGTTGGAAATTACCATAATTGCTAACTGAGCACTTGTTCTATTATTAAGCACATTGATCATCCTGTTGGCAACTTCAGGCATATTGCCTAGAGAGGCCCTTGATCTCTGAATTTCCTTCTGTGCTTTTGCAATGAGATCCAACTGCTCATGAATTGTCTCAATATACTGCCATTGATCAGTGATGGATTGGCCAATATTGGCCCATAGCACTGTCTTGAGCTTAGCCACTACTTTATCCAGTTTGAGCTCCTTCTCCAGCTCCTTTATCCTGTCTTTGAGGGCTTTTATTTCCCTGCCCTTTTCTGCCACAGTCTGCTTGGATTTGTCATATCTTTCATTTACCTCGGCTAAATTCTCCCTGGCCTCATTTAATTCTGTCATTTGAGCTTCCAGGGCTTGAATCTCATTTCTCAGCTTTTGCATGTCCAAGCTTGGGGCCTGCTCTGTTGTTGGTGGTGGTGCTGAGGTAGAAGGTGCTGCCTGTTCTGTTTGTTGAGCGAGGGGAGCAATAGTTGGAGGAGCTTCCTCAAGGTTAATTATTTCAGGAGGAGGCTGAGATGTTTGACCTCCTTCCTTTTGCTGTAATGATGCTTGCAATGCTGCCTGTGCAGCCTCTGATTCTCCCAGCTTTTCTTGAGTATGGATTAGCTGTTTATATAAAGACACCAGCGAAGCTGTGGCATCTTGGTCATGTCTCAGCTGGGAAACTTCATCTGTTTGAGGGTGAATTGTTGCTGGGATTTTGATCTTTTTCCTCAAAGATGCCATGTCTGCATCCCTCAATTTCAATATTTCTTGTATGCCCTTGATGTCCTTGGGATCATGCCCAATCTCTATGATTATATCTTCTAAGGACCTGATCCTGTTGTCCTTTGCCTGAGAGGATGCTCTCTCCAACTCAAGTTGGGCAGTTGTATTATTTAGGCTATTTTCTAGCCTATAATTATCCAATGTCTTGTCTGCCAAGGAGGCATACACCATCTCACCCGTTTGCTTATGCAATTCGATTTTGTCCATTGGGTGGATGTCCTTGGCAAGGACCTCAAGATTGGTCCTCAAGTAGTCTGAAGGGGACTGTGGCTACAGTGCAGTTGGCATGAAGTGACTCATGATCATTTTGCCTTCATTAACATCATATGTAGACATGAGTCTTTGCTGGTTGGTGGGAGCCATTTTCAACAAATGATTATATAGCTGTATCTTTATTGGCTCATTCCTCCTCTTTATGTCAATGAACTGCTGTTTGATGCTCAGTTCACCTTCTCTCTGCTGGCTTGAGGAGTTGACTTCTCCTCCCATTATCCTCTCTTGTTCCTGCTGGAAGGAACTTGCTGAGGCCTCCAGACTTGGTGGGCCCATGCCCAAAGATTTCCCCAAAGGCATTTCCTCTTCTGAAAGGGGATTCATTCTGTGTCTTTTCTCCCCTTGAGTCGTTGTTGTTGTGAGGGGAGTCTCTCTTTCCCTCTTTCTGCTTATGTCCTCCTTTTGTGGGGTTTTGAGGATTGAGGCTTCAGCTGTTGTTTCCTGCCTAGGAGGCACAATTTGTGGTGGTTGCTGCTCAGTAAAAATTGGGGCCTCAGGTGCCTTTTCTTGCTGTAGTGGCTGCTCTTTCTCTTGCTGCTCTTCTTGTGGCTGTTGTACATGTTGTTGTTGCTGCTGTACCTCCTCAAGAGGTGGCTGTTCTGGTTCCATTTCCTTTTCCTTGCCTTTGGTAGAGGTTGGCTCAGTTGCTTTGGCTGCTTGCTGATTTGCTGTGGAAGAAGATGCAGCTGTTCCCACTTGAGTGCTTGGAAGAGTGAACACCTGTGAACAAAGCTCTAGGTCAGCCACCTTTTTCAGATTTCTTAGTGCTCTTTGATTTAACTCTTCTTGTGTAATAGGCTCCTCTAAGGTTCCCCTCCTCCATTTTACTTGATTTGCATATTTTTCTATGTGAGGCAACCTTACATGGTCATAACCAGACAGCCTATACTTGACCCTTCTTAAAGTTATGAAGTGATTAGGGTCATAAGGTTTCCAAAGGAAACTGGTTTGCAAGCCAAGGGATTCCAACATTCTATCCGCCTCTTTCCAACCTTCCTCCCTTTTGTTGTAGATAAAGTGGCCTAATTGGTTCCTGACCTTGAGCTGTGCTTTCTTGCCTCTGCCTGAAAAGTGTAGCACATCAGCATTCCCAAATTGCCTGAAGTATTCCAGGGAAAACAATCTCATGGGCACATATTTGGGAAATCTGTATGGGGGAAACTCACACCCATATATCCTTATAACTGTGTGGTTCTGGTAGAAGTACCAGTCCCCAATGCTGTAAGATTTAGACAACTGAAGTATCATTTGCATCTCATCAGTTAGTCTTGGAGGAGGTGAGCTCATCATCAGAGACATGGCTGGGTGGATGAAGAGATCTATGAACTCACAGTAGGTATATGGAGAGTCAGGTCTGCAGTGGAAGACAGAGGACCAATAGACCACTGACCTTGGATTGCCTTGGGCATCCACTCTTTTCACAGCGAAAGAAAACTTTTCATGTTGATAATATAGGATTAGGTGGTAGATGTAAGAGGTGTATCTGAACACCTTTTCTCTTGCCAAGTTCATGAACTGCTCATGTATTTTATCAGAGATGTAGGTGGCATAGTCATAGCAGATTGGAGACTTGCCAAGAGTGAACATGAGCATGATCACTAGCACAGTTTCATCAACAAATTCAATTGAATTATAGCCCAAAATGGGACTAATCATGTCTGCAAGATCTCTACCCAATTGGTTGAGGTATACTTGGTTAATAGGAGGATACTTCACAGAGTCAGAGCCAATGTACAGCTGGTTGAGTTTGGTGACTTGAGCATCTGTCAATCTAGCTCCTTGATTTATCAAATCTATTAGTGATAAAGGAACTAACTTCTTCTCAGTCTTGAAGTTCAACATCTCTTTGATAGCTTCACGGGTGATAAAGAAAACAGCTGAGCCTGAAGGGTCAAGCACAGCCCTCTGAGTAGGGTCATAGCATTCGGCACATAGGTGGATTAAATCAGGAAACTGGTTGACCTGAGGGAGCTTGAAGATAGGGAGAAAAGAGTCCCATATGCCCAATACATCTGTTCCATTCTCATGCTTAGCCTTTAATTCATTTAGCAGGTGGATGTGGAACTTGGTTTTCATCAGCATTTCCTCTGCTATTTGGTAATCCAGGTCTGTTAAAGGTTGCCAGTCCAATTCTCTCTGAGGGGCATTTAAAGGGGCAACATTCAAGGCTACAGGTGCTACTGGAGGCTCCATGGTCACCTTTAGGATTTCTGTTGTTTATAAACTGGTGTTACTGTGCAGAGCAACACCAAAGAGTTTTCTTTGAACAGAAAGGTAAATTACTGAGGGACAGACGATAAATGGTCAATTGCAGCAATTGAAATACTGCTTAAATTATGGATAAGACAAATGTCTGGTCTTAAACTCCTTTTCTCAGCAAATTGGTACAGTTTGGGTTACCGTTTCGCGATTGGGCGAACAGAATGCAGTTATTGGTAAAAAACTCAAGCAAACAAGGCTCAACCGGTGAATTTCGACCTTAGAGTGTGAATGGGGACTAAGCACAGGGGATTTGCTGGTGAATTATAAGTTTCTCAGTGTTTTAAGCTTTCTTGGCAATTTACAGACGAAACCAGGTGCAGGAGGGATTCACAAGGATAAATACCTTGTATACAGAGAACAAATGGACACGAATGCAGGTGGAAATGGCGCGCCAGCGGTCTCCAGGTCGAGTTCAGCAGGTTGGTGCGCAGTTGGACGTAAAAACCATGCAGAGAAAACAACAGCATTTTTGGCAAAAGTGCAAAAAACGCGAAATTTTGGCCAAATATGGATTTTTGGAACATTGGCGCCTTTTTTGGATGACGTCAGCATGACGTGATCAGGTGGGGTCAAGGTTGGATGACGTCAGCATGACGTCATCGGGTGACGTGGCGGCATAAGAGAGGTCCACGGGGATGGTGAAGTGGCAGACAGGTGGAGTAATGGCGGACGGGGCATACCGACGCGGCGCTAACGTAGCAGTGATGCTGGCAGTGACGTAGGCAGGGCGGATTAACCGAAACCGGAAGTGTTTAGCGGTTTCATATCGCACTGCGTTCCATATGGAAGCGGAATTGTTAGAGGTACCTCCGATACGATGTGGGGGTGACGCATGGCAGAGGCCTGACGTCACCCTCTGACAGATATCGGAAGGTATCTTTCGGACGTCAGGGCCGGTCCGATATGTACGAGGGCCGTCGGATGAAAAGGGCCCGATCCGACGGTCGACGGATCGTTGAGCTAGCCGGACGATACGGATGTGGGCGGGATTAAAATAATATTTCTTTTGAAATTTGCGCCCCGCGGGACCTTTGGGAATTTGGCGATTCGTATGGTTTTTTCAATGTTTTCACAAAAATGCGCATAGCGCTAAGACTTTGGGTAAACGGGAAAAAGTGGGTTTTTGTATGTTTTTTGCAAATGAAGCGGGTTATGGGTAAAAAGGGGTTTTTTCACAAAGTTTCTTAGCCAATGAAGGGTTTAGTGGGTTAAATGACTTCTGAAGGGGAAAGAGGGGTGAGGCTTAGGGCTCTTAAACTGACCAGATGTCAATTTAATCCCTGATAGTGAATCATATGGTTATAATGCCAAGGGGAGGGATATTTATACAATGCTTGGGGTTTATACACCATAGTGTTATAATAGTAGGGAAAGGGTAACATAGGGGATTTAGATAATAGAAGTTAGGGGTTAATATGGATGGAAAAGGTGAATGAGGAGTGATATCACTAAGTTTATTTGAAAATCACTTAGTTTAGGGAGTAGATCAAAATGAAAAGAATTTTAGACAAGAAATGTGGCTTTTAAAGGAATAAGAACCACCATAAAACCACAAATTCTTCCATGAATCTCAACTAATGAAGGGATGTTAGTAATGAATGGGAAAGGGGAAAATGGGAAGTTAGACATGCTCCTTTGCTTTGCTGCAACCTGATGGAGAAGAAGACCTTCTTAATCCATTGATTTCCCTTTGTGAATAGGTTAGCACACATTCAATTGTAAGGAATGACATTTCTGCAACCCCATCTCCCTACCCGTCTACTTGCCTAGCATTTTTTTGTTTCTTCTTGGAGGGTGCACTTAGACTTGCAGACCCTTATTTGCCTTTTCTTTTCTCTTGGCTTTTTCTTTTGATTTTCTATCTAGAACTACCCTTATTGCTTCCAAGGTCCCAGATTAAGTAGTTGGGAACCTTAATTCTCTACCTAAGCTAATGGTCTGCCAAGATTAAACAGTTTGGACAGACTTCTTTCTCTATTCTACAACAGAAAATTGAAACATGGCATGATCCAGATTAGGCTGTTGGACCATCCACCAAAATTGAGTCCACATCAAGCTATATATACACATTGTCTTCTCTTGGAAATATGGAATCTTTGCATCATCAAAGCAGAGCATATTTGGAACTTTCTTTGCCAATCATGGAATATGAAACCTATTGGTATAGGTAGCTAATAGTGGCTCCACATGGGGGTGGTTTTTCTATTTGAAAGACCAAGAACAACAGGTCAGAATTCCTTGGCCGTTGACTGCCTTTACCAAAACTTGAAGTATGCTGCTTTGAAATGCCAAAATTGTGCTCTTCCCATCTTGGTAAATCTCTGAACTTATTTGCCTTTTGCTGATACCTTATAAAACTTGAGAAACTGCATTTTTACATTTTTTAAAGAAAGCAATATATACACCTAGATATGTACAAGGGAAACACAACTGCACTTATGGATAGTAGTCAAAATAGTGCTTCAACATCCTGCCATTTACAGGACCTTCATCCAAATCAGCTTCATCAAGACTTTTAAGGAAATAAGTATTGTTTCCTTGCACTGCTTGAACAGCAAATGGCCCTTTCCAAAGAGAATCAAATTTTCCATGTTTTCCCTTATCTTCCCTTCTTGAATCCCACTTGAGGACTTTGTCACCAATGTTGAAATCTTCTGCCTTGGTCCTTCTATCAAAAGCTTTCTTTAATTTTTCTTGTAAAATTTGAACTCTGCTGAAAACTTGGTCTCTGGTTTGCTGCAAACATATTATTTGATTTATCCTTCTTTGCATATCATTTGGCTCAGCTTGACTCTCTTGAAGTAATTTCATGACAGGGATTCCCAGTGATGAAGGAAATTTGGCTTCTAATCCATAAACTAACTCATATGGGCTGATCCCAATTGATCTTTTGGTTGTTAGTCTATCTGCCCATAAGGCATTCACAAGCTTCTTATGCCAATTCTTCTTGTTTTCTTCCAATACCTTCTTTATGATGTTTACAAGGCTTTTATTTGATGATTCAGCAAGGCCATTTCCTTGGGGATAATATGCAGTAGAATGGCCCAAGGTTATGTGAAATTTGTGGCAGAAATTCACCATCTTCTTAGATCTGAAAGCAGCAGCATTGTCTGTTATTATCTTATCAGGACAACCAAATCTAGAAAGAATATTGGTCTCAAGGAAATGAATGATAGTGGAATCATTTGCTTGTCTGCATGGAACAGCTTCAATCCACTTAGTAAAGTAGTCTGTAGCTGTTAGAATCCATCTATGTTTGCCTGAAGATGAGGGATGAATTTCCCCAATGAAATCCAAGCCCCATTGTTGAAAAGGTCTCTCTGTTGCGATAGGCCTCAAAGGAAGTGGCAGTAACTTTCTCTTTCCCTCAAACACTTGGCATTTATGACATGAAGTGGTAAATTTCTTGACATCAGAGACAGTGGGCCAATAATAACCAGCTCTCAATATCTTATCCACAGTGGACTTCCAATACAAATGTCCACCCCAATTACCTGCATGAAATTCTTCCATGATTTTGTTAGACTCATTTTCCATTAAGCAGTTTAACAATATACCCTCATGGTTTTTCCAAAGCAAATTTCCATTCATAACACAAAATTTTGAAGCTTTCATTTTTAGGAACCTACATTTAGTTCTGGACAGTCCTGGGGGAACACACAGGTTTTGTAACACATAACAGATATCAAAATACCAGGGGGGTTGTTCAAAGGCTACATTGATCTTTGGAGTCGCCAGCTCCGGTTCACTGTCCAGCTGGTTGATGTCCAAGGCTTGGAAGTTTGTTTCAGACATTAATTTGGCCAAACCTTGCCCTTTTATCAGTTTTGTAGGTTTTATTTCAATGTCAAATTCTAAAATGTTGGCAATCCATTTTCCTCTTCTGCCCTCTAAGTTCTCTTGAGTAAGTATGTCTTTCACAATTGGGCTTGGTACATAGGCTATAACATGGGAGTATAGGATGTAGATCCTAAAGCCTTTAATAGCTTTGACCAAAGCATATGCTTGCTTTTCCATGATCTGGTATTTCAGGGGTGCATCTCTAAGAGCTCTACTAAAAAAAGCAATAGGTTTTTCATTTCCTTGGTCATCTTTCTGTAATAAGACAGCAGCAATTGTGTGTTGGGAAGCAAAGGAAAATATGATAAATTCCCTATCAAATTGAGGGTTGGTTAAGACTGGGGTTTGGGTGAGGGCTAGTTTGATACCTTCAAAAGCTTGATTTGCTTCTACTGTCCATTTTACTTTTGAATCCTTTTTTAGCATGTTATTGAGTAATCTGCTTAATTTGGCCAAATTTGGGATAAATCTCCTTAGGAAGTTAATTTTACCCAAAAAGGCTTGTAATTCCTTTACATTTCTTGGATGAGGCATTTGTAAGATGGCCTGGATTCTGTCTGGGTCGATCCTAATGCCATCCTTTGAAATGATGTGACCCAACAGTTTACCTTCTTCCAAACCAAACAGGGATTTCTTGGGATTTAAGGAAATTCCATATTTCCTACAAGTTATGAATATCTGCCTTACATGTTTCAGATGTTCAGGGTCAGATTTTGAAAATGGTGTAAGGTCATCTAAGTAGACCACAAGGAAATCATGGATCTCTTTGGAAAAAGCAATATCCATTGCTCTTTCAAAGGTAGCCCCTGCATTTTTCAATCCAAAAGGCATTTTCACATATTTGAAGGTTCCCCAAGGGGTTGTAAATGTTGTTTTGTCCTGATCATCGAGGTGAACTAGGATCTGGTTGAAACTTGAGAATCCATCCAGTAGAGAAATTCTTGAGGCCCCCACTACTCTCTGCAAGATGTGATCCATCTTGGGTAAGGGGTAGTTATCTTTCAAGGACACTTGATTTAAGTTCCTTAGATCAACACAGAGCCTTATTTCACCAGTTTTCTTTCTTGTAGGGACTAAGTTTGAAATCCAATCAGAAAATCTGATTGTTGCTATGATGCCAGCTTTAAACATTTTTTGTACCTCTTGTTCCATTGCTGGGAGAAGCATAGGATTGATTCTCCTCAATTTTTGCTTAAAGGGTTTTTGATCTGGCTTGAGAGGGATAGTGTGTTGAATTACAAAGGTGTCATAGGATTTTAAATCCTCATAACTCCATGCAAAGACATCCTGGAGCTCCTTGAAGAGGTCAATATATTTAGGCTTTTGATCAAGAGGTAATGAAGCAGACAGTTTTATTATTTTGTGTTGTTCAGCAGTTCCAATGTTACACTCTTCTATGGCAGTGTTGAGGGGTTGGATTTTTGGTTTGCTGGGAACATCATTAGAATCGAAAATGTCTTCTAATGGAGCTAAGCCTGTTGGAAGAAAATTGTCTTTCAATTGTATAACTTCGGCTTCATCATCAGCTATCTCTTCACAACTGTTTTGTCGAATTTCTTGTATATTGTCTTTGTTGAAAATTGTTGGATGTAGGATTTGGTGAGCTGTCTTAGGTGACATTGGCTTGTTATTCTGTTTACTCTGTATTTGTGATTGACTTGCTCTTTCAAGTATTTGTGATTGACTTGCTCCCTCAGTGTCAATATTTAGTCCTGCAAATTCTTGTTGCAAGGTCAGGAAATTATTTATCTGTGCATCATCTTCAAATACTTGCCAGTCTTTGACATTGTTTGGGACAGAAGGTCTGTGCTTTACCTCAGCTGTAAAGCAATGATGGGGCTCAAAAGGTAACTTGCAGGTGCTTGCAAATGTGGCCAAGCTATGAGCATGCAGGTTATGGGTCCTGGGAATCTTGATAATTTGAAATTCAGTGAAGGACTGTAGTAGTTCAGAAGCAGCAGATCTATAAGATCTCAGTCTTTTATCATTAGTAACAAAATTTCCCTTTACTTGTTGGATAATCAAGTCTAAATCTCCCATAATTGAAACTTTTATGGCTTGTAAGGATTTTACTAGCTTTAGGCCTAGTAAGAGAGCTTCATATTCAACCATATTGTTGGTGCACCTGAAGTTTAACCTATAGGCTCGGCCCTCTGCATGACTGTTTTGTTTGTTATGTATCCAAACCCCTGCTCCTGCCCCTAATTTGTTAACTGACCCATCAAATTCTAGAAACCATAGGTTCTCTTGTTCTAGGGGAGACTTAATGACCTCTTCATGAGCTGGAATTGTAAGTTGAAGTTCTGGTTTTTCACCTGGTTTGTCTTCTAGGACAGTCTGATCACTTGATTGAATTAGCTTGATTTCTAGAGCAGTAGCTTGTTCATTAATGTCCTGATCTTGTTTATGTGTTTTGGTTTCAACATCATTATTTGTAAGACCTGTATTGTCATTGAAAAGAATGTATGAGTCTATGTCAGAATGGACAGCATATATGGGAAAATTTTGAGGTTTTTCTTCACTGCTGACCATGTATTTCATCAGTGACTCTCTATATAACCTCTTGGGTTGACCGAAGACTGAGATGGTTGCGTATGACATGTCTAATTGTAAGGAGCCTTGGAGTTTAGCTCCCCATGACCTTGATAACAGCATCCCATATTTGGGTGGGATATCAGCAACTACAACATCCATTAAGATTGTTTTATTTGGATATTGGACCAGGGATACACATAAGTCTTTTATCAAGCCTAAACACTTAACTTCGCTGGAGTCAAATGAGAATAGGTCCTTATATGGTCTTGTAATATCTAGATTCAACCTTTCCATGACTGATTTCGGCATCAGGTTATGAGAGGCACCTGAGTCAAACATTGCATTATGCAGTATCTTATCATGAACATGTAAACTGACATAAAAAGGTAAGATCCCTGTGACTGTTGTCTTTCCATCAACCTCTGGACCGAACAACAATTATGGGGTATCATCCAACACATTGACATTGTCTTTATTACGAGTAAGTTGGAGGGACTTCTTGATTTGTTGTTTGTAGATGTCATGATTGGCTAGTTCTGAGAGAGGGATGGCTACCTTCAGTTTGCCAATTTCAGCTTCCAAGTCAAAGGGTCTTTCAGATTGAACCCTAGTGTTGTGGGTGACAACCTTTTCTTTGTTTAGTAAGTTTTCTTCTTGATCCTTGTCTTGATCTTGGGGCTTGTGCCTTTCATTCATCTTTTGAGGAAGGTCACTTGGATTAGGCTGCAAAGATGATGCAGCCAGTGGCTGTTGTGTTGAGGGAAGTTGTTCAGTAACTTCTTCAACGGTTACCTCCTTTGTAAGTGAATCAGTTGTGTTAATTGGTTCTGTGACTATGGCTCTTTTAGGCTGCAGCCTGTCCTTTGTTTTTTCAGGCTGTGTTATATTTACAGTTCTACTTCTTAGTTTGTATTGTTTATGAACTTCATAAACAGCTATGTCATAGCCTTGTTTGAAGTCAAATGACTCACCTGACTTGGTTTGGAATTGTTTAATGTCATCATCTTTGTGATCTTCTTGACTCAGAAAAACTTGATGCTCATCATTGAGGCCCATTAGGTTGATGTGGGTGTCATCTACTTGCTCGTTTGAAGTGGATGTTTCAGCATAGTTTTCCTGGAATGGAGGTCTTATCTCTGGATCAGAATTGGCCTTGCCAACGTTTGGGTTTTGATTTCTCCTAAAATTGGGATTCCTTATAGGGTTGTTTTGCGGTGCTTCCCATGATGCCTTTCTCTCAACCGATTCCACTCTATCACCCAATCTCTTCATACCATTGAGTATTGCATCCAGTTTCTGATCAAAGGCCGAGGGTTCTTCTTTGTATATGTTTCTCTTTTCCAATCTTGCCCTGTTTCTTTTAGCAATCAAGTTTGCTTCTACTGTGACAGCTACCTTTTGGGCATCTTGGAGAGTTTCAGGTGCTCTTTCCTTTAACTAATATGCCATGTCAGGGTCAAATCCATCAGGGAATTTGTACAAGGCTAAATCAGGAGGAGGTCTTAAGTTTTGTGGTATTGCGTTGTATACATTGTTAAATCTGGCACAATACTCCAGAACGATCTCTTGAGGACCTCTCTTGATTGTGTCATATTCACCAAGTATGTGCAAGGGATCTTTCTTTTTCTCCCATCTGTTAGTAAAGGCTTGATAAAGCTCATCAGGGGTTGTGATGGTATTTACAGCAAGTGATCTGAACCAAGTTCGGACATCACCTGTCAGGCTCTGGACAAAAATTCTCATTCTCACACTATCATCATCTATTTCATAGTTCT
Source organism: Pinus tabuliformis (assembly GCA_031772625.1). Lineage (NCBI taxonomy): Eukaryota > Viridiplantae > Streptophyta > Pinopsida > Pinales > Pinaceae > Pinus > Pinus tabuliformis. Next base: position 1,407,343,391 of record CM062820.1, on the reverse strand, counting down.
CAAAGTGATCTTGCATCTTCTTGGCATGCTGAAGAGCTGTGAAAGGGCCAGTGGAGTCAAAATATGAGATTTTGGTTTGGTAATCCTGAGGTAAGGCTGCAGGATTAGCAGGCAACTGCAAGGGTGCATATCTGTTAGCCATATTTACAGGGTTTAGAGGATTGACAAGGGCAACTGGGACAACAGGAACGATGGGTACCACAGGGGTAACAGGTATAGCAGATTCTAGAGTGTTGGTCAAGGGAATATGTGCAGTAGATGAAGGTGTGAAAGGAGGGCTTTGAGATGTGGATGGTGAACTAGGGGAATTGGGGGTAGACCGAAAAAGAACCTTGATTGGAGTGGAAATGGGGTTAGGGTGAACTGTCTCTAGACTTAAGTCAGCAAGGGTCTCCTGTTCCCGCTGCTTCCTAATGATCTTGGGGATTGTATTAGGATTTTCAAAAATAGCTGGTGGATTGGGGTCAGGGTTTGACCTAGTGTGTCTAGTTTCCCTTTTAGGAGCTAGCTTCTGAACTTGTTTTTTGAATCTTTTAGGATATTTTAGGACTGTTTTAAGGGACTGCTCAAGCTTTTTAGAACCACAGTCTATGGACAGACCACAGTTGAAAAATTGATATGCTTTCTCCCCAGCGGAGTTGCCAATTATGTTAGCACCCAGGTTGTTCCCTTTGACTCCCAAGGGAATACGGCCGGAGTAACCACTAACCAAGCTTTGGATTACAGTCTCTAGCCAAACTGTAATCGGAGAGGGCTCTCTCTTTAAGATTTATCTCTGTTTTGTGAGGATTTTAGGCTAGTTATGAAGTGAGGGTTTGGTTTGAATATTGGTTGAATGATATCTTTCAATACCTAAGGTGTAGTGTTCAGACAGTTGTAATTCATTGGGAAATGGAGTCTAGAGCTATGAATTGTTTGAAATGCTTAAGTGGGAGTGTTCAGACTGCAGGGCCTATTGGGTATTCCAACAAACAAACTTAAAACTGTGGTGATGGTGTATGATTAGCCAACGGAAAGCAATTAAGAATTTTCCACTAAGCTAGTGGTGTGAAAGTGAAGTATATTGCACAGGAGCAAACTTGAATTCCTGAAACAAGGGTCACTGTGAAAGATATATTCTGAAAGTGCAGCAATTAAGAATTACACTTATCAAGATTATAACTGAAGAAAAACATTCATTAACAACATAGATTGAGCTCAGGGTATTTCATGAATAAATCCTGAAACTATTCTTTTTCTTTGCTACTAAATACTAGAACTTAGAAACATGTATGGATTGTAAAAGACTGAAACACATAACGAAGAGAGTTACAGAAGACTTATTGTATTGTGAGATTCACAGGGATCCTGCAACTTTTAACAAACACCATGAACGCATTCAAACAACTCAGAACTTGAGAGATTCCATCACTTCTTTTATTAAACTCTGAACAAATTACAGCATAGGATCTCTTCAAGAGGAAATCAACAACCCCTGCAAGCTTATGCGAGGGGGAATTTATACAATCGGTTCCAAAATATCTGAACCGCTGAGTTATCTGATAATTAAATACGTTACCAACTTTTACAAAATATCAGAAAAGCAGTTACTGCTGCAATTAATACAAAATGAATGCCCTTTATATCTGTCAGGAGATACTTTGACCCTTGGAGGCCACTTAGTCGGTCTGGACGTTCTGCTTTAATGCTGGAAATGTGCCTTTATGGCTGTTGTGCTGTAGCTTTTCGGCCCTGTTACCTGTTAGCTGTCAATCTTGCTTTTGTTGGCCGAATATGATCTGCTGAGTTGGCTCAGCCCTTCCCTTTTCATGCATGCTGATTTTACTAAGTTTTCCTGTGCATGCCAACTTGTATTTTTTGATGAAAAAACTTAGTGAATGGCTTCCTGGTCTATAAGATCATCTGTATTGCCTTAGTCCACCATTCCTGTGTGGGCAGTTGATGTCTAAGAATTGCATCCAAAGTCTCATCTGCCTCTGTGTATTTATAGAAATTGGGAGGCACTTCGAACAGGTGTTTAATTTCATTCATTATAAAGAATAAATTCTCCACCCTGTTGTAGAGACTTTGTCCTGTAGCTGGCCCTGTTTCCTCTGAGGTGCTGGGCCTTTCAGTGATCTGATTTGTGGCGAATGTCTTGACCCTCTTGGCATACTGCTCATGTGTAAGTAGTCTTCCTGCGTTGTTCAGTAAGCCAGGGAGACCTCTGTTTTGCAATGCCACAAATTTGTCCATGAATCTGTTGACCTCTGTCTGCATGTCCAGGGTCCTTCTTTCTAATGTTTGTACCAGGTTTCTTAGTGTCAGGACCCTCTTTACTAACAAAATAGTCTCAGTCCTATTGGAAATTCCCATAGTTGCTAACTGAGCACTTTTTCTATTACTAAGCACATTGATCATCCTGTTGGCAACTTCAGGCATATTGCCTAGAGAGGCCCTTGATGTCTGAATTTCCTTCTGTTCTTTTGCAATGAGCTCCAACTGCTCATGAATTGTCTCAATATACTGCCATTGATCAGTGATGGATTGGCCAATATTGGCCCATAGCACTGTCTTGAGCTCAGCCACTACTTTATCCAGTTTGAGCTCCTTCTCCAGCTCCTTTATCCTGTCTTTGAGGGCTTTTATTTCCCTGCCCTTTTCTGCCACAGTCTGCTTGGATTTGTCATATCTTTCATTTACCTTGGCTAAATTATCCCTGGCCTCATTTAATTCTGTCATTTGAGCTTCCAGGGCCTGAATCTCATTTCTCAGCTTTTGCATGTCCAAGCTTGGGGCCTGCTCTGTTGTTGGTGGTGGTGCTGAGGTAGAAGGTGCTGCCTGTTCTGTTTGTTGAGTGAGGGGAGCAGTAGTTGGAGGAGCTTCCTCAAGGTTAATTATTTCACGAGGAGGCTGAGATGTTTGACCTCCTTCCTTTTGCTGTAATGATGCTTGCAATGCTGCCTGTGCAGCCTCTGATTCTCCCAACTTTTCTTGAGTCTAGATTAGCTGTTTATATAAAGACACCAGCAAAGTTGTGGCATCTTGGTCATGTCTCAGCTGGGAAACTTCATCTGTTTGAGGGTGAATTGTTGCTGGGATTTTGATCTTTTTCCTCAAAGCTGCCATGTCTGCATCCCTCAATTTCAATATTTCTTGTATGCCCTTTATGTCCTTGGGATCATGCCCAATCTCTATGATTATATCTTCTAAGGACCTGATCCTGTTGTCCTTTGCTTGAGAGGATGCTCTCTCCAACTCAAGTTGGGCAGCTGTATTATTTAGTCTATTTTCTAGCCTATAATTATCCAATGTCTTGTCTGCCAAGGAGGCATACACCATCTCACCCGTTTGCTTATGCAATTCGATTTTGTCCATTGGGTGGATGTCCTTGGCAAGGACCTCAAGATTGGTCCTCAAGTAGTCAGAAGGGGACTGTGGCTGCAATGCAGTTGGCATGAAGTGACTCATGATCATTTTTCCTTCATTAACATCATATGCAGACATGAGTCTTTGCTTTGTTGGTGGGAGCCATTTTCAACAAATGATTATATAGCTGTATCTGTATTGGCTCATTCCTCCTCTTTATGTCAATGAACTGTTGTTTGATGCTCAGTTCACCTTCTCTCTGCTGGCTTGAGGAGCTGACTTCTCCTCCCATTATCCTCTCTTGTTCCTGCTGGAAGGAACTTGCTGAGGCCTCCAGACTTGGTGGGCCCATGCCCAAAGATTTCCCCAAAGGCATTTCCTCTTCTGAAAGGGGATTCATTCTACGTATTTTCTCCCCTTGAGTCGTTGTTGTTGTGAGGGGAGTCTCTCTGTCCCTCTTTCTGCTTATGTCCTCCTTTTGTGGGGTTTGGAGGATTGAGGCTTCAGCTGTTGTTTCCTTCCTAGGAGGCACAATTTGTGGTGGTTGCTACTCAGTAAAAATTGGGGCCTCAGGTGCCTTTTCTTGCTGTAGTGGTTGCTCTTTCTCTTGCTGCCCTTCTTGTGGCTGTTGTACCTGTTGTTGTTGCTATTGTACCTCCTCAAGAGGTGGCTGTTCTGGTTCCATTTCCTTTTCCTTGCCTTTGGTAGAGGTTGGCTCAGTTGCTTTGTCTGCTTGCTGATTTGCTGTGGAAGAAGATGCAACTGTTCCCACTTGAGTGCTTGGAAGAGTGAACACCTGTGAACAAAGCTCTAGGTCAGCCACCTTTTTTGGATTTCTTAGTGCTCTTTGATTTAACTCTTCTTGTGTAATAGGCTCCTCTAAGGTTCCCCTCCTCCATTTTATTGATTTGCATATTTTTCTATGTGAGGCAACCTTACGTGGTCATAACCAGACAGCCTATACTTGACCCTTCTTAAAGTTATGAAGTGATTAGGGTCATAAGGTTTCCAAAGGAAACTGGTTTGCAAGCCAAGGGATTCCAACATTCTATCCGCCTCTTTCCAACCTTCCTCCCTTTTGTTGTAGATAAAGTGGCCTAATTGGTTCCTGGCCTTGAGCTGTGCTTTCTTGCCTCTGCCTGAAAAGTGTAGCACATCAGCATTCCCAAATTGCTTGAAGTATTCCAGGGCAAACAATCTCATGGGCACATATTTGGGCAATCTGTATGGGGGCAACTCACACCCATATATCCTTATAATTGTGTGGTTATGGTAGAAGTACCAGTCCCCAATGCTGTAAGATTTAGACAACTGAAGTATCCTTTGCATCTCATCAGTTAGTCTTGGAGGAGGTGAGCTCATCATCAGAGACATGGCTGGGTGGATGAAGAGATCTATGAACTCACAGTAGGTATATGGAGAGTTAGGTCTGCAGTGGAAGACAGAGGACCAATAGACCACTGACCTTGGATTGCCTTGGGCATCCACTCTTTTCACAGCGAAAGAAAACTTTTCATGTTGATAATATAGGATTAGGTGGTAGATGTAAGAGGTGTATCTGAACACATTTTCTCTTGCCAAGTTCATGAACTGCTCATGTATTTTATCAGAGATGTAGGTGGCATAGTCATAGCAGAATGGAGACTTGCCAGGAGCGAACATGAGCATGATCACTAGCACAGTTTCATCCACAAATTCAATTGAATTATAGCCCAAAATGGGACTAATCATGTCTGCAAGATCTCTGCCCAATTGGTTGAGGTATACTTGGTTAATAGGAGGATACTTCACAGAGTCAGAGCCAATGTACAGCTGGTTGAGTTTGGTGACTTGAGCATCTGTCAATCTAGCTCCTTGCTTTATCAAATCTATTAGTGATAAAGGAACTAACTTCTTCTCAGTCTTGAAGTTCAACATCTCTTTGATAGCTTCAGGGGTGATAAAGAAAACAGCTGAGCCTGAAGGGTCAAGCACAGCCCTCTGAGTAGGGTCATAGCATTCGGCACATAGGTGGATTAAATCAGGAAACTGGTTGACCTGAGGGAGCTTGAAGATAGGGAGAAAAGAGTCCCATATGCCCAATACATCTGTTCCATTCTCATTCTTAGCCTTTAATTCATTTAGCAGGTGGATGTGGAACTTGGTTTTCATCAGCATTTCCTCTGCTATTTGGTAATCCAGGTCTGCTAGAGGTTGCCCGTCCAATTCTCTCTAAGGGGCATTTAAAGGGGCAACATTCAAGGCTACAGGTGCTACTGGAGGCTCCATGGTCACCTTTAGGATTTCTGTTGTTTATAAACTAGTGTTACTGTGCAGAGCAACACCAAAGAGTTTTCTTTGAACAGAAAGGTAAATTACTAAGGGACAGAGGATAAATGGTCAATTGCAGCAATTGAAATACTGCTTAAAGTATGGATAAGACAAATGTCTGGTCTTAAACTCCTTTTCTCAGCAAATTGGTACAGTTTGGGTTACCGTTTCGCGATTGTGCGAACAAAATGCAGTTATTGGTAAAAAACTCGGGCAAACAAGGCTCAACCGGTGAATTTCGACCTTAGAGTGTGAATGGGGACTAAGCACAGGGGATTTTCCGGTGAATTATAAGTTTCTCAGTGTTTTAAGCTTTCTTGGCAATTTACAGACGAAACCAGGTGCAGGAGGGATTCACAAGGATAAATACCTGGTATACAGAGAACAAATGGACACGAATGCAGGTGGAAATGGCGCGCCAGCGGTCTCCAGGTCGAGTTCAGCAGGTTGGTGCGCAGTTGGACGTAAAAACCATGCATAGAAAACAACAACGTTTTTGGCAAAAAGTGCAAAAAACGCGAAATTTTGGCCAAAATATGGATTTTTGGAACATTGGCGCCTTTTTTGGATGACGTCATCAGGTGGGGTCAAGGTTGGATGACGTCAGCATGACGTCATCGGGTGACGTGGCGGCATAAGAGAGGTCCACGGGGATGGTGAAGTGGCAGACAGGTGGAGTAATGGCGGACGGGGCATACCGACGCGGCGCTGACGTAGCAGTGATGCTGGCAGTGACGTAGGCAAGGCGAATTAACTGAAACCGGAAGTGTTTAGCGGTTTCATATCGCATCGCCTTCCATACGGAAGCAGAATTGTCAGAGGTAACTCCGATACGATGTGGGGGTGACTCATGGCAGAGGCCTGACGTCACCCTCTGACAGATATCGGAAGGTATCTTTCGGACGTCGGGGCCGGTCCGACATGTACGAGGGCCGTCGGATGAAAAGGGCCCGATCTGACGGTCGACGGATCGTTGAGCTAGCCGGATGACACGGATGTGGGCGGGATTAAAATAATATTTCTTTTGAAATTTGCGCCCGGCGGGACCTTTGGGAATTTGGCGATTCATATGGTTTTTTCAATGTTTTCACAAAAATGCGCATAGTGCTAAGACTTTGGGTAAACGAGAAAAAGTGGGTTTTTGTATGTTTTTTGCAAATGAAGCGGGTTATGGGTAAAAAGGGGGTTTTTCACAAAGTTTCTTAGCCAATGAAGGGTTTAGTGGGTTAAATGACTTCTGAAGGGGAAAGAGGGGTGAGGCTTAGGGTTCTTAAACTGACCAGATGTCGATTTAATCCCTGATAGTGAATCATATGGTTATAATGCCAAGGGGAGGGATATTTATACAATGCTTGGGGTTTATACACCATAGTGTTATAATAGTAGGGAAAGGGTAACATAGGGGATTTAGATAATAGAAGTTAGGGGTTAATATGGATGGAAAAGGTGAATGAGGAGTGATATCACTAAGTTTATTTGAAAATCACTTAGTTTAGGGAGTAGATCAAAATGAAAAGAATTTTAGACAAGAAATGTGGCTTTTAAAGGAATAAGAACCACCATAAAACCACAAATTCTTCCATGAATCTCAACTGATGAAGGGATGTTAGTAATGAATGGGAAAGGGGAAAATGGGAAGTTAGACATGCTCCTTTGCTTTGCTGCAACCTGATGGAGAAGAAGACCTTCTCAATCCATTGATTTCCCTTTGTGAATAGGTTAGCACACATTCAATTGTAAGGAATGACATTTCTGCAACCCCATCTGCCTACCCATCTACTTGCCTAGCATTTTTTTGTTTCTTCTTGGAGGGTGCACTTAGACTTGCAGACCCTTATTTGCCTTTTCTTTTCTCTTGGCTTTTTCTTTTGATTTTCTATCTAGAACTACCCTTATTGCTTCCAAGGTCCCAGATTAAGCAGTTGGGAACCTTAATTCTCTACCTAAGCTAATGGTCTGCCAAGATTAAATAGTTTGGACAGACTTCTTTCTCTATTCTACAACAGAAAATTGAAACATGGCATGATCTAGATTAGGCTGTTGGACCATCCACCAAAATTGAACATCAAGCTATATACACACATTGTCTTCTCTTGGAAATATGGGATCTTTGCATCATCAAAGCAGAGCATATTTGGAACTTTCTTTGCCAATCATGAAATATGAAACCTATTGGTATAGGTAGCTAACAGAATGGATGGCAAGAATGCAATCCTTAAAAATGGAGGGCCAAAAATAACCAGCACGAAGGATTTTTTGAGCTGTGGCGTATCCGGACATGTGACCACCACAGGCGCCAGAGTGGCAGTCATTCAGGACTCTCTCAGCTTCCTCGAGGGTTAGACATCGGTGGAGGACGGAGTCAACGCCGAGACGGTACAGGGTGTCCCCTATGATACGATAGGGTTGAGACTGATGGCGGATCCACCGCCGAGCATCTTTGGATACAGCGGGGCGGAAAGAGGATGTCTGCAGATACACAATAATATCCCCGTACCAGGGATCGAGGGTGTTGATCAGAAAAAGAGTTTCGTCTGGGATATGATCCTCTGAAAGAGAGGGTACAGAAGGAGATGGCAAAGAGCAGAGTAACTCAGCAAAGACCAATGACTTCTTAGACTTGGCAGCAGTGAATTCCAAGTCAAACTCTTGGAGGATGACGATCCACTTTGAGTATTTGCCCCCCAGCAACTGACGTGACAAAATGTACATCATTGGGTTGCAATCAGAAATCACGGTCGTGGTGCGCAACAAGATATAATGCCGGAAGCGTTGGACGGCACAAACAGCGGCCAATGCCAACTTCTCAATGTAAGCGTATCGAGTTTCCGTATCCAAGAGGTTGCGGCTAAGGTAATATATGACGTGCTCAGTCCCATCATCATCGTCTTGCGTGAGAACCATGCCGATAGTGGTATCGGCGGCGGCCAAATACAGAGTATAATCACGGTGGTAGTTCGGAGGTCGCAATAATGGAACAGGAACAAGGAGATTCTTGAGATGCTCGAAAGACTCCTAAGCGATAGCATCCCAATGAAAGGGCATATCTCACTTCAATAACCATGTAAAACCTTTAGCCACCTCAGCATAGTTGGGAATGAATCATCTTAAGAAATTTGCTTTGCCCTACAAGCTCTGCAGCTGCTGCAGAGAAGCAGGGGGAGGAAGATTCAGAATAGCCTCGACATTGAGGGGATCCAGATGGATGCCCTCTCGGGAGACGATAAACCCAAGAAGTCGGCCTGATTCAATGCAGAAGACACATTTATGAGGACTAAGCCTGATACGGTAGTGTCGACAGCAGAGAAAGATTTCACGAAGATGGGAAGGATGGTCCTGGCGTTTGACTGAATGAACTGGAAGATCATCCAGATACGGCTGTACAATGTGACGGATGTCATGAAAAGCATAGGACATTGCACGTTGCAAGGTAGCACCGGCATTCTTTAAACCGAAAGGGAGCTTCTTGTAAGCAAAAGTGCCCCAAGGACAGATAAAAGCAGTCTTATGTTGATCAGCGGGCGCAATGTTGATCTGGTTATACCCAGAAAAACCGTCCATAAACGAGTAGATTTTGCTTCCTACACATTCATCAATGAGCTGATCGATGAAAGGTGTGGGGAAGTTATCCTTAGGACAGGCGTGGCTAATGTCACGATAATCAACACAGACTCGAATAGTACCTTCCTTTTTGTTCACAGGGACTATATTAGAAACCCAATCTGTGAGTGGAATGGGGTAAATGAAACCAGCCTTGAGAAGTTTTTCAACTTCGGCTTTAATGGCTGTAGCCTTTCGGGGGTGCACGGGGTGTAGGCGTTAACGAACGGGCTTAGCACCCGGATACGTAGCTATCTCATGCACCACTATGCTGGGGTCAATGCCGGGCATCTCTTCGTAGGACCAAGCGAAGACATCAAGAAATTCGCGAAAAAGATCGGTGTAGAGTTGAACTTCCTCTGGAATACAAGTGACTCCAATATGAATATGCTCGACAATCCCTGGTGTCACAGAGATGTCGATGGATTGGGTCTGCGTAATGTTTCGCATATTGCCTTCAGAAGACACTTGATAAATTTGAATAGGTGTTTGAAGGGGCTGAAATGGGATACACGAAGCAAACCGTTCGAGACAGGCGATCATTTCCTGATGAGCAGGGAGGAATGAGGAATGGTGGTGATAATCAGACCAAGGGGGTTCCTCAAGAGACATGGTCTCTATAATGGCTTCATCGGAAGGAAATATTTCCTTGAATGGATCCGAAGTAGCATCATCTCCAAGCCAAGGGAAATGAACATACGAGTCGGGAACGCTGCTCGGAGGAGCAGGTTCGGGGGGGGGAGCCGATGCACCAACGATTTCGGCATAGTTGAGCTCAGCGGGACTCAACGGCATCATATTGCCCCAAGATTCTATCTGATTAGCAGGAGGAAGGACCCACGGATCAGAGCGCACATAAATCATATTAACAGGAGCGAGATTAGGAGGTGGGAGGGGAAATACACCCATCAGGGCGGGGTCTTTAAAAAGTCCGACTCCCACACTCTCACATGATTTAGAGGTATGCTCCACGAAAGGCACGTTGCCTTCGGAAGAGGAGGCGAAGAAGGAGTGTTGGTCCATGGTGACAATCTTCCCCTGATGAGGGAAACGAATGACACGAAAAAGGGAGGAACCCACAGCTTGCATGGCGTATGTCCAGCTACGTCCGAGGAGGAGGTTGTAGGTAAGATTAGCATCGACAACTTCGACCTCCACTTCTACCATCTTCCCTTCTAAGGAGATGGGCAACCGTTGGAGGATACCATAAGGACGGGACTCTCTTCCGTCAAAGGCTTCCAATGTTGTAGGAGACTGGCTCAGCGTCGGAGAACCAATAGCTTTCCAACAGGCAACAGACATGATGCAAGTTGAGGCACCTTCATCAATGACTGTACGATGAATCATTTTAGTATTGATAATGACCTGTATGAGGAAAGCGATTTGGTGAGGCAGTCTCGGCGTATGGCCCTTGAGGTCAAAAGAAATCAGATCCGAGTCAGCCGGGTCTATGCCACCGATGGCCGATAGCAAGGACTTCCTCTGGGAGGGGTAGCTCTGGAGGACTTCTAAAGTGGACATAGCAGACGGGGCCTGAGCTAAGTCCTCAACGATGTTGTAGTGCTGGGCAGCACGAGCATTAGGGTTGTAAGAAGACTTCCGGAGTATACCTTTTGGAGGGGGTCGGATAGTCGTCTCAGTGCTAGATCTTTCGATGTTGAGTGGACCAGAACTTGATGGAAGAGCGCTAGAGGAGACCTCGGGCTCTTTCCCGGCATGAGATGGATATTCCTTTGCTCGAGTAGTGACATGGATGGGAATCGTCCCAGCCATAAATACTTGAGAGCCGAATGAAGAAGAGGGTTGCGATGGATCTGCCACCATTTGAGTTTGCTGCGAAGGGAAAGATTCTTTAAGCACAGCATGAGTCCCAGGAGCACCTTTCAACAATCAACTAACTTTGAACCGCCTGGGGTAGTCCTTAGTATAGTGATCCTCGTCACAGATAAGACAAGGATACTTAGGTTTAGGTTTGGCTCCTTCCTCGGGTGGAGGTTTAGGGGAGTCCTGTCTGGGCTGTTCGGATTTATTCTTGGCTTTCCCTTTCGAGGATTTATCCGCCATGGTGGACTGGACGGCGTTAACCTCGGAAGTGTTCCCAGAATTAGATTGACCTTAAGAAGTGTTTTCTCTAGAAGCATTTGGCTTTTGCTTCCCAGGGTTCGCGGATGATTTCTTTGAAGATGGGTTTACAGAGCCAATAACACTATCAACAGATGGTTTTGGCGGAGCTTTGGATGTCCCGGGTCTCGGGGCGTCTGGCAAATAATCATATAGAGTACCTGACTGAGAATAAACTAAGTCGAGGTACTGAGCACGCGCGATAGCTTGCTCTTCAGTTACACAAGCTCCCATGGCGATGTCTCGCACGATCGCAGGGACAAAGGAGGTTGTGAACCAATCGATTATGAGCTGTCAGGAATCCAGAACTTGATCAAACGATGATGCCGTCTCCATTCATGTATATGATCGGATATATGCATGGCCGTGTCTTGTTTGAGAGACGTAAGGAGATGTGTCCCTGTCTCATACCGAATGGGTAACTGAAAATGAGTTAGGAATGCCATCTAGTTTCGGGCAATCACCAGGTATCTTAGTCGGAATTGGTGGCCAATATGGATTATGAAGAATGGGATCATTTGTCAACTTGGACACTTCTGGCAGTTCCAATGTCGCTAAGAAAGGTAACTGAGGATTAAAAGACATTTGTGGCTATGGAAGAGAGGTAGTACTAGGGTTCCAACCAGGTGGTGGTTGCCCCCATGGACTTTGTCCGGACGGGATTGGCCCATAAGGGTTCTGCCCATAGGGATTTTTCCCATAGGGGTTCTATCCATAAGGATTCTGTCCATAAGGATTCTGTCCATAAGCAGACAGCTGACCCTGGGTCTGCCCCCCAACACCCCATGGATTAGCAACTTGACTTGCAGGTGCAACATACTGTTGCTGATAATTCTGATAGGTGGTGACCTGCATTTGTTGATAATTTTGATAAGGGGTGAACTGAGTTTGCCCCTGGGGTTGCTGGTAACCATAGAGTTGTGGAGCTCCATACTGAGCCTGATAAGAAGGCTACACTTGGTAAGAAGGTTGGGATTGTGACCCACCTTGCATCGGATAACCAATTTGAGTCTGGGGCCCAGAAGGATGTCCTTGAACAAGTTGAGCTTGGACCATCTTGCTGGAAGGTTGTCCTGGTTGGGTTTGGGACAGACCCGTTTGCCCAGAAGGATGAGCTTGCTAGGTAGCAGGTTGTCCTTATGCAACCGAGGGTTGTCCTTGCGGAACAGATGGTTCAGCGGGCTGGACGGCTGGTTGAGCTGGAGGTTGACCAGCTTGTCCAGAAGGATGACTAGGCTGGGTAGTGGGCTGGCCCTACGGTATGTAAGGCTGACCCCCTTGCCTAGAAGGATGCCTAGGCTGGGCAGTGGGTTGGCCCTACTGTACGTAGGGCTGACCCCCTTACCCAGAAGGGTACCCCTGTTGGACTGCCGGTTGACCTTGTTGAATATAAGTTTGTCCTGCTTGTCCAAAGGGATAACCTTGCTTGACACCAGGTTGACCTTGTTGGATGTAAGGTTGTCCTCGTTGTCCAGACGGGTAACCTTGCTGGGTACCAGGTTGCCCTGGATAACCAGAAGGTTCAGTCAGATAAGTAAAAGATGGACCACCAACGGCCGAAGGTTGTCCTTGATAGGGTTGTCCTTGTAGGCCCCCAGGTTGTCCTGGGTAACACTGGCCATAATATTTCTGCCCTTGGGGGGTTTGCATATAAGATGGCTGGCCTTGGTTAGGTGGTCCCTGAAGCTGTGCAGGCCTTGCTTGGCCCCAATGGAAAGTGGTGGCGTTCCAAGCAAGAGATAATGGTACCGAGACCTCAACAACAGGGTGAGTAGGCAAGGGTCTAGAAGGATAAAGGTATTGACCAGTAGAATCGTAATAATAGAATGGACCTTGCGCATTCGGATCCTGAACAGCTTGTCCATACTCATCATACGGCCCCCCTCCTGGGACGGGACCAGAAGAGGGTGGTGCACTTTGTGCAGGATGGACAACTTTGGGTGTGTGTGCCGGCTGGCCACTACTCACTTGGCCATGAGGGGGACCAGCACCAGTAGTCAGAGCTGAAGACACTGTAACGACACTAACAACCGGAGTTGAATGTGCTACACAAACAGTTGGATTCGTTGGAACTGAAGTGACAGGTGTACTGTGGACTCGTGAAACAAAATATCCCATAGTGGGAGTGATATGGGGGTCCCACATACTCGAAGCAGGGATCCTGGCACTTATATTATCCCTCAACGACTTATAGCGTGAGGGTACCGGAGAAGTAGCCGGGATAGGAGTGTCGATATTCGACAAAATGGATGTCTCACTCACTCTAGGAGATGTCTCATCCATGTGAGAGGTAGACATTGGAGACGAAACACCAGGGGGGGTAAAAGGAATATCGTCCTCTTCAGGCTCCCAAATGGGGTTCCAATGAATTTCGTAATCCTCGTCGTCTGGGGCACAAGAGTTGATCGGTTGGATAATCGGGATAATAGGAAGAGTATCACTCACAACTGGTACCTCAGGAGCAATGGAAGACGGAGACCCTTGATCACTTGGAACGGGAGTCGACGGTTCAGCCAGGATGACAAGCTTCAAACAAGACCTAAGGGAATCTAACGATAAAGGACCCTACTCAAACTAACGCACATAAGATCTAACCAGGTAATGTTAATCGTGGCCAAATAAATTTTAAGATGCAAGGACACAACTTGACCTTTTCATGTTTTAAGAGTCGAGAAAACGACAAAAAGTTGACTCTAGTCGCCTTCGAATGTTTTGTGAGCCCGAAGTGACAAACTGCTCAAGTGAGCCTTTTCTTTTAAGGAGTCTAAAAAGGATCAAAAGTGACTACTCTGGAGAACTAGGCAAAAGGTTTACCAAACAAATCTGTAAAACTGCATATACACCTTGGCAATCATATGAAAACCAAGGACTTTCTGTACGACAGTCAATCTTCCAGAATGCTGTGTTCGGTGCGTTACGGCTTGTAAGGCGGCAGAAACGGCTTCCTGTGGATAAAGGATGATAACCTAGTGGGGTCTCCCCTATATACGCGACGGTACGTGGGAGCTCAAGTCTGTGCTAGACCACTATCGAGTCACAAAATGAGGAATCACCCAACCGTAATGTGAAACAACAGTGACTAGGTTTAACGATGCCGGAGCACGTCTCTAGCCTAGACCTCTAATCAGTGAGCGTTATGTTCCAATGTGTTTTTAAGTTCATTCAGTTCATTTTATGGTTGATCTTTGATTAAGTTTCGATTTCCAGGTCCTACCGTATGTAATCTCTCATAATTTCCTAAATGCAAGCTACATGCCAAAGAATATCATTTCTTTCGATGAACACTAACTACGAGAGAGTTGAGAATTTTTCAAACAAACAAAATGACTACAAACAATCAAGAACCACTCTAATGCAGCTAATGGCAATAAATGAAACTTTTTTTTTTTTTGTTCTTTTTAAAGTCACTAATCAATGAAAAGCTATAATTTCCATTAACTAATTCAACGCAAAAGAGATTGTTCGTTTTCTTTTCAATGGCAAAGTGCACTAAACAAATTTTGAGAGATAATAACACCGAGTAAAAGAGACAAATTTCACTCAATGAGAACACAATCAAATCCTCAAAACACCAAGACAATCCTTCAAACCAAAAAAGCACAAAGACCTCTATGAGCTATGTGATCTAAGCCCAAACGAAGTGAAGCGAAATCCAAGCGAAAAAGAAGCAAATCACTTGAATAACAATAAAAAGCTTTGAAAACTACTGAGAAAGTGCAAAAGAGTAATCACAAAGTCGACTGGACAATCAAAGAACCCAAGACTCCTATGGAAGGCTCGATGCACAAGGCCACTAGGTGCCCTAGGGCTGAAATGTGAAATCGATAGATAGAGGCAAACACCTGAAGGAGGGAGGTCTAAAACCAGTCAAACAAGGATCAAACACACTCCAGTAATTGAAAAAGACGTGGCAAGATACAAATCCAAGCTCAGAGGGCTCGAAAACAAGCAAACTGGAAAAGTTGATAGGCTTGGCGCGACTGTCAGGCTGCAACTCGCGCTTTTAAGGGATTGGCGCGGGTTGTCTTTGAGCAACTTGCGCCAATTGGTGCGACTGTTATGCTAAAAAGCGCGCTAATCAAGTTTACTAAATCAAAAACAAAAACAAGCAATCCAGGGCTTGAAAACAGTATCCAGGCAGACCAGGAAGCAAGAGACAACAAGAAATCCAACCCAGAAAGCTATCTAAGCAATCAAAACAAGAGAAACCAAAGAGACAAGACAAACTCCAAGTTGTTTAGTACGTAAACCAAACTGGAGATTGACTGAAGTGGCGTTGATCTACTTCGCTAATGCAAAGCAATAGCGTTTCGAAGGCTATCTAGTCGTACTTTAGGCTCCGTCTAAAGTTTACAAATCAAACAACAAGCTAAGTCCCCAGTGGAGTTGCCAAATTGTTGTGGCGGTAAATCCTCTCTGCAGATGGAGATGATCCCTACTAGCCCAGACCGGGTTTAGCAACAATCAAACAATGCTATCATGCAAGTTCCTAATTGCAGATAAACATTGGATGGTGAGAACCTACTTGGATTCCAATGCTAATGTTCGTAGATGAGACATCGCTCTCGTTCCTTTGCCTCGGCCGGTCACGATCCCCATGATCTTCGTGATTGGACACCTGCACATGCAAAGAACAAAACGAATACAAGCGTAAAATCCAATAGATGCAATTATATATCAGTCAGAAAGGATATAACTCAACATCAATCATAGAACAATGAGAGCGGAACCATAATGATAGTCATCTACTATTGATAAATAACAAAGAATAATACAACCATAGTTCTGACGTCAAATCCTCCTTTGGCTGGGTAGTTAGCTACACAAGTCTTGCAAAGCTGGTTGGGATGGGAAACAAGCCTCTCTCTCTTGGGTGACAAGAATCTCCTCACTTAGATTTGGCCTTATGGGTGCAAAGAAGGCTCTTGCAGCTTCAAACTCTTGAACTCTTGGAATTCTCTATCACTATGCTAGAACTGGAACTAACTTGCTCAAAGCATAGAGACAAGCTTTTATAGATAGAGAGGAAGAGATAGGATCAACCACATTATTCATGGGATTGGCTTTATCACTTAGAAACTTCCATGAAAGGTGGCAAACTACTTCCCTTCTATGGAGATTCGAAGCCAAACCATCCTAGCTCAACATAGATTCAGTTGGTGAATGGGTTAAGGAGAACCTTCGGAAGCTTGTTGGTTAAAAACTTTACTCAATTCGATTGGCGCGAGTGTGACTCTGAGACAGAGCGCCAATGGCGCGCCCTATTTAGAGGATTTCCCCCGTTGGCGCGGGCAGTACACTGTGGACCCGCGCTAATGCAAAAAGAGTTGTTTTCATGGGTATTCTGCAGGAGATGTCTTCAGGGCATATGAAGCTCATACTTATAGGAAGATGATGCAAGTGGTTTCAAGTCATGTTACTTCTCACAGGTCCCGGAATGAGTCCTCCAGTGTGCGGGAGAGGGGTAACAAGGACGGTGACAAACGGTGACAAATTACTGTGTAACACAAAGTATTGTAATTTTGATCTTTGAATTAATATTGAAGCCGCTAGGCCGCTTGTCTGAGGACAGTTTTGTAAACTTGAAAAAAATCTGGAGAAGTAAAGTGAAGGCCTTGAAGAAGACCTAAGGAGAGAGAGGTTGTTTCCAGTTGTATTCTCAGTGTGAGGAGTTTCGATTGCTGCCATTAGATTTGCTACCCTCAGTTCTTCAAGATCTGGTTCAAAGTAAGTTATCGCTTTGACTTTGTCGTTATTTTTGGTGGAAAAGATTTCTGGTCCTTCTATACAGATAGTAGGTATGAGTTTATATTCTAAATATGAAATGAAAGAATTCAAAAAATATGTTCAAGAGAAAATGTTTTCTTATTTGCATTTTGGAGGGATAAGAATAGGTTTAGCTCCACTATTTCGCCATAGACTCAATACTCCACGTATAACTAAGGTATTTGACACTAGGCACCATAACTATCACCATGCCCGAATCAGAACCATATTAGGAAATTTATCATTTGGCTGTCAGTATGGTACCATCTACCAAAATTATGCCATTAGTCTCTCTGATGTTCATTTAAAGGATTGCCGGAAATTCCTAGTCAGAGTTCAAGGTCTTGAGATGGTCGAAGATAGTGAATATCTCTCTGTGTTAGTTCAAACATCATTCCAACTCACAAACACTATACATCCTAAACTAAAGCAACCATTGTTAAAAGACTGTGTAACTGTAGGAGTCAGCAATGCTCAAGTAGAAGGTGTTCATTATGATAAAGAAGCCCTTCCCAGTGACTAGTACATTTAGTATAAATTTTTGGTAGATACTCCAAGAAGTAAAATCAAAATAATGTCTATAAGTGATGGTCATGTCCGCATATTACCTGATAGATCATCCACACCGAAACCAATATTTATGCCACAAAAGCATGTTTTACCAGCCATTTCAAACTCTGAGCAACCATCAACCAATGGTCGCAAGTCTATTTCAGGAAATGTATATAGTCATCCATCAAAAGAAACCATTGTATTTGTTCCATCACGTCAATTATATATTCTTGAAGAAAAGCCATTCCTTGCTGTAAATAAGATGTTCAACACATATCTATCCAATATCTCACCTATAGAAGAATTGCGGTACGCCAACGATAGATATGCCAAAGGGGGAAAATGGCCACCAAAAACTAAGTTTTGAAATTCCTCATCTCAGACAAGACAACCACCCACAAGAGCTGATTGTGCACCACTCTTAGAACATAACTCCCAGAATCCTACTGATCTTGACCAGATCTATCAGATAAGAAATTATCTTACCACTTTGTGTGCACATGCCGAAGGTGTTCTTGATGATTTGGGTCGGCAATCAGATTTCATTAATGCAAATCTTAAGCTGCTCTATGAAGAGCAAAAGTCAAAGAAAGCCGAGAAAGAAGAGAGGAAGAGAAGAAGACAGAAGAAAAAGGCCAAAGAAATTCCTAAATTTAGAATTTACATGAGCACTCAAAGTTATTGGGACAAAGAAGAAGAGGAAGAGGATACAGAAGAAGCAATTACTGCCACTAGTGTAGAAGAGTCAACTTCGAAAAGCTCTGGAAAGTTGACCAGAGTAAAGGAAGAAGCATAAAAAGCAGAAAAACAATTTGCTTCAAAGAAAGAGATTATGACTCTTGATCAAGTAGCTTCTAAATTCCCTTCCTTTATTTTACCTTCTACAAATAACCAAAACAAAGCTCATGTGTTGAAAGAAGTCTCTAAATACCCATTTGTAGAAGAAGATTTGTATGCTACAAACTCTAGTGGGTATATTTTAGATCTAGACAATTCATCCAATCTAGGGCAATCAATCCGGATATGGACTGGTGCTTTGTATCAGATGCAAATCATCAAAAAATTAGATAATGTTTCTATAATGGTCCTAGCTGAGAAAAGAATGACTGGCATTGTATATGATTGGTGGATGGGACCATCAGATGAAGAAAGAAGGGCAGTCATGGAAGCAGGACTGGCCACTTTAGAACTTTGTTGAAAACACAATTTGTCCTAGAGCCAATAGATGAGAGAAAACAACTGATAACAAACTTAAGTTGTATGGAACTAAAAGATTTAAAATATCTTGATCAGTTTGGCAAAGATTTCATGGCAAAGGTCTTCAAGGCAATTATTTTTAATGACAGTGCTCAAAAAATATCATTTATGTCTAAGACTCCCGGTAATCTAGGAGATCTTATTATGAATGATCTAGATGTACAAAACAAGAAAATAGATCAAATATATTGGGTTGATATTCTTTTCAGGTGTACAAAGAAGGTTAAGTATTTGTGCTCGCAAAAGAAACCACACAAAATTACACCTAGTTCAGATGTCTACAGAACAATGCCACTCTGGACACCCTTTAAAAAGAAAAAGAAAACAAAAAGGTATGGAAAATTTAGACCCAAGAGATTCTCCAATCCAAGGAAGCCTTTCAGAAAGTTCAAATTTTTGAAAAATGGGAAGAAACCAAGAAACAACAATTGTTGTTTCATTTGCAAACAATAAGGCCATTTTGCATACAAATGTCCTAATAGTTCCCCTTCTAAATTAAAATCTTGTTTTGAGATTGAGGAATTCAAGGATGACTAGTCTGTAGTCAATTCAGAAGATGAAGTTTCTGATGTATATATTTTAACAGAAGCTTTAGAAGATGAAGTTAATTTCGAAGCTAGTGTACAAAAGATGAATGTGTGTAATTATTGTTCTAATGATGATGTTTCTAAAGAATTGCATTATAGTGATCAGTCAGATGAAAGTGAAATAGAAGAAACTGAAGACTCCATGGATGTTTTAGATGATGAGCCAGCTTCAAAAAGCTTGCAAAAAACAGGTAAGTAGCCAGTCACAGTATTACCAGAAATAAATTATTTTTGTCCTTATCAAAAGAATACTGTTTCTTCTGCAAGTTCAAAAATTCCAGAAAACAATAGAGTTGAAGAGAAAGCTCTATTAAAAAATATCATTAAAACAAACAGTATCATTTATATCCCAGTACAAGTGCAATTTAGAAATGAATGGATAAATGTTGATGCATTCATAGATACGGGGGGATCAAATAATCTGGCTCATCCATCTTTGTTTAAATCTCTTTGGAAGCCACTCCAAAATATTTTTGTGTCTGAATCAACTGGGGGATCTGTTCAATTGACACATTATGTTGATAACATATCTTTGAAAGTCAAGGGGAATATAGTAAAAATCTCTGCTATTCAGCATTTTGATAGATCTGCAAGCTTAATGCTTGGAATTCCTTTTATTAACTCTGTTCTCCCAGTCACTATCAGTGAAGATAATCTGATAACTAATTTAAAGAAGAACGTTATTGCTATGCCTAGATTATCCATAGAAAATTCTGAGGCACAAAAAGAAAATAGTCAAAAGAAAGTTGGAGCAATAAAACCTCTTAAGGACTCCAATAATTGGTAAGAAGTTTTGAAATTATACGAAGAAAGAATAGAGTTAAAGAACAAACAAAAGGCATGCACTGACTTAAATTGGTCTGCTCGGCAGATTTCTATGCATGACAGATTACTGAAAAGATGCTCAAACAATCCTCAGAAATTCTGGACATTAGAAAGCCAAAAGCAGGAAATAATGACTGTCAATGCTAATGGAGTAAAGGGAAAACTAATTCCATGCACCCCCACAGATGAACAAGAAATTAAGAGACAGATAAGTGACATGTTAATTATGAATCTTATTGAACCGAGTATGTCTCATTACTCTTGTTCAACGTAAACCATTCAGAAATAGTCAAAAGTGAGCCCAGAATGGTAATTAAATGTAAACATTTGAATGCTATCACTCATGGTTTTCATTACCCTTTACCAAGACCAAAAAAAATTATGCAAAAAGATTTAAAATAGTAAAGTATTCAGTGTTGGAATTATGATACAGATATGATACAGGTGTTGTCCTTGATGACAACTCACTCTGATGACAGATCATAGTACAGCTAGTAAATAGCAAAAAATTAATGATCAAAGAGGTATACGCAGGTGTGCTATGACAAAGAAGTGTATACACGTGGGTTCACCATATACCAAGTAACATATACGTACACACACACGTTTACAGAAGGAAAGGCATGTACATGTTTGGAATCTAAGTTTTGGTCCGTGGTATTTGGTCCATGGTATTTGTGTATTGGTCCATGGTATTTGGTCCGAAGTGTTGACCCCAGGTATTAGGTCCAAGGTATTAGTTCTACGTGGTTTTGGACCATGGTATTGAGAGAGGCCTAAATCGATATAAGGAGAAGATCATTACGCCAAGAAGGGCAAGTGTACAAATGATGAATATATGATGAAGTGTGAGATCTAGTATGCTGGTTATGGGTTTGTGATGCTTTGCTCGATCTGAACCAAGGAGGCTCCTATGCAGTTGATGAAGGTTGATGGACCAAGAACATGAAGACTAAAATGAATTATCGATATATGATATGATCATGAATACATCTGAATACTGACGCATGTCTTATCCTTTATATCTTATGTTCTGGGTATATTTTAGATTGATGTTGCAGCGAAGGAATAAGTAATTATTTTTAGATCTATACGTAGGTTCCCTCTGGTGAAAGAGCATATACACACTAGTTCGACACAGTCAAGTAGCGTATACATTATGAGATTTGATATTTTAGGTTGCCATTGGTTCTAGTGGTTGTTGCAGAGTTTTGGGCTCCGCTCTGTGTTCAGGTGACTGTGTCTTGATGACAGGGTTTCACTGATTTAGTTGTTGTGTAATTCAGAGTTGATGGTTGTATTGTAATGGTGATTATTTTGTATTGATGGATCCAGTCTGAAAGTTTATGAAACATGGTCCCTGAAGGAAAGAGAAGGTTGTAGCCTTTTGTAGGTCAGCACCTACGTACGAACTCTGATTTTGACAAACTTCCCAATAAGATAGCAATAGCTTTGGCATTGAGTTCATATTTCTTTCTATCTGCCGTATTCATAGGAATTTCTGATGGATATGTACGTCTTCCTTCCATGATTCCCCAAACATCCATTCCAAGCGATTGTAGATATGTTGTGGTTCCTAACTGCTTTTTAAATGAGAAAAGTAGGACCATCAAATATGAGAGAAGATGCATTTAAAGTATCAGCAAAGGGAAAATAAAAAATCAGTGAATTAGGATACATTTTAGAAGAAGAACATGAGGTAAATTTTGTCAAGAATCTTCAACGGGGATCTGGAAGGTTATAAGGTAACCTACCTTTCAAATGTTTTTCTTGTGGTAGAGTTGGTCGCTAGGCTACTAGATGCCCTCATAACATAAGGAAAGATGTCCGAAGAAGGTAATAGAAGTTATTATAGTCATGATAAAATTAATGACTCATCCAATAGTGATGAAGACATTAGAATTCTCATGGCATATGAAAATAAGGACATAGAAACAGAAGAGGTTACCAGACTAAAAGATTAGCTGGAGACAGTAACCAGAGTAAGGGAGCAGCAGCAGGATGTATTAAAAGATCAGAGCACAAAAATTCAGAGACTTGAATATAAGATCCTCTCTCCAAAAGAAGATCTTAAAGAATAAAAAAAGTATAATAAAGAAGCTCTTGAAGAACAAGAACATGAAGTGCTCGAATTAAGGCAACAAGTGAAAGAAGGAAGAAAATATGAAGAAAACATAAAAAAGCAATATCTAGAAAAGGAAGAACAACATCATGTTGAGTTAAATATCTTAAAAGGTAAATTAGAAGAAAAGGATAAACTGTTACGATTTCAAGATAGTACTAAGATTTTGGATGATATTCTTAGTAGTCAAAGATCCCCTACTATCAAAACTGGTATTGGATTTTATGAAACTATCGAAGGTGAATCTAGCTCATAGGGTGAGGAAAGGAATTCTAATGCAAAATATGAAATGATCAACAAAGAGATAAGTGGTCAACCCCAGCAACAACCAAGGAAAGAAATTCTTCAAAGAATATCTTTTCCTCCTAACTATGGAAGTGATAGTCGGTTATTTCCTCAAATGAATAATGTTGAATGTTATGTATGTCATAATTTTGAACATATTGTAGCCAGATGCAGAAGCAGAATGGTTCAAGACCATCACACAGAAATATCATCACGTTCCAGGTACTTTAAGGGATATTGTTTTGCTTGCAATATGTTTGGTCACAAATCTATTGATTGCAATAAAATGAATATGAAACATGTAAGATGTTATGCATGTAACAAGTTTGGACATAAAGTAAAGGAATGTAGGAGCAAAATTTGGACACCAAAGCAAAAGGATCATACATCATCACAATTCCAGGTATTGAAGAAGACAGAATTAGAATCAGAAAGATGTGGCATAACTCAGTTAGTAGACATAACAGACACAGGGGAAAATGAGATTGTAGACCTTCAGTATTCCAATTTACATACACAAATATTATAAAGAGAAATCACGTATATACGTGATTTCAAGGTTGCATAGTCGCGTATATGGAGCTCTGAATCAAAGGCAACAAGACAGACTCAGGGAAAGAAGTCTGATATGGTTTAGTCATGGTATGTGTTGGTTGGCATAGGTTCAGGGGGAGCATATGCTTCGAATAATTGTTGGCATATTTGTTGGCATTGTTGGCATTATGGTTAGAAGACTTTGGTGATAATGCTTATGTGGCTAAATGATACATCTTGCTACTTACTGTTGGTTGGTCAAGAGAATGATATTGTAGGTTATAGGTTGTTGATGTTGATGAGAGATGCTTATAGTGCAGATCATATGGTGTATAATAGTTGCTGATGAGTATCATGGTATTTTTTAGACTCGGCATGTACTCAGGGGGAGCATGGATGGATTGATACATCTTAGCGTATACAAAGGGGGAGCTCAATCAGAGAATTTAGCATGTACTCAAGGGGAGTATGGACAGCAAAATGTATACCAAGGGAGAGAATATCTTGGTCTGCCATTTGCCCTTGATGTCATAGGGGGAGAGTGACTTAGTTTGGTTGTTGCCATCAAGTCCAAAGGGGGGAGATTGTTGTTATTATGATACAGATATGATACAGGTGTTGTCCTTGACGGCAACTCACTCAGATGAAAAATCATAATACAACTAGTAAATAGCAAAGAATTAATGATCAAAGAGGTATACGTAGGTGTGCTATGACAAAGAAGCATATACACGCAAGTTCACCATATAACAAGTCGCGTATATGTACACACACATGTTCAGAGAAGGAAAGATGCATACATGTTGGGAATCCAAGTTTTGGTCCACGATATTTGGTCCATGGTATTTTGATATTGGTCCATGGTATTTGGTCTAAAGTGTTGACTTCAGGTATTGGGTCAAAGGTATTAGTTCTACGTGGGTTTGGACCATGGTATTGAGAGAGGCCTAAACCTCTATAAGGATAATATCATTAGGCCAAGAAGGGAAAGTATGCAAGTGATAAATATCTGATGAAGTGTGAGATCTAGTATGCTGGTTATGGGTTTGTGATTCTTTTCTCGATCTGAATCAAGGAATCTCCTATGTAGTTGATGAAGGTTGATGGATCGGGAACATGAAGACTAAAATGCATTATCGATATATGATATGATCATGAATAGATATGAATATTGATGCATGTCTTATCCTTTATATCTTATGTTCTGGGTATATTTGAGATTGAAATTGTAGCGAAGGAATAAGTAATTATTTTCAGATCTATACGCGGGTTCCCTCTGGTGAAAGTGCTTATACATGATGGTTTGACACAGTCAAGTAGCGTATACATTATGAGATTTGATATTTGAGGTTATTTTTGGTTCTAGTGGTTGTTGCAAAGTTCTGGGCTCTGCTCTGTGTTCTGGTGACTATGTTTTGATGACAAGGTTTCAGTGATTCAGTTGTTGTGTGATTTAGAGTTGATGGTTGTATTGTAGTGGTGATTATTTTGTATTGATGGATCCAGTTTGAAAATTTATGAAACGTGGTCCCTCAAGAAAAGAGAAGGTTGTAGCCTTCTATAGGCTAGCATCTACGTACTAGTACATCAGCTAGTACAAGAGCCAGGGGGTTGTAGCTCCCTTCTAGGAGAAGCTGGAGAACGAGAGAAGGTTGTAGCCTTTTGTAGGTAGAAGCCTCCATACTGGTATAAGACTGCACCAGTAAAGAAATATTGTAAAAAGAAGTTTCTTATTAAAAGAAGAGAGAGACAAATTGTAGCAGGTGGTTTTCACCCACATTAGGTTTCCACCTTATATCATTGTGTTCATGTGTGATGATCTGTTCTGTTTTACTGCACCTGTTTACTGTTCATATGGTTACTAATGTTTTGATGCAATCATTGAAGATCAACTAACTAAATCATAAGTTTACTGGATATACGCTAGTTGCATTAAACATAGTTGCGTATACACGTGAGTAGCCTTAACTAAAGTAGCGTATATGAATTTGATAATGGAAATGAAAAGATTATTGATTTTCTAATACAGATTCACCATCCCTCGCCCCCCCCATTCTCAGTATTATTTCCAACATTCAGCAAGTTTGGCATGAAGTCTGGATACTATCAAATATAGATCCAAGAAGAAGATCGACATAAAACTGCTTTCACATGCCCTATAGGCTTTTATCAATGGAAGGTGGTACCCTTCAGCCTCAAAAATGCCCCTGCATTCTCCTAAAGAAGAATGGATTTTATTTTTGGAAAGTACGATTTCATTGTAACATATATAGATGATATACTTGTACATAGTCCCGATCTTGAAACCCATTTAAAGCATCTAGAGATTTTTCTAAATGAAGTTCAAAATCATGGAATAGTCCTTTCTAAAAAGAAAATGGTTTTGTTTCAAGACAGTATATAATTTTTGGGGATCAATGTAGTTAATGGACAAACCCAAATGCAACGCCATGTTGTTACTAAATTGTCTCAGTTTCTAGATGAACTAAAAGACACTAAAAAAATTCAAAGATTTTTAGGTGTCTTAAATTATGTTCACAGATATATTCCTAGGTTGTCAAAGAAAACAACCCCAATCAGAAAACATGTCAGAGAAGGATGGTTAGTAGAAGCCACTACAACAGTTAAAGAGCTTAAATCAGAATGTTAGCAACTTCCAATGTTACAACCACCAGGTGACGGACTTCTAATTTTACAAATTGATGCCTATGATAGTTTTTGGGCTGTAGTCCTTTTTGAGAAAGGGGAGAATGAAGAAGAAAAACTTTGTGCATATGCCTCCGGTGAATTCTCTCCCAATCAAAAGAATTATTTTATTGCTGAAAAGGAAAATTTAGCAATTTTTAATGGGATACATAAATTTGAACTATTTCTGGCACTAGTAAAGTTTCTTATAAGGACTGATTCGATGAACTTCGAGTATTTCTTGTATGCCAATATTTCAAGACAGCTTGCTAGAGGAAGGTTTCTCTCATGCCAAATTTTGTTTCAACAATTTGATTTTGATGTTGAATGGATACCAGGCAATTCTATTTTTTTAGCAGACTCTTTAACTAGGGATGTGAACAAGGTTTTTGTCACATCACCAAGAAGTTTCCTTATAATACCAGGAAAAGGACCCCAAGATGATAATTTCAGCACATTCGTAGACAGATTCAAAATTCTTGAAATCCATGTGAATCATTTGACAGAAGAAATCAAGAAAGTTGTGGGTTTGTGTCTGAGGAGGAATCAACGGATTCGGAGATGCCAAGCATGGCAGTATAAAAACGTTGGCATATCATTAGGCCTAGATGCTAATTTGGTAAAGTTATACCCTTTGCCCAACATGAAGGAAAAAGTCATCTATTAGAACATCTCAGTGCATCCAGAGAACTCTGCAATATCTAAGGACTTTCTCATCCCCTTGGGATTATCAAAGTCTGAGATTAAGAGAAATTATTTCTCCAAATCCTTTTACGCAAGTATTCTGTCATGAGATATCAGGAGAAAATAAGACCACTAATAATATAGAAATAATAAAAGAGTTGGTTCTCTGTGTCAAAGAATTTAGAAATTTGAAATTAATAGAGAAGCGATAGGTTTTACAGCAATTGGATGAACTACAAGGAGAACCAAAAGTTTTAAGATTCGTGATTAAACAAACAACATTAATCACAATCAACATTATTTTAGGAAATTGGAACAACAATGTAGTTCATATTATCAGTCTATTGTTGTCAAACAAAATCTGTACTTCAATGATTTTTGGATCGGGATGGAAATCAAAAGAATACATTAATGAAAACTGTAGATTATGGTTCCAACATGCAACTGATACTTTCACTAACATGTTTTAGATATTTAAGTGGGAGCGTCTAGATGGTATTGAGTTGGCAGTTCAACCTTCTCTTGTGTTCAGAAAAGTATTTAAAGATTCTTTTCTAGATATTGATATCAGCCCAGTAACTTTTCTAAACAAGTGGAAAAAGCAAGAAGTAATGTTTACCCTACAACAAAAGAACCTCGACAAAGTAAAAGTAAATTAGGACCGAGGACAAATGTCAAAAGCATCTCCAAGCAACAAAGAAATAGTATCAGCAGATGCCAAAGGAGAATGAAAAGTTGAAGAATCTACTTTTCAGGACATATCTGTAGATGCACAAGACCCGCGTGATACCAATTGGGACAAAGAGTACTCAAAGATGTTGGAATACGACTACCCCAAAAAGATTGAACGAAATTTCTTTGAAAGACAGGTGTCTTTTGATAATGATGATGATTATGATTCTGACCAAAGTCCAAAAGGATATTGGTAGAATTATTGTACGGGAAAGGTTGAGTAAACACCATCGATAAAGAAAATGCCAACAGGACCATCAATTATTTCCACTTTGTGTCATATCTTAGATAAGATTAGATTCCTTTAGGAGTCTATGAAAGAGAGATAAAACCAGAGAAGCCGATAGGTTGCAACTAAGTGATTCTTTGATCTCGTATTGTGATATGCAAAGTATTTTAATTTTGATCTTTGAATTAATATTGAAGTCGCTAGGCCGCCTGTCTGAGGACAGTTTTGTAAACTTGAAAAGAACCTAGAGAAGTAAAGCGAAAGCGTTGAAGAAGACCCAAGGAGAGGGAGGTCATTACAGCTCGTATTCTCGGTGTGAGGGGTTTCGATTGCAACGATTAGATTTGCTACCCTCAGTTCTTGAAAATCTGATTACTTTGCCCTTATTTTTGGTACGAGAGCCCATTCAGGTCCTAAGTCTATAAACTATAGAAAGAGTCTAAAGCTAGCTAGGAAGCCTTCGAAAAGCTTTTGTTATACAATTTCTAATTAGATAAAAGATGCCTTAGTCAATCTGTGGTCTAGTTTATACTAAAATCATGTCAAACTTCTTAAGATCATTCTCTAACATAGATAGATGCACTATTTCTGAAGTTGATTCTCGCTCAAAAGATCTCAAAAGCTGGAACCCACTTGTTTTGAGTTCAAAATAAATTTATCAAGTTCCATCTATGTTTAGTCTATCAAGAAAAAACTTGTTGAAAGAAGTTGAATTGAAAATTAAGATGTCTGGTCCTTCTGTATAGATAGCAGGTCTGAGTTTATTTTCTGAAGATGAAATCAAAAAATTCAAAAAAGATGTTCAAGAGAAAAAGTTTTCTTATTTTCATTTTGGAGGGATAAGAATAGGTTTAGCTCCACTACTTCACCACGGACTTAATACTCCATGTATAACTAAGGTATTTGACACCAGGCACCATAACTATGACCATGCCTGAAACAGAATCATATTAGGAAATTTATCATCTGGTTGTCAGTATGGAACCATCTACACAGATTATGCCATCAGTATGTCTGATTTTCATTTAAAGGATTGCTGGAGAATCCTAGTGGGAGTCTAAGGTCTTGAGATGGTCGAAGATAGTGAATATCTCTCTATGTTAGTTCAAACATCATTCCAATTCACAAACACTGTACATCCAAAACTAAAGAAACTAGTGTTAAAATACTGCGTAATTGTAGGAGTCAACAATGCTCAGGTACAAGGTGTTCATTACGACAAAGAAGCCCTTCCTAATGACTGGTACATTCAGTATAAATCGTTTGCAGATACTCCAAGAAGTAAAATCAAAAGAATGTCTATAAGTGATGGTCATGTCCACATATTACCTAATAGATCGTCCATACCTAGACCAATCTTTATGC
This sequence comes from Pinus tabuliformis, assembly GCA_031772625.1. Classification (NCBI taxonomy): domain Eukaryota; kingdom Viridiplantae; phylum Streptophyta; class Pinopsida; order Pinales; family Pinaceae; genus Pinus; species Pinus tabuliformis. Next base: position 1,407,314,389 of record CM062820.1, on the reverse strand, counting down.
CACAAAAGCATGTTTTACCAGCCATTTCAAAGTCTGAGAAACCATCGACCAATGGTTGCATGTCTATTTCACGAAATGTATATATTCATCTGTCAAAAGAAGCCAATGTATCTGTTCCATCAGATCAATTGTATATTCCTAAAGAAAAGCCATTCCTTGCTGTAAATACGATGTTCAAGACCTATGTATCCAATATCTCACCTGTAGAAGAATTCCAGTATGCCAACCATAGATATGTCAAAGGGGGAAATGGCCACCAAAAACTAAGTCTTGCACTTCCTCATCTCAGTCAAGACAACCACCCACAAGAGCTGATTGTACACCACTCTTAGAACATCACTCCCAGAATCCTACTAATCTTGACCAGGTCTATCAGATAGGAAATTATCTTACCACTTGGTGTGCACATACCGAAGATGTTCTTGATGATTTGGGTTGGCAATTAGATTTGATTAATGCAAATCTTAAGCTACTCTATGAAGAGAAACAGTCTGAGAAAGCCGAAAATGAAGAGAGGAAGAGAAGAAGATAGAAGAAAAAGGCCAAAGAAATTCCTAAATTTAGAATTGACATGAGCACTCCCAATTATTGGGATAGAGAAGAAGAGGAAGAAGATATAGAAGAAGCAATTACTACCACTAGTGTAGAAGAGTCAGCTTTGAAAACCTCTGGAAAGTTAACCAGAGTAAAGGAAGAAGCATACAAAGCAGGAAAACAATTTGCTTCAAAGAAAGAGATTATGACTCTTGATCTTGAAGCTTCTAAATTCCCTTCCTTTATTTTACCTTCTATATATAACCAGAACAAAGCTTATGTGTTGAAAGAAGTCTCTAAATACCTGTGTGTAGAAGAATATTTGTATGCGACAAACTCTAGTGGGTATCTTTTAGATCTAGACAATTCATCCAATCCAAGAGAATCAATTTGGATATGGACTGGTGCTCTGTATCAGATGCATGTCACCACAAAATTAGATAATGTTTCTATAATGGCCCTTGCTAAGAAAAGAATGGCGGGCATTCTATATGATTGGTGGATGGGAACATCTGATGAAGAAAGAAGAGCAGTCATGGAAGCAGGACTGGGCACTTTAGAACTTTTGTTGAAAACACAATTTGTCCCAGAGCCAGTAGATGAGAGAAAACAACTAATAAGAGACTTAAGCTATATGGAACTAAAAGATTTAAAATATCTTGATCAGTTTGGCAAAGATTTCATGGCAAAAGTATTTAAGGCAAATCTTTCTAATGACACTGCTCAAAAAATATCATTTTTGTCTAAGCTTCCCGATAATCTAGGAGATATTATTATGAAAGATCTAGATGTACAGAACAAGAAAATAGATCAAATATATTGGGTTGATCTTCTTTTCAGGTGTACAGAGAAGGTTAAGTATTTGTGTTGGCAAAAGAAAGCACACGACATTACACCCAGTTCAGATGTCTGCACAACAATGCTACCCTGGACACCCTTTAAAAAGAGGAAGAAAACAAAAAGGTATGGAAAATTTAGTCCCAAGAGAGTCTCCAACCCAAGGAAGCCTTTCAAAAAGTTCAACTTTTTGAAGAAGAGAAAGAAACCAAGAAACAACAATTGTTGTTTCATTTGCAAACAAGAAGGCCATTTTTCATGCAAATGTCCTGATAGTTCCTCTTCTAAATTAAAATATTGTTTTGAGATTGAGGAATTCAAGGACGACAGGTCTGTAGTCAATTCAGAAGATGAAGTTATTATCGAAGCTAGTGTAAAAAATATGAATGTGTGTAATTATTGTTCTCATGATGATGTCTTTGAGGAATTGCATTATAGTGATCAGTCAAATGAAAGTGAAACAGAAGAAACTGAAGAGACCACGGATGTTTCATAAAGCTTACAACAAACAGGTAAGTACCCGATCATAGTATTTCCAGAATTAAATTCTTTTTGTCCTTCTCAAAAGAATATTGCCGCTTCTACAAGTTCAAAAATTCCAGAAAACAATAGAGTTGAAGAGCAAGGTCTATTAAAAAAGATCATTAAAACAAGTAGTCTGATTTATATCCTAGTACAAGTGTAAGTCATAAATGAATGGATAAATGTTGATGCAATCATAGATACTGGAGAATCAAATAATTTGGTTCGTCCATATTTGTTTAAATCTCTTTGGAATCCACTCCAAAATATTCTTGTGTCTAAAACAATTGGGGGATTCGTTCAATTGATGCATTATGTTGATAACATATCTTTTGAAGTCGGGGGGAATATAGTAAAAATATTTGATATTCAACATTTTGATCCATCTGCAATATTAATGCTTGGAATGCCTTTTATTAACTCTATGTTCCTAGTCACTATGAGCGAAGATAAGCTGATAATTAATTTAAAGAAGAAGGCTATTGCTATGCCTAGATTATCCATAGAAAATTCTGAGGATAGTCAAAATAAAGTTAGAGCAAGAAAACCTCTTAAGGAATCCAATAATTGGCAAGAAGTTTTGCAATCATACAAAGAAATAATATAGTTAAAGAACAAACAAAAGGCATGCACTAGCCTAAATTGGTCTGCTGAGCAGATTTCTATGCATGACATATTAGTGAAAAGCTGCTCAAACAATCCTCAACAATTGTAGATAGTAGAAAGCCCAAAGCAGGAAATAGTGACTCTACATGACAATGGAGTCAAGGAAAAACTAATTCCATGCACCCCCACAAATGAAAAAGAAATTAAGAGACAAATAAGTGAGTTGTTAAGTATGAATCTTATTGAACTGAGTATGTCTCATTACTCTTGTTCAGCATTTCTGGTTAGAAACCATTCATAAATAGTCAAAGATACTCCCAGAATGGTAATTAACTATAAACCTCTTAATGCTATCACTTAGGGTTTTCATTACCCTTTACCAAAACCATAAAACATTATGCAAAAGATTCAAAATAGTAAAGTATTCAGCAAGTTTGACACGAAGTCTGGATACTATCAAATACAAATCCAAGAAGAAGATAGACACAAAATTGCTTTCACATGCCTTGCAGGTTTTTATCAATGGAAGGTGGTACCCTTCGGCCTCAAAAATGCCCCTGCATTCTTCCAAAGATGAATCAATTTTATTTTTGGAAAGTATGATTTCATTGTAGCATATATAGATGATATATTTGTACATAGTCTCGATCTTGAAACCCATTTAAAGCGTCTAGAGATTTTTCTAAGTGAAGTTCAAAATAATGGCATAGTCCTTTTTGAAAAGAAAATGGTTTTGTTTCAAGACAATATATAGTTTTTGGGGATCAATGTAGTTAATGGAAAAATCCAAAGGCAGCCCCATGTTCTTACTAAACTGTCTCAATTTCCACATGAACTAAAAGACACTAAAAAAATTTAAAGATTTTTAGGTGCCTTAAATTATGTTCAAAAATATATTCCCAGGTTGTTAGAGAAAATAGTCCCAATCAGAAAACATCTCAGAGAAGGATGGTCAACAAAAGCCACTGCAGCAGTTAAAGAGCTTAAATTAGAATGTCAACAACTTCCAAAGTTACAACCACCAGGTGATGGACTTTTGATTTTACAAACTAATGCTTCTGATAGTTTTTGGGTAGCAGTCCTTTTTGAGAAAAGGGAGAATGAAAAAGAAAAACGTTTTGCATATGCCTCAGGTGAATTCTCTCCCAGTCAAAAGAATTATTTTAGTGCTGAAAAGGAAACTTTAGCAATTTTTAATGGGATACATAAATTTGAACTATATTTGGCACCAATAAAGTATCTTATAAGGACTAATTCGATGAACTTCAAGTATTTCTTGTCTGGCAAGATTTCAGGACAACTTGCTAGAGGAAGGTTGCTTTCATGGCAGATTTGGTTTCAACAATTTGATTTTGATGTTGAATGGATACCAGGCAATTCTGATTTTTTAGCAGACTCTTTAACTAGAGATATGAACAAGGTTTTTGTCACATCACCAGGAAGTTTCTTTATAATACTAGGAAAAGGACCCCAAGATGATAAGTCCAGCACATTCACAGACAGATTCAAAATTCTTGAAAGCCATGTGAACCATTTGACAGATGAAATAAAGAAAGTTGTGGGTCTTTGTCTGAGGAGGAATTAGTGGATTCAGAGATGCCAAGCATGGCAGTCTAAAAAAATTGGCATATCATTAGGCCTAGACGCTAATTTGGTAAAGGTACACCCTTTTCCCAACATGAGGGTAAAGATTTATTTTTAAAATTTTATCAAATCTATGGTCTAGTAAATTCACTGAAAATATGATTTGGATCCTCAAAGCATTGAATTACTCTTAGTTGATAGGTGGAATAGACTTTTCTCTAAGAATATACACAGGAGCTCAAATTTTGGATTTAGAAGCTATTCCAATCAAAGGAGAGTTAGAAAAGTATCTTTTTCCATTAAAAATTCTTGATATATTTAAGGAACTTGAAGCATCTTTTTTACAAAGATTTGATGAAAACTATGCATCCAATGACACTTTTCCCCAATATGAAATTTTCAAAAAGTTTGCTGATTGGGAGATTAAAGAAGGATTTTACAGGAAAAGGCCATCTATTTGAATGTCTCAGTGCATTCAGAGAACTCTGCAATATCTAAGGAATTTCTCATCCCCTTGGGATTATCAAAGTGCGAGATTAAGAGAAAGTATTTCTCCAAATCCTTTTACGCAAGTATTCTGTCATGAGATATCAGGAGAAAATAACACCAGTAATAATATGGAAATAATCAAACAGCTGGCTCTTTGGTTCAAAGAATTTGGAAATTTAAAATTAATAGAGAAGCGACGAGTTTTACAACAATTGGATGAACTACAAGCAGAACCAAAAGTTTTAAGATTCGTGATTAACCAAACATCATTAATCACAATCAGCATTATTTTAGGAAATTTGAACAACAATTTAGTTCATATTATCAGTATACTATTGTCAAACAAAATTTGTACTTCAATGATTTTTGAATTGGGATGGCAATCAAAAGCATACATTAATCAAAATTGTAGATTATGGGTCCAACATGAAATCGAGACTTCCACTAACATGTTTCAGATCTTTAAGTGGGAGCTTCTAGATGGTATTGAGTTGGTAGTTCAACTTTCTCCTGCATTCAGAAAAGTCTTTAAAGATTCTTTTCTAGATATTGATATCAGTCTAGTACCTTTTCTAAACAAGTGGGAAAAGCAAGAAGTGATGTTTACCCAACAACAATAGAACCTCCACAAAGTAAATGTAAATCAGGACCTAGGACAAGAGTCAAAAGCATCTCCAAACGACAAAGAAACAGTATCAGCAGATGCCAAAGGAAAAGGTAAACTTGAAGAATCTAATTTTCATGACACATATGCAGATGCACAAGACCTGCATGATATCAATTGGGACAAAGAGTACTCAAAGATGTTGGAATACGACTACCTCAAAAAGCTTGAATGAAATTTCTTTGAAGGAAAAGTGTCTTCTGATAATGATGATGATTATGATTTCCACCGAAGTCTAAAAGGATATTGGTAGAATTATTGTACCAGAAAGGTTGAGTAGACACCGTCAGATAAATAAAATGCTGACAGGACCCTCAATTATTTCCACTTTGTGTCATATCTTAGATAGGATTAGATTCCTTTAGGAGGTTATAAAAGAGAGATCAAACCAGAGAAGCCCATAGGTTGGAATGGAGTGCTTCTTTGATCTCATATTGTAATCTACAAAGTATTGTAATTTTGATATTTGAATTAATATTGAAGCCTCTAGGCCGCCTGTCTGAGGATAGTTTTGCAAACTTCAAAAGAACCTGGGGAAGTAAAGCGAAGGTGTTGAAGAAGACACAAGGAGAGAGATATCATTTTCGCTCGTATTCTTGGTGTGAGGAGTTTCGATTGCTTCCATTAGATTTTCTACCCTCAGTTCCTCAAGATCTGGTTCAAAGTAAGTTATTGCTTCGACTTTTCCTTATTTTAGGGAAGATTACATCTTTTCCATAAACTAACTAGAAAGGTGATTTTCCAGTAGATCTCTTTGGAGTAATTCAGTTTGCCCATACTGCATAAATTAAGTGAGAGTCCCAACTCTTTTTATGATATGTTAGAGTATTTTTTATTACATTTACTAGACTTTTATTTTAGGATTCTGCAAGGCCGTTATCTTGTGGGTAATATCGAGTTGAATGATGTAACATAATCTAATATTTCTGGAAAAACTTAATCATTTTAACACTAGAAAAAGCTACTGCATTGTCAGTAACAATTTGAGTTGGGCAACCAAATCTAGATAAGATGTTCTCTTCAATAAATTTGATTACTACTAAATCAATAGCATTTCTCACTGGGATTGATTCCACCCATTTAGTGAAGTATTATGTTGCAGTGATGATCCATCTATGCTGATTGCTTGAAGTGGGATGAATCTTTCCAATAAAATCTAATCACCATTGGAGAAAAGGTATTTATACTATTGATGGAGCCAGTGGAAGAGCTGCTAATTTTTGCTTACCAGCAAAAATTTGACAAGGAACACAACCTCTGACCTTTCGTCCTACCTGTAAGAACAATGTTGGCCAATAAAATCCTCCCCTTGATATCTTATATGTTATTTCTCTCCAAGCATAATGTCCTCCATAAAATCCTGTATGAAACTGGTCAATGATTCCTTCAGTTTTTGATTCTGTTAAACATAATAACAAAATACTTAGTGGGTTTTTCCAGTACAAATTTGCATTTATCATACAATACTTGACTTCTTTCAGTTTGAGAGTTTTACACTATCTTTTGGAAAATGATGCTAGACATTCAAAATGGATCAAGAAATTTACAATGTCTTGGTACCAATCTGACAACAAAATTTGTCATCAATGTATAAAGGGGGGATTTGATCTGAAGGTAAAGGTTCTTGTGGATTCTTTTCTTCAGGATGAAGGTAAGGTTCTTGTGGATCTTTCCTTCAGGTTGAAGGGAAGGTTCTTGTGGATTATTTCCTTTAGGATGAAGGGAAGGTTCTTGTGGATTCTCCCCTTCTGCAATCACAAAAGGTTCTTATGTATTCTTCTTATCTGAGATTTAAGAAGGTTCTTGTGGATTCTTCCCTTAAATCTCTAAAACAAAATTGATTCCGACCACTTTACAGTTGGATTCATCTAGAAGCTTAGCTAATCCTTGGCCTTTTACTAGCTTTGTAGTTTTGATAGTTAGATCAAACTCCAGTATTTGAGTGATCCATCTACCTCTACTTCCATCAGTGTATGGTTGAGTTAAAATAGTTTTCACAGCACTATTAGGAACATAATCAGTAATAGGAGAATGTAGGACATACATCCTGAATGATTTCAGGGCTTGAATAAGGGCATATTCTTGCTTCTCAATTATATCATACTTATGCTCAAATTGTCTAATAACCTTACTAAAAAAGTCTATGGGTTGGTCATGGGAATCTTCATTCTTTTGTAGTAGAAAAACAACAAGGGTTATTTCTGAGGCAAAGGAAAAGATAATGAATGGTTTACTGTAATTAGGGTTGGCCTAGGTGGGAGATTCAGAGATAGCTTTCTTGATCTAATCAAATGCATGCTTGAAAGAGACAGTCCATTTAACTTCATGATCTTTTTGGAGCATGTCAGTTATGTCTTTTACAATCTCAACATAATTTGGGATGAATCTCCTTAAAAAATTAATCTTTCTTAGAAAAGCTTGAATCTCCTTCTTGTTTCTAGGTAAGGTCAATGTTTTAATGGCAGACACACACTTGGATCAATCACCACTCCTTTTTCTGAAACTATATGGCCCAACAATTTTCCTTCTTTGATAGCAAACAGAGAATTTTTAGGAATTTTCTACACTTGTCAAAAAACTTCATCAATTGCTTTAGATGTTTATGATCAGATTTAGAAAAAATACTTATGTCATCAAGATAAATGACCACAAATTTATCTACCTGACCCACAAAATCTATGTCCATAGCTCTCTGAAATGTTGCTCCAGCATTGGATAAGCCAAATGGCATTCTAGCATACATGAATGTAGCCCAAGGTGTAGTAAAGGTTGTCTTCTCTCTGTCTGCTAAATCAACATTTACCTGATTATAGCCTGAAAAACCATCAAGCATAGAAAGTCTTTGTGCTCCTGAAACCATTTGAAGTAACTGATCCATTTTGGACAAAGGATAATTATCCTTTAATGATGCTTTGTTCAAATTTCTAAATTCCACACAGAGTCTGATTTCTCCATTCTTCTTTCTAACAGGAACAAAATTTGCAACCCAATTAGAATATCTAAGAGGGAGAATAATCTGGGCATCTAGAATTTTCTTAATTTCCTTTCCTACAGTTGGTAGAAGAGTTGGATTGATCCTCCTAAGTTTCTGTTGATAAGGAACTGCTTATGGCTTTAAAGGAATCTTATGTTGTATTAATGAAGTATCATAGGTTTTTATATCAGCATAGATCCATGCAAGAACATCCTAATAACTTTGAACTAACTTAAGATATTGAGATTTGATATCAGGATCTAGAGATGCACAGATTTTGATGTTTTTAATATCATCATTTGTTCCAATACTAATTTTTTCTATGTCACCTTCTGAAGAAATGGAGTGAGGGTTTCGGAGGACATCATTTTGATCAAACAATTTTTCTAAAGTAATGAGGCCTTTGGGAATAAAATTGTTAGACAATTGAATAATGTCATGATCAATAATTTTTGAATTGAAATTTGAAGTATCATTTCCATTTGCATTTTAACTTATTTATGTTCTATCTTCATCAATTTGTAGAGATGAAAATTCATCTATAACCTGCGAAAAATATTTCAAATGTTCATCATCTTCAAATATCTGCCAGTGTTTTAGATTGTCTAGGATGGATGGTTTGTACTTGACTTGTATTTGATAGAGTACATTGGTCTGATCAGGAAATTTGAATGACCTAGCAGAAACAGATAAGGAATCTGCATGAATATTCATATTTCTTGGAATATAAGTCAAATTAAAAGCATCAAAGAAGTTTTCAACTGAATACCAAACTTCATTTCGGTAAGACCTAAGTCTAGGATACTTAGTTTGGAAAATATTTATCACTTGTTTGACAATAAGTTTTGAATTAGTAAAGACAATTAGGTTTTGAACTTTTAAGCTTTTGGCTAATTGCAGTCCCAAAAGGAAAGCTTCATATTCAACCACATTATTTGTAACTTCAAAGTCGAGTTTGCATGATTGGGTGATATTTTATTTTTCTGGTGAAATTAAAACTACCCCAGCTCCTGCTCCATCTTTTGTACAAGAACCATCAAAAAATAGTTTCCATACATCAGTTTGATTTGGTACAGGACTTTCAATTACATCTTCTATTTTAACTTGAGTTTCATGTATTTGGTTTGAAGAGAGTTGAAAGCAACCAAAATCCTGATCAATTGCATAAATGGGATGGTTCCTTGGCTGGTCTATTTTGCAAACAGTGTGCACAAATCTTACCTCTCTATATAACCTTAGTTGTTCTCCCCCATAAACTGGAATAGTGGCATAAGACATATCCATATGAAGAGCTCCCCCTAATTTGGCAGAACAAGACCTAAAAAGGAGCATTCAAAATTTGGGAGGGATACCTGTGACAACTATATCAAGCACTACACTTCTCATTGGAATTTGGGCAAGGGTGACAACCAAATCCTTAATAAATCCTAAGAAAGGCATGCTTTTAGAATCAAAGGTGTACAAGTCATGAAAAGATATAGTTATGTCAAGTTTCAAATGGTCCATGATAGTTTTTGGCATGAGGTTATGTTATGCTCCAGAATGAAGCATACAATTATATAACATGGCATCATTTGTCTTAAGAGTTACATAGAAAGGAGGCACTATTTCATCTATCATATCTGAGCTAGGACCAAAGATAACTGCTAGTTTTTCATCTTGCAGACTAATGATATCACTTTCATCATCAACCGAGGTGTTTTGTATCCATTTGGAGACTTGATTTTTATACCCAGGGTTTTTGGAAAGTTCTAAAAGTGGAATTGGGATTTTAACTCTTTCTAATTCTTTTTCAATATTAAATGTAGTGAAAGCATTTTTATCATTTTTAGCAGTATCAGTTGACTGATTTAATGGTCGAATGATAGTTGTTTGAGTTTCAGCAGCTTTGGTATGAGGTCCAATTATTGGAGTCTCCTTAGGAGGTGGGTCTAGACCTAAGATCATATCTCTTGTTAAACTCTACAATTAAAAATTCAGAGAAGTAATGGTATTTAGAAACTTGTGAGGATTCTTGATCTTCTTGAACCTGATTTTGTTGTGAGAGAGGAATAATAACTATTTGATTAGAAGAAGTATCCATGTTATTGATATCTTCAGTAGTAGTCATAGTATTTTCATCAGGTTTTTGGTCATATATTAGTAAAGGAGTGGGAACCTGCTCATCATTACTAGGTCTTTGAAGAATTTGTAATTGTGGATTCCTGCTTCAAGAGGAGACTAATACTTCATAGTTGGCATCCACCTTCCACTCCATCCACCTTAGCCATCCCTTGTTTGCACCATCACCTTCACTAAATTTTCATCATTTTTCATAGAAATCCTTCCAAGCACATTGAGTGAATACAACCATCTACTATCTTTTATGTTGACTCCTTAGTAATATTAGACCTTCTCCCACTCCATTCCACCCATCTGTTATAGACATATTTGGGCACTGCAACCCCAATCACATATGCCCATAAACCAAGGGATTCTAAACACCTAAAAGTGTTGTTTTACCCTAAAGGAACAAGGTCAGCTGATTACATCATTTCCCAGAAGTTCTCCCTGAAAAATTGCTCAGAACTGGTCAAAACTGGACCATACAGACTACTCCATGCTAAGGGTGAGATGCATCTCACTTGTAGCACACAAAGGGTGCAATGCATATTGAAAAGCCCTTATGTAGGGTGTGATGAGCGAGAGTAGACAAATGGCAGAGGTAGTTTGCTTAGTGGAAACCTAGGGAATCTTCTAGAAGCTTACCCTGTGACAGTTGCCTCTCTGAATTCGCCCAGGGATGAGTAAGAGATCATGAAATCTCCAAGTGGAACCAAGAACTATCAGTGAAATGACACTAATAAAAATCCTAGAAGCTGACTCACCCACCTGCAAATATCTATATATAGATCCCTCATCCTAGAGATCCAGAGGCTGGAATTTTGTATTTTGTAAGGAAGTGTTGTTGATTTCTCTGTGCAACATTGTATTGTTGGGTGATCTATATTTTAATGAGGTGAAGAGGGCTTTCATGCTGGTAGGATGGCGCTGGATTAGACAGCTTGGTTGTAATCCTCTCTTCTACTACTTCTATCAATAAAGCTATTTGAGTTTTCCTCCATATGCTTGTATATCTGTGAATCTTGTATTTAGGTATGCATTTGAATGGTTAATATACATCTAATCCTATATTTTTTATGGTTATATATCTCTATGCTTTGATGGTATTTTGCTGCTTTTACACTACAGGTGTTCTTTGAAGTAGGACAAGTGAGGAAGGAGTGGCAAAAGTTCTATCAAGGGAGAGAGGAAGCAAGCAAGGAGACTAGCGAAAGACTGAGGTTGGTACTCTCTTCTTCTCTCTCATATATCTCTCATAAAGGAAAACATAAGTAACTTTGGTTTTTTTGTTTCTAACATATCTACCTATCTTAGTGGGACTAGCAGCTCTGAATGGACACTAGTTTTCCTGTTAACAAAATGACGACTCCGCTGGGGAGCGAATAGTTTGTTTTTTTTTTTTACTGTTGTTTGCTTTATAAACTAGAGATGGAGCCTGAAGTTAAGCCATCTAGCCTCCGAATTGCACTTTCTATGCAAGTGCAAAGTAGATCAATGCTACTTCAGTCAATCTTCGGGTTGGTTTATGACCTGAACGTCTGACTTGCAAAAATCCTAAGTGTCCTGGTGTTATAGACATTTTTGTGCCTTGCAGCTCCAAGCATGAAATTTCCATAAACCAAGGGCTCCTAAGTCCCTAAAAGTGTTGTTCTAACCCCTAAAGGAACAAGGTCAACAAATTACAGCTCCTCCCAGAAGTTCTCCACCAGAAATTGCTCAGAATAAGTCAAATCAGGATCATTTCAGCTGCTCCACTAGCCAAGTGCGTTGCATAGCACCTAAACCCACTAGCTAGGTGCGTTGCAACGCACCTAAATGCACTACCAGGGTGCGTTGAGCGGGAAATGACAAATGGCAGTGTCATTCCGCGAGGTGGAGAGACAATGGAAGCTTCCAGAATCTTCTCCTATGACACTTGCCTCACTGAATTCGACCAAGGATGAGTAAGAGACCTCCAGTCTCCAAGTGGAAGAAAGAACTGACAGAGAGAAGCCACTAATCAAATCACACGCTGACTCATCCTCCTTGTATACATCTATAAATGGATCCCTCATCCCAGAGATCCAGAGGCTGGAATTTTGCACATTGTAAGGAATTGTTGTTGGTTTTGAGACACATATTAGAGAATTGGGTGATCTATGCTTTGTTGGAGGTGAAGAGGGGCTTCTTTGCTGGGAGGTTGATGCTGGGTCAGGAATCATCGGTTGTAACTCCTCCTGGATCTTCTTGTATATCAATAAAAACTATTTGAGTTTCTCCTCCATGCTTTTGTATCATTGATGCTTGTTACATTTGTATGGTTAACTTAAATCTGATCCTAAGTTATTTATGAATATAAATCCATGTCTTTGTATAGTTTTCTTCTTCTGTGATCTTACAGGTACTTGGTGAAGCTGGGCAAGTAAGGGAGCAGGTAGCTGGAAGCTGTCAAAGGGGAGAGAGATTGGATCAAAGGGCTAGCGCAAGACACAGGTTGGTTCTTCCTATTCCTCTTTGTTTATAGTTCATAAAGGAGATACAAAAGTAGTTTTCTCTGTTTGTTTCTAAGGCAGCTGTCACACCTTAGTGGGATAGAGCAGTTCTAAATAGACACTTTTCCCGGTAACAAAATGGTGACTCCACTGGGGACGATTGTCTAATTAGTTTGTTTGTGTTTCTCTTGTTGTTTGTTTCATAAACTTGTAAGTAGCAATCGAACTGCATTTGCCATAACAAATGCAAAGTAGACATATGCTACTTCAATCCATTCACTGGATCAGTTTATGATTTGAACAGCTGATTCATAGACTATCTGATTGCCCTTGTGATAGCTCTTAGACCCTCCTTAGATCTACCCCTGGTTGTGCATTACTGATTGCTTTTGCTTGGCCAAAAACCAAAGATTAAACTGCAAACTGTGACCCAGAACCCGGATAGAATTCTCGTTTCTGCCCTAGCGCAGGCACTGTGAATAGGTTCTGCATTTCAACGCACTTCCCGAGAGGGCAACCTGTGCTGCAATGCAGTTTCTCTGTGTAACAGGTGCGCTGATCAGCCTAGCCCTGTGCAGCTGAGGTTCTTTGCTTCATTCTTTCCAGTTTTGTCTTTGAATTTTGCAGCCTGTGATCAGTATATGACTGTTTCAAACCCCTTTTCCTTACTTATATTCCGCCTCATTTGTACAAAAGAACTGTAGATGTTTTTGTGTGTTTGTTGAGTCGTTTACAGTTTTCCATTGCAAAAGTATAATAATCGTACTGTCGTCCTTTGATTTAGATCTGTCGCAAGTGTCGATTTCGATCATAGGAGAAATTTTATTTGTTGTTGATAGTCGATTATGCTTTTACTTTTGCCTTTGCTTTGAATTTGTGACTTTCTAGTGTCGAAACGAGTATTTATTTCAAAATCATAAAGTGTCGTAATCATCTCTACCTTTTGATTTCAAAAAGAAGCTTGTTTGTGTTTGTCGCTTGAAAGAAAATTCAGATTTGTACATCAACTTTCTTTTTAGCATCAATACTAAGAAAGTGAAAAACAAATACATGCATGTGCATTTGCATATAGACAGTCTGTTTGGCTTGATTTAGGAAAGTGCATTTACAGTGTGCTCTTTGCTCTTTGTGAAAAGATTGTGTCTTTCTTTTCCCCTAGTAGCTAGGATTTTCATTGCCGAAAAGAGATAAAAGTTTGTTTATCATCTTTAAATTGCATTTTAGGAATTACATCTACATCTCGTGGTGAACCCAAAAGGAAAACTTCATAAGGAAGATCAACTTAAAATAAATTCAATGAACCTAACAACGCTTTGGAACTTAACGCACAACATTTAGAGGTCTAGGCTAGAGACGTATTCCGACGTCGTAAATCCTGGTAACTATTGTCCTCATTGATGGTTGGGTGATTCCTCCACTTTGAGACGATAAGTGCCAGTACGGACTTGTGCTCCCATGTACCGTCGAGTATATATTGGGAGACCCCTATAGGCTTAAATCCTTTATCCATAGGAAGCCGTGTCGGCCGCCCTACTGATCGCAATGCACTGAACATAGCATTCGGGAAGATTGACTGCCGTACCGTAAAAAGTATTCTGCAGTTTTGCGATTGGTTTGGTACTCCCTCTTCCTAGACCTCCAGAGTAGTCCCTTTCGTTCCTTTTCAGAATCTTTAAAGGAAAAGGTCCATCTGAGCACTTGTCACTTCAGACTCATTAAAAATCGAAGGAGACTAGAGTCATCTTTTGTTTTTTCTCGACTCTTAAAAACTGAAAAAACAAGTTGTGTCAAAATCGTTTAAAATTCATTTAATTCGGAAACATACCTTCCCTTTATTTTAGTTGATCGAGTAATCCGCAATCGTGGAAGAAAGTCAATTGAAACCCCGTCGTTCGCGGAAACTTACGAGTCAACTGTCTTTGTCTCCGGAATCGAAACTAGTACGGACAAAGTGAACTCGTTTAACCGGTTCCAAATCTCCTATCAAAGTTAGAACAAGTGTTCCAATGACATCAAAGACTCCGGTTACTCCAAAAATTTCTGGAATCCCTGCCTCTACAGAAGAAGTTCAACAGCCACAGAAGGACAGTGATACTGATCCTAATTTGAGAATAAACACTTGTGTTACCGAACCAGTTCCATCTACAACCGGTTCGGAGAGTCTTACTCTTCAAACATCTGTCACTGCTTCTTCGGCACCAGAAATATTTTACGGACCTGACGGTCTTCCCCTTCCACCTGGTCTGATTGCAATATAAGAAATTATAGAAGATCCTCAAGCGAGTACTCCAACACACTTTGGAGTCAGGATCACTCTATATCCTTCGACATCAGAATTTAGTCTACCACTAGCGGAAGCTCCTGTAGAATCGCTACGTAATCTTTTGCATAGACTACAAATGTCTAAACAACCGTCAACATCTAGGACTATGTCATCTAACACAGCGACGGCAGAACTCCCTGATATCACTCCGACAATGTTCACCGGCATACCATCTGTCCCGACTAACTCTCAACCGCTAGAAGGAGCCCACTCAGGGGCTATTTCGACAGTCTGGTCTGTTCCTGTTTGTTCATCCGAAATAATATCTGGAAACTCTTATGTTGGGTCTCAACAAATTGATCGATTTGGAGGTCGATTTGGGCAGTCCGGTCCCTAAGGGCAAACAATTCCCTTGAGTTCTGGATTACCACCGTATGGGGGGCAGTATACCCTTTCATTATCCCCTCCGGGAGGATATCCATACGGGAGTTCACAACAACATTCAGGTTATACTGGAATTACCTCAAGTGGTTGGGTACCTATACTACCTCAACAACCAAGAGTTGTGTATTCGATGCAACAATGCGTACCTATGTCAAACATCCTGACTACGCCACCTATTGTGATGGTGTCGCAAGTTCAAGCGCTGCCTGTTGTATGCCAACCTCAGGTTTCTCAGGTTGTAATGCAACAGCCCCTTGACCCTGCGACTCAACCACAATCACCGACTAGTGGGGCGACACAGGTCCAGACAGGTACAATTACCCCTCACCTTGGTCAAACAGTTAGTATCGGGCAACAACACATGGCTTCACAACCATGGCTGGTGCAATACGAACAACCACAATTCCAACAAGTATACCAAGGTTCTGAGCAGCAAATCTTTGTGAACAGTGGACAACCGTACATCCGAAACGGTCAAAATCAACCATTTTACAATGGTCAAGTCCACCAACCTTACCAAACATACCAGCATCAAATGCATTATGCCAGTATGCAAAGACCAACTACTCAGGTGATTCCATCGTATCCTGGTTATGCTTCACCTAACCTGAATCAACAGTTACCCTTCGTGGCAACTTTAGAGTTACCTGATTTAAATTGGTTAACAAACGATCCAATTGCTTACACCCCTTGGTGGCCAGCGATTCCGCATAAACTTCCATCAGATATTCCTAAATTTAATGGAAATCCGGGTGAAGATCCATCGAATCACGTGATGACCTTTCATCTATGGTGTTCATCAAACACCCTAAATGATGATTCGATAAGACTTCGCCTCTTTCAGAGGACGTTAACGGGTCCAGCGGAAAAATGGTATATTGAATTGCCTAGAGCTTCGTTCGACAACTTTAGTACCTTAGCCACAACCTTTTTAACCCATTTTCAATTACCAATAAGGTACGAAACGGGAACAGAACTTCTTACCAACTTCAAACAGACAACGGCCACTCACATATCTGATCATATACATGAGTGGCGACGTCGTCATAGGATGGTAAAAACGTACGTCCCCGATCAGCTTTTAGCTAAATGGTTTATCAAGTCATTACTGCCTTCCATCACAGAAGATGTGGCAAAGGGGGGAGTCGTAACAGAAGAGAAAGTTATTGCTCGTGCACAATATTTGGACTTGATTTACACTCAGTCCGGCACGCTCTACGACAAAATACCTGACGCCCCTAGACCGGAATTCTCAATTCCTCCTCCTCCTAAATCAAACAATGACTCTCATGCCGACGATGGCGTGATTGGCACGACAGACACGAAATCGACAAAGGCTACATCCAAAAAGGCCCGTAAGATTTCAGGTCAAAATGCAAAAGACGAACTTCTTGCTTCGGAAGTAAATGCCATATCGACAGATAAGGGTAAAGAAACCAAACAACCAGGAAGCAAGAAGAAAGGCAAAGGGAAGAAGAAGAAACAGGAGGAATCATCACCTGAAAAATCTTCTTCGAACCCTCCTGGAAATAGGAAACTAAAATTTCCTTGCATGATATGCGATGAGGATCAT
The DNA here is from genome assembly GCA_031772625.1 of Pinus tabuliformis. Taxonomy (NCBI): domain Eukaryota; kingdom Viridiplantae; phylum Streptophyta; class Pinopsida; order Pinales; family Pinaceae; genus Pinus; species Pinus tabuliformis. Next base: position 1,407,297,325 of record CM062820.1, on the reverse strand, counting down.
CGGACTTTAGATTGTCCACACAGAGCTAAGCTTAAGAAATTCTTTAAGAATTCGAAAACCTCCACAGTGTTAACTGATCCGTTTCCAAATCCAGGAACAAATCTAGTTGAAAGTGGAAATGCTTCCCTGTCTCAAGTGCTAATGTTGTCGATTTCAAAACAGCAAAATGATGCTTTGATATCGACAAGGAACAAAGATTATGGGAATCCGCAACTGTCGAACAACAAGGATAAAGATCAACCAAGTAGTTCGACAACAACTTCGACAGAAGTTGTACCACCCACCATCCCTAAATTGACAATAAAACCGCCGAAGGGAGTAGTACACAAGTTGACGTTTAATCCCCACACTAGAGTGGCACAACATTATAACATAGTGGAAGATTTGGCCCAATCGTCGTCCGCTATGTCGACTCTTGAAGTACTACAAAATTGCCCATCCCAAAGGCAGGCTTTATTATCGGCAATTTGTGGGATCGATCCAAAGGATTCCAATCTTGTATCCTTCAACCACAAAGGATACGATCCTCAGTTACCAGCTCAACTAGCTTTCCTTGTTCAAGTGAAAGCCCTCAACAAAATTGTTCATCGAACAATTATTGATGAGGGGGCATCTACATGTATTATGTTGATGAGTTGCTGGAAAACTTTAGGATCTCCAACCTTGTCGCGGTCTGCGACGACATTAAAAGCATTCGACGGAAGGACATATACCGCATATGGTATCCTAAATAACTTGAAAGTTGAACTAGGAGGGAAAACAATAGAAATAGATGTTGAAGTCATCGATGGGAATCTTGATTACAACATCCTACTAGGACGACCGTGGATATATGCCATGGCAGCTGTTGTGTCGACCTATTTTAGAAAGATTGCATTTCCCTTTCAAGGAGGGATTACAATCTTCGATCAACAGAACTTCCTCCCCAATGGTTCTCAAGTTACAGGAAGCATTCCCATGATCCATGGAAGCCCCCATTCGCTTCAGAATATCGGAGTAGGCCTACTAAAAGATCCTATACTAATGGGAACTTTCACTCTTCCACCTCCAATCAATCTGGCAGAAGTAGCGTTGATAGGAACCTGCAATATGATATCTTCTATAAAGATCTCTAAAAATGATATCGACATGGATCATGCATTGGTTTTGCCCCCAAGCCCAATAGAAATATTATAGCAATCAATGTTCCTAGCATGGGGGGCAAATCCAAATCAACGCTCATCAAGCATTTGGATAGATAGGTCTAGAGAATATGGTACTCCTTCGGATCCTTGGTCGCGAGTGCATGTCACCGACGAAGGAATTCTCCAATCTATGGTAATTGAAGGAGCACCATGGAATGATTCCCACCATCGTTCTCTTCTTCCGGATTGTGAAGAAAATACTCGAAATGACCTTTATCATCCTTCAGTAGTTGACTTTCTGTCAAATATTGTAAATACGGTGGATTCCAAGCGAAACTTATCCAACATTGAAGAGACTATAGCCATAAATATCTCGACCAAAACAGATGTTGTAGAGAATATTTATGTTGGAAAATGTTGTTATCCTTCAGAACTGGAAATATATAACGCTCTTTTTCACAAATTCAGAGATGTCTTTGCTTGGTCATATAGTGAAATGCCAGGCATCGACTCGAGTATCATTGAACATGAAATTAAGATGTATCGAGATGTCAAACCAGTACGACAATGGCTAAGGCAGGTGCACCCTAAGAAAGCCGCTGCCATTAAGGCAGAAGTTGAAAAACTTCTCCATGTTGGTTTCATCTACCTGGTTCCTCTAACCGATTGAGTATCGAATATTGTCCCTGTTACGAAAAAACAGGGGACAATTAGAGTGTGTGTCGATTATAGGGATGTAAATCAAGCTTGTCCAAAAGACAACTACCCTACACCCTTCATTGACCAGATAATTGATGAATGCGCCGGATGCGAAATCTTTTCATTCATGGATGGATTCTCCGGGTATAATCAAATAAACATCCGCCCACAGGACTTGTCAAAGACTGCATTTATTTGTCCGTGGGGCACATTCGCATATCGAAAATTACCCTTTGGTTTAAAGAACGCAGGGGCGACGTTTCAGAGGGCAATGGATTATGCCTTCCATGACATAAAAAACATCGTTCAACCATACCTCGACGACCTTCCGGCTCATTCGCGAAAGCGGACTGATCATCCGCAGCATTTAAGAGCAATATTTCTACGTTGTCGACACTACAAGATATGACTCAATCCGCACAAATGTGTATTTTGCGTCAGTTCTGGTCATTTATTTGGCTTTGTAGTCTCCAAGGATGGGATTCGTCTCGACCCATGTAAGGTCTAGGTAATCATAAATTTGCCTCCACCTTCGAATTTGCTTCAGATTCAGAAACTCCAAGGGAAAGCAAACTTTCTGTGGAGGTTCATTCCAAATTACGCCAAACTTGCTAAAGGTTATGCACGTCTCTTGAAAAAGGAGGTACCCTTTGTCTGGGATCAGGTTGCGCAAGCTTCCTTTGATGCTTTAAAAGATTCCCTAATGAAAGCATCATTAATGTACGCCCCTGATTATCAAAGAGATTTTAACCTGTATCTGGCTGCAGCAGATAGGACCATCGAAATGGTTTTAGTTCAAGAAGTCGATGGAATTGAGCATCCTATATATTATTTAAGTAAAAACTTAAATGATACAGAAAGCAAATATTCTTATGTTGAAAAACTAGTGCTTGCGGCTGTTCAAGCGATACAAATATTTCGACACTATGTCCTCTTTCGGAAAACTACCATTCTGTCAGATTGCAACCCCATGACTTATATATTGTCGCGACAGTTGCTGGGGGGAAAATATTCAAAATGGATAGCAATCCTTCAAGAGTTTGATTTGGAATTTGTAAAATCCAAGTCAAAGAAAGCTCTAGTTTTCGCAGAATTATTATGTGATCTCCCATAGTCGTCCAACGATGAAACATCTGAAGAATCAATCGTGGACGAAAATTTGTTTCTGATAGCTACAAGCAATGAGTGGTATGGGGATATAATCATTTATCTCCAAACCCAAAAATTTAGGCCAAACACCTCCCACTCTAAACAAAACGTATACGATACCAAGCAAAAGACTACATGATCTTCGGTGATACACTTTACCGTCGTGGTATCGATACAGTTCTAAGAAGGTGCCTCACCCATGAGGAGGCCGAAAAAGTCCTAAATGAGTGTCATTCAGGCGCGTGTGGGGGGCATCAATCTGGGTATTCTACAACACAAAAAATTTTTACGAGCAGGATACTTCTGGCCAACAATGTTCAAAGATTGCATAACCGTAGTTAGAAGTTGCCATGCTTGTCAAATTTTTGATAGCAAAACCAGAAGATCTACAGCCAATAGTTGTTGTTGGGCCATTCGCCAAATGGGGCATCGATTTCATGACATGTAACCCCACCTCGACTGGGGGGCATGGGTATATCATAGTCGCAGTTGACTATTTTACCAAATGGGCCGAGGCGATGCCTACATTAGATAATACTGGTGAAACTGCTGCCCTCTTCTTTTTCAATCATGTAGTTGCCAGATTCGGCGTACCACAGGCTATAGCCACAGATCATGGATCGCATTTTCGCAATCACATGATGGTCGAATTAGCTACCAAACTAGGGTTGTCTCATGACAGCTCTACTCCATATTATCCGCAAGCCAACGGACAAGTTGAAGCGATCAACAAGGTCCTGAAACGCATGCTGCAAAGGATGATCGGAGTTCACAAAAGAAGATGGCACCTAATCCTGTACTCAGCTTTGTGGGCTTACTGAACATCGGTAAGGAATGCAACCGGGTTCACACCCTTCCAACTGGTATATGGCCTGGAAGCAATCTTACCAGTCTAGTGTGAAATCTCGTCTCTCAAACTCGCAATTGATCTCCTCCCCGGAACTTCAGAAGAAGAGGCTCGTTTCTTGGAATTAATCCAATTGGATGAAACCCGTCGTGACGCTGCTTTGGCTAACGAAGCCCATAAGAAACGATTCAAGGCGTAGTTCGACAAAAATGTCAAACCCCGTGTCTTCTCAGAAGGTGACTTGGTCTTGCTTTACGACCAAGAATCCGATAAATTGGGAGCAGGTAAATTTAAGTCTTTATGGATGGGCCCCTATATTATTAAACGAGTGTTAGCAAAGGGAGCCTACGAGTTAATGGATTATGACGGAATTCCACTGGCACAACCTCGTAATGGGTTGTACCTCAAGCATTACTATGCGTAAATAGTAACCAATATGCTTTTGTTATATTTTTGTTTTTGCTAAAGTGTTTGTTTTGGTCAAGTAATCCACTTTTTACATTTATTGCAGATGTCAAACCTATTGGAGCCATGTGTTGGATATGCCGATGGAGCGAGTCGTAGTTCGCGGAACCTGTCCTCCGCAGCTTAGGCCATTTTTGATCCAAGCGGTGAGTTAGTAAGTTTCAGAGGTGTATGTATTGGTCGATCAACGAATAACATCGCTGAGTATAGCGCGTTGATAGAACTTCTCTCTGATGCCATCACTCATGGTATACGCCGACTAATTGTCAGGTTAGACTCACAACTCGTAATACTACAACTCAATGGTATATATTTCGTCCGAAACCCGGCTATTTATCGCATGTTCCTAAGGGTTAAGATTTTGGAAAGACAATTTGATCTTATTCAATATCAACATATTTCCAGAAACTTAAACACATTAACCAACTCATTAACAAACTATGTGTTAGATAGACATTTGCAATATTTATAAAAAGAAACGCATTAACAATGCTTTGCATGTGGATCATGTAGCTCAACCAAAATAAAACTCCGAAAATCAAAAATATATAGCTGTTTATGGTTTACACATAATGTTCTGTAACCAAGACAAAATTGGTCAAGCGACCCAAAACTCAAAATGCTAGGGGGCACCCTAGTCTAATGATGCTCATGATAGCAAGTCACAGCCTGTGCGATCATGCGTAGGAGACGAGTCCATTGTCTGGGCACACCAGTAGTATGTCGCTGTAACCGCAAAGGTAGCTCGTCAGTCCTCACATCTGGTATACCGAGAGTGAGGCCCTCAACCTGCTCCTGCAAAGCTGTGAGAGTCTCGGCCACATCGAGGTCGTGAAGAATAGCCCTTCCGGCGGCCTCTCCTGTTGGGGCAACAACTGGTACTCTCAGGCAAACTACTGGACGAACAGGACCAACATCTGCATGTACACATGAGTTTGATTAGAGTCTTGATAGAATAAAGCACAAGGACATTATAAACGAAAACAGTAAACAACAATATGGTCAGAGATTTTACCAATAGCGCCCCACTACTCGCCATCCGGCAGTACTAAATCTGGATCACCCCAGAAGCCCATGCCAGCATATGGATACTCGGAATATACCATCTCCTGACGATCAAACCACCTGAAGAAGGCATCAGAAAATGAAATCTGAGACTGGCCAGCATGCCTAGACATATGGTCAACCCATCTCTGCATACGTGGTTCAGTAGGACAAGGTAAGTCGAGTGCAATATACTGCGGCTGCATCAGTGGTATCTTCTCCAAGGCAAAGGTGGTCAAAATAGAACCATACCCAAAGTTCTTCAACCTCTCATTCTTTATCTTGGTCAACTGTTCTTTCATCACAAGAAGTACTGCGTCGCACCAGTGTAACACCTTCGGTTGGAGGCATTCCAAGGTATGCTGCATATAGGATCGGTTGGCTACATGAAGAGACGCACTACCGGCCATCCTACCAAAAGTAAATAGAATAGTACTAAGGGACTTGTCAGTGACATCACGGATGATGATCTTGCCGTCTTTACTCGGCTGAGATCCTTCTCTGCAATACCGGCGGACATAATCTCTCACAGAATCGCCTCCTCGGGCCGAACCTGACAAAAAGATGGGGGCACCCCGCCTCGACAAGCAAGTCAAGAAATAGATGTCTACTGCAGTCAAGGGGATAGATTCGCCCCTAATCTAGAAAACCTGATTAGTAGGATCCCAAGCATCGAGCAAATACTGCAGTAAGTTGATCTGTTGTCTCATACTAGAAATGCGGAAGAACTTCAGCAAGCCACAATTCCGCAGCGCGTTCACTGTAACTGGATCATGTAGGGCAATCATGTCCTCTTCTTCATGCTCACGTTCTCACCATGTAAGAGTCATCTTACTCCAAAGATCTCTGAAAAACAAACAGGAGATGAGCTAGATCCTGATTTTGGTAAGAAACAGGCAAAAATTCCATCAAAAATCGTGTTTCAAATTCCCTTTTTGCGCCCAACGCACCTGCAGCAGTGTTCCAGGTGCGTTGAAAGCCAGATAGCCTTCAGGTAGGCCAGCATTCAACGCAGGTTTCGATACACTAGGGGTGCGTTGATGGCAGAACGAGTTCGTTAAACCCCAGGGGCTCAGAAAAGCAAGGAATCAAGATCAAAATGAAAAATGGAAACCATGAAATGGAAGAGCTCAGGTTTAACTCCTACCTGGTCCAGACGGCGCCGAGAATCGTCCATAGAATATCCCGAAATCAACTGATGAAAATCGAGGGGGAAAAGCACCTCCAAAGCTCCAACAAACCAAGTTCAAATGAAATGGTAAAATGAGAGGTAAAAAACACTTTTTTATTACTTTTACGTAGTTCTAAGTAAAATATTAGCATTTTAAACTCATTTTCAAAGCAAATATTGTTCATTTCTAACTAGTTTGATGAAGCAGTTGAAAATACAGTACGATCTTTGGAAGAACAAAGCTATTTATGGTAAAAATCAAAACAAGACCATCTGACCGAGCAGTGTTACCGCGAGGTTCAAGCTCGTTAAAAAAAAATAAACCTGGACCGAGAAAATGTTTCCACCCGCGTTTAAGCTCGTTAAAAAATGAACTATTCCCTGGTAAATAACCACCATGAATGTAGTACTTCAGCCATTAAAGCCTTGGTCGTGTTTGCACCGTCACCTCCACTTTTCCATTGGCCGATCATTCACCTCCATTTGATTGTTTACCCATTTGGAGGAACAGCTGCAAAGAGTGATTTCACTAGCCATCCTTGTGACACTGCCGTGATTGGAAAATTCCAAACCTTACCTGGAATCAGCTGCTACCCATTTTATCACTCGTTCCTCAAAAGACGAGTCTTCTTTAATCTCTTTTCTGACTCGTAAAATATGAAAAGATTGCCGAGTCCTTGGCCTTCCAGCTCGTTAAAGGGACAGGACGTGCTATCCCTCCTCTAGATTTTAATCTTTTTGGACCTGAGGGATTATTGAACAAAAAGATCGAGCGTTTGTTTTGTTCGGCTCGTTAAAGCTATCGAAAATTCATCCCTTATGTATTGTTTTATACTTTTTTGGACTTAAGGGATTATATGACGAAAAAGGAATTTTGGAGTCACCTTTACGTACCTTTTCAGACTCTCTAAAAATGAAAAGGACCGAGTTATCTTTGTCGTTAAACTCGTTAAAAAGATTAATAGCGACAAACTTGTCTTTAGACGAGAACGAGTTTCACTATCGCTAGGCTCATTAAAACATAGCGATGGGTTTGCCCGAAGGGCAAATTATAGAACAAGCATATGTTATCCTCCTCAAGCTTGACAAAAATAAAGAGGTACTGGTCAGCAATGACTGGGGAAAAATTTGGAAGAAAACTCAAAGAATCTTTATTGGTAGCAAGTCGCTCTTGAACATGACACTTCCGCTCCGTGCCCGAGTTGGGTTGGGTTGTTTCATTCACCAGTCACATCGCCATGGTCACGCCATACCATCCACATTTGGGGTTAATGCTACCAATCCATCACATCAGTGTCGCCGATATGTTCAAGAGAAGTCATCCAGAAAGGCCACCTGCGTCCTGCCCACTACCATACATTATACTCCATTCTTTCATGACCGCCACCCTGAACCGTATATCATCAGATCGTTTTGACCTCCATCAAAATCATTTGCTCCGTTCCGTGTCATTGATGTGGGATTCATTAAGGCCCTCCTATGACGGATCACTTCTTGTCGACATTAGCTCATTATCCAAGAAGTTGGTCTAGGAACACCCCATTCAGTACTTTGAAGCTTGCATGCCTCAATGGCAAGTTTCTCACTTCCGGCGACAGGTTTACATCAATGACCTTCGACCGAAAGATTTTGCGTGGTGTTCGACGCCAAGTCCTTTATTCACACCACGTGAATTGTAATGCAGTACCTTGAGGATCATTATCATTATCGGTGATTCCTCTCGCACTTGTTAACAATTTACATCATTGGCTGGTAATCAAGCGATGTCTTTCCATGTTCGACTTCAAAACATTTCTCACATGGATCGACTTGTACTTCGAGTGAAGATCGGACGAGATTGAAGACCCCGGATCTAGTTTCATCCATCCGGGACGCGATATATATTCAGGAAAATAAAGACATTCAAATGTACAGGATTACAGCACAGATAATCATCCTATCATAAGGATGATGGCTCTATCAGAATCATCAGTCTACCATCAGACGATTGTCTGTCCTATGTACATGAAAATGAATTTATAAAGCTGAGCATGGGAATGCCTACCTCAGCTAGATCATGAAAACAGTATGAAGATAATGTATTGTATTGTACCTTATTACAGGTCTCCTCCGAGCATTGAAAGAACTTCGGATCCTCCTAATAAAGCATTTCACCCGATAAATGGCCTCATACTTTAGGGGGCAACTGTTATAAACATTTTTGTGCCTTGCAGCTCCAAGCATGAAATGTACATAAACCAAGGGCTCCTAAGTCCCTAAAAGTGTTGTTCTAACCCCTAAAGGAACAAGGTCAACAAATTACAGCTCCTCCCAGAAATTCTCCACCAGAAACTGCTCAGAATAAGTCAAATCAAGATCATTTCAGCTGCTCCACTAGCCAAGTGCATTGCATATCACCTAAAACCACTAGCTAGGTGCATTGCAACGCACCTAAATGCACTACCAGGGTGAGTTGAGTGGGAAATGACAAATGGCAGTGTCATTCCGCGAGGTGGAGAGACAATGGAAGCTTCCCGAATCTTCTCCTATGACACTTGCCTCACTGAATTCGACCAAGGATGAGTAAGAGACCTTCAGTCTCCAAGTGGAAGCAAGAACTGATAGAGAGAAGCCACTAATCAAATCACAAGCTGACTCATCCTCCTTGCATACATCTATAAATGGATCCCTCATCCCAGAGATCCAGAGGCTGGAATTTTGCTCATTGTAAGGAATTGCTGTTGGTTTTGAGACACATATCAGAGAATTGGGTGATCTATGCTTTGTTGGAGGTGAAGAGGGGTTTCTTTGCTGGGAGGTTGATGCTGGGTCAGGAATCATCGGTTGTAACTCCTCCTGGATCTTCTTGTATATCAATAAAAACTATTTGAGTTTCTCCCCATGCTTTTGTATCATTGATGCTTGTTACATTTGTATGGTTAACTTAAATCTGATCCTAAGCTATTTATGAATATAAATCCATATCTTTGTATAGTTTTCTTCTTCTGTGATCTTACAGGTACTTGGTGAAGCTGGGAAAGTAAGGGAGCAGGTAGCTGGAAGTTGTCAAAGAGGAGAGAGATTGGATCAAAGGACTAGCGCAAGACACAGGTTGGTTCTTCCTATTCCTCTTTGTTTATAGTTCATAAAGGAGATACAAAAGTAGTTTTCTCTGTTTGTTTCTAAGGCAGTTGTCACACCTTAGTGGGATAGAGCAGTTCTAAATGGACACTTTTCCCGGTAACTCCTGGTGGTAGCTCTATAACCTCATTAGATCAACCCCTATACTTTGTGTTTACTGCCTATCATAAGTTCAGCCTAAATCCCTGAAATTAGCTACAAACTGTGGGTGAAAAGAAAGCTCAGTCTCATCCCTGGTCCATCGCACTGTCTGTAACTATGCAACCTAGATGCATTGCACCTCCCGTGTGTTGCAGGTGTGATGCATCCCTGTTTCCCTATGTTACAGGTGCGATGATTGAGTGAGACTGTTTCTGCCTCCAGATTTTGGTTTTTTCTTCATTGTCTTCAGCTTTATTCAATAGTTTTGCTCTCTATGATCAGTATATCACTGTTGAAACTCCCTTCATTTGCATTATTTAGCCTCCTTTGATAAAGAATTGTGAATGTTTCTTATGTATTTTTCATCATTTACAGTTCTCATTTACAAACAGTAGCTTAATCGAACTATCGTCTTTTGATTTGAAAGTGTCGCAAGTGTCATTTTCAGTCAAAGAAAAGAGTGTTGTAAATTCTTCCTCTTTTAGATAATCGATTACACTTTTTCCATTGTATTTGATTTGAATCATCAATTCTTTGAACTGTCGAAAGTAGTTTTCAAGTCAAAATTGAAAGTGTCGTCTTAATCCTCCTTTCGTTTTTGAACAAGAAATTGTTGAAGCGTCGCTTTGAGAAAAGATAGTTCAGATCTGTACTTAGTTTTCTTTTTGTCATTCACACATTAAGGAAACTGAAAAACAAATACATGCATGTGCATTTGCATTTAGACTACATGCGGAAATTGATTTAGGATAGTGCATTTTTGTGTGTGCTCTTTGCTCTATGTTGAAAGAATTATTTATCTTTCCTTAGTAGCTAGGATTTTCATTGTTAAAAGAAAGTAAACAACTGTTTATCATCTTAGATTGCATATTTAGGAATTGTATATCTACATCATGTGGTGAACCTTAAAGGAAAAGTTCTTAAGAAAGATCAACTGTAAAATAAACTTCAATGAACATAAAAATGCTTTGGAACCTAACGCACACCATTTAGAAGTCTAGGCTAGAGACGTATTTCGGCGTCGTAAAGCCTGGTAACTATCGTTTTCATCGTAGGTTTGGTGATTGCTCCTCTTTGATACGACAAGTTCCAGTACAGACTTGTTCTCCCACGTACCGTCAAGTCTATATTGGGAGACCACAATAGGCTATATCCTTTATCCTTAAGAAGCCGTGTATGTCTCCATATCGATCACAATGCACTAAACACAGCGTTCGGGAAGATTGACTGCCGTATGTAAAAAGTATTCTGCAGTTTTGTGATTGGTTTGGTAATCCCTCTGTCTAGATTTTCAGAGTAGTTAATTTCATTCCTTTTCAAACTCCTTAAAAGAAAAGGTCCATCTGAGCACTTGTCTCTTCAGGCTCATTAAAAATCGAAGGTGACTAGAGTCATCTTTAGCTTTTTCTCGACTCTTAAAAATTGAAAAAGAAAGTTGCGTCAAAGCATCACAAAATTCATTTAATTCAAAATAACAATTTTCCCCTTTTTATTTTGAGTTGATCAAGTAATCCACAATCGTGGAAGAAAGTCAATCAAAACCCCGTCGTTCGTGGAGACTAACGAGGCAACCGTCTTTGACTCCAGAAACAAAACCATTTCGGGCCAAGCGATCTCGTTTAATTGGGTCAAGGTATCCTCATTTTAAAACTTGTGTTTCAACATCCTCAGAGACTCCAGTTACTCCAACTATTTCTGGTATCCCTGCCTCTACAGAAGAATTTCCACAGTTACAAGAGGACATTAGAATTGATCCTAGTGTAACGATAAACACTTCTATTCCTAAACCAGCTCCATCTAGGGCTAATCCGGAAGGTGTCACCCCTCCAACATCTATCGCTACCGAGTCTATACCTTCTTCGGCACCAGAAATATTTTATAGACCTGACGGTCTACCTATTCCTCCTGAACTGATTGCTATAGAAGAGATTGCGGAGGATCTTCCATCCAGTACTCCGTTTCATTCTGGAACTGGGATCCACCTATATCCTTCTACTACAGAAGTTAGTTATCCTTCATTGCAATTTCCTATAGAATCGCTAGGAAGTCTTTTGGATAGACTCGATATGTCTGAACAACCATTGACATCTAAGACTGTGTCATCTGATACAGCAATAGCAGAACCTCCTGCTACTACTCTGATAATGTTCGTTGGTGTAGCATCTATCCCAACTAGTTCTCAACCACTAGATCGAGTCCACCCAAGGACTGTTTCGATAGTATGGTCTGTTCCTATTTGTTCATCTGGAGCCTTATCTAGAATTTCTTATGTTGAGTCTCAGCAAATTGATCCTTCACAATGGTATCAATTTGGGCAGTCCAGTCTCCAAAGGCCAATTTTCCCTTTGAGCACTGGATTGCCTCCATATGGAGGGAAGTATGCCCTTTCATTGTTCCCTCTGAGAGGACAACCATATGAGAGTTCACAACAGAATTCAGGTCAATCTGGAATCGCATCCAATGGTTGGGTACCAATACTACCTCAATAGCCGAGAGTTGTATATTCAATGCAACAAAATTAACCTATGTCGAACATTCCCACTACACCGGCTATTATGAAGGTGTTGCGAGTACAAGCACTACCTGTTGTATTTCAACCTCAAGTCTCTCAGGTCGTAATACAACAACATCTTGTCTCTGTGACTCAATCACAACCACCAATTAGTGGCTCCTTAACTGAAGCGACTCAGGCTCAAATGTGTACTATAACCCCTCATCTTGGTCAAACATTTGGTATTGGACAACAACAAATGGTCTCACAGCCATGGCTAGTGCAATATCAACAACCGCAATTCCAACAAGCTTACCAAGGACTTAAGCAACAAAGCTTTGCAGGTAATGGGTAGCCGTATATTCAAAACGGTTACCAACAATCATATTATAATGGTTATTACCATCAACCTTATCAAAGTCATCAACATCAAATACATTATGCTGGTATGCAAAGACCCACGGCTCAATCGATCCCATCTTATCCTGGGTATGCTTCGCCAAACCTGAATCAATAGTTGCCTTTCGTCGCAGCTTTGGAATTACCAGATCTGAATCGGCTAACAAATGATCCAATTGCTTACGCCCCTCGGTGGCCGGTGATTCCCCATAAACTTCTATCAGATATTCCTAAATTCAATGGAAATCTGGGTGAAGATCCGTCGAATCATGTGATGACCTTTCATCTGTGGTGTTTGTCCAACACTCTCAATGATGATTCGATTAGGCTTCGCCTTTTTCAGTGGATGCTAACTGGTTCGGCAGCAAAATGGTACATTAAATTGCCTAGAGCTTCATTCGATAAGTTTAGCGCCCTTGCCACCACCTTTTTAACCCATTTTTAGCTACCCATAAGGTACGAAACAGGAATGGAGCTTCTTACCAACTTTAAGCAGACGACAACCACTCACACATCTGATCATATTCATGAGTGGTGATGTCGTCGTAGAATGGTAAAGACATATATTCCTGATTAGCTATTAGCTGAATGGTTTATTAAGTCATTGTTACCTTCTATTACAAAAGATGTGGCCAAGGGAGGAGTTGTCACTGAAGAGTAAGTCATTGCTCGTCCGCAATATATAGACTTGATCTATACTAAGTCTGGCATGCTCTCTGACAAAATTCTTGATGCTCCTAGACCAGAATTTTCTGCTCCTCCTCCTCCTAAGTTTAACGGGGACTCTAATGCTAGCGATGGCATGATTGGTACCTCAAGTATGCAAACTGCGAAGGCCCCATCTGGTAAAGCCCTTGTAGTTTCCAGTAAAAAGGCAAATGACAAAATTCCTGCCTCAAAGGTTAATGCCTCAATCGTCAAAATATCAAAGTAGGCTTCCTAAAAGACCCTACCTTAATGGGTACCTTTTCCCTACTGCCTCCAAGTAATTTGGAGGAAGTGGTGATGATGGAAACCTGCAATATGATATCTTCCAAATCTACACGGATTCAAAAGATTTCCGAACATGATATTAGCATGGATCATCACAAGGCAGTGCCTCCAAGCCCAATAGAAATATTGTAGCAATCAATGTTGTTGGCTTGGGTGGCAAACCCAAATAAATGCTCGTCGAGTGTTTGGATAGATAGGTCTAAGGAATATGGCACCTCTTCATATCCTTGGTTGCATCTACATTCTATAGACGAAGGAATCATTCAGTCAATGATGATAGGAGAGGCACAATGGGAAGATTACCACCATCATTCCCATCTTCCGGATTACCATGAAGATTATTCCAGCGACCTTAATCATCCTTCATTTTTTTATTTTCTATCAAATACTATAAATACGGTGGATTCTGAGCGAAATCTGTCCAATATTGAAGAAACTATCGCCATAAATATCTCGACAAAAACAGATGTTGTAGAGAATATTCATGTCGGTAAATCTCGTTCTTCTTCAGAACTGGAAATATATTATGCTCTCTTTCGTGTGTTCAGAGATGTCTTTGCATGGTCATATGGAGAAATTACAGGCATTGAATCGAGCATAGTTGAACACGAAATCAAGATTTATCTAGATGTCAAATCGGTACAACAACGGATTCGGCAGGTGCACCCGAAGAAAGTTGTTGCCATCAAGGTAGAAGTTGAAAAACTTTTACATGCTGGTTTCATTTACCCGGTTCCTCTAACTGATTGGGTATCGAATATTGTTCCTGTGATGAAAAAGCAAGGAATGATTAGAGTGTGTGTTGATTATAGGGATGTAAATCAAGCTTGTCCAAAGGACAACTACCCTACACCCTTCATCAACCAGATAATTGATGAATGCGTTGGATGCGAAATATTTTCATTCATGGATGGATTTTTCGGGTATAATCAAATTAATATCCACCCACAAGACCAGTCGAAGAATGCATTTATATGTCCGTGGGGCACATTCGCATACCGTGTTAGAGTCGGTCCTTATAGCCCTCCATCAGAGATCTGTTCGCTTTTTTGCATATCATTCTTAGGTGTCTCGCTCATTCCACTTCGTTGCATTTCACTAGGGGCATGCCATTGACTGATGAGAGGGTCTGGTCGTCTTGTCTTTCCTCATGCTTGTACCTGTAGGGCTAATTAAAATTCCTCAAAAATCACTGAAGTTTAGGTCACGTCATCACGGTCATAAATGATTATTTTCGTTAAAAAGAGTCTTTAGTCCTAGAGTCTAGGGTTTCAAGTCTTTGGATACATGTGATAAAAGCTCGCAGGCCATGAGGTTGGTTTCGAAAGTTTCCCATTTCATATTTTTATTCCCAAAAACATTTGAAGACATTTTTTGTTCAAAACTCTATTTTGAATTGGAAACTGTCAAATCTAATTTGTGTAATATTGATGTATTTGTTTCACCATAAGAAGTTTCTCAGCAAGCCTCAGATGTTTTCCAAAGCCAAATTCCAAAATATCTGCAAAAAATCAAGTCATTTCATCATTCCAAGATTCAAAAAAAAAAAAGTGAAAAGCCAAAGACAGAATTGCATTAAATGATAAAGTGCCAAAAGCCAAACATTATAAAAATGGGTTATGGTTTATGAGATATTTTTCAACCCATTTAAAGCATGGAAAACAAATCATTTTCATAAATTTCCCAAAGCAAAACCGAGTTAGAGTGTTGAAGACAAAGTGGAAGAGTTTCAAGGTTGTGGAGTTGAAGGGGAAGTGCGCGCTACGCACAGAGAAGGCGCGCTACTCATTGGGAGTGCGCTACGCACTGGGCTTCACCGGCCTGTGCAAAATTACCTGCGTGCTACGCATTGGGAGCACACTACGCATTGGGTAAGCGCGCTACGCATACAAACTCAGAGCCAAAAAATTTTGCTCCTTTGTCTAGATTCATGCCAAATTGCCTCCTACGGCTTGCAAGTAGGTTCTTTATGTTTGCTCAGTGAATTTTAGACATGACTATGGTGTTTTGAATGTGGAAAAACAAGTGTGAAATGTAAAACCCTATGTTTATTTCCAAATTCACTTCTTAGAGTTTGAAACAAATATTAGGGACTGTGTGGGTTAATATATGCTTGTGTCATCTATTTTCAGCGGTGTTCATGCTCATTATTAACCTTCGCCTCACGCCCTTTCTTTTCCATTACATCACTGCTGTCATTATTATGGCCATTGTCATTTTCACACTTTTTTTTTTAGGCAAACTTATTTGACAAAATTATTCTCATTGTGGCTTTCCTATGATACTTTGATACACATGTGACACATTTGATGAGTAAAGCATACACTGAAATTTTTGCCTTCACTATACCTATATCAGGATACATTTTGCAAACAGTCTGATTTCAGCACAATGTCAGAGATGGATTCAGTTTATGAACAGGAGTATGACAATGATTCCACAACAGAAATTAATGTACCACAGAGGTCTCATAAAAGTTTCAAAAGTGGTAAGCATCTCAGGGAGGAACCTACTTCTTTGGCTCAATTGCATGCTTGCTCGCTTGCAATGGATTATTTTCGCTATCAGTCATGTTACCACTATTGTGAGTTGATTTCACAAACTCAGCATCATCTTGAGCTAGCTCGTCTATTTGTTCTCCACTTACATGATGGCCATGTAAATCTTGCCGAAGTAGATTTCCTTCTGTCACGAGAGACCATTGCTCAGGCCACCGGAATACCAAAAGTAGGAGAGGAATGGAACAAAAGACAGCAGCTAGATAAATTCTACTATGAGCCATACATCAAACCTGGGTTTATAAGGCAGCTAAGCAGGGTATTTCCATTCAGATTTCTAAAGGATGAGTTTGCACCCTTGATGAAGCTTATAATTCGATATTTCAGTTGTGAGGGCAGATTCTCGCGCCTCTATAAGTATCATATTCGTTTGTTGATGCATTTCATGAGGGTAAGTATGATGATCATTCCATACTTCATGTATCGCAATATAGAGAGGATGACATATCTTGTACAGAGGAAGACCCCAGCACAGCAGCATAGAAGTATATATCATTACGCGCTGATCAAAATCATTGTGGTACAACAGCTCACACAACAGGGCATTACTAGGAACGATTTCATCCCTCGTGACTTCTTCACAACGCTACAGCCGCCTCCCGAAGTAGTTCATGATGATGGAGAGCCTTCACATCAGTTTGACATTCCTGAGACCGAGCATATTAGTGCTCCAGTGTATGTGACATACCAGCGAGGCCACATGGACTTATTTGCAGCTACACGACGAGTACTATCTCCACATGGCATGGAAGGGGTCTCGCCTTCTTCTTCAGCACAAGTACAGGTTCAGGACAGGGGAAAGAGGCCGATGCATGAGGAGAGCCCTTTAGGAGGCCATGATATTGATGTTACATTCAATGATGTGGATGGGAGCTATCCTGGCTTGAAACTGAAAGAGATCATCGAAAAGCAGAAGGCTGATATTGACAGCTTGAATGAGAAGTTGTTGAAGGCAGAATGTCTGATCAAATATTTGGAGCAGTGCAATAAGCATCTAGAGGACCAACACACACTTTTAGAGCTGCGAAAAATCCATGAAGACCGAAGGTTGGCCCGGAAAAGACCTGGCAATTTGACACCTTTTGAGAGGCGATTTTGGTTTGAGAAAATCAATCAGCATCTGGAGGAGTTCTTGGTGAAGGCCAATAGAGACAAAGACATGCTCTGTCATATGAAACATCACTATTAGGCTCGCATGCATGTCGATAAATCAAAAATAAATATTTTGAAGAGGAGGTTGAGCAGAGCATTAAAATGGCAAAAGAGGCCTAATCCACTTCGGATTTTGGCTGAGGCTTCGGTGGCTCAGCATGATACATGATGGAGGGTCTTCACTCCAAATTTGAGTAGATTCGGAGAAATTTTTGTCATTTTGAAATTTTTGGCTTGCAAAACAGATTTTTCAGCCCAACGCGTAGCGCGTCGACGCGCGCGCTTATGATTGGGACACTTGCTTGAGGAAAAATTTATAGTTTTGGATTTTTCATGGTAAGTTATGCATGCTCTAGTATGGCCAAGGAATTTCATCAAGTTGTGGTTGATCAAAAGGGTCAAAAACACCATGAAAATCACCTTTCTGCCACCTTTTGCATCAGCAGGAAGTACTTGTGGGAGAATGAAATTTTGAAGGGGCAAATGAGCTCCAAATTGGGAAATTCCACTTGGGATGGATAGCTCCATGGCTTTCCAACTAGATATTGTGCACTTGATTTTGATTTCGGGAAGTGCCCCAAAAATGCGCTGAAAGACGTGTGATGCATAGAGCTCAGGCACGCGACGCATAGAGATTTTTGGTCAAATTTTCATCTTCCAGCTCAGGAATTCGGGCAGTTTCACCTTCTCATGTAATATGTGACTTATCTTGATGTAATTTGATGTATATGATGTAACTTTGGCACTTATTTACCTATTCTAGATGATTCATTCACAAAATAGCAAAAATTTAATGTAATGAATCAGTTTCCCTTCTTTTAGAGGCAGGTTGTTTGGATGCCTAGTTTTCAGCTCTATGTTTGGAATTAGTTCAAACTGCTCCTAGAAGGAGGAGCTCGACCCCTAGAGGCAAGGAGATAGGTTGGCATGGTCTATATTATGTAGATTTTCAGTCAGTAGCAAAGGTTGGACTATTGGGAAAGTTTTGGCACACTATTGTACATATCTTATGCATTTTGGCTAAGGAAAGATCAGAGGTTTTGCAGCACCTGTTGGGATTCATGTGGTTTTCAGTTTTGATGGTGTGTTCTCTCAGTTATTTGTAAGTTCTTTAATGTTTTAATGTATGCCATTCCCTTCTTTTGCTTCTGAAACTAAATGAATGAGTAAGTGAGGTAGAATCAATTGATTTCAGTGCTATGCCTTTAAAATTGTTTAGTTTTATATGTTTTCACCAGTTTGGAGAGGATCCCTATTTCCCCTTGCCCTTTTCAGCTCCTTGTCATTCTTATCCATCCATACATATGATAAAAAAGCATTAAAGCTACTACCTACCTTGCCCCAACTCGAATTCTGCAAAGATTTGGTCTCATCCCCGAGCCCAAATTTGTTTTTCCCCTTTTCTCCAACAAAACCCCAAAAATTTTTAAATAAAACCTACCTATCCATTTACTAGCCTAAAATCAATATCCATTATAAGTCATCTCAGCTCCTTTGAAAACCTTTTGCCGAGATAGACCTGGAGAGAGCCCTTTCCTGTCTGAGCTTGGTTTGATGTGGCCTTGAGTCTCGCCTTCCCTCAGCCTAAGGCAGATTCCAGCACTAACATAGTGGCGACCATACTGGGGAAAAAAAATGGTTTGCTTGTTGATGTCATTTATTTTATAAGCTACAGACGGAGCCTGAAGATTAGCCAGGTAGCCTTCAAAACGCTTTTGCTTTGAATTAGCGCAAGTAGAGAAATGATACTTCAGTCAATCTCCGGTCTAGCTTGTAATCATGACACTTGAAACACCCCAGTACATCTACAAATTCTAAGCTTCTGGATGATAAGCTTAGAGTTTAACAGGCTGAAAAGTTGTTTATGTTCCTTTGATTTCTTGAAAATAACATGCTGGCTTCAAAGAGATATACCAAAGCTAATCCAAATCCTAATCCTCCTCCTGTTTACGAAATTCCCAATTTGATTCTGAGACTCCTTCGTCAAGAGAGCTCTGTGACTCCCGTGTTTAAATCTCATTCATGTCCTGCAATTTTTAAGTATTTTGAAGAACTTGATTTTGACGAGAAGTTTGAATTGTCGCTGTTTAAAACCAAATCCGAAAGTGCTCTTGGTTCTCTAGTTCCAAATCCTGACTTTGCTGCAGCTCTTGAAGTTGAAAGAAACAATAAATTAATTGAAAATTTTATCTTGAGGCACCTTCAGAGAGACATTCAGGCTGCAAATCTTGCTGATTTCCTAGAAGCTGCATCTGCAAATATTGGATCTTCTATCACGGCTTCCGCCTCGAAAGTTCCCACCGAACCGCCTTTCATTCCCACTATTCCCCTGCAACCTATAATCACATATCAAAAGTCTGCAGTAAATTCTCTTTCTTCATCCCATGTTGTTTCTCCTCCGCATACACCTCCTCATACTCCTCATACTTCAGTAACACCCACTCCTCCAACAACCCCCAGACCAAATCCGCCAAGAGCAATGGCCGCTCGGTTTGCACCTCTCGCTCTGCCTCAAGTTTTGAATGACATGCCCGCAGATTATCAAAGTAAAATTCCTTTGTTCGATGGCACACCTCAGAATATCACAGCTCAGCAACATGTCAACAAAATGATGGATTTCTTCAATCTCCATGAGATTGATGAAGAGAATGTGACTATGAGGTTATTCGTGCAGACCTTTGGTGGAGAGGTAAGGAAATGGTTCAGAGCTTTGCTGGCCAGAAGTGTTCCTACATTAGAAGATCTGAAGAGACAGTTTCTGGAACGTTGGGAAGTAAAGAAAGATCCGCTGCAAATCAAATCTGAATACACTAAGATCAAACGAAATGCTGGAGAGTCCATTCAAGACTATTGCATTAGATTTAATGCGGTGTATAATGCAATTCCAGATGATTTAAAACCAACTAGAAAATCAGTGTTGCTTAAGTTCCCGGATGGTTTTGATCTGGACATGGCTTATCAATTAAGGGAGAGAGATCCACCTACCTTAGAAGAAATGCAGAAAATTTCCATTAGTGTTGAGGCAAATTTGAATGATAAGAGAGCCAGAATGAAAGCCGAGAAGAAAGTCTCAATAAAAGAAGAAGCCTCTACATCATACCAAGTTCTCCGCAAGGTAGAAAATATGATTGAAAGGTTAGCTCTTGATAATCCTGAATCGTAGATTTGGAATCCTAATTTTTGTGGCCAGCAATAGCCTCAATTTAGGATCAAATAGCGTGAGCAGCGAGAACAAGAAACGGCAGCACAACAACAACAAGTAAAGACACCTCTTCAACAGAATTTTGCTGGTCAAGAATCGGATGATGAGGATAATCTAGTTGGGGAAGAAAATCACTTCTTTACTCCTGATGATATGCCCACATTTATCACTGAAGATGATGAAAATGCAGCAAGTTCAGCAGTACAACATGATGCAGATTTTATCTTGGCAAACGATACAGCTCTTGAGGAAGAGTCGGATGAGTATCAGAGAGGTTATATGCATGCTTTGTCCACCTAGCAGCGTCAGTATTCACTTAGAAACAGAAATGTTCCCATCAATCCAGTCCAGAAAAGAAAGGAAGTTCCAGCATCTAAAGATGAAACACCGGTTGCCCCAAAGCAAGGAAAAGAGGGTGCTGATCCTATGACTAGCAAGCCTCCACTAGCAAATGAAAAAGTAAATCAGCCCATTGTATCAAAGGATAAACCCGAAAAGAAAGATGTTCCAGCCAAAGTGGTGGAAAAGACTTCTGCTTTTAGTTTAGAAAATGAAATTTCTAAATTGAAGGTATCCATTCCTTTGACTGAGCTCATGAAAAACAATAGCTATAGAGGTCAAGTCTCCAAAATTCTGAATTTTGACCCAATGTTTGATATGGTGAGTATGGAGGATGATCAACCGGAATTGATTTCTAGACCAGCATTGAGTGGTGAGTCTGAAGTACCTCCCTTTTATATCAGTTTGAGAGTGCATGAGTTTGTGTTGCATAATGCTATGTTTGATTCCGGCGCCTCCCACAATCTTATGCCGAAAACTATCATGGAGAAGTTGGGTTTGACATCACCAGGAAATACCATGATCTCTACTCATTTGATTCTAGCAGGGTGAGACGTATTGGGCTTATTAAAGACTTGGTTGTAAGTTTGGATCAGATCCCTGCAAAGAATGTCTTGATGGATGTTGTCGTGGCTGATATTCCTCCCCACTTTGGTATGCTCCTTTCCAGATCTTGGGGAGCAAAATTGCAAGGAACAATATAGCTTGATTTCTCCTATAAAACGATTCCCGTGTTTGGCCAAATGAGAAAGTTGTACCCGGAACAGAAAATGAAATACATGATCACCAGCAAGGAGAAACCAATTAATCATCTGGTTAATTATGTACATACAGATCTAGAGTCTTTTGTTTTGTATTCAGATAGTTTCAATGATTTTGATAGTTAGTTAGTTGTAGCAGATGATATTCCAGAAATAGTAGAGAATTTCAGAGAAGTTTTGAAGAAAGAACGACAGGAACAGCAAAACACCATTGAGTAATCAGCTGGAGGTAATGGGCAGCAAGCAGAAAAAATACAGCAAACAGCATTTCAACACTTGGCAGAAGAGGAAGATGGTTTGTGGACCATGGATTTTGATGGAGCAGTGGGCAATGACGTTGCTGGGATTGGTATTTGGGTACGTAGTCCTTTTTCTGCCTCAGAAAAAGTGCCTAGTAATGTGCGGGTATGTTCTTACAAGCTTGCTTTTGATTGTTCGAACAATGAAGCTGAGTACGAAGCTTTGATCGCTGGCCTAAAAATTATAAGAAAGCTGAATGCTAAGAGGATTGCAGTATATGGTGACTCCGAGTTGGTGACTAAGCAAGTTAAAGGCGAATATCAAACAAAACATCCTCGGATGCGAGCATACCAGAACGCTATTCTAGATATCCTGAAGGTGTTTTCAGATTATACATTGACGTGTGTGCCTCGTATTCAAAATAGCATTGCAGATGCACTTGCTAAGGAAGCCAGTAATTTGAAGATTCCTATGAACTCAAGCAATAAATTTGAAATCCATGTGAAGCACCGTCCGACTGTCCCGGACAATCAGAGACATTGGCAAGTTTTTCAAGATGATGAGGAGATTAATGATTTTCTGCAAAACAAAGGTAAGTTCAAGGATACTTCAATGGATGTAGAGCATGATGATGGTAAAGATGAGGTCCAGATAAATCAAATGGAAGTGTTGCAGCTCAAGGACAATGTGATTCCTAAAGGCTTCATACCTTTAGAGGAGCTCTTTGATCATGAGACATAGCCCGCAAACCAAAATTGCAGCCAACAGAAAAGGGAGTTGAAGATGTGAATCTTGGAACAGCCGAGCATCCGAAGATGGTAAAGCTCTCCAAAACATTTCCACCGAAGGTAAAGGCCAAATATATTAGTTTGTTGTCATATTTTTCCAATGTGTTTGCTTGGGACTATTCTGATTTGAAGACATATGATACAAATATAATTCAGCATACCATTCCTATTAAGCCTAATCAAAAACCTTTCAAACAAAAGTTAAGAAGGCTTAATCCAAAATTGCTGCCATCAATTGAGAAGGAGATAAATAGGTTGTACAAATCAGGAATTATTGTTCCCATCTGCTTTTCTGATTGGATATCTAGTTTGGTGCCTGTGCGAAAGAAGACCGGTGAGATTCGTTTGTGCATTGATTTATGGAATCTCAACAAAGTTTCATTGAAGGATAATTATCCGCTACCCAAAATGGATCACATACTACAGCGAGTAGTCGGAGCATCACGCATATCACTACTCGATGGTTATTCCGGATATAACCAAATTTTAATCCATGAAGATGACCGAGACAAAATAGCGTTCACCACTCCGTGGGGAACCTTTCATTATGCGAAAATGCCTTTCGGGTTGAAAAATGTGGGTGCTACTTTTCAGCACGCAATGGACTTGGCTTTCGCAAATGAGAAGGATGTCTTCTTAGTAGTGTACCTTGATGATTTGACCGTGTTTTCCAAATCAGATGATGAACACTTGCTTCATTTGAAAATTGTCTTTGAAAAGTGTAGAAAATATGGTGTATCGTTGAATCCTAAGAAGAGTTTGTTTTCCATGGATGAAGGCAAACTACTTGGGAACACTATCTCAAAGGATGGCATCCATATCGATCCAGCACGTGTGGAAGCAATTCAGCAAATTGGCTTGCCTTGGAATAAGGAGGAGATTCAATCGTTCAATGGTAAGATGAATTTTTTGCGCCGTTTTGTTCCTAATCTTGCTGACCATCCTAGGGAGATTACAAACATGCTTAAGAAGGATAGCCAAGTGTCATGGACAGAAGAGGCTGTGAAATCTTTCAATTTAGTTAAATTGTTTCTTTCTTCAGCTCCGGTTCTAATCAGCCCGGATTATACTCAGGATTTTATATTGTTTTCATTTGCTTCGGAGCATACTATGGCAGCTGTGTTAATGCAGAAAAAAGATGAGCATGAGAGACCCATTGCTTTCTTCAGCCGAACCATAAGAGATGCTGCTTTGAAATACAAAATTATCGAGAAACAAGCCCTTGCACTTGTAAAAGCACTGAAAGATTTCCGTGTGTACATTCTGCATTCTCATATTTTAGCCTATGTTCCTAATGCTGCCGTCAAAGATGTTTTGGTTCAGACCGACCCGAAGGGAAGGCGTGGCAAATGGATAGCAAATTTTCTGGAATATGATGTGGAGATAAGGCCCACAAAGCTTGTTAAAGGTCAGGGATTGGCGAAATTGATGGCTGAATCAAATTTACACGTTTTAGACACAAATCTGGTCGCTGCATTGTCTGATGAAAATGAGGAAAGTTCTTTGCTTCAGCTATCAGAAATGTTCATTCTTTCTCCGTGGTATTCAGATATCATATATGTACTTTGAAATTTGTCTGCACCACCTGGTATGGCTAGAAACAAAGTGAGAACTCTTAAGTTGAAGGCTGCTAATTTTTGTGTTTTAAATTCTTCACTTTATTGGAAAGATCCCGGTGGCGTTTTGTTAAATTGTTTGGTGGAAGAAGAAGCGAAGCAGGTCATAGAAGATTTCCATCAAGGGGATTGTGGCGATCACCTTTTTTGGAAAACAATGACAAATAAAATTTTTAGGGCTGGATACTATTGGTCGACATTGTTTGCTGATGTGTTTAAGGTTGTCAAGAGCTGTCATAATTGCCAGATTTTTGAAGGGAAACAAAAATTACAGCCCTTACCGCTTAAACCCATTGAGGTGAGTGCCCTTTTTCAGCAGTGGGGGTTGGATTTTATTGGTGAAATTCATCCTTCTTCTTCAGGTTAGCATAGATGGATCCTCACAGGAACGGATTATTTCACGAAATGGATCGAAGCAATTCCCACCAGGCAAGCCATGGATGCGGTAATAGTTTCATTCCTTGAGAATAGTATTTTGTCTCGTTTTGGTTGCCCGAATAAGTTAATAAATGATAATGCAACAACTTTCAAGTCAAAGAGGATGGTTGAGTTTTGTAGTAAATATCATATTACTTTGGGGCACTCAACCGCCTATCATCCGCAAGACAATGGATTGGCAGAGTCTTCCAATAAATCTTTGGTTAATATCATTAAGAAAATGCTAAAAATGAACAAGAAAAGTTGGCATAAGAAGCTGGTACATGCACTTTGGGCAGATCGAGTGAGTCAAAAGAAATCTATTGGGATGTCCCCTTTCAAGTTGGTGTATGGAGTGGGCACAATGTTTCCTTCATCTCTGGATGTCTCGGTAGTCAAATTACTTCAAGAAGCACGCAGCAAGGAGGATACTATGCAGCGAAGACTTAATCAGATGATTCATTTACATCAAACACGAGAGGAAGTCTTTTAGAACACATTCAAGTTACAGGAACGCATAAAGAAGATCTATGACATAAAAGATAAAACAAATAAATTTTAGCTGGATGAGATAGTTTTGAGGTGGATGCAAGAAATGAAGAAAAGGGCAAGCACGACAAGTTTGAGAATCTCTGGAAAGGTCCTTTTAAGATTGCAACATTTTGGGGTCAGAACGCTTTTCTTCTTAAGGAGATGAACGGGGAAGATTGTCCAGGAGGGCCTGTCAATGGTCGGCTGCTCAAGCGGTACATTTTCTGAGTTTTTCTACTGTTCTATTATCATTATAAATACCATTTTATTTCAGTTTCTATGAAAGTGTGTGCTATGATCTTTTCTTCAGTCTGCGGCCTGAAGTGAAGGCTATAATTCTGAAGAAAGATTTCAGTTTTAAGTCAGTTTAGTTTTAAGTCGGAGTTGGTCTCAGTTAGTCTTCAGTTAAGTTTTCAGTCAATAAATATGTCAGAAGATTTTTTGTTGTCTGTTGAAATAATGACTCCATAGCCCAATGGATGAAAGGCACTATCTAGCTATCCTAGAGATCTGCCATTCTTGGCACCTCTTTGGAGCTACCATCCCCATTGGAGCCAATGTTAGAGTCGGTCCTTACAACCCTCCGTGAGAGATCTGTTCGCTTTTTTGCATATCATTCTTAGGTGTCTCGCTCATTCCACTTCGTTGCATTTCGCTAGGGGCATGCCATTGACTGATGAGAGGGTCTGGTCGTCTTGTCTTTCCTCATGCTTGTACCTGCAGGGCTAATTAAAATTCCTCAAAAATCACTGAAGTTCAGGTCACGTCATCACGGTCATAAATGATTATTTTCGTTAAAAAGAGTCTTTAGTCCTAGAGTCTAGGGTTTCAAGTCTTTGGATACATGTGATAAAAGCTCGCAGGCCATGAGGTTGGTTTCAAAAGTTTCCCATTTCATATTTTTATTCCCAAAAACATTTGAAGACATTTTTTGTTCAAAACTCTGCTTTGAATTGGAAACTTTCAAATCTAGTTTGTGTAATATTGATGTATTTGTTTCACCATAAGAAGTTTCTCAGCAAGTCTCTAATGTTTGCCAAAGCCAAATTCCAAAATCTCTGCAAAAAATTGAGTCATTTCATCAGTCCAAGATTCAAAAAAAAAGTGAAAAGCCAAAGACAGAATTGCATTAAATGATAAAGTGCCAAAAGCCAAACATTATAAAAATGGGTTATGGTTTATGAGATATTTTGCAACCCATATAAAGCATGGAAAACAAATCATTTTCATAAATTTCCCGAAGCAAAACCGAGTTAGAGTGTTGAAGACAAAGTGGAAGAGTTTCAAGGTTGTGGAGTTGAAGGGGAAGTGCACGCTGCGCACAGAGAAGGCACGCTACACGTTGGGAGCGCGCTACGCACTGGGCTTCACCGGCCTGTGAAAAATTACCTGCGCGCTACGCATTGGGAGCGCGCTACGCATTGGGTAAGCACGCTACGCATACAAACTCAGAGCCAAAAATTTTTGCTCCTTTGTCCAGATTCATGCCAAATTTCCTCCAACGGCTTGCAAGTAGGTTCTTTATGTTTGCTCAGTGAATTTTAGACATGACTATGGTGTTTTGAATGTGGAAAAACAAGTGTGAAATGTAAAACCCTATGTTTATTTCCAAATTCACTTCTTAGGGTTTGAAACAAATATTAGGGACATTGTGGGTTAATATATGCCTGTGTCATCTATTTTCAGCGGTGTTCATGCTCATTATTAACCTTAGCCTCACGCCCTTTCTTTGCCATTACATCACTGCTGTCATTATTATGGCCATTGTCATTTTCACACTTTTTTTTTTAGGCAAACTCATTTAACAAAATTATTCTCATTGTGGCTTTCCTATGATACTTTGATACATATGTGACACATTTGAGGAGTAAAGCATACATTGAAATTTTTGCCTTCACTATACCTATTTCAGCATGCATTTTGCAAACAGTCTGATTTCAGCACAATGTCAGAGATGGATTCAGTTTATGAACAGGAGTATGACAGTGATTCCACAACAGAAATTAATGTACCACGGAGGTCTCATAAAAGTGGAAAAAGTGGTAAGCATCTCAGGGAGGAACCTACTTCTTTGGCTCAGTTGCATGCTTGCTCACTTGCAATGGATTGTTTTCGCTATCAGTCATGTTACCACTATTATGAGCTGATTTCACAAACTTAGCATCATCATGAGCTAGCTCATCTATTTGTTCTACACTTACATGATGGCCATGTAAATCTTTCCGGAGTAGATTTCCTTCTGTCATCAGAGACCATTGCTCAAGCCACCAGAATACCAAATGTAGGAGAGGAATGGAACAAAAGACAACAGCTAGATAAATTCTACTATGAGCCATACATCAAACCTGGGTTTATAAGGCAGCTAAGTAAGGTATTTTGGTATTCTGCGCCCAGTGGCACCTTCATTAGGATGTTTGGCGAAGAGAAGCCTTTGCATGTTCTACCAAGGTATGCCAAAGACAAGTTCGTCATGCAAGAGGTATCATATCACATCTCAATAGGGTTATCAACAAGGCTAAATAGGAGGAAGAAGGCACCATGGCCCACCATTCCTTTTTGGACTGGATTGTACAAGATTAAGATCTTGAACGATGCAGATGCTAAAGCTGAGGAGATAGTGAAGTTCGAGTTCAGCACCAAAGAATATAATCCATATGATCCCCACAATATTTGTAAGGACCACTGTGTGAAGGTGTACTATTAGTGGATCAACAAAACATTTCATTGGGTAGAGGAGTACCCTTGGAGGTATGGTTACAACTACTCCAAACTTAATGAACTAATCAGTATAGCCACAGCATGGAAAGTTTCTCTGCAGGTAGGAGCATTGCACGAAACAACAACAACAACAACAATAAGCACCAAACCAACACATGACAAGGTAAGAGGAAGATTTCCAAGAACCTAGAGGTTGAGAAAAGCTACAAGTTCAAAGAAGATCCTATCATTGAAAAAGTAGCTTTGGAAACGAAGTAAAAGATGCAACATCACATAATGAGGGTAGGGCGAAGGAAGAAAGAAAAGCACAAGCTAGAGGAAGTAGAAAGGAAGTTGTAGGAAACGATGAAGAAGTTGAAGGAAGAGTAGGAGCTCGGAAGGAGAGAGAGGGAAGAGAAGTAGAAATAGGAAGAAGAAGAAAGGTAAGGTGCAATGATAGAGAAAACAACACCCATACAGGTTCAAGAGTTAGAACAGCCAACAACTAAAGAAGAGGGTGAGAGGGTGCAGGATTAGGAGCTTTCTCAGTAGATTGAGCAATTGACCGAAGTGACAGACATGGAGTTGGGGCACGTGTCATAGGACCAAGAAACTGACCTCATGCTGAGAGCACCTAAGCTCACCTCTTAGTCTCCACCTCCTCTAGTGTCAGAACTGGTCTTGAGTGAGAAAGGAGAGGTTTTTCTCCTTGATGACGATCCCGTGATGGATGTGTACAATCTATCATTTGAAGAGTTTCAAAGGAATATTTTATGGGAATGGATAAATAATTTCCCAAATTATCACATGTCACCTGAATTCATGAAGGAAAGGGTGATAGTGTCAGATGTCAGAGAGCATTTAGCTTCCATGGCTGATGCCTCTTTGGCTTATGTAGGAGCCAGAAGCTCAAATTTCAAGTTCCTATCAGCCGAGAATGACTAGATGGCAAAGAACTTGCAAGCAACTAGGAAAAAGGAAGAATAATCCATAGGTTCTGCAATGAAAGAGATGAGGAAAGCGATACTTGCTGAAGTATCAACTCTTGAGACCACCATGTGAAATCTCTATGATGGATTTTTCACCTTGGTCCTGTCATGGTCAAGACCATGTTGCACATGCTTCAGGATGAATTGGAGAAAAGTTCCAAGACCATATACCCATAAGCTATGGAGGCAAGAGTCCACTATCAGAAAGACACCATCAAGCAGTTTGGGGACATGATAGCACAATACCAAGATTGGAATTAGTACATCACTGAGAATCATCAAGTGGAGGTTTCCAAGTTGGTATTTCCCCAAACTTATGAGTCATAGTGTTTTCTCTTGTTAAGTTATCTCTAGCCGATTTTGTCTCACATGGGTAGGTGTGGAAAATGTATATTATTTGTAAATGTGTTGTAAGTGAAATTACAAGTGTCATTAGTGGAATGTCAATAGTCACTATGTAACGTAATGAGTTATTTGTAAAGAAGTTGAAGAGTCATGAGGATAGTCAAAGAGTCACAAAGGGGAATGTCAAGGGTAACCCCACCCTTTGTTATAATTAAAACTTAATAACTCATAGAACATGCTTAGGCTTAGAGAAGGCTTGGGAGTATTGTGACGAGCCTTGGCTTCTCCATAACATAGAGCGAGTATACTTCTTTGGAGGAGTACGTGTTCTTGATTGTAATGTTCCACTATTGGGGCTAGTTGTTGTCAATGGTGTATGTATGGAACGAAATTTCACTTATAATAATAATAACTGAACCAACATGATTTCATGCATATGTTGTTATTGTAGTTCGACTATTATGGTTTCTTTAGCAATTTATGTTGTTTGACTTATGCATTTTCTTATGAACTACTTTGTATGAAATTTTATGAATTTTATTGAATGCATGTTGTTGGATTAACCTGTCACTTTGGTTTGTTGACTATTATGCATTTCATCTTGTGATGTCATTTTTCTCCTGTGTTCCTTTCAAGCTGCATACAATTATAAGCTTCTAAAGGGCATGCCTCCTTTTCCCCTTTATGTGTTAGAACCCCCATGTATCTCACTTGACTCACTGCAAGGTCACACACTTTTTTTTGACCAAAGTCATCATACTTATCTTTACGCACTACCACAGTTAAGGCACTACATTACCACCCATTAATGGGACTCCAACTCCAAATGGTCAAAGGTCTAGTTGGGACTTCTTACTGGGGATATCCCCTGAATGTTGGTGGGTCCATCACCATCAACACAACTATTTGAAGGAAGAGGAAGCAATGTGATGATCTTATGGACATATGAAAACATAGCAAAGAACGTTTGCTTGTCCATAAAACTGTGCATCGAGTTCTCATACAATGAAGGTACATTTCCATCCAGTATTCTATGGCATGCAATTTTTAGAAATCTTAATTACAAGAATCTTCATTTATTGAAAATATATGGTGTTTTTGGTTTTCCAACTGTTCCAAGGAAAATGAAGCAATGTGATGGGTGTGTCCTAGAAAAATATACCAAACAACCATTTCATGATTCTCTTTCAAGATCACATAGAAATATTGGATTAATTCATTCTAATTTGTGTGGCCATATGCATGTTCCTTCTACAAATAATTCATGATGATTTTTATTGATGATTACACTAGGATGTATTTGGTATATTTGTTGAAAGGTAAATCTGAAGCTTTTGAAACTTTCACAAACTTTTATGCATGGATTGAAAATGATGTGCAATGACATATTGGCTCTACTGGTAATAATAATGCAAAGGAATATACTTCAAATTAATTTTAAAACTATATTTTCCAACATGGGATTCAACATTAAAGGACTATGACATATAATCCTCAACAAAATGGTGCAAATGAAAGAATGAATAAGAATATTTTAAATTTGGTTTGTCCAATGATGTTTTTTAAAATTGTAAAGTTTATGTTATGGGAGGATTTAGTTATATGTCTAGTATATATCAAAAACATATGTCTATCTCATGCTCTCAAAAACCAGAGTCCTTACGGAATTTGGTATGGCCACATTCCTTTGGTAAGAGATCTTAAGATCATGGGTTCCACTTGATATTCCTTGATCCCTATGGAGCAAAGAAGAAAAATTGGTGTAGGGAGTTGAAGATGTATCTTCTTAGGGTACTGAGATACCACCAAAGCATATCATCTCTACGATGAGGTAAATAAGAAGTTTATATTTTCTAGAGATGTTATTTTTCTTGAATCTTCAAAGACTAGCAATATTGTTTAGTGATAGCTTGATAATTTTGATAAATTTAGTCATGTAAAATATTTTATGAATTTGATAATGATATTCCACATCTTGAAGGGGGAATCCCTATCCTAGACCAATCTATGGAATCTTCTTCTGAAGCACTTTCTCCCCATCATGAATTTCTAGCCACTTCTTCATATTAGGAAGATTGTTTAAGTGATGTGATTAAGATAATTATAAAGTTAAACCTTGGTGTAGCCCCATCTATGTGAATAGAGTATCCTAGACCATATCATAAATGTCCTCCAAATTGTCTCATTATAACAATTGAAAGTGTTCATCCTAATGAAACAGGAAGGACAGGAAAAAAAAAAATCACGAGAAAAAATGGAGGTGATGTAGATTATTTTGATTCAGTTGATGATATGGATGTTTCTTATGAATGTGAATTAAATATTTCTACTAGTTTTGAAAAAAAATCCTTAAAATAATATTTTTCTAACGATTAATGGAAATAAGCAATGCAAAAAGAGTATGATTCTCTCATAAAGAACAGAACATGGAAGTTGGTGGACCCTCCATTTGGAACGAGACCAATTCTCTGCAAGTGGGTCTTTAGGAACAAGTTTAAATTAGATGTATTTCTTGGTGAGCACAAAAAAAGGCTTGCAAAAAAAGGATTTTCATAGAGAAAAGTGTCAATTATGAATATATTATTTTCCCCATAGGAAAATGGCACCATCCACACTCTCTTTGTCTTGAAATCTCAAAAAGGATGGAAAGATCATCAAATGGATGTACAAACTTCTTTCTTGAATGGAGATCTGAAATAAAATGTTTTTATGTCTCAAATAGAAAGTTTTTTCATGAAGGGAAAATAGAAAAAATATGTGATCTGATCAAATACTTGTACTT
The DNA here is from genome assembly GCA_031772625.1 of Pinus tabuliformis. NCBI lineage: Eukaryota > Viridiplantae > Streptophyta > Pinopsida > Pinales > Pinaceae > Pinus > Pinus tabuliformis. The sequence goes on along the minus strand of CM062820.1, from coordinate 1,407,265,265 downwards.
CCCAAAACAAGTACCATGATCCGGGTAAGGAAAATTGACTCAGAACCTTTTGAAATTAAATTTCAAACACTTTAATCATGAGGATGCAATTTTGATTGACCCAAGTGGATATTGGTGACCACCCACCTATTCCACTTAGACCCCCAACATTGTTTCCTTACATTTTTCTATTTTTTAGCATACTCTTTATTTTTAGCAATTTTTCAGGTCTCATACTTTTGGATCTATTTTGAGGCCCTAAATGATGTTTTTTGGGGAATTGAGAAAATAGAGGTTAATGTATAAAATTTGTAGTCAATTTATTTCCTAAAATAGACCTTTCTATTAGGATATCATGTCTGCCATCCTGATATCTTATGCCAAAGTTACGACTTCAGGAAGTTGACATTACAACTAACCCCATTGGGGCCCATAAACTTTTTCTGCATCATCTCCTAATGGTTGGGTTTTTGGATGTTCAAAGTTTCTCATTATTTATTCATGATAAAAATGCCTCAAAACCTCATTGTAACTCACTTTATAAGGCATGTAGTTGTCACATCTATTCTAAGAGATAAGCTACCATCACCTAAGCTAGTTTGTTTATTTTCTGCATGTAAACAAATTTCAACAATTTCTATTTATTAATTGAACTCATGTTTCATTGCATCTTCTTGTTTTTGTTTACATTTATATTTAATTTCATTCCTTCATAAATAAAGATCATATATTTGTCATAGAGCTAGAAAAAATATTGTTTGTCTTGTGGTATATGTCAATGATCTATTGATAACAAGTAACATTGAAAAAGTATATTGCTTGCAAAGAAAGAATTGAAGAAAGGATTTGAGATGACAAATTTGGGACACCTTCATTATTATTTGGGCATTGAATTAACCCAACATCCATGACATATATTCCTATGTCAAAAAAGGTATATTAGATATTGTTGAACATGTTTAGCATGGCTAAATGTAATCCTTTGTCCTCCCTAGTGGAACATAATATGAAGCTCACATCTAAATAAGGGAATAAATTTGAGGATGAAACCTAGTATAGACTTATATACCTCACCACCACCAAACCATATATTTCATTTTCTATTGGAATTCTTTTCGGGTTTATGTAAAAGCCTTATGAGGGAAATTGATTTACTACAAAAAGGGTTGTAAAGTACTTGACAGGAACTCAATACTTTGTACTCAAATATTCATAGGTTGATGACTTCATCTTGATTAGATATTTTGATTCAAACTTTGATGGACATCAGGGAAAATGGAGTTTCTACTCCAAGAAATGTTAAGTCTTACATCAGGAGATATCTCCTAGAGGTTATGCAAATAGTAAGTTCCAGTAGATTCCAAACAAGAGGAAGAATATGTGGAAGTTACAAAGGAAAACCAAGGAGATTGTGTGGAAAATTATTGAAGATTTGTAGGATAAACAAGTGAGATATGTTCCTTGTCTAATTCACAATACTTATACAATTAAATTGGCCAAGAATATAAAATTCTATGGTCGAACCAAACACATCAATACAAAGTATCATTTGATTTGACATCATGTAGAGGCCAAAACAATTCACCTATGGCATTGTTCCAACAATTAGAAAATTGTAGGCATCTTCACTAAAGCACTTGGAAGCGAAAAGTTTGAATGATTTAGAATGATGCTTAGACTCACAAACACCCATTTAGATTTAGGGGGTGAAATGTTAGACACCTAATCCTCGAGGATTGGGAAAAATTATATATATATATATATATATATATATATATATATATATATATATATATATAGAGAGAGAGAGAGAGAGAGAGAGAGAGAGAGAGAGAGAGAGAGAGAGAGATTCGATGAGTTAGAAAAGGAAAATACCTTAGAATTTGAATCCCAGACATCATCATTCTATTTGTACATAATAATATTGTGAGAATATGCAAATCAAAATGAAAGAATGTGTGTCAGTTTCCAAGGTCTTTTGGAATTCCATTAACTGTCTAATTTCCATGTCATAACCCTAATAGATTGGGGGTCCAACATTCACCCCCCTCAATCTGAAGGGGTGTCTATGAGTCCAAGAAGCTAGCTAAAGTTCAAAAATGCATGGCAACTAATGGTTGGATGGGAATACCTCTAAAACATTGTTTAATGAAGATAACAAACCAAATGTGCCAGAAGAACACAAGGTCTATACAAATCTTAGTTTAAGTTTGACCACCAACTCTAAAACTAATGTGAGAAGTAGTATCTAAAACAATTCCAAATCTCACTAGAAGCTGAAGTATTTTTCTACTCGAAGTGATTCTAGGTTTAAAGCTGCTCATAAATTGATGTATTATAAACGAAATTCTTTTGTTGATGGTGGTTTAAGGTAAGACACCAGCCAAAAATATGCTCATGGAGCATAAATATGTATCTCAATACAACTCTGAATTTGACTATGACTAGCTCTAGCTCTAGCGTCTTGTAGCTAGCTCTGGTTCAGTTTATGGTTCAAGCTCACTTGATAAATATTCGAAACAAGTCTTTGACAATCAATTTCGTCCCTATCTCGTACAATGTGAGAGGATGATGAAATATTCACTGAAAAGAAATCCACAAAACCTATCTCAAATGCTAAATATGTATTGTACCAAACTTTTTTTTTACAGTCATTATCAATATAAAAGTTGAGATATGAAAAGTCAAGTGAAATTTTACAAATTGGAAGTGGTGAATTCTCACCTCATTAATATACCTGGTATAATATTTTCGTTTGGTTTCTCCAATTAAACTTCAATTAAACTACCTTGATGTTAACCTTACTTTTTACTTGTGTCTCCAGAGCTTCTAGAATAGACTTGTGGAAGTACACACTGAGCTAGAATGGCATGTTTCAGATTGAAGGTGTCATTAGACACGAGTCCATCCAAGGTTTCTCTCAGATACATGCTAATCATCGATTTTCGATACAGTTCAAATGTCACTATTTCCTTTTACAATATCATACAACATGACTGTCTCAAGAGACAAACAAAAAATTGCGTCTTTAAGTGATGAAACAAAATAAGGTTATAGAATATAACCATTTTTGGGGGTGGGGAGGAATTCTTTTAAGAGATGGTATTATCGTCCATCAAATCTGCTTTATTTAGTTCAACGCCTTAATTCCACCTGTTGATTAGACTTGACCTTAAGATCCAAAATATCTTGAAATAAGCTTTTGATTCTCTAGTTCTGCAATACTCCTATATGTTACCGGTATGTTCTGGTACGATTCAGTTGTTTATGGCTAAAAATTGTGAAAGACAACTATTCTGCTTCAAATTTCTACACTCAAAAGGAAAGTAGAAAAACTACTAGGTACGTCCTAGATGCTTCCATGCCGGGAGATTAAAATATCCTCACATATTTCGCACATAGCTAACCATAAATAAGATGGGTTCAACCACGCTAGAAGATGATTGAAAGTAGGAAACTTGAACTCGTTTTTTTTAATAACAAAACCGACATATTTTACCCCATAATAAGTGTGGCATGAAACCGTTTCATGCATATTTTACAAACATTGCAGCATTAGGCACTTTCGAAGTCAGCCTCGAGTTGGATTCTTCATGTAAGTGGCATACTCTACATGGCTAACACCTTGATATGTTTATTGGTTTAATAAATTCTTAGCTTGATTAACTAAACTTTGGATTGATCATAATCATAGATGTTACAAGTAATTAATGGCTTGAATATAAAAATAAAACTGTTTCATTTTTCCACTTCTACCTTGAGGCCTCATCCTGTTCATTATCGTTCCAGGCCAACTTCCTACTGCCGACAACATTTTCTAATTCTTTGTATTCCTTTTACATGATCATCTTCTGCGTCACACATTGAACTCCAAAACTCCACACCCTACAACAACAGGCTTCAATAATTTTTTGTCGTGGCACATGGATCATTCTCTGCACCGACTCCCTTGACTCTTTTAGAAGCTCTCAGCATCCAACTTTCTCTACTGATTCTAAACTAACCAGAGAGTGCAGATTGTGTGGCTGTTTCTTGGACAATTTCTCTTAATAGTAGAAAATATCTTTACATGGCTATCTTCTTCCATGTGGATTAAACATTTTAGCTCAGATAGCCAGGATGTGATACCAGTGTTAGAATGTGCATATTTGAATGAAATAATGTTTCCTTTAATTAGAGATGATACACATATAAATGCAATATTTTGACTATTGGATTCAATTTCCAAGGTTTTGTGGACTTCTAATAACTATTCACATTCCACATTGTAACTCTAACTAATTAGGTGTCCAACAAATATTCATCTTAATGGAAAGTAATACATTGGGATTTACCTGCCTAGACTAACACAAAGTGGAAAGCTCTCTCCTCTTTGGTCTTGTCATTCCCATACTGAGGTTGATGATACCTTTTTCTTACTTAAGCTATTTTACATGCCTTTTCCTTGGTTTCCTTTAATTTTCCTTACTATGAGGCCATTTACTCTATCTCTTTCATGTTTTCTTTCTCTTTTATTTAGCATTTTTCAGTTTACAAGTATTAACGTCACACAACTATATCAAGGGTTTTTTCCTTCTAATCTCCTCCAAACCTTATGAATTCATATCTTGTCAAGATCTCTTTTGATCCATCCCCTTCATCTTAGGTCTCACTCAAGATAACCCTTCAGTATTTTCCTCACCATCCTCCCACCTCTATTTCATTCCCTCACAATTATCAACTCATCCTGTAGCAAGAATGCCACCATCATCGTGCTTGTCCTCAATGGGGAAATAAAATTATCAAGAGTGTGGATATGGGGGCATACATATGTTTACTTCAAAGCCAAAGGTTTGATAATACAATTTGCTAACTCACACCTCTTCCATTCTAAGTAGAGATTTAAGAGGATGAGAGGGAAACAACTAGTTAGCAATGCTTTAGTTTGAATATGGCTCACTCAGTTCCCAATGCAGGTCACACTTAAGGATTATTCAATCAATCAATATATGTAAAAAATGGAGTTTTACTAGCATATGAAGTATTTGTTAGAAAATTTGTAATGAATAGGCACACAAATATTGAGGACCTCCTTTTCTCTAAGGAACACTTGCATTCACATATGGAAGATATGAATGAGTGCATCCAGAAGCACATTCCTCCTACTACTCGATTCTCTCTTGTAGCAACAAGTAACATATTCTAGTAATAGGTACAAATTATGGAAAATATACAGGTGATTATGTGCTTAACCTATTTAGAAGAGAAATCAATTAGATACAAGAGCTCCTTTGCAGTGACACTCCAAATTATAAAAGTTTAATACATGATGAAAAGGCATGCATGTAAGGAATTTGTATGGTTACAAATATTGTGTCCAAGTATTGGCTTTGTATGAGAAGTTTTAAGGTTAGATTGTAATAGCCATATTGTAATTTTTGTAGCAAAGATCCCAACTTATCATTCTAAGAAAAAACATATTGATGTTTAGCATCACTTTGAGAGGGACATGGCTAATGGAAATATGGTGATGTTAGCAAAGGAAGACACTTTGAAGAATGTTGTAGATTCATTAAAAAAAAATTATAAGCACTAAGAAATTTTCTTGGTGTAGACAAAGAATGGGTATTACTAGGTTGGATTATTGAGTAAGTATTCTTACAACAAGTGAGAGGATGTTGGCTATATTTTATATTCTTTATGCAACTAATCATTCACATTATTCATATGCATTGGGGACAATTGGAGGAGGCCATAGTGGGGTTAGGTCTCTTGAAAGATATTTTTGGATGGTTTTTTGGATCTATTTAGGAGGAGTGGTATATTTAAAGCATAACATAGGAGGAGGGTGACTCTTTAGACACCATTCAAGCCACAATGTTAAAGGTAACTCCATAGGAGACTCATTCCTTTGAATGTACATGTTTTATTTGAGGCAACTAGAGAAGAGGATATGCCTTTCCTCCTTGCTAGGTTTTCTCCAATATTAGGTTTCCTAGGCTAAATATTGCATTAATTGGCATGTATAGTGTTTTATTTAGCTTTTATTTCCCTTTCTTATTTTAGTTATTTCATAATTTCAAAAAGATAGCTCATAATTAATATTGGAACTAAGGATATAAATATGCATAATATAAAATTTTAGAATATTATAAGATTCATTGTGATAAATTATTCTGGTATAATAACCATAGTAGTTTATATATAAATTGTTCAGAGCATTGCACATATGTTTCCTATATATTGTCTTAGATGTTCACTTAATCCTTTTGATTTTCCTAATTAAGTAGGAGCATGAAATGATTATTTATTATTTAAATAAAACTTCTAATTAAAAGTCACTTTGTTTCTTTTATTTTCAATTCCTAGGTATTTTTCTAGATATAAAAATGAACATATCCTCATTTTCCTCCTTTTATAAATTATGCATAATGTCTACATGAAAAATCAAGTCATAGATGCACTTTTCATTTCACTATGTCAAAATAGTTATCCAAGTCAAATGATACTCCCCCCCAAAGGATTTTTATATACAAATCATAGTTCATACAAATTGTGAGCAAATAAGATCACTCAAATACTGTAAGTACCTCGTACCAAGATCTAGGAAGGTGCTCACTACAATTCCTAGAACACCCTACACCCAACTCTATGCATGATCACTAAGACTCTGCAAATACAAATAGATTGATATCAAGGGCGAGATCGAGTCAACACAAGGCCTTCAAGTCAACTTTTCATGGTTGGAGAATAGTGTGAGACTTGGGACCTAGTTAAAAGTACTTATTTAACTCTAATGATATGTTACCAATCATTAGAGAATAAGGATTAACACCTTATTCCATGAACCTGAGTAGGTCCTCATGAGTGACCAAAATCACACTCTACTCTCATTAAAGCATGTAAACTTTGTGAAAAAACTTAAACTTTTTAATGTGTTGTATAAAAAGTAGTGCTAATAGTTAGTAGTATGAAACCTAGACCTCAGGTTCTCCAATAGTACTCATGTCAAATCTATTCACAAAACAATGAGCTCATGTGTAACATTAATTGACATTATCTACAAGCATCCCTATCAACGAACAAGCTATTCTTGTAACTAGAACTCCCTCAAATAATAAAAACTTATCATGAAATATATTCAATTAGAATAGGGAAATACAGCAACGGTGCAAGAAACACATTTCATCATCTCTAGACACCTTGCTATAATACCATTTCAATTTGTTTAATTCACTAAGTTACGGAAAAAATTCTCCAAACTTAATCTATGTAATAATGTTCTCCAAATTAAAGATTGCATTGAATATGCAAATCAAATTACAGTATTGTTAGCTACATGTATATGATCAACGAAGCAATAAATAAGAATCAAAATCCATAACATAATGTATGCAAAGTGAACTAGGAGTATTTTATACCATTGAAAACTAACCTAAGCTATCCATCTGGTGTCCAATTTTCATCCCCATAAAGGTTGCAAATTGACCCTCCTTTGCTAAAAAAGGAAATGGTTTATTGTAGTATTTGATGTTCTTTTATTAAGAGAGATAACATAATTCTTCATCAAGAATCAAACAACCATATTTTCTAAATGTAGTTTGTCATTATAGAGGGTTAAGGTTTATCTCAAAAGTAGTTATGTCTTTTTTTACTTTTTAATTTAATTATAAAAAGTTACAAAATTAAAATAAACTAAAATATATATAAAATATTTTCACTATAAATTGATGTATGATTTTTTGGATATGCGTTAGTGATAAATAATATTAAAAATCTCCATAGTAAAATAAAAAATAAATTTCTATTTTAAAAATCTTGTTAGATTAGTTCTTTTTATAATTAATAAAATAAATAATTAAAATAAAAATATAATTTATTTATTTTTTATGATTTATTTTAATCTTAGTAATGTAAGACATACTATAAATTACTTATTTTCCTAAGTTGAGGTTTATCTATTTTTACAAATCAATTTATATGGTTTAATTATACAACTAAATTAAAATAAAAAAATAACATTATTAAAATAAAAATAAAAATGAATTAATCCTCTTCCCGAAATTAAAGGGCGCTGTAACTTATTAATTGTGATCCATTACTTTATTATCATTCATACACAATTTTACACAATTTTATCATTCATACACAATTTTACACATTTTTACAAATATATTAGGTAATAAAAAACTTAATTAATTTGTTATTATATAATTTTTTTTCCATACCAAATCAAAAATATTTAAAAATCTCTCTCCTGGTCAAAAAGGATAAAATCTTTCCACTCTATCTTTAAAAACGAAAAAATCAAACAACTATTTTCTTATTAATTTTCATTAAATTCCATTAAAACTAGTGATACTGACTTATATTCATTGTGATCATCATTGACACTTTATGCCTTTAGGAAAAAAGACTTGAACTATATACATTGTTATCAGCTTTAATAATTTATTCTTCAAGGGGTAAAAAGAATCTTCCTTAAAAACCATAAACTCAAAAAACTAATTTCTTAATAATTTCAATTAAATTCCATTAAAATTAGTCATACTGATTTATATTCATTGTTATCATTAGTAATAGTTTCTTCCTTTAAAGAAAATATTCGATTTCATATTCATTGTTATCATTAGTAATAGTTTCTTGCTTTAAAGAAAATATTCGATTTCCTGTATAGGAGATTAGAAAATCTGGCATATATTCATAAAGCAATAATCTTCAAACATATTTAATCTTATAGTAAGGAAACTTACAAGGGTGAGTGATGATTAATAATTTGTGTGGCGAGTTGGGTGATGTTCGACTAGATTCGATGCCTACTTAAACCTAAAATTCAGTCGATTCAACAACCTTCTATGTTCCAAAAACAATTCATATTTTAATTGTAATAATCAAATCCAGAAACAGCAACGCCATCTGTCACTGTAACCATGCACTGCCGCTGCCGGATCAGATTTATAATAATAACATTGAATAGCTTTCCTGTTTCACCGAAAAGTTTTCAACCATTCACAACATTGGAATCTGCTTATTTTCCACTGGGTGGGACTTGCTGGATGGCTTTTGTACAGAATTAATATCCTCTAATGGCCAACACAATCCCAATTATTGGATGGACGGACGGCTGCGGTGGAATACAATGTCACTTCTGGAGACCGGATATTGACTGAATAACTTGACAGCTTTACTTTAACTTTACTTTATCTGCCCAAGGGATACCAACTGATATCAGCGCCTTAAGTGACAACATATTCTGGTTTTGGTTATGTCGCTCTATGAGAAACAATTTTTAATGGTATTGATATTAGTCAATAATAGATTTATTCTTTGAAACAATATTTGAATATTTTAATGGGATTGACATATTATGGATGGAAACTATTCAGTAATAGGTTTATTCTATTAAATTTCATATTTTAATTAGTTTTGGTTATATTATTTTAATTAATTTTAGTCGTGTTGATTTATAATACTTCAATTTTAATAAAATTATTAAATTGAAATGGGTGAGTAATATATTAATTTTAATTTTAATGTAAGTTTTATTAGCACAAATTGTTGAGGATAAGTTTTTTAGCAAGATGATTTTGAATCAAATTTCATTGGGATGGTTGTGCCTATGCCAAAGGAAAGAGATATGCTAAAAAAATCCACTGTTTTCCAACCTAAAAGATCGCAGATAACTTGACAAACAAACAAACAAAATACACAATTGAATTGAAATTAATCAATAATACACAAATAACCAAAAAAATATACAATCCAATTGAAATTAATGAATAATACACAAATTTTAATAGAATTGAAATTGGTCAATAATACACAAATTTTAATTGAATTGAAAATAATTAGTAATACAAAAATAATTAATGAGATTGGAATTAGTGAATAAAACACAAATTTTAATAGAATTGAAATTAGTAAATAATTGATTTAGTATTTTATGGTTTAAAACCAATCAAAGCTTGGATTTAAATGGCAGTAAGCTGGTCTAACACGTTTACTTGAGCAAAGTCTTGGATTTTAATGGAATTGAAATTAGTAAGTAATTGATTTACACAAATTTCAATTAAATTGAAATGATTCTGTAATATAGAAAATTTTAATGGAATTTGAATTAGTCAATAATACACAAATTTTAATAGAATTGAAATTAATAAGTAATTGATTTATTATTTTAATGTTTAAAATAGATCAATACTTGGATTTAAATGTCAGTAGGCTAGCCAAACACATTTACTTTAGCAAAGTCTATTATTATTATTGGTTTTAGCAAAGTGTGTTTTTCGCTCAATTCTATTATGTTGTAATTGAGAATCCCAAGTGTTTTAAAAGTTTTAACTACATGTAATATCATAGAACACCACCAATACCACGTGTTTGAAACCATCATTATTCATCTAGAATCAACCTTTTAAAAATTTTAACTACTATAAATACCAATGACTCAATACCATAGACCACCAATATCAAGCAACTATCATTATTGGCCTTTAACTTGACACACAAAAAATGAATACCCCAATTTTAATAAAATTAAAAATTAGTTGGTCATACATGGATTTTAATTTCAATCGAATTAGAATTACTAAATAATTCAAAAATTTTAATAGAATTGAAATTAGTAAGTAGTTGATTTATTATTTTATTGTTTAAAAGCAAACAGAGTTTGGATTTAAATGACCGTCAACCTAGTCAGATAGGTTTACTTAAGCAAAGGCTATTATTATTTTATGGTTTAAGAGCCATCAATATTTTTGACTTAAATTGTAGTTAAGTTCTTCAAACACGGTAGTTGTAGCAAACTGTATAAATTTCAATTAAATTGAAATTATTCAGTAATATAGAAAATTTTAATTGGAATTTGAATTAGTCAATAATACATAAATTTTAATAGAATTGAAATTAGTAAGTAATTGATTTATTATTTTACTGTTTAAAACAAATCAATGCTTGGATTTAAATGTCAGTAGGCTAGCCCAACAAGTTTACTTTAGCAAAGTCTATTATTATTACTAGTTCTAGCAAAGTGTCTTTTTCGCTTGATTCTAATATGCTGTAATTGAGAATCCCAAATGTTTTAAAAGTTTTAACTACAGGTAATACCATAGACCACCACCAATACCAAGTTCTTGAAACCATTATTATTAATATAGAATCAACCTTTTAAAAATTTTAGCTACTTGTAAATATCAATGACTCAATACCATAAACCACCAATATCAGGGAACTACCACTATTCCCTTTTAACTTGACACACAAAAAATGAATACAACAATTTTAATAAAATTAAAAATTAGTATGTAATACAAGGATTTTAATTTTAATCTAATTGGAATTACTAAATAATACACAAATTTTAATAGAATTGAAATTAGTAAGTAATTGATTTATTATTTTACTGTTTAAAAGCAAACAAAGTTTGGATTTAAATGACAGTTAAGCTGGTCAAATAGGCTTACTTAAGAAAAGTCTATTATTACATTGTGGTTTAAAAGAGATCAATATTTTTGACTGAAATTGTAGTTAAGTTCTTCAAACACCCAGCAAACTGTATTGTGTTTTAAGCTCAAATCTATTATGTTATAATTGAGATTTTGAAATGTTTCAAAGATTTTAATTACATGTAATACCATTGATTCAATATCAATACCATAAGCCACCAATACCAAATGCAGAAACCATAAACCACCCAGGTCAAATAGGTTTACTTAAGAAAAGTCTATTATTATGTTGTAGTGTAAAAGAGATCAATATTTTTGACTTAAATTGTAGTTAAGTTCTTCAAACACCGTAGTGCCAGCAAACTGTATTGTGTTTTTAGCTCAAATCTATTATGTTATAATTGAGAATTTGAAATGTTTTAAAAATTTTAATTACATGTAATACCATTGGTTCAATATCAATGCGATAAGTCATCAATACCAAATGCTGAAACCATAAACCACTCATACCAAGTGCTTGAAACCATCATTATTGATAAAATCCAAAACCTTTTAAAAATTTTAACTACCTGCTTAATACCATGGGCCACCAATATCAGAAAACTACCCCTATTAGCCTACAACCTTGACTCAACCACCAATATCAAATATCAGAAACTAGAACTATTAACCAACAACCTTGCCTCTTTCACTGTATCATGATTTACCTAACAATTTGGAATCTCTATTTATATTTCTCTAGCGGTTACATTCTCATAAACCATCAATATTAAATGCCCAAAACCACCACTATTAACTTAACCAGCTTGACTCTTTTAGCGGTTACATTCTCATAAACCATCAATATTAAATGCCCAAAACCACCACTATTAACTTAACCAGCTTGACTCTTTCACCGAATCAAGTTTACCTAATTCTCCCAAATTTCTATTAATATTCAATATTCCCTGGGCATTTCATTTCCATTCTTCACTGTGATATGGTTTTTCAGTTTTCTGAGCATGATGTCTTCCAAGCATAGGTTCATGTTCTTCATCCTCCTGGCACTTCAACTCTCTGCAATATTGTCAGGAGAGAATGATCATAACATCAATGGAGTATCCATGACTCTTCACACGAAGATGAAGAGAATGTATAGCGAGAAAATCAATATGGAAGAGCCTCTCAACTATCCCAGCGACTTCATTGAGTATTACATCAAACTATCTGTGGGTACTCCTCCGCAGGATCTTTTGCTCATGATGGATACGGGCAGTAACGTGGTGTGGGCACCCTGCACCACAAGTTATACATGTAACAACTGCCATGGATACAGCACGGTTTTTCTTCCCAGCAAGTCATCATCAGCTCTGCCAGTAAAGTGTGCAGATACAAACTGCAAAGACTTGTGCGGGGAGGCGAGGTGCTTCGGAAGAACCAGCAACTGCTCGGGGGACTGTCCGGGTTATGCGCTTCAGTATGTGTCGGGAAACACGACGGGGAATCTACTGACAGAGACCATAACTTTGTCATTCGAAGGAGGAGAAAGACGAGAAATAGAGAACTTCAGAGTGGGATGTTCGGTGGTTTCATCCGGGTTTTCTGGTATTGCAGGATTTGGCAGAGGAGGACTGTCTATGCCTTCCCAGCTTGGTCCTCTTTTTGGTGATAAATTTGCGTATTGCCTTGACGATCTAAATAATAGCAGCAAGATAGTGTTGGGTGACATGGCGCTCCGCAAGGACATCCCTTTGACTTACACTTCCTTTCTGAATAAGTCCGAAGCACCTTCTTTTAGGCCGTACAGTGATTACTATTACCTTGTCCTCGAAGGAGTGAGTATTGGCGGAAAGCGTTTGGCGCTGCCCTCCAATTTATTGAAATTTGACAGCAATGGCAATGGCGGAACCATAATAGATTCGGGCACTTCTTACACTTTCTTTGCAGAAGCAATGTATAATCAGATTGTAAGTGAGGTTGATTCTCAGATTGGATACAGAAAAGTTGATGTAGATGACGATAGATTATGTTACAATGTTTCAGGGGTGAACGTTATGCATATTCAGTTGCCTCAGTTTGTATTCCATTTCAAGGGTGGCTCAGACATGGTACTGCCTGACGAGAATAGTTTCAATGCGGCCAACGGTGATAATTTTCTTGCGGCCACTTCTGATACAATCTGCATGGTAATAAGGAATGCTGGTTCTGTACCCGATGGACCTGCTGTGGTCCTCGGAAACTTTCAGCAGAACAATTTTTATTTATTGTATGACAGACATAGTAATCGGTTGGGGTTCGCTCAGCAGAACTGCATAACATTTGGATGAGTCATGACAGGTCTGCGGACAGGCCTATGTTTGAACTGTGAATGGCGTATGAATGCTCATCTATGTCTTCTCGAATCAATAAAATGAAAGACTTATAGCAAGGGATTCTTCCTTTACATCAAGCATTTCATGTGTTTTCATGATGTCAAGATTTTCATGTTTTTTCATTACATCAAGCTTTTGATGTTATAGGTAAAATATGACCTAAAAAATTAGCGTGGTTATGTCCGAGTTATAATAGAAGTTATTATAAAAAATATTATCAAACAACTTGAGTAATGAAAATAACAATTATTCATCCATATTATTTAATAACAAATATTACTATTTTTATAATAAATATTATAAATAATAATAATAAAATATGACTATTTTTATAATTAATATTGCAGTTTATATATATTTTCTTGTAAGTTTTGCTGGATTATAACTTCATATGTCTAGCATATTACTTGATCTAAATAATAACTTAACATCTATTATTTAACATCAAGATGTGACTTAACATTCAATGGACTAAAATTTATATATTTAAAACCTAAAGTGTTGTTTTTAATGTAATCTTTATCTTTAATATGATCTGAAATCATTATTGTCTGTAAATCTAATAACCATCCTGCTGCATCCATTTCTTACTGCTGGCCTTCATTGCTAAAGCATGGGATCCAACGTGAGATTGTGAGGATTATCCATATTATATAGTTTAAAACTTATTCTAATATTTACTATGTTTGCCTAGCTCTGCCTCTCCTTCTCTGCCTTGGCCTCGTCCCCCATGTAGGCACCACCCGAAGAAATTATAAAGCGAGCGGGCATCTTTGTTTCGCTGTGATTGATGCAACCGAGAATTGGTGAAGCACGCTCCTCTGAGAGGTTAAGTAATCCAATCTACACTTTATCCAATTACTAAAAAAACTACAAAACCAAATCTGTTAAGGCAGAATCTGCTCTTTACTCGAAATAATAGTCTTTAATGGTCACTTTAAGCTTTAGTTTGACTGTGGTGATTACTTTTGAACTTACCCATAATATACATTTTAAAGTCACGGATAGATCGCATTTAGGTGACACCTAGAAGTCTTTGTTCTTGTTTTATAAATTATTAGTATATATAGCTATTACATATTATTTCTCAGTATTAGTATTATATAAATGGTTAAAAAAATTAATACTAACTTTACATATTAACCATGGCTTCACCATAATTAACAAACTAAAAATTTGATACTAACCTAATGATGCAATTACCATAATGCAAAAACCAAAACCAGGCATAAATGAGTATACAGTCAAAATATCATGACATGGAGCTTCGAGAAATAAATAGTCTCCCATACTTGCACTTTCAAAAACTTCCAAAACAACTTTTTCAAAGATGAGATGGGTTGCATAATTAAATTTGAACTCTCAGAGAGGTACAGTAAATGCACGTGAAAATTGACGTGAGATCGCTCAAACATGGAAATGTGTGCAGTCTTCACAACAAATCAAACATATGCAAAGTTTCGATGATCTCATACGTTTCAAACTTTTGAAACAGGTGGCCACTTGTAAAACTTTAAAAATTTGATCAAATCAAACCTATCCAAAATTGCCATGACCTCAAACGTTTCAAACTTTTCCCACAGGCGGCCACTCGTAAAACTTAGAAAATTTGATTGGTTAATTTAAGGCCATTATATCCGTGCATCAATTTTGAAAATAATAATTTAAATAATTTTAGGTCTTCTGATTTCCAATTTTTTAGTATTAAAATTTTTACTTTTCCTATGTTTTTGGATAGATAATACATTCATTGTCATTTGCTTCTTTTATTTTGGATGATAGAAGTATGTTCCAGTATCCATTCCCATGATAGGGAATAAAAGTACTAAATGAAAATATGTAAAGTGTCTACTTAAAATTTTGGACATTTTTATTCATATATAGTTTAGCTCGTAAATAAACAAGGATATATAATTATATTTAATTTTAATCATTTTAATAAATATATTCTTTTATTACAAAGTATATAGAGTAAATTTATATTAATATATTTTAGAAGAAGAATTACATCATTTTAATATAATAGATAAAAAAAATAATGAATAACAGTGTATAATAATTATAATAGATAACTATAATGATATTATTTACTTATTTGTAAAAATAAAATATTAAAAATAAATTAATAATATTTTTTATATGTAAAAATGTTTGGAATAGTTAATTAGTATGCTTATATAAATTTAGTGGTTGATAAATGTTTATAGGCATTAGAATGTATTTATCTCTTAAAAATATATTTTTTAATTATTATTGCACCAATAAATGTTGGTAAAGATGTTTATGTAATGTAGAGATGTTGTAATGTCTTATTAAACATTTTCAATCAATAAAACATTAAAAAAAAAAAAAAAAATGACAATTAAATTGATTTGAATTAAATTATAATTAATAATTAAACGATCATAGAATCCATAATTCCAGAACTATCAAGCCAACAAATCCCTTGAGATGCAAATCTCTTCTACAATGAAAATAAATTTGATCCCTTTGGGCCCTTGGTAGATCTAAAGCATTGGTTATTAATAATTACAAAAAGAAATAATATATGAATTAAATATATATACATTTGAAAAAGCATATAACAAGTTTTGACACCTAATCATAGGGATTGTGTGAACAACTGTAATTAGTGTAAGTAAATAATAGGGAGAATGGAGAGTCATCCAGAGATGAACTGAATAGTCACTCCCTCTTGTATATAATAATGAATAACCTCAATGAATAATACGATTATATTTGAGGAGTTACCTCGTGGTCTGACATGGTATGAGAGCGAGTGCCATTTTTGGGTCCCTTCTCTGCTTTGTAATTCCTCTCTGACAACTTTTGCCCCTCTCTCACAACTACTGCAGACATTCGGCTGGTTATGTGAGCGAATTGCTCCACAAGCACAGTTGAAGTATCACTCTCTTGGTTTCATAGTGTTAAACACGGGTGCGATGAATGAAATTTTCTTATGACTGTGTATCGATGTTTTGGACCCTAATCGGGTATTTTTCTCTCTTCATATATTTTATTTATAAATCAAAGTCAATTAGTGTTAAGCATTAATACTGAGTTTAAGCGGTAAACCTTTTCTTAAGCGTCTTTATTAAAATATGAATTAAGCACGTGGGTAGTATTTTGCAAGTGGTAAGAGGTATCTCACGTGCCCTAAAGGATGAAAATGGTATTCCTAAATTTCATGCGATTAACCTTAGCGGGCCACATGTAGCACAAGAAAACCACTTTTCTCATGCGCTCTCTATTTGTTATGCATCGAGCAAGATTTCACGCGAGATTATGTGATAGCCGTTGGATCAAGTGGGATTGATCGACTGTGGAGATTGGCCAAGCTAGTTAGTGAGTGGGTGACGTGATAGCGATTCGATTAGATGGGTGAGATCTAATGGTGATCGCGTCAGAAGATGCATGTGAGTTAATTTAAATTTCAAACACGATAAGGTTGTGAACTGGGGTTTTAATTCCTTTTGGTTTCTTTATGAGATTGTGCGACAGTCGTTCAATTAGATGGGTCCCATCGATGGTGGAGATCATCCGAGCTAGTTGCTGAGTGGACGACGCGATATCCGTTGGATCTAGAGAAGTGAGATCAATGATGCAGATTGAAGCGCTTGATAAAAGGAGAAGTCAACAATGGATTGATAGTGGTTAGTGAGATAAGCAGGACCCTGAAGGGGAAAATCCATGTACAGAACCTAATTTAACCGTAGCTGATTGGTTACAAAGTTAACTAGTAGTTGAATTATAGACTATCACCTCATTTTTGTCAACCTCCTACGTCATTTTTTTACCATTAGAAGAGTGATTTTTTTACACAGTACATTTTTAAAATGCACTCATTGATATCTATTGTGGGAGTGGTTCTCACTGGGAAGGTGAAATATCCAGAATGGTCACGGAAAATCAAACACACTCTCATTTATAATGAGTTGTGGAAAGGAGTTTGTGTTGGAGACGGAGATAAAGAGCCAGAACAACCTACCTCACACAAGGAATTCACCATTTGGGAAAATAAGAATAGCAAGGTTTATGCATTGATTGCATCATCAGTAAATAAAGAGGTGAGTCGCCATATTTCACCATTTTCAAATGCTTTCGAAGCTTTACAAAAACTGAAGGACCTCTATGACTCACACTCTGCACTTGAAGTTGTTCAAATCATGATTAAATTGTTCACCCTTGAATTACAAAATGATGATCCTCTTGCTTTTGCATCAGAAGTAAAATCTATTATGCGTGATATCAAAGTCACTAATGTTGAACTCGACATTCCCCGATAGCTTTTCTCAAGGCACTTTATCCCACTTACTCAAATTATCTGGAGTCATTGCAAGCAAATGGAAACCTCAAAGATATTACCTTTGACTCCCTTGTGAAAAAAATTGCTGAAAGAGAGAAAGCTTTTTGGAAGAAGACATCTCCTCAGTCTTATGAAGAGGTTGTGTGCCTTGCACATAGAGAGAATTATTTTTCTCAAGATTCTTCGAGAGGAAGAGGTGGTCGAAGAGAAAGAGGAAGATATTTCAGAGGTAGGGGGGCAGACACTCTCAAGCAGAAAAGTCAGATTTGCACTGCATATGCTACAAAAGAGATGGATCACATGATGCATCCATATGCAAGTTTCCTTGGGGTAGAATTGATCATGAAAGAAAACAACCCAAAGGTAAAACTAATGACAAAGAGAAAGGTAAGGCACATGAATCCGCTCACTATGTTGTGGCACACTATAATTGGAGTAAATGAAGATTTATTTAATGCTTCACTTGCTTCTTGGAAAAATGATTAGTTGCTTGATTCAAGAGAAACTTGCCACATGACTTTTAGAAGAGATTTTTTTGAAGAATTTACTGACAATGTTGATGGAGAAGTATACTTTGTAGACATATCAAAACTCAAGCCATTAGGACTTGGTACAATCAGGCTTAAATTGCCTCTTCATCCATACTTTCTTCTGCATCATGTTTTATATCTCCCACAACTGATGAGAAACTTGATGTCCTTGGTACACATCTGCTAGTAAGGATACTACATTCATATGTTTGATGGCAATCTTGAGGTGAGAAAAGCATCAGATCACTCACTTGTCATGACGGGGATAGAAGAAGAAAGGATTCTCAAGCTGCAGGGTACCTCTACTCGTGCACAAAACTTCTCATACAATTCTCATTATGAAGAAGGTACATTTCAATCAAGTTTATTATGGCATGCTAAATTTGGACACTTGAACTATGACAACCTCCACTTGTTGAAGAAAAATGGTGTTACTGATTTGCCTACAATTCCTAGGAAACTTAAGCAATGTTAATATTGCATTCTAGGAAAGCATAGCAAACAATGTTTTCATGATTCACATTCCAGAACACATAGAAAACTTGAACTCATTCATTAAAATTTATGTGGTCCAATGCCTATTCCTTCTGTAAATGGAAATAAATGTATGATGACATTTATTTATGATTGCACCACAATGTGTTGGGTTTATTTATTGAAAAACAAATCTGATGCTTTTCAAACATTCAAGAACTTTCATACATGGATTGAAAATGATGCACAATTTCATATTGGCTCTATTTGCACTAATAATGGAAAAGAATACACTTCAAATGAATTTGAAAACTATCTTTGCCAACATGGAATCAAACTTCAAACAACTGTGCCTTATAATCCCCAACAGAATGGAGTAGCTGGAAGAATGAATATGACAATCTTAAATATGGTGCACTCCATGATGTTTTTCAAAAATGTAAAAATGATGTTTTGGGCTGATGCATTTCTATGTGCTATATATATATATAAAGAATAGATGTCCATCTAATGCTATTAGAAACAAGACTCCCAATGAAATGTGGTATGGGCACATTCCCTTGGTAAAGCATCTTAGAGTCTTTGGTTCCACATTTTATGCCTTGATACCAAATGTACATAGAAACAAACATGGTATAAGAAGTCGTAAGTCTATATTCCTGGGGTATTCAAACACCTCCAAAGCATACCGTCTCTATGATGAAGCCAATCAAAAGTTTGTTGTATCTAGAGATGTAATCTTTCTTGAATCATCCAAAACTGACAATGTTGTTGAGCGGAAACTTGATCGCTTGCATAGATTCACAAATGTAAAATCATTTCAAGAATTTAATAATGAGATTCCACATATTGAAGGGGGGATTCCTTTACTAGATCAACATGTGGAATGTTCTTCTGAAGCACTCTCTCCCCCACACGAAACTCCAACAACGGATGATATTTTGAGTGATTTGATTGACAGAATTGGGATACTCAATCTTGATTCAGTCCCAACTCAATCAATGGAGCAGCATGGACCATCTCAGAAAGGTTCCCCTAAGTGGTTCACAAACACATTTGAAAGTGTTCATCCGGATTAGGTTGGAAAGACAAGAACTAGAAATTCACCCCGGCAAAATGGAAGTGATGTAGATGACTCTGATTCACCTGTTGATATGGATGTTTCTTATGATTGTGAATTGAATTTGTCTACATATTTTGAACCAACTTCCTTCAAAGAAGTTAATTCTCATGATGAATGGAAAGAAGCAATGCAAAAGGAGTATGATGCCTTGATAAAGAATGGCACTTGGAAGCTGGTTGATCCTACATTGTGAACCAAACCAATTGGCTACAAGTGGGTCTACAAGAACAAGTATAAAGTTAATGGCTCACTTGCCAAGCACAAAGCCAGGTTTTTGGTAAAAAAATTTGCACAGAAGGAAGTGGTTGATTATGAGGAAAATTTTTCCCCCACAACAAAATGGGCTACCATCGAGACACGGTTTGACCTAGCATCTGAGAATAGTTGGAAAGTCCATCAAATGGATGCAAAAACTATGTTCTTGAATGGAGATATAAAAGTGAATGTTTTTATATCCTAGCCTGAAGTATTTGTTCTAAAACAACATGAACATAAAGTATACAAACTTGTGAAATCCTTTTATGGCCTCAAACAAGTACCATGAGCCCGGTATGAAAAAGTAACTGAGCATCTTCTGAAACTTAATTTCAAATATTACGACATTGATGATGCAACTTTGTTTGTCAAGAAGGTTGGAAAAACAGTTGTATATCTTGTGGTATATGTAGATGATATTTTGATGACAAGGAACAATGAGAGCTACATTGCATCCATAAAGAAGGAATTGAGGAAAGATTTTGAAATGATTGATTTGGGCTATTTTCATTACTATCTTGGTATTGAAGTAACTCAATATCCGAAATCCATATTCCTTTCTCAAAAGAAGTACATTGGAGATCTGTTGAACAGGTTTGACATGATTGAATGCAATCCTCTGACTACTCCAATGGAACAAAACTTAAAGCTCACATCCATTGAAGGAAAAGAATTTGAAAATGCAACAAAGTATAGACAACTTGTAGGAAGTCTCAACTACCTAACTAGTACCAGATCAGACATTTTGTTTGCTATTGGAACCCTCTCCAGGTTTATGCAAAAGCCTTGTGAGGGACATTTGTTCGCTGCAAAAAGAGTTCTAAAGTACTTGAAGGGAACTCAAGACTTTGAAATCAAGTATACACAGGTGGGCAACTTCAGCTTGATTGGATACTATGATTCGGACTTCAATGGAGACAAAGAAACTAGGGTATCTACTTCAAGTTATTCTATGAGTCTTGGATCACGAGCTATCTCCTAGAGACCATGCAAGCAGTTAGTTCTAGTATATTTAAAACAAGTGCAATCGACTCCACTCAAGATTGACAATACCTTGACATTAAAGTTGGCCAAGAACCCAAAGTTCCATGATTGAATGAAGCACATCAATACAAAATATCATCCGATTCGACATCATGTTGAGGCCAAAACAATCCATGTTCACCATTGTTCCACTAATGAGCAGATTGCTGACATCTTCACCAAAGCGCTTGGAAGAGAAATACTTGAAAGATTCAGAACGATTCTTGGACTCACGAACAACACTTCAGATTAAGGGGGAGAATGTTGACACCTAATCATAAGGATTAGGTGAACAACTGTAATTAGTGTAAATAAATGATAGAGAAAATGGAGAGTCATCGGGAGATGAATTGAATAGTCACTCCCTCTTGTATATAATAATGAACAACCTGAATGAATAATACAATTACATTTGAGGAGTTACCTCCTGGTCTGACAACAAGATTCTTACGCATTGATATTCACCAATTTTTTTTTACAATACCATGGGTCAATACCATGACTTATCAATACCACTTTCCCGTAATCAATAATTATTAGGTTGATGGTAGGGATTTAACCTCCATGGAAAATGTTAGAAGATTCTTAATAGTATTCATAAATCAAAGGTTGAGATTTATCTCCAAAATAGTTATGAACATGAGTTATATTTTTTTTAAGCATGTGGTACTAGTAAGTCATGGTAATAGCCTATGGTGTTCTAACAAACCTTATATCTATGTTAAAATGGATTTCAATGTAATGTCTTCTCAACATTTTGACTCAGTGAAAATAAAAACACCCCTATTTTAAAATAAAAATAACTTCAAAATAAAACAAAAGAAAAAAAAATCTTACGTTGTTATTATTATTATTTTTAATAATTTAATATAACTAGTGATATTGACCCATGGTATTCATGTGGCATATAACATATTTAATGAGAAAATTTAAACTAGCCTAGATCCATCTCAACTCTCGATCAAACCCCTTGAGATTGAAACCTCTTTTAGAGGGAAAGGAGATTGATTTGATCCCTCTCAATGCTTAGTAGATCCAAAGTTAAGATGAATCTAGGATGGTTTATATAATAATAATAATATATTATTTCAATTTAATTTATAATTTTATAATTAAATTGAAAAGTAAAAAGCATGTAACTACCTTTGAAATAAATCTCAACATTCTATCTTGCCTACCACTAAAAATATTCTATGGATATTTTATACAAGTTAAACACTAAGCATATACCTATTAATTATTGATATCTAAATTGAAATTTTGTAAACCCTATTTCAAAATAGACATACCTATGGACGTAATTAAATTGAAAATAAATAAAAAATCATAACTAACTTTGAATAAATCTCAACCCTCTATCTTTACTACTATTACAAATATTTTGTGAATATTTGGTAGAGGTTAAATTTTTGGAAATCTTACTCCAAAATAAACACACATATTAGTGTAATTTATAGAAAATTTTGTGCATTATATATATAAAGAAGGAATATATATGTGTGTGTGTGTCGTCTAACAACAATGTAATTTCAAGGGAGATTGTGATTTGTTATTGTTTATAATACACTTTTGAATGCATAAATGGATTCAACAATGTGAAAAAATCCTAAAAGAGTGGATCTTTGCAAATTAAACAATATATGGTGGGAGATTTGAAATCTACTTTTTTAATTTCCATCGTGCATTATGTTTTAATATTTTTATTGAAATGACATTTTTACATGACACTACAACATTTCCTTCATGTCACCTTTAGCATAATAATAATTTAAGTGTCATATGAGATGAGTTATGGTTTTTTGGGCATGCAGTATTCATAAGCTATAGTATCAACCCATGGTATTGTAACAAAACTTATTTTCAATTGACATGGTAAAGTCGGTGCTAACCTTCATGATAAAAAATGTTCTTACAATTCCTTTTTAAACGTTTATATGTTTAACTTATATATTAGTTATTTTTAATAATAATAATAATAATAATAATAATAATATAGTTAATTTTTAGGGTTTTTTAAATTTTTTATGGTTTAACAATGTGAGCTGCATCATGAAGTAAGTATTTTGAGGCTTATTGATTGCTATAGACATTTACTAGATATTATTTTCATATTAAAAATTAAAAGAATTACACATATCCCCCTTATTACTCTTGCTGGGAAGTATTTTTTATTTATTTATTACAGTTAATTACTTCTTCACTTTGGGCCTTGAAATATTTTATCATGGTGAACATGAAACCAATTTTTTTCTACTAACTTTCCTTATATATACATATATAACAACAAAGATCCATCTTAACTCTGGTTCTATTAAGAGTTGACAGGGATCAGATCTCTCAAGATGTAAACTTATTTTTTAGTATAAAACTTGAAGAAATCTTTGCATTGAGAGAGTTTGCACCTCAAGAAATTTGATTCTTATAGGTGCTTGTTAGATTAAGTGTTAAGATAGGACTATGTTGATTACTAATAATATCATTTCTATTTATAGAAATGTTCGCGTTGAGAGATCTTGGAGAGTTAAGATAGATTGATGTTTATTAGTAATAATGTTATTTCTATTTATATAAATTTCACATCATTATATATGCATATATTCTTATTTATAATTTTATTAAAACTCTAACATTAGATATGGTTTATGGTTTTTTTGTTTTTAATTTTATATGTGTGTGTGTGTGTAAAATTTAGTAGAAATGTTATTGTAAATATTGAATCTTTATATGCTTAATAATAAAGTTTAAATATGAAATTATTAAATATAATGGTTATGAGTGTGAATAATATATATATATATATATATATATATATATATATATATATATATATATATATATATATATATAATATATATATATATATATATATATATATATATATATATATATATATATATATATATATATATATATATATACAGAGAGAGAGAGAGATTTTATTAATTTAGGCATATTAGTATTAAAATTAAGATCCAATTTTTTAGTTTCAATTGAGCCAACTTGATCTCACAATTAAATGTTTATAGATATTTATGGACACTATAACTTAAATTTTCCCTTATTGGGTTGTAGAGCCCCTATCAACATAGTCAAAATCTTTTTGTTGCGGTTTTACTCATTGGAAACAAGACCAAGGGAAAAGGTTAATGGCATTTGTCCCAAATTTCCATATTCTAATTGGAATATAGAAAAAGGTCTATTGAACAAAACTTCATTATGAAAAACATTATGCCACAGTACTAGTAAATTCTATGTGAAAATATTAATATTGCATAGAAAATCTGGGTTGAATTAAGGTGCGGAATATTGATTTTTGTAGAGATACTCCTCAATGCAAATCAGTTCTTCTAGTCCTTCCACCCCAGCAAGGTTTCTCAATATATGTTTATTAGATTGATAAGTCTCGGTGTCTAGTCCTCCCATAGGTTAATTCATGCTTGTTAAAAGATGAAGGTGAATGTCATTACATTCCAAGTTAGCCAGAAGGTCAGCTACCTTATTGCATGTTCTCTTGAAGTGAGAAACAATAATGAATGGAATCATATCGATCAGATGAGTAATATGTGATATATTTTTCCAAGCTCTAACTATGTGAATTTGTTTTTCTAGAGAAGCTCCATTGATCAGTTTCTTTACTCCTGAGATGATTAGCTAGAAATGACCCGCCACAATCAGCTAGTAGAGGCCTTATAATGATGCGAGAATAAGTCTAGTCTTAAAATATACAAATTTAACTACGTTCTTACTTGAATTTCCCATACTATCTATGAATATAAACACTAGTTTCCCATAGTTTTCATAGAATATTCCTCCAAGACAAAAGGAATGTGAATTTACTTTAGATATCTTGTCAAAATTAAATTTAAGTAGTCCAAGAGGTCATAGGACTAGAATATGGGCTTCTTGGAGATAAAGTATTGATACAAAGAGATGGAAACAACTAAAGATTATGTAAAATTTTGGTATCTAATGTGACACCCTCCTCCCACATTTACCCAAGATAATTGGTCCACCAGGATAAATATATGACGAAGAGTTACTATGATATGAGTCAAATCCCTAAGTACAGTTAAGGAAGTGGAATCGACAAAGAAAAACCAATTTGACCTTCCTTAGAAGCTACAGGACCTTCTGGAGCCAACCAACCCCTCTAGGTGTCCAACCCATGAGAGAACTTGATGTTTTGTTGAACTAGACTCCCAATTGCTCCCATGGGAAGGCTTCCATGTCACTGAGACCCTTCAGTCACTCCCAGAGAAAGGCCTCCATGCGATTTTAGCCTTTTTCATGATGTTCTGTGTGAGCAACCCAAAATTATAAGCTACCTTTTTAGGGCTATGACTTGGGCCTCTGCCCCAAACTTCGTGAAAATTCTAGAAATGATGAATAACAAGATTATAAGGCCCCTAATGCAAAAATTGAATAAGGAACTAACGTGACAAAGCCTAGCCATGGAAAAATTTTCATCAAACACATCATGAACATGTAATCTATAGGTCATATAACCATATCTGAGCATAGTGACTTCACACTTATCTGAAATTTGTCAAGAAGGTCTCATGCCCTCTCATAATAATTGCATCATCATCTACTAGGTCATACATTCATTATTCAATAATTTACTAATCAAAACATGATGAGAGCCATAACTCAAGTCTGTCATAAACCATTTTCATAACCAACAGAATAACAATGGTAGAAAAACCATTATAACCACACGATAAAAAACACATTTACACACAATACACATGAGGAAAATAACTCTTATTAACATATGAAAAACGCAACTAGGTCAGGGACTTCCAGGTACCACCCAACAATAGATTTGGCTGAAACAAATCTTTCTTTCAACCAATCACCTTTCTTTCATATTCGAAGCGTGAATGTGGTACTCATAAAAATAACTAGTCAAGGCATCCTCAGGCTTTATCTTATAACCCACGAATGGATTCCAAGCCCCAAACAATAAACATACACTACAAGCTTTACTGAAATCCTGCCATATACTAGTCAAGGGATTATTAGGCCCTAAATAAGCATGGATGCCTCTGGATCTCTCCACCTAAATCATGAGGATTTTTCCTTCTCCACCCTCTAGGATTTACCACGTGTCCTTCCATTACCAATCAAGGGATTCCTAGGCCTAACAAGGGTATCCACCTGTAGGTTTTACCATGTGTCCTACCATTACCAGTCAAGGGATTCCTAAGCCCAACTAGGTTATTTATAATCATTATTTACCATGTATCCCACCATTACTAGTCAACGAATTCTTATTCCTTGTGATTTTTCTTGAGACCACCCCACTCAGTTTCGAAACCATCTTCCAATCTAGCTCAACCAAGTAAGAGAAACCCCATCACACCATGACTATTTGGAAATGGAAATGCAAGGTTGAAAACCGCTATCACACATAGAAAAACCTATGCCAATGATAGAAATAGTACCAAATACACACATGCATGTACCATGCATGCCAAACTAGCAAGGAAATCATAAATGCAACCTGATGCCTACAAGTAATCTTGTTGTAGATGCTTGATTAATTTCCTCCTTACTTAATCTTTGTTTCCATTTGCAAATAAGGACTTGAATTGACAAAGTCTATCCATGGAAAACATTTCATCAAACACATCATGAACATGTAATATATAGGTCGTATAACAACATCGGAGCATAGGGACTTCACACTGATATGAGTTTTGTTAAGAAGGTTTGATGCCCTCTCATAATAACTGCATAATCATCTACTTGGTCATACATTCATTATTCATTCATTTACTAATCAAAACATGATGAGAGCCATAACTAAAGTATGTCATAAACCATGTTTATAACCAACATAGTAACAATGATATATAAACCATTATAACCACATAATAACAAACATATTTGCACATAATACACAAGAGGAAAATATATCTTATTAACATATGAAAAACGCAACCAGGTCGGAGAATTCCACATACCACCTAACCATAGATTGGGCTGAAACAAATCTTTATTTTAGCCAATCACCCTTCTGTCATATACCAAGCATGAATGTGGTACTCATAACAAAACTAGCCAAGGCTTCCTCAGGCTTTACCATGTAACCCACCAAGGTATTCCTAGGCCCAAACAGTAAACATACACTACAAGATTTATTGCAACCCTACCATATACTAGTTAAGGGATTATTAGGCCCTAAATAAGCATGGATGCCTATGGATCTCCTCACCTAAGCCATGAGGAAGTTTTCCATTTCCACCCTCCCGGATTTACCATGTACACTTTCATTACCGATCAAGGGATTCTGAGGCCCAATGAGGGTATCCACCTCTAGGTTTTACCATGTATCCTGCCATTACTGGTCAAGGGATTCCTACAATTAATATTTACCATGTTACCCGTAATTACCATTCAAGGGATTCGTAGGCCTTGTGCTTTCTCTTGAGACAACCCCACTCAGTTTCGAAACCATATTGAAATCCAGCTCAACTAGGTAAGAGAAACCCCATCACACCATGACTGTCTGGAAATGGAAAGACAAGGATGGAAACCAATATCACACCTAGAAAAACCTATCCTAATGACATCAAGAGAACCAAATACAGACATCCATGTACCTTGAATGTCAAACTAGCAAGGAAATCATACATGCAACTTCATACTTGCAAGTAATCTTGTTGTAGAGGCTTGATCCCTTTCCTCCTTACTTGATCTTTGTTTCCCTTTGTGAACAAGGACCTGACTTGACAAATCCTATCCATGGAAAACATGTAATCAAATACACGATGAAAATGTAATCTACAAGTCATATAACCACATCTGATCATAGGGACTTCACACTTATCTTAGATTTTTCAGGAAGGTCTCATACCCTCTCATAATAACTACATCATCATCTACTAGGTCATACATTCATTATTCATTCATTCACTAATCAAAACATGATGATAGCCATAGCTTAAGTCTGTCATAAATCATGTTTATAACCAACAGAATAACAATGATAGAAAAACCATTATAACCACATAATAACAAGCACCTTTACACATAATACACAAGCGGAAAATAACTCTTATTAACATATCAAAACGAAACTAGGTTAGGGACTTCCATGTACCACCCAATGATAGATTGGGTTGAAACAAATATTTCTTTCAGCCAATCACCCTTGTGTCATATTCCAATCATGAATGTGGGACTCATAACAAAACTACTCAAGGCTTCCTCAGGCTTTACCGTGTAACCCACCAAGGGATTTCTAGGTCCAAATAATAAACATACACTATAATCTTTCTGCAATCCTATCATATACTAGTCAAGGTATTATTAGGTCCTAAACAAGAATGGATGCCTCTAGATCTCTCCACTTATACCGTGAGGAATTTTTCAATTTCCACCCTCTAGGATTTACCATGTATCCTGTCATTACCGATCAAGGGATTCCTAGGCCCAATGAGGGTATCCACCTCTAGGTTTCACTGTGTATCCTGCCATTACTAGTCAAGGGATTCCTAAGCCCAACTAGGGTATTTAAAATCAATATTTACCATGTATCTTGCCATTACCAATCAAGGGATTCCTAGGCCTTGTGCTTTTTCTTGAGACCACCGCACTCAATTTCGAAACCATCTTGAAATCTAGCTCAATTAGGTATGAGACACCCCATCACACCATGACTATATTGAAATGGAAAGGCAAGGTTGAAAACCACTGCAACACCTAGAAAAACCTATGCCAATGAAAGAAAGAGAACTGAGTACACACATACATTTACCATGCATGCCAACTAGCAAGGAAATCATACATGCAACTTGATACCTGCAAGTAATCTTGTTGTAGATGCTTGATCCCTTTCATCCTTACTTGATCATTGTTTCCCTTTATGAAAAAGGACCTGACCTAACAAAGCCTTTCCATGGAAAAAATTTCATCAAACACGTCATGAACATGTAATCTACAGGTCATATAACAACATCTGATCATAGGGACTTCACACTTATCTGAGATTTGTCAAGAAGGTATAATGCCCTCCGCTGAGCACCAGTATTGCAGCAATAATGTTGCAACTCCTAAGGCTTCCTACATTACTTTTATCAACCCGGTAGTTCATAAAAAACTTGGAAGTGACGATGCTGTATACACAAGTACTAGTTCTTACTGCAAGCTGTCACTTGGTCAGCTGGCACAAGATCACTAGGAGCTCAAGCCAACTTTTATGAATTCCAGAAGAAGCTTTATATGGGATGAAAGAAAGGAAAGCTTACTCTACAGAGGCTATTCTACTTGCAAAAAGAGAAAGAGGACCGAGATGTGAAGTAACCCTAGCAAACCCTAATTTACCGACTAACCCTACTTTTGCAAAAAGAGAGGTGAAAATCTAGTAAAGGAGTGTCATTACCTACTGAAGAAGTAAACTACATCTATTCAAGCTATTTATGGAAGGAAATAAGAAAAAAACATCTTTTTTGAATTTTTATGTATATGTGAAATTTTTATGCATGTAATTTGTTTGTTTGTGGATGTGACAGTGATTAGGTGGTGATGGAGGGCGACTTTAGGATTTGCAGAGGTGTAGAAAGGTGAGGAGCGGTCCTAGGAGGCCTCTAGTAACCTTCTGGAGGCTTTCCCTGCAATCAAACTTCAAAAAGCCACGTACAGGAAATTCTACAAGAGGCTGCAGGTCTACAGGAGGATCTACGGGAGGATCTACAAGAGGATGTCGAGGACTATTTTAGAGGGTTTAAATGTGGAAAAATGGTGGGAAAGGGTAGCTGAAGACTAGAGGGATGTGTTAAGGTGTCTGAAGTTCATCAAGGATGATTAGTAAAGAAAATGATGGTTGGATTTGTTCAAGGGACGAGAGGAAAGCTTATGAGAAAAGTGCTGGAATTAGGGCAAATTTGTGAAGGGCTGTGAATGACCTGTGAAACATCTAGCAAAGATGAGTAGAGGTGTACCGTAAGATCGCTACAAATCAAAACACTGAATTTGAGCAAGAAATGAACTAGATACACCAAAAAAACAAAACTACATCTCATGTTAACCTAAATTCTAATCTAGGAAAATAAAATGCTGAACAATGCTATATGGAAAGGAAAGCATGGAAAGAGATTTATTGCAGAAATAGAAATAAGTATGGAAAAATGGGTTTGAAGTGAAGCATTAACCTCTAAATCAAATTGTAACACTAGAAATTTCATGGAGGAAGCAAAACTGTGTTTTTATGGCAGCAAGTAGATCTTGACCTTAGTTCATGGTCCCATAGGGAGGAAAGGAGGCCAAGGCTCTATTGATAGCCTTTTTGTATCTTTCTCTTACCACTATTTAACCTACCTCAACAACTGAAATGGAAGAAGCTATGTAAATCACCAAACAACAACTTATTTTACTAAGGAATAAATCTATTTAACAACAACTAATTAATGGACTGCAACAAAACGTATAAATACAAAACAAGATGTGCTGGGCAGCTCGGATTGGGCCCTAACCCAAGAGCTTTAGCCCCTTGGAAGAACTCAGTTCTGGCTCAGAAAATATTTCATCTCCATTATCAAAATAATAGCCACATTACATAAAATTGTTCACAAAATTAAGCTCGAAATGAGCTGAGCAAAAGCTGCAACAAAAGTGTGAAAATTTGACTAACATCCAACTAAACTACTGAGCACATAAGCCCTCCTATTTATACAACTAGAGCCTCCAACAACTCTCCTAAAATCAAGGAGGCTTGGCTCCCAAGACTAGAGATAGAGAGCAGTTCTTCTTCACTTGCTCGGTTTCCCCTTTGATGCATTGATGTGGCTGCTTGTGGTCCAAGCTTTCTAAAGGAGGATTCAAGGTAGGGGGTCATAAATGAGGGGGACACCCTCCTACAAATCCTCTCCCTTGTTTTCCTCGAATATTGGCTACCAAATTCTCATTAAACCTTTGACTTTGTCTCAAAATTGACCAAAACTCTGCATAAAGCACTCATTAGACTTCATGGCATAATGACTAACCCAATTCACTCTATTAGCATAAATATAATAAAAAACATGCAATAAAATAATGAGAATGGTGGATTAAGCTGAGTTAGGAGGCCAAATGAGCCCATATAATTACCCATGTATGGGGCTCATCATCACCCCCATACTGAATGTGTTGCTCATCCTCTCAACAACTAGTCTATCTCCTCATCCTTGATGACCCTGATGGATTCCCTAACATCCCATGCTTCTGATGTGACATCCTCCTCCTCGTTATGGAATCCCATCTTTCTGTCCACCTCTTCCCACTGTTGTTGTTGTTATTCTTCTTTTACACCTTCTAGTAGGCCTAGCAGCAGTGGAGGACTGAATTTGAAGCCAATCCAATTGGCCTTCAAACTCTGCATAGAGCACTTGTACAGAGGCACTCTCCTCAATGCTTCTTTCATCTTGTTTGGGGAGTGATACTCCCTGATCTGTAGGCTATGTGGCAGTGTGTTCCACCTTCTCATACAGGCATGAATGCAGTCATCTCCAAGCAATCTTTCCATGTCCTCAAAATGTGCAATAGCCTAGGCCTGCTCATTGATATACTTAGGGGCACTTTGAGGATTATCTGCAAGCTACTGGTGGACACTGATGAGAGCCATGGGGTCTGCTAGCTCAGCTCAGATCATTAAGGGTTCATTTTTCTCTTTTGCCATCAACTTCTTGATTTTTTCTGCCCTTTTCTCCTCATGATTCATCCATGATGCCATGGCCATCAGCTGCAAGTCCCCCAACCTAGCATTGGGGTCCCATAGGTTCATATCAGTGAGGGCCATGTTATGCAAATAAAACTCTGCCAACTTTTCCTTGTCTTCTATTGAACTTTGGTCACATAGGTCTGTAAACTGTTTGTAATCCTGAAAAGGCATGGTGCCTCTCTGTGCCAAGGTCTTGATTTGAAGCTATAGCCACTGGTCTTTGAGGTATACTCCATATGATTTGGCTAGTTGCTTGCACTGTAGTGACTCCATAGACCGGCTGGCCATGCATGCCAATTTTGTGTCCTTTTCTTGCAGTTGTTTCCTTAACATTTTATTTTCTGCCTCTAAGTGAGATCTTCTAATTGCTTCTATATGTCTTACAATTCTCAACTCCTTACCCATTTCTCTCAACTTTTTCTCCATGTGGCCAATGTCTTCCACCCCTTTTGACTTGGAAATTTTCATCCATCTATTGCTCCTTACCCTTTCCTTTTCCAATTCAAAGAAAAGTAGGACTACAAATTTCTATGGAATAATTTTTCCCCCTTCAAGAATATTGTAATAATAGCCCAAACTAGGCTAGGGGTTAGGTTCTGGAATCTCTGTTGTTTCATCCTTCCCTTTGGTCTGCTCTTCTGCCCTTTTTTCAAGTTTCTTAGTCTCCTGTAGCTTTGTTAGGGTCTCCTATAAAGCAGTTTGTGCCTCCTGTAGAACTGTTTTTGAGTCCTGCAGTTTTACTCATTCCTTCCAAGTGGAAGATCTAGGACTTCCTCTCTCATAAGTAATGGGGGTTTTGGATGGATATTATTCCCTTTTGATAGTAAGGGAATCTTCAATTATGATAGGCTCTTTTGAGGAAGGTTGTGGCTTCCCTATTTTTATTCTTATGCTTTCTCAGGCCCTGAAATACATTGATGGTGGCCTTTTCCTCTTTTGTTTGGGTTTAACTGGGGTGCTGAGGGCAGCAAGAACAACTGCTACTTCCCTTTCTAGTGTCCCAGGAGACACTTCTATCTTCTTTCCCCATTTTTCCTCTTCTTTTGTCTTCTTTGCCTCTGCTAGGTTTGTTTCCTCTAGCTCTGTTTTCATTTCCTTGTCATCTTGTTTAGTTTCTGCCTTCTCTGCTTTAGTCTTTTTCTTCTCTGGTTTAGTATTTTTCCTTTCTGTTTTAGTCTGTTTCTCTTTTGTCCTAGGTTCCTTCTTCTATGCTTTGGCCTTCTTCTCCTCTGTTTTAGCCTTTTTCTTTGCTGTCCTAGGTTCCTTCTCCTCTGCTCCAGTCTTTTTCTCCTCTGTTTCAGGTTTTTCTTTCTCATCTTTTGTTTTGGTTCCCTCCTCATCCTCCCCTTTTTGTTTTTCCCCCTCACTTTCAGAAGGATTGAGGTCATATGTGAGGGATTTTATATCATCTTCTCTTGTCATACCTTTGAAGATCTCCCAAGCTATGGGGATTGTGAAAGTGTGGAGGGCCTCTTCCACCATTAGTTTAATTAGTCCATGGTGAGCCAATTGATATGGACCTCCTGCTTTCAATTTAATGTTGGAATCTATAAGGGACTTTAGGAGAAAATAGGGAATGCTGAGTTTTTGGGGTGTGGGAATATCCATGCCATATCTCAGCTCATGCAGAAATCTAAAATGATAACCATAAGCTATGATATACCTCCCTTCACAGGAAATGTACTTGATAATTTGGTAACTGACCTCATTCTGAGGGTAAAGTATGCTTGTTCTTCTGATGCCATTTTTTTCCTCTACAAGATGCTCATTTGGTTGGAAGAAGGTTTTCTTGGCAACTTGGCCCAATGGATTTTCTTCTTTGCTCTAGGGTAGTCCTAGTGGAATACTGGTAACCCTACTGATAAAATCTGGGGTGATTTCCATGGTGAGACCTCTGAAAGTAACAGTGGCATGGGTCTTTGAGTGGGGTACCAAGGAAAGGGCAAACTCATAAGTCACTTCTTCATCATACTGTCGAAGCTTTTGCATCTAATTGGCTCTGGTAAAAATGACTACTACCTCAGGATGTTCGTGGAGCCTGACTAAATTTAGGGGTTCCTTCCTCATGAATCCCCCTGTCATTATGTTTATAATCTTTTGGAAAACCTCAGGTGGAGAAGGAGACATCCAATTTTTCAAAAACAAGAAACAGAGAAAAAAACTATATTTTTCTTTAAGAAACAAGAAGGCTTTTTTTTAATGCATTTCTCTTCTCTTCAGGCTTAATTATTCCCTAAAATTGCATCACTCCTTGTATATGTGAGTACCCAAGGTGGAGAGGGAGACAACACTTCTTTTGTAGGAAACAGATAAAAACTGTGTTTTTTTTTTTTTAAGAAATAGGCAGAACCTTTGAATGCAATTCCTATTCTTTTTCAGGCTTAATCCTTCCTTAAAATTGCATCACCCCTTGTATGTATGAATATGAAAAGTGGGTTTTTACGGAGCCTAACTCTTCAAGTCTGAATTTGAAAGAAAACCCCGTGTTCTCTTCTGTAAAACTACTTACTGGCCCTCTGTAGAAATGGTTGGAAGTTCTCCTCTAGAACTATTACTGCTCCTGTAGAACTCGATAAGAGGAGGAGGACTGAAAATGATAGAGAATGGTGGTTTTGAGGTTATGGAGGTGGTATGGAGCTTTCTACAGCTGCGGGGATGATGATAAAATTGAAACAAAGGTGGTGAATGAGTTCGAGGCACAGTACTTATGTTTACTAGAGAAATTTCCAACGATGATGTGAGGTGGAAAAAAGGGTACGTTGTCATTATTAGGACCGTTGGTCCCCACTGCTTTGTCATCATGAGTCTTCATGCCTTCTTCCCACAATCGCCTCCCATCATTTGCATTGGAGTTTAAACATCTGCCACTATCTGTCTTTTGGATTTTTCTGTGAGTTGACTAGACACACGCGTCTTTGGATATTCGAATGAGTGCAGTCGAACTCAACGAGCTGGCCACCTTTCTGGTTTAATCCCAACCATTCCATTCATTCATTCATTTTTTGAATTATACAGATGCAATAGAGGAGAGAGTTAGACACTTACCTGTAGGTCGAATGCACGTGCTACAATGCTGCTAGGTTTTGTTGCTGCTAAATGCTCAGATTTCAGTGCTGCATGCATGTATCCCTTCTGATATCTACTTTTTGCTTCTTGATATGTGCTTAGTTGCCTTGTATAGGTGCCCTTTAATTGAATCCTACTTCTGAAAGCCCCTGCATTCCTGTGGCTGCACCTATTTTGTTGTTGGAGTTTGATTTTAAGGGGATCAGTTGCTACGAGAAATCCTACAGGAGCTCCTATAGCTACTTCTCCCTCTAAAATTTTTAGCTGATGCTTGTGCTAGGAGATGTGAGGATGCTACTAAGGATTCTAATGGTAATGCAGAGGGAATTGGTAAGCTGCAGGTGAGTTGCGGAGGTGTTGTTCTTTTTTGTTTCCTTATTTTTTTTTTAAACTGGTTTCTATGTTTTTCTTCTTTTTGCAGGAAGGAAAGGAATCAAATGGAAATGAGGTGATGCAGGTGTGGGACGGAAGATTAGGATGGCGGATAGTTGTAGGATGGCCACATGCCTTCTAGGAAAATCCTCGGCTCCTCAAACTATTTATAAAAGCTATTTCGGGCTCTCTGCGATTTCTACAAGAGCGTCCTGTAGAACACACAGGGTCTCTGGTAGGATGCATAGTCTTCAAAAAAAACACAAAGAGCTGGAAAAAAAGTAAGAAATGATGGAGAAGAGTATAAAGGATGTGTAATAGGCGTTGTTGCATGTCCCCTTGCTTCCTGTCATCCATCTGTAACCCACAGTGCATTTGAAAAAGTCAATTTTCTCCCTTATTTTTTCTCTGTTTTTTTTTTTTGAAAAGACAACCAGGGTTCCTCTAGGAGGCTTTCACCCTACTTTCCTACCCTGGGCACCTCCAATGGATGTTTTCACCCAGGGATCTTATTCTCTTTCTTTTTTTGTTTTTTTCATCACTAGGCTGCCTCTAAAGAGGTTTTCAACCCAATGATGGGACCCAAGCACCTCATAGAGGTTTTCACTTGAGTCCTTATTATTTTTTCTCTTTTTTCTCATTGAGTGGGTGGAGCGGAGGCTAAGACCTATTCAACTACCAACACTATCTTATTCAGATCTCCTATGAATTCTTGCTTGGAGAGGGGCTTCTTGTAAATTTTCAGTCTATGCCCATTGACATGCATGGGGATGGCTTCCTCATCAATGGTTCTGATCAGAACTGAACCATTGCCATTGCATTTTTCTACAGCATAGGGACCAAGCCATGTTTTCCTCAGCTTGCCTTTGAAATTTTTATACCTTGTCTCATAGAGCAGCACCCAATCTCCTTCTTGGAATTGCTTCTCCTTGATATTTTTATCGTGCCATATCTTCCTTTGAAGCTGGATTACCTCTGTGTGAAGAAGGGCCTGTAATCTTTGTTCATCCAATCCATTGAGCTGGAGTAGCCTTTCCCTTTATGCATGGTTGAGATCTAGGTCCAGTTGAGCTGCCAACCTTAGTGTATTGTATTCAAATTCTATTGACAGCAAATCCTTCTTCCCATAGACTAGTTCATAGGGTGTGAACCTTGTGGTGGTCTTCCATGTGGTGTTGTAGGCCCAGGTGGCCTCAAACAATCTATCTACCCAATCTTTTCTGCGGTTGCTCACTACCTTCACTAAAATCCCTTCCAAAGCTCTATTAGTGACTTCCACTTGTCCATTGACTTGTGGATAGTAAGGGGTTGAAGTCCCGTGCTTGATTTGATGATGTGTGTGTAGGTCTTAAATCAAATTGGAAGTGAACTGAATACCTTTATCTATAACCAGTTCTCTTGGATACCTAAACTTATAGAAGATGTTCTCTCTTAAAAATTTAGCTACTTTTTCTTCTGTTGTTGCCTTGATTGCCTTTGTCTTTGCCCATTTTGTCAGATAATCAGTGCACACAATGATGTATTGTTTTTGTTTTGAAGGAGGGTTGATAGAACCCACAAAGTCCATTCCCCACTTCTCAAATGGCTCAAAAGTCACTTGAGGTTGCATGGGCATCTCATCCTTTGGAGTAGGTTTCCCCATCCTTTAGCACCAATCACATTGGATGATATATCTCTTCACATCTTGATGAAGAGTGGGCCAATAATAACCTGCTTGCAAAATTTTGAAGCCAATCCTCTTTGTTACAAAATGGCCTCCACAAGGCCCGTCATGACAGGTCAGGAGAAAGTCAAAACTTCCTCCTCCCTGACACATCTTCTCAAAATCTGATCTGGGCCAAGTTTGAAGAGATTTCCCCCAATCCAAGTGAAAGGGGCACTTTTTCTCACGATCTGGCTCTTCTCTTTTGAGGATAGGTGTGGTGGGAACTGCGTTGAAACTAAGTAATTTTCTATATCAACAAACCATGGGGAGAGTATTGAGATAGAAAATAGGAGTTCATCTAACATTTGATCATCCACCATTCCTTCCTCACCTATAGGAAAATTTACTCTAGACAAAAAGTTAGCAACAATATTTTCCTTACCAAGCTTATCAACAATGGTTAAATCAAATTGTTGCAATAAAAACAACCATCTAATAATGTGAGCATTTACATCTGGTTTATTCATTAAATACCTAATTGTAGCATGATCGGTGTGTACAAAGGTTTGATAGCCTGTGATGTAATGTCTGAACTTATTTAAGGAATGCACTACAGCTAGGAGTTCCTTCTCGGTGACCGTGTAGTTTAACTCTGCCTTGGACAAATTTTTACTTATAAAGTATATGGCATAAGGTAACTTTTCATCAATTTGCCCCAAGGCTGCTCCTATTGCTTTGTTCGAGGCATCTGTGTGAATGTGGAAAGGTAGGGCCCAGTTTGGGCCTCTCAAAATTGGGGCAGTCACAAGTTTACTTTTCAAGGTGTCTAGGGCTTCTTGACAGTTGTCAGTCCATATGAACTCGACATCTTTTCCCAAAAGACCAAACAATGGAGAGGCCAACTCACCGAAATATTTAATGAATCTTCTGTAATATTTGCTAAGCCTAGGAAATTTTGGAAATCTCTCACCTTTTGAGGAGGTGGGACCCTTTGAATGATGGCGATATTTTTGGGGTCCACCTGCAATCCTTGTTGAGATATTCCATGGCCTAGCATGGTCCCTTTAGTCATCAAGAATTCACATTTTTCCGGACTGAGGGACAGGTTCATTTCAATACACTTGCCAAAAAAATTTCGTAGGTTAGACAAAGCTTCCTGGAAGTTAGAACCATAAGGAGTAAAATCATCCATATATATTTCCACTGCATCATGAACCAATTTAGAGAATATGCCCAATACTGCTCTCTAAAAAGTAGCGGGAGCATTTCACAAACCAAAAGGAAGGACCCGATAGGCAAAGGTACCCCAAGGACAAGTGAAAGTGGTATTATCTTGGTCTTCTAGGTTGTTTTGGATCTAATTGTACCTGCTGAACCCATCTAGGAAGGAGAAAAACATTTTCCCCGCCAGACCATATAACACTTGATCTATGAAAGGGAAAGGAAAATGGCCCTTTTTGGTGGCCTTGTTCAGTTCCCGATAATCAACACAGATCCTCCACTTACCATTTTTCTTTAGCACTAGCACTAAATGAGAGACCCATTCACTGTTGGAGATGGGGTAGATGAATCTTGCATCTAGTAACTTTTGCAATTCTTCCTAGACAATGTCCTTAAGGGCTGGATTCATCCTCCTTTAAGGCTGCCTAACTGGTTTGCAATCTTCCTTATTGTAAATGTGATGGGTACAGACTGAAGGGTGCACTCCCTTCATCTCCTTATAGCTCCAAGCGAAGACATCTAAATGTTTTCTCAATAGGCTACACAGTTCCTTCTCCTAAGAGGTGTATAAGGATGAGTTGATTTTCAAGGTTCTTTTAGGGCTAAACTCTATATTCTTAACATGGAGAGAGGTTGGTTTAGCCACAGAAAGATTAGTTAAGGGGTTGTCTTTGGGTGTCTTTCACTAGATCTTCTAATGGAAAAATACTGGGGGTTGGATTCTGAATTAGATTTTCAATGATATCATCCTCATTTTGCGGTTGCCCCCTCATAACAGTTTCTACTGCACATAGTGGTGCAGAATAGACTTCATCCTCATTCTCCTGCTCCAACGAAAGAGGCAGATCATGTTCTAGCAAGGGTTGGGTAGGACGGTATCGGATTAGCTGCTTGGACATATGCCTGTTCTTGATTGTCATGTTCCCAGCTCGACAGCTGATGTAGGCATCTGCAGTAGCCAACCAGGGTCTTCCTAGGATGAGAGGATACCTAGTGAGCTTTTATTTTGGCTAGAGAACTAGGAAATCAGCAGGGTACTCCCAAGAATCAATGGAGACCATCACATCCTCCAAAATCCCCTCAGGGGTCACGGTGGAGCGGTCTGCTAGCTACAGTATTGTCGTGGTATTTCTCAAGGAGTCCTTGAGTTTGAGCTTGAGCATTGTGTCCTTGGTCATCACATTAATGGTAGCCCCTAGATCAATCAGGGTATGGGGGATTGTTATCAGGAAATCTAGTGTCTATGTAGAGCTGGTAGTCCCACTAAGACAGGTAGCTATCTTAGAAACAAACAGATTGAAGTTACTTTCGTTTTCCTTTATGAGAAGTAGATAGGAGAAGATCAAAGAATACCAACCTTGATCTTTCGCTCAGTTCTTTGCTTGTCCCTTCTCCTCACCGACAGGTCTTTTCCGCTTCTCCCTTGGCCACTCCGCTTCAAAGACTACCTGTAAAGTCAAAGCAGCATAATACCTTCAAAGTGCAGAGATCTAAAATCATAAACAATATAGGACCACATATATATTGACCACACAAATGCATATACTATCAGACATACAAGAATGTGGAGGAAAAATTTAATAGCTTTATTGATATAAATATTAGAAGAGAGGATTACAACCTATTGATCTGACCCAGCGTCATCCTTCCAGCATGAAAGCCCTTCTTCACCTCATGAAAAGCTTAGATCACCCAACACTATGATATTCCACCAAGAAACCAACAACACTTCCTTACAAGATACAAAATTCCGGCCTCTAGATCTCTGGGATGAGGGATCCATATATAGATGATTGCAGGGAGGTGAGTCAGCTTCTGGGATTTTGATTAGTGTCTTCTCTCTGATAGTTCTTGGTTCCACTTGGAGATTGATGATCTCTTACTCATCCCTAGGTGAATTCAGAGAGGCAAGTGTCACAGGAGAAGTTTCTGGAAGATTCTATGATCATCCACCTCACAAACTGTCTCAACCATTTGTCCACTCTCACCCATCGCACCATACAAAAGGGCTTTTCAGTATGCATCACACCCTTTACACTGGGCAGGTGGGATGCATCACACCCTTAGCACTGAGCAACCTGTATGGTCCAGTTTTGACCAGTTTCCTGTGGAGAACTTCTGGGATATGATGTAATCAACTGACCTTGTTCCTTTAGGGTATGAAACAACACTTTTAGGGACTCAGGAGCCCTTGGTTTATGGACATATATGATTTGGATTGCAGTGCCCAAAAATGTCCATAATAGTTGCCCCCTAAAGCATGAGGTCGTTAATCTTTTGATGTAGGGTGAAATGCTTTATCATGAGGATCTGAGGTTTTTCGAACTGGAAGGTGACCTGTAATAAGTTACAATAAAATAAATTATGTTCATAATATTTTCATGATCTAGATGAGGCAGGAATTCGCATGCTCAGCTTTATAAATTCATTTTCATGTACATAGAATAGACAACTG
The DNA here is from genome assembly GCA_031772625.1 of Pinus tabuliformis. NCBI lineage: Eukaryota > Viridiplantae > Streptophyta > Pinopsida > Pinales > Pinaceae > Pinus > Pinus tabuliformis. The sequence continues at coordinate 1,407,224,340 of CM062820.1, read as the reverse complement.
TCTATGTAGCAGACTGATGATTCTGATAGAGCCATCATCCTTTGATTCAGATGATCATTTGTGCAGCAATGATGTACATTTGATGTATTTATTTTCTTGAATATATCATAGCCTAGATGGATGAAACTAGATCTGGGGTCTTCAAAATCGTCCAATCTTCGCCCAAAGTACAAGTTGATCCATGTGAAAAATGTTCTGGAGTAGAACATGGAAAGACATCGCCTGATTACCAGCCAATGATGTAAGCTGTTAATAGGCACAAGGGGAATCACCGGTAATGATGATGACCCTCAAGGTACAATAGTACAATTGACGTGGTGTTAAAATGGGACTTGGCGTTGAACACCATGCAAAATCTCTCAGTCGAAGGCCATTGATGTAAACCTGTCGCCGAAAGTGAGAAACTTGCCATTGAGGCATGCAAGATTCAAAGTACTGAAAGGGTTGTTCCTAGGTCGACTTCTTGGATAATGAGCTGATGTCGACAAGAAGTGACCCATCATAGGAGGGCCTTAATGAATCCCACATCTACGACATGGAATAGAGCAAATGACTTTTGGAGGTGAAAATGATCTGATGATACAGGGTTCAAGGTGGCGGTCATGAAAGAATGAAGTGTAAAGGTATTGCAGTGGATGAGACACAAGATGGGTTGGTGAATTCTCTGATCGACTTCTCTTGAACATATTGACGACACTTGAAATGGATTGGTATCATTAACACCAAAGATGGATGGTATGATGGACCAATGGTAATATGACCGGTGAACGGAATAACCCAACCCGATTCAGACATGGAGTGAAAGTGTCATGTTCAAGAGAGACTTTGCTACCAATAAAGTTTCTTCAAGTTTTCTTCCCAATTTTTCCCTATTCATTGTTGACCAGTACCTCTTTATTTTTATCAAGTTTGAGGAGGATAACATATGCTTGTTCTATAATTCTCCCTTCGAGCGAACCCATCGCTATGTTTTAATGAGCCTAGCGACAGTGAAACTCGTTCTTGTCTATATGACAAGTTTATCGCTATTGGTTTTAACGAGTTTAACGAAAAATGATAACTTGGTCCTTTTCCAATTTTAGAGAGTCTGAAAAGGGACGGAAAGGAAACTCCAATAATCCTTTTTCGTCATATAATCTCTTAAGTCCAAAAAAGTATAAAATAATACGAAAGGGATAAATTTTCAATAGTTTTAACGAGCCAAACAAGACAAGCACTTGATCTTTTTGTGCAATAATCCCTCAAGTCCAAAAAGATTAAAATCTAAATCAGGGATAGCCTCTCGGTAGCTTTAACGAGCTAGAGAGGTGAACTGCTCGATAATCTTTTCATATTTTACAAGTCAGACAAAAAGAGCTAAAAGGAGACTCGTTTTTTGAGGAACGAGTGATAATTTCGGGTAGCAGCTGATTCCAGGTAAGGTTTGGAATTTTCCAATCACGACAGTGTCACAAGGATGGCTAACAAGATCACTCTTCACAGATTTTCCTCAAAAAGGGGTAAACAATCAAGTGGAGGTGAATGATCGGCTAAAATAGAGTGGAGGTGATGATGACAACACGACCAAGGCTCAAGAGCTGATGATAATGAATTCACAATGGTTATTTACTAGAAATTGGTTCATTTTTTAATGAGCTTAAACTCTGGAGGAAACATTTTCTCATTTCTTAGGTTTAATTTTTAACGAGCTTGAACTTCTCATAAAAACTACTCGTGGTGGGTTTATTTTTTAACGAGCTTGAACCCTCCTGTAACACTACTCATGATAAGTTTGCATGCCCCCGGCATAATAACGCAAATCGAGTTGCATGCCCACCAAGCTTCATTGCATTCAACACCGTGGTTGGAATGAAGGTTTACCTTCGAGAGTTGTTTCATTTTTTAATGAGGTTGACACAAGATAGGAACCGTCCTCGGAATCCACCTTATTTACAGTATTTGATAGAAAATAAAAAATGGAAGGATGATTAAGGTTGCTGGAATAATCTTCGTGGTAATTCGGAAGATGGGAACAATGGTGGCCATGGTGCCTCTCCTATCATCTTTGATTGAATGATTCCTTAGTCGGTAGAATGTACATGCGACCAAGGATCTGAAGAGGTGGCATATTCCGTAGAACTATCTATCCAAACACTCGATGAGTGTTGATTTGGGTTTGCCACCCAGGCCAAGAAAATTGATTGCTACAATATTTCTATTAGGGTGATGATCCATGTAGACAAAATGTTTAGGAATCTTCTGAATCTAGAAGATATCATGTTGCCGGTTCCCACCGTGGCCACTTCTGCCAGAATGTTTGGAGGCAGTTGGGAAATATTCTCCATCAATGTAGGATCTTTTAGTAGGCCTACTCTGATATTTTGAAGCGAATGAGGGCTTCCGTGGATCATCGGAATGCTTCCCGTAACTTGTGAACTGTTGGGGAGAAATATTTGTTGGTCGACGATTGTAATTCCTCCCTGAAAAGGAAATGCAATATTTCTAAAGTATGTTGACACAACTGCAGCCATAGAATAAATCCAGGGCCTCCCTAATAGGATGTTGTAATCAAGGTTTCCATCGATAACTTCAACGTCGATCTCTAATGTTTTTCCCCCCAGTTCGACTTGCCAGTTACTTAAAATCCCATATGGGGTGTATGTTCGTCCATCAAATGCTTTTAATGTCATCGACGATTGCGACAAGGGTGGAGATCCTAAAGTTTTCCAGCAACTCATTAACATAATACATGTAGATGCACCCTCATCAATAATTGTTTGATGAATAGTTTTGTTGAGGGCTTTCACTTGAATAAGGAAATCTAGTTGAGCTGGTAACTAAGGGTCATATCCTTTGTGATTAAAGGACATAAGATTGGAATCTGTTGGGTCAATCCCACCTATCGCTGATAATAAAGCCTGCTTTTGGGAGGGGAAATTTTGTAGTACCTCAAGTGTCGACATAGCAGATGGCGATTAGGCCAGGTCCTCTACTATATTATAATTCTGTGTTGCTTTGGCATGAGGATTAAATGTTGATTTGTTGAGAGTCTTTGCTTGATTTAGGAGGGGGAGGAACGGAGAATTCCAGTCTAGGAGCATCAGGGATTTTATCATAGACTGTGCCAGACTGAGTATATATCAAGTCTAGATATTGTGCACGAGCAATTACTTGCTCTTTAGTGACGACCCCTCCCTTTGCCACATATTCCGCATAGAAGGTAATAATGACTTAATGAACCATTCAGCTAGCAACTGATCAGGAACATATGTTTTCACCATTCTACGATGATGTCACCACTCATGAATATGATTAGATATGTGAGTGGCCGTTGTCTGTTTGAAATTGGTAACAAGCTTTGTTCCTGTTTCGTACCTTATGGGTAACTGAAAATGGGTTAAAAAGGTGGTGGCAAGGGTGCTAAGGTTATCAAACGAATCTCTAGGCAATTCTATATACCATTTAGCTGCCAGACCTATTAGCGTTCGTTGAAAAGGGCAAAGCCTAATCGAATCATCATTCAGGGTGTTGGATGAACACCACAAATGGAATGTCATCACATGATTCAACGAATCTTCACCTAGATTTCCATTGAATTTAGGAATATCAGAGGGAAGTTTATAAGGAATCGCAGGCCACCAAGGGGCGTAAGAAATTGGATCATTCGTTAGTCAGTTTATATCTGGTAATTCTAGAGTTGCTACAAAGGGAAAATGTTGATTCAAGTTAGGTGAAGCATACCCAGGATAAGATGGAATCGCCTGAGCAGTGGGTCTTTGCATACCAGCATAATCTATTTGATGCTGGTAACTTTGATAAGGTTGATGGGAATAACCATTATAGTATGGTTGTTGATAACCGCTTTGGAAATGCGGTTGCCCATTACTTGCAAAGACTTGTTGCTCAGGTCCCTGATATGATTGCTGGAATTGCGGTTGTTGATATTGAACCAGCCATGGTTGTTGGACCATTTTCTGTTGTCCAATACTGGATGATTGACCAAGATGAGGAGTCATAGTACCTGTTTGAGCCTGAGTCACTCCAGATAAGGAGGCACTAACCTGAGGTTGTGATTGAATCGCTCAGATGAGAGGCTATTATATTGCAACCTGAGAAACTTGGGGTTGACATACAACAGGTAGCACTTGTACTTGCGATGCAGTCACCATAGCAGGTATAGTGGGAATATTCAACACAGGGTGGGCTGGTTGCATTGAATATAAAACCCTTGGTTGCTGAGGCAGTATTGGTACCCAACCGCTGGATGTAATTCCAGTTTTACCTGAACTTTGTTGTAAACTCCCATATGGTTGTTCTCCTTGAGGGAACAATGAAAAGGCATACTGCCCCCCATATGGTGGAAATCCAGTACTTAAAGGGTAGATTGGCTTTTGAAGACACATTGGATCAATTTGTTGAGTTTCAACATAAGAAATACCAGATGATAATCCGGATGAAGAAATAGGAACTCACCATGTCATCAAAACAGTCCCTAATTGGACTCTGACTTGTTGTTGATAACTTGCCAGGACAGATGGTACACCAACAAACATTGTTGAAGTAGCAGCAGGAGGTTCTGCGGCTGTTGTGTCAGATGACACAGTCCTGGATGTCGACGGTTGTTCAGACATATCTAGTCTATCCAAAATATTTCCTAGCAATTCTACAAGAACTTGCGATGAAGGGAGAATAACTTCTAAGACCAACGAGGGAACAGTGACGTTATTCCGATTAAAATAAATTTTAGATTCTTTGACACAACCTGCATTTTCAATTTTTAAGAGTCGAGAAAAAACAAAAGATGACTCTAGTTGCTTTCGATTTTTAATGAGCCTGAAGTGACAAGTGCTCAGATGGACCTTTTCCTTTAAGGAGTCTGAAAAGGAATGAAAGAGACTACTCTGAAAATATAGACAGAGGGATTGCCAAACCAATCACAAAACTGCAGAATAGTTTTTATGGTATGGCAGTCAATCTTCCCAAATGCTGTGTTCAGTGCATTGCGATCGATAGGGCGGCAGACACGGCTTCCTATGGATAAAGGATATAGCCTATTGTGGTCTCCCAAAATATACTCGACGGTATGTGGGAGCACAAGTCTGTACTAGCACTTGTCGTCTCAAAGAGGATGAATCACCCAACCAACAATGAAAGCAACAGTTACCAGGCTTTATGACACCAGAATATGTCCCTAGCTTAGACTTCTAGATGTTGTGCGTTAGGTTCCAAAGCGTTTTTATGTTCATTGAATTTATTTTACAGTTGATCTTTCTTAAGAAATTTGCCTTTCAGGTTCACCGCGTGATGTAGATATACAATTCCTAAAATGCCGTCTAAGATGACAAACAATCGTTTAATCTTCTTTTTGCAATGAAAATCCTAGCTACTAAGGAAAGAGAGATGATATTCTTTCAACATAGAGCAGAGAGCACACACTAGATGCACTGTCCTAAATCAAACCAACAAGCAGTCTAAATGCAAATGCACATGCATGTATTTGTTTTCAGCTTTCTTAATGTGTGAATGACAAGAAGAATGCTAAGTACAAATCTGAATTATCTTTTCAAATTGACAATACTAACAAATTTCTCTTCAAAAATGAAAGGAAGATAATGACGACATTTTGCGACTTTGAATTGAAAACTGTTTTCGACACTTGAAAAACTACTAATTCAAATAAAATACAAGAGTAACTGTATAATCGACCGTCAAGAACAATAGAATTCTTTTCTTTGACTGAAAATGACACTTGCGACACTTCCGAATCAAAAGAAGATGGTTCGATTACGCTTATTTTTGTAGAAGAGAACTATAAATGGCGCACAATACATAAAAACATTCACAATTCTTTGTACTATGGAGGTGGAATCATGCAAAGGAAGGGAGTTTCCACAGTGGTATACTGATAAGAGATGAAAAAACTCCTGAATAAAGCTGAAGAGAGTGAACACAGAAACCAAAATCTGAGAGAAAAAGAGGTCTTATTTGATTAGCGCACCTGCAACACAGGGAAAGTGCGATGCAGTGCACCTACTACACATGGGAGGTATGATGCATCCAGTTTCCCAACAGGAGAAACTGCGATGGTCCAAGGACGAGACTTCAACTTGGTTTTGGGTCATAGTTTGTAGCTTAGTTCAGGGATTTAGGCTGAGCTAATGGTATTTAGTAAATAGGAATCATAGGGGTTGATCTAATGAGGTTACTAGAGCCACCGCTAGGGCAATTAGGATGTTTGCAAATCGATTGTTCAGTTTATAAACAAAACCTGGAGATCGACTGAAGCAGCATTGATCTACTTTGCACTTGCATGGCAAGTGCAGTTCGAAGGTTAGCTGGCTTAACTTCAAGCTCCATATGTAAGTTTATAAAAGAAACAAATATAGACAAGAAAACAATCTATTCGCTCCCTAGTGGAGTCGCCATTTTCTTATAGGTAAATCTAGTGTCTATGCAAAGCTGCTAGTCCCACTAAGACAGGTAGCTATCTTAGAAACAAACAGATTAAAGTTACTTTCGTTTTCCTTTATGAGAAGTAGATAGGAGAAGATCAAAGAATACAAACCTCGATCTTTCGCTCGGTTCTTTGCTTGTCCCTTCTCCTCACCGACAGGTCTTTGCTGCTTCTCCCTTGACGACTCCGCTTCAAAGAGTACCTGTAAAATCAAAGCAACATAATACCTTCAAAGTGCAGAGATATACAATCATAAACAATATAGGACCACATATATATTGACCACACAAATGCATATACTATCAGACATACAAGAATGTGGAGGAAAAATTGAATAGCTTTATTGATATAAAGATTAGAAGAGATGATTACAACCTATTGATCTGACCCAGCGTCATCGTCCCAGCATGAAAGCCCTTCTTAACCTCATGAAAAGATTAGATCACCCAACACTATGATATTCCACCAAGAAACCAACAACACTTCCTTAAAAGATACAAAATTCCAGCCTCTGGATCTCTGGGATGAGGGATCCATATATAGATGATTGCAGGGAGGTGAGTCAGCTTATGGGATTTTTATTAGTGTCTTCTCTCTGATAGTTCTTGGTTCCACTTGGAGATTGATGATCTCTTACTCATCCCTGGGTGAATTCAGAGAGGCAAGTGTCACAGGAGAAGTTTCTGGAAGATTCTATGATCATCCACCTCACAAACTCTCTCTACCATTTGTCCACTCTGGCCCATTACACCCTACAGAAGGGCTTTTCAGTATGCATCACACCCTTTACATTGGGCATGTGGGATGCATCGCACCCTTAGCACTAAGCAACCTGTATGGTCCAGTTTTGACCAGTTCTGAGCAGTTTCCTATGGAGAACTTCTAGCAGATGATGTAATCAACTGACCTTGTTCCTTTAGGGTATGAAATAACACTTTTAGGGACTCAGGAGCCCTCGGTTTACAGACATATATGATTGGGGTTGCAGTTCCCAAAAATGTCTTTAACAAGGATCATGGTGCCATTGGTGTGGACATCAACTACTGGGCTTCCAGGGTCTAGATATTTCGGATAGATTACCTGCCCCAACATCAGGTCAGACAGTTGTCCTATGACATTGATGGTGGGGGCATATCTCTTGCGCCTATCTAGATGCCTAAATCACTTCTTGTTGATCATCTTATTGTATATAGGCACATCCTTTATGGCTTGGAGAAGTGGTATATTTACACATAGCTATTTCAATTCTCCCAGAAGTTCAGTTTCTTCCGGGGTAGGCTGTGTTATTCTGGATAGTCTCTAAGGAAAGGGTGGATTTTCTTTTGGTTCACTTTCCTCTTTATCTTCCTCAACCTCTTGAGGGGGAGGCTGGTTATCTGCGAGGACCTTCCCAGATCGTAGGTTAATCTCTTAAATCTCCACAGCATAGGTTGGACATGATGGTTCCCCACTATATACTTGTTGAGCCTATCTGTTGTTCGAGTTTGGGTTCAGTTGACCAGGCATTTGGGGTTGCCTTAGTGGAGTAGGAGGAAATGGTTACAGTTGAGTAGGTGGTGGAGGCAAAAAAGCAAGAGGAAATTTGTACTGGGGCCTTCACCCCTGATGAGATGCATTCCACAGAGGTTGTGGCTCAGTATAGCAGTGGAATGAATGAGCGCCTCGTTGGGCATGATATTGAGATGTATAGGACCAAGGAAGAGGTGTGGTCCAGGAAGGATGAGTAGGGGGACCCAAAGAAGGTATGGAAGTGGCTTGATTGGGGTTGTAGTATGCCTAAGATGTCCCTTGCATTCCCTGCTAGTATGGTCTAGGTCCATGTGGTCTCCTTTGGTTCATGAAATAGAGTGATTCAGTGGCTCCTTCGGCCCCTTGGTATACATCTTTAAGTCCGAGCAAGGAAGGGCACTTATCTGTAAAATGATCTTCTTCACAGACTGAACAAACTTCTATAGAGTTCAATGGACATTCGTTGCTAGGATGCCTTCTGGTGCACCTAGGACAAAAAATGGCCAAATCCCTCTCTGCTTCCTCTTGTTTCCTTTTGATATGAAAGGTATCCATTTGCATGGCAAGAATCTGTAGCGTCTCACTCTTGAAATCTTCCAGCATGTTTCCAAGTTCACCTTTAAGGGATGAATTGGATGAGGAGGTACTGGTTGTGGGTTGACTCCCCCTACCTCTCTTTCTGGCTGCCCTAGAATGGTTTCTAAAAATAGTCTTTATGTCTTCGTAAGGTAGTTGGTAGATGTCTCCGCCATCCAGTAATTGGAGGGTATCTAGAAGGTCTTCCAGAATTCCTTTGAATAGGAACAACTTCAGAGATTCAGGGTCAAGTGTGCACCTGGCCCTTTTATAACTAAGTTTGAACCTTTCTTCATAATCTTCCAAGGATTCATCACTTCCCATGGTCATTCGAAAGATTTCTTCCTTGGTATCTTTTGACCTACACTAGTCCTGATATTTGTTATTAAAGGCTTGTTGCATCTGAGCCCAAGTTGCGATGATGTTTCCAGGTAACCCCATGAACCAACGCAATGTTGCATTCTTGAGGGTAGAAGGATACAGCTTCAACTTCTGCTCATCTTCTGCATAGTCATAGGTTCGACAGATAACAACAAACTCAAACAGGAAGGTGTCAGGATCCTCTGTAGTCAGTCCATGGAAGTGAGGTAGAGCTGAAGGGCTTATGTTCTTCATTTTAGTGTCCCCATTGGTCTCTCGGATGGGAAATGTACCCTCTACTCTTTCTCCGTTCCCCCTGGCATTTCTATTTTTAGCCATTGTCTCAGGAGGGATGTTTTCTTCCTCTTCTTCTCCTATAGGTTCTTCAAATATCTCAGGTTGTTCTCCTAAAGGTTATTCTGGATCACTTCAACTGAAGAAGAGATAAGGGGGGTTTTGTGATGTGGTGGGGGTGTTGGGTAAGAATCTCCTTGAATTATCTTTGTTCCTATCAGGCATGAAAGGAAATCTCTTTTTGGGTGATTTTTGTTTTCTCTACTTGTACCTGCAAAACTGAAATTGATTGAACAACAAATTGCAACTACTAAAATAAACTTGCTGAAAGGAAATTACAGAATTGAGATGAAAGCAAGGAAATGACCAATATTGAATGAAAATTGTAGAATTGAAAGGAATAATCTACTTTTGCTGAAATGTAAATTGCAGAATTGAAATGAAAGCAAGGAAATGCAGAAATTGAGAGAAACAACTACTCTACTTTTGTTGAAATGAACTACTTAGTAGAATGTTGCAGTAGAAAATAGAAGAAAAGAAGTAATCACAAAATACTCTGACGCTTCCCCGACAATGGCACCAAAAAGTGGTGAGAACCAGTATTGCAGCAATAATGTTGCAACTCCTGGGGCTTCCTACTTTACTTTTATCAACCTGGTAATTTGTAACAAACTTGGAAGCGACGATGCTGTATGCACAAGTACTAGTTCTTACTGCAGGTTATCACTTGGTTAGCTGGCGCAAGATCACTAGGAGCTCAAGACAACTTCTATGAATTTCAGAAGAAGCTTTATATGTGATGAATGGAAGGAAAACTTACTCTACATAGGCTATCCTACTTGCAGAAAGAGAAAGAAGACCAAAATGTGAAGTAACCCTAGCAAACCCTAGTTTACCGACTAACCCTACTTTTGCAAAAAGAGGTGAAAATATAGGAAAGGAGTGCCATTACCTACTGAGGAAGTAAATTACACCTATTCAAGCTATTTATAGAAGGAAATAAGAAAAAAACATCTTTTTTGGATTTTCATGTATTTTATGTGAAATTGTTATGCATGTAATTTATTTGTTTATGGATGTGGAAGTGATTAGGTGGTGATGGAGGGTGACTTTGGGATTTATAGAGGTGTAGGAAGGTGTCGAGGGGTCCTAGGAGGCCTCTAGTAACCTTCTGGAGACTTTCCCTGCAATTGGACTTCAGAAAGCCACGTATATCAAATTCTACTAGAGGCTACAGGGATCTATAGGAGCATGCCGAGGGCTGTTTTAGAGGGTTTAAAGGTGGAAAAATGGTGGGAAAGGGTAGATGAAGACTAGAGGGATGTGTTAAAGTGTCTGAAGTTCATCAAGGATGATTAGGAAAGAAAAATATGGCTGGATTTGTTCAAGGGACGAGAGGAAATCTTATGAGAAAAGTGCAGGAATTAGGGAATATTTGCGAAGGGCTGTGAATGACCTATGAAACATGTATCAAAAGAGATGCTGATGGTAGCTTTATTGACTTATTATGAGTAGAGATGTACCATAATAGAGCTACAAATCATAACACTGAATCTAAGCAAGAAAAGAACTAGCTGCACCAAAAAAACAGAACTACATCTCATGTTAACCTATGTCCTGATCTAGGAAAATAAAATGCTGAACAGTGCTATATGGAAAGGAAAGTATGGAAAGAGATTTATTGTAGAAACAGATATATGTATGGAAAAATGGATCTGAAGCAAAGCATTAACCTCTATATCAAATTGTAACACTAGAAATTGCATGGAGGAAGAAAACCTGTGTTTTTATGGCAGCAAGCAGATCTTGACCTCAGTTCATAGTCCCATAGGGAGGAAAGGAGGTCAAGGCTTTGTTGATGGAATTTTTGTATTTTTCTCTTACCATTATTTAACCTACTTTAGCAATTGAAATGGAAGCAGCTATGCAAATCACCAAACAACAACCTATTTTAGTAAAGAAGAAATCTATCTAACAACAACTAATTCATGGACTGCAACAAAACATATAAATACAAATCAAGAGGTGCTGGGTAGCTTGGGTTCGGCCCTAACCCAAGAGCTTCATCTCCCTGGAAGAACTCAGTGTTGGCTCATAAAATTGTTCACAAAAATAAGCTCAGAATGAGCTGAGCAAAAGCTGCAACAAAAGTGCGAAAATTTGACTAACATCCAACTAAACTACTGAGAACCTAATCCCCCTTATTTATACAACTGGAGCCTCCAACATCTCTCCTAAAATCAAGGAGGCTTGGATCCCAAGACTAGAGATAGACAACAGTTCTTCTTCACTTGCTCGGCTGCCCCTATGATGCATTGATGTGGCTGCTTGTGCTGCAAGCTTTCTGAAGGAAGATTCAAGGTAGGGGGTCATAAATGAGGGGGACACCCTCCTACAAATCCTATCCCTTGTTTTCCTCAAATATTGGTTGCCAAATGCTCATTAAACCTTTGACTTTGTCTCAAAATTAACCAAAAATCTGGATAAAGCACTCATTAGACTTCATGGCATAATGACTAACCCAATTCACTCTATTAGCATAAATATAATAAAAAAAATGCAATTAAATAATGAAAATGGTGGATTAAGCTCAGTTAGGAGGCCAAATGAGCCCATATAATTACCCATTTATGGGACTCATCACCCTCTTATAATAACTGCATCATCATCTACTAGGTCATACATTCATTATTCATTCATTTACTAATAAGAACATGATGAGAGCCATAACTCAAGTCTATCATAAACCATGTTTATAACCAACAGAATAAAAATGATAGAAAAACCATTATAACCACATAATAACAAACACATTTACACATAATACACAAGAGGAAACTAACTCTTATTAACATATGAAAAATGTAACTAGGTCAGGGACTTCCACATACCACCCAACCATAGATTGGGATGAAACAAATCTTTCTTTTAGCCAATTACCCTTGTGTCATATTCCAAGCATGAATATGGGACTCATAACAAAACTGGTTAAGGCTTCCTCGGGCTTTATCGTGTAACCCACTAAAGGGTTCCTAGGCCCAAACAATAAACATACACTACAAGCTTTACTGCAATCTTGCCATATACTAGTCAAGGGATTTTTAGGCCCTAAACAAGCATGGATGTCTCTAGATATTTCCACATAAATCGTGAGGAATTTTTCCATCTCCACCCTCTAGGATTTACCATGTATCCTGTCATTACCAATCAAGGGGTTCTTAGGCCCAACGAGGGTATCCACCTCTAAATTTTACCATGTATCATGTCATTACCAGTCAAGGGATTCCTAAGCCCAACTAGGGTATCTACAATCAGTATTTACTATGTATCTAACCATTACTAGTCAAGGGATTCCTAGGCCTTGTGCTTTTTCTTGAGACCACCCCACTCAGTTTCGAAACCATCCTCAAATCCAACTCAACCAGGTAAGAGATTCCCCATCGCACCATGACTATCTGGAAATGGAAAGGCAAGGTTTAAAAGCACTGTCACACCTAGAAAAACCTATTCCAATGACAGCAAGAGAACCAAATACACACATGCATGTACCATGTATGCCAAACTAGCAAGGAAATCATACATGCAACTTGATACCTGCAAGTAATCTTTCTATAGGTGCTTGATCCCTTTCATCCTTACTTGATCTTTGTTTCCCTTTGCTTTCTTATCCTTCCTTTGCCTTACTTCCTCAAATGCTAGTGTGGTCCAAGAATTTCTAAGCATTCAAGAGTAAGAGAGAGAGAGAGAGAGAGCTCTAAACCTGAACTGGAAAAAGGTTAAACTGATAAAAGGTTGTGAATGGATCCTCATAATCCTTTTTCTTAATAAGGCCTCTATTTTCTTCAATTTCCATTATTTTTACTTCATTTTACTCCTCACATGTAGCCTGTCACCTTTCACCTTCCTTTTGTCCTAATTTCCTTTATTTTCATAAATAAAATTTCAATTAATGCCTCTTGCCTTTTCAAAGCCTTTTCCATTGCCTTTTCCAATTTCGTTATCCATAATAAAGAAAATGAACACCCATAGTAGGATGTTTTACCCAACATTCATCTTGGAATAAGTGTCCCATGACCTTAGTCTTATTTTTCCTTTATGAACTTTATTAGATGTATTTTTAACCCGAGGTTGCTACAAACCCATGTCATTTAAGGAAACACCATCCTCGGTGTTCAATGACACTTATAATGAACAAGACCACTAAAAATAAAAAAAATACTTCCTATGGATATTTATAACTTAGCTCGATGCAGTATTTACAATGATCAACCTACTGAAAATAAAACTAACATGACAAGCATAACAAAATGATGACCATACTACTTATTGGAGCTTTATAACACAACTCATGGCAGTATATATAAATATATATATATATATATATATATATATATATATATATATATATATATATATATATATAGACATATACCAAAATAAATCCACTCAACTAGCGAATAAAGAAGGACACATAGGCCACATTTGATCAACCGTCTCCCATGTAGCTTTAACGGGCCCAAAGTGCTTCCACTACACTTTAACTTGCTCTATTTCTCAGTTGTAGAGCATGAGAATCTTTCTCCACAAAATAAATTGATCTTATGGTTGGAATTATCCATCTAGATCCACCTACAATAAAAACTAATCAAGAACATGATCAACATCCTTTACATATCTTTTAAGAAATGAAACATGGAAAAAAAATGGAATTTCACTGTTGGAGGTAGTGCAAGTTGGTAGGCCACTGGTCCAGTCCTCTCAAGGATCTTGAAAGGCCCACAATACCGAGGTTCCAACTTCTCACATGAGCCAATCCCCAAGGAGATCTTCTTGGGCTTGATGCGCAATTGTGCATGTTCCTCAACCTTAAAATCTTTAAACAACCATTATTGATCTGCATAAATTTTATGCATGTCGTGTGCTACCTTTAAATTATTGTTAATAACTTGAATTTCTTGTCCCATCTCCGCCACCATGTTTAGCTCAATCAACATATTGTTCACTGGATCAGTCCAACTGATGCAAGTGCTACTACTCCTCCCATAGAGTTCCTCAAACAAACTCATCCTCAGAGACTCCTTGTACCCATTGTTGTAAGTAAACTCAACTAGTGGAAGATACTCTTCCAACCTCAACTGCTAATGCATGACATACATTCTTAACATGTTCTCTAGAATCATGTTGACCCTCTTTGTCTGTCCATCTGTCTACATATGATAAGCTATGTTGAGTCTAAATTTGTACCCAAACCTGCATACAAATCTTGTAGAATTTGGAAGTGAACTTGGTATCCATATATGACACAATCTTCTTAGGAACACCATGCAACCTCACTATCTTCTTGATTAAGATCTATACTAAATCAGTAGTTGAATACGTAGATTTCACCAAAATGAAGTGTGCTACCTTTATCAATCTGTCCATTAAAACCATGATGGAATCATGCTATGTAGATTTGTTTGGAAAACTTGTAATTAATTCCATAGAAATGACCTCCCATTTCCATCCTGGAATTGAAATTGACTGTAGTAAACCACATGGATGTTTACATTCCACTTTTACTTGTTGACAATCCAAATGCATAACCACAAACTTTGCCACTTCCCTCTTCAAATTCAACCAGTAATATAACTTCTTCACCACTGTCAATGTATTCTAATATCTTGGGTGACCTCAATATGATTTAGCATGAATTTCCCTCAAGATAAGATTCTTGATCTCACTGTTTTTCGACACATAGATCCTGTCCCTAAATCTGATCAAACCATCTACTATAAGATGATATTCCACATCTTTTTGACATGTACCTTTCTATAACCTATGCTTAAGCTCCATGTACCTATCATTGTTGGTTGGTGGAACTATAGTTTCAATTATCAACATTTACTTATCAAAGTAGGGAATCGTAGACTTCGAGGCATAACAAAATTTATTCGAAAGGTTCTGGATTTTTTTTGTAAATCTTATCTCTATCTGAACAATTAAATCAACCAGGTTCAAAAAGGCTTCAAATAAAATTCTTGAATTATATCCTTTCACTATTCACACTGTAACACCAAAACCACTCTAGAAACTGGATCTCCACACAAAATAACAATCAGAGACTTTTCAAAAATATTTCATATCAAAACAAATGAACTCAGGATTCAATGGCATAATCAATCAAATGAAAACTTTGTTCCTATACTAAAGAACCATTCAAAATATTATGTTCTTGTACTTTAAACAAACTTTGTTCTTGCACTCTCAAAATATTTTGTTCTTGCACTAAAGACAATGTGTGGAAAACTAGCTATTATGGTGTGAAATAAAAGCTTGCTCAAATTAAAAGTGCATTCTCGGACTCAACACACATTGTTTTGTGACTAAAAATCAAATCTTGACATGGAATAGAAACTTCATCAAACATAAAGGAAGTGTTTCACTCCTATGCACACAAGATACAAAAATACCTCACCAATTAAATTCAACCATACACTGATCCTATTTAATAAACACCTTCTTTCAAAATAATTATTTGTTTATGTGAGAATATAATATAAGTGACCTAGACTAAGGAAATTAAATTGATAGTTTAATGAGAAGAGAAACTATGTTCATGCTCTCAAAGTCTCAAGACAATCGAACTATTGTCTTCGGCTTCATAGAACTAGTGACATTGTGTATCATTTAGATCATAAAACTTTATAGAAGAGAGTAAACCCACTCACTAATATGTAGTTTCATACAGATATCCTTAGGGTTTTTAATGCAATTTCACTAGCCATCATTCATTTACTAGGAGAAATATTTCATGTGTTCCAATCAAACTCAAATAGACATTATCTAGTTGTGAAACTAAATGTTGAATGAAAAAGGGTCTTTTTCACCATCAACCCAATCTCCAAATCCCGATTTGTTATTGGAAAAAAGAATTATTACAAAACTAAGTGCTAGGGTTTAAAACTTGGTTCAAGAAATAACTTCAAAAATGAAAATACACTTTCAGATCTGAATCATTATTGCTTCTCATAAACAATGCACATGATTTCTAAACATTTCATTCAAGAAATAACTCTTAAAAATGAAAATAAATCTCAGATCTGAGTCATTATTGTTTGTCAATTTAATTGTCTTAAATTCTTACATAAATTATTGACAAGAGTTGGTAAACTTATGAAGTGAAAGTGCACTATATATGCTAGAAGTCCTTTTTATTAAATCATATTATTAATGTGCATGATTGAGTTATTGAAATTTACTTCTATTGATGTAATTTATTCTTATCTTACTCTTCAAAGAAAATGGATTTAACACATTAAATATTCCTACTCCTTTCTAATGAAATCAAAAATGTTCTTCACACTTGCAAAATGAAACTTAAAGCAAAATCACACTATCTCATTAAGAAAACTTAACTCATCTATTGCAACACAAATCTAAAATCAGAATTAATGATCTAACAGTCTACCAATCCTTTCCATCAAAACCAAAATGAAATTAACTTCTTTTCAAAATGAAAACCACACATTTATTTATTATCAATCACTTGTGCTTTGAAATGAAACACTGTAAAATGAAACAATAAACAAATCTATCAATCTTTGAAATAAATATTCTGAAATCATAAGAAAATCTATGAAAATCAATTACATTACCATTAATATCATTATACATCAACTTGAAAAAGGAACGATTAGTGAAATATTGCTATCTCTATCTGATTGAAATCAAGACTGTAAACCAATTCTAAAACGTATGAATAATCGTAACAAATGAAAAAGAAAAGATATATGAATGAAAAACCTTCATTGTTTGTAGGGGCCCTCCACAAATAAGTAGTCATAGAACTTCAATCAGACAGTCAGCTACACATTAAAACTTCAAAGGATTGTCCTCATTAACAGAGCAAAAATAGAGTCTTAAAACATTACTGTCACATACATAAAAATTAACCTTCTGTTCATTTTTGTTGCACAGTATTTATAAAATCCTATGGAAATAACTGTTCGAGGATTTTATGCCTACCTTAGCTAACAAAGTTATAAATTAAGCTTCTAACCACTATTGAGATATCATTTCTCATGATTTTCTATTTGGAAAAGAAAATCGGGAAGCATGGGAATTTCAGATTGTCTCTCGCCTGTTCAGTAACCAAGTTGACTTATCTCTTTGACCATGTAATCAAACAATCCTTTGATGGTCTGATTTAGATTAATAGGAGGAAATCGTTAAAGGGATCAATCTCTACCTGTCCATATCTTTTTCCTCTTAGATGACACCTCTGATCTTGGTAAACCATGGAATCAGCTATAGAAACAAATATTAGCAGCAGAATCGTGCGAGTTCAGTAGCCAATACAAATCTTAACTAAATAAAAAGGAAAATTATTAAATATGAAAGATAAGGCAATTAAATACCTTACCATGTCAAAAATCCTGTAGTTTGATGCCTATTGAGTTGATGATGATGGTCAAGGAAAGAAAAAATAGTTAAGGGAGAGTGTCAAAATGAAGCAATCATGAGGCTCAATATTCCCCCACACGGAGGCCATTGCATGTTCTCATGCAAAAATTTAAAACATGAAATATTTCCTTCTCACTACTCTCTCTCATAAACTTGGGCCAGAATATCCAAGTTTTTCCTTTTATCCTCTTTCTTGCAACTACGATTCTGGGTTTCTTCATAAAAATCATGCATTTTAGACTGATGAACTTCTTTCTTAGAGAGTTAGTTTTTTTTCTCTAATTTCTTGTTCTTTTCATACCATAATCCCATATGCAGAAGAATGTAATCATTCTCAGTCCTTTTTATATCATCCTTCCTCTTTAATGTCTTATGTTCTTTCTTCAAATGCCTATTCAATGTCTCCAACTCAAAGACTGCTTGTTTTAAAGTTTTCACGAGTGGAGGTTCTTGCGGATTGTTAGATTGGATTTCCTTTTCATGGATTGTAGAACAAGATGCCTTTTCTGCAGCTCTCCTCTCTAGAGACTCAATGTAGTGATAGATTTCCTATTTTACTAGATCTATTTTTGGTGTTTTTTGGCCTGGGCTATGAATAAGTGAGATGACAGTAGGTGATGAAGCTTCCATTTTCTCTTCTTTCTCTGAATTAACAACATTCATAAATTGTTGAGATGGTTTTTTACTAAGCCTGGTGCTTATTTTTACATTTGATGGAAGATGGTTTTTAGTTTTAACTCTTTTCTTCTCTGTTTTAGCTTCCTTTGTTTTCTTGGATGTGCTTTTTTCCTTTTTACTGGCTTTCTTTCTTCTAACATATTGTCTTTTAAGGCTTTGTAAACTTTCTGCAATAAGAGTCTCATCTTCTGATTGTTCCTATGTTTGTTGTGGAGGTATGTTTTTAATAACATTCTCAGATATCCTCTTCCTCCCTCTTTTCTCTTTGTTGTTGCTAGGTGACTCTTGATCCTTGTCCTTAAAATTACTTCTAACTAGGAAGCTATCCAAATTATCTCCTAGTGTTTTAAGATGAAATTTAATAAGCCTTTTTATAATTCTATGGTGATACATGGTGTTTTCTATGAATTGGATCCTTTCTGAACATTCCCAAACATTTTCCTTAAGATATTTAATAGAAAATAAGGAAGATTGATTTCATTATCTTCGAGAAAATGCATCATCAAATGAATGTGGTAAAATAACATACAACCAAATCTTCCTTCACAAGTCGCAAATTTCTAAGTTACTAGCAAAATATCTCTCCATTACCCTTAAGTGTTGCATTGGGAATTCCTTTCTTAAAAATAGTGATATCCATACCTAGATTTGTAAGAAAGTCTTACATTCTTCTCCTTCCATGCCCTTGTTCCTAAACCATTTCTCTCCTACTCTCAACAGTCTGGTAGCTTAAGAAATAAGATATTTTGTCACTGTAAACTTCATGTCTCCAATTTCAACCTCTACACCATCAAAAGCTCTGGCAAATGATTTAGTTACTTCCTTGATAAAACCATCAAACCATGAACTCTAGCCACTGTGCTTTCTGCATCATTTCCTTCACTTGTATATATCGTTCTATGGTTTTTCTTCCATTTGGTTATGTTCTTATTATGGTGCCCATGGTTGAGAAGTTTAGCCTCATAATTCGCTTCTTGACAGGGTATGAGTCAAGGTTCCATGATAATGGATTCGATGAGAGTATAAAAAAGAGCAAGGGGAAAAACAAGTGAAGTGACCATTAGGGTATGAATGGATGTGAGTTGGGCGATTTCAACAATGAATTTGGAATTTGAGACGAGTGTTGTGTAATGATGAGGGATGCATGGGTGATTTATGGCATTTTATTTGATATGACAATATATTTATATCTCCCTTTCAGAAATGAGGGTTTTTGAAGCGATGGTATATTGTCCATATAATTCATACACTAATGTTTTGACCCTTATTAATAAATTAGATATTTTCATACCTTTTGAATTGATGATTCTAACATTTGATTGCTCTTTTTTAGTATTTCCTTCAGGTGCATCTGAGGATGGATTTGATCATTTCTTCAATTGCTCGAATTAGTAGTCCCCATCGAACATGAACTACATAATTTTGTCAAAGTTGCAGATTCTTAGCAATTATGTACCTATTTTATTCTAGAAAGAAAAATAGGGATAAAAAGAAAATAGGAATGGGAAAGAAAATTTAGGATGCCAAAATTACTTGGTTTTCACCCTAATTTTTTTGTATAAACATTTCAACAGTGTTGGTTTTCATGTTTTACAAATTTTATTATTATTATATATATATATATATATATATATATATATATATATATATATATATATATATATATAGATATAGAAATGAAAAAGACTTATGAGTCAAGTTGGACGAGAAGGAAAATCCTTCTTAACTAACTTGAAATCAGTATTGTCTTGTAAATATTTGATAAAATCATCCTTTGTCAATGGCTTATGATAGATTCTTAATCGATGACCATTCACAAGAAAGGTGATCCTTTCGTCATCAATAGTTCTGATCCTAACTGAATCATTATCAAAAATTGTTTCAATCTCATTGGGCCCAAGCCAATGAGTTTGAAGTTCACCTTGGAAATATTTGAACTTTGAATCAAAAAGTAATGCCCAATCTCCTGGGTGGAACTTTCTTTCTTTGATATATTTGTCATTCCATATAGATCTCTTTTGTTGAACTAGATTGGTTCCTTGGATTGCATCTTGTCTTATCTCATAAAGTTCATTTAGCTGCTCCATTCTTTGTGTTTGTGACTCTGAAAAATCAAGACCCAATTTAACTGTTGTCTTGAAAGTTTTCACTTGAAATTAAATAAGAAAAGGACCTCCTTCCCATAAACAAGTTCATAGGGAGTATGCCCTGTAGTGTTTCTCCATGTGGTATGGTACGCCCATAAAGATTATGGAATATTTTCTGTCTAGTCTCTTATATGCAGATGCACAATTTTGGTGAGAATTGCTTCAATTACTTTATTGGTGGACTCCACTTGCCCATTTTCTTATGTATGGTATGGAACAGACTTCTGATGTTTGATTTTGAACTCCTCCATTATCTTCTGTACCAACTTGGGTGTAAATTGAGTACCTTGATCTGTTACAATTTCCCTTGGGACACCAAAATGAGTAAATATATACTAAAAACGAAATGAAACTACAAATTTTCAGAAGCAACATGAAGTGCTTTAGCTTCTACCCACTTTGTAACATAATCAATGTAAACAAGAATGTACCTTTTCTATCTCGATGGTGGATTTATTGGACCAACAAAATCCAGAGCCCATTTTTGAAAAGGCTCAATAAGTACTTGAGGTTGTAGAGGAATTTCGTCAGAGGGAACAAGTTTCACCTTCCCTTGATAACTATCACATCTCTTGACATACTCCTTGGCATCATTAAAAATGGAAGGCCAATAGTATCTTAAGAGAACGACTCTGTAGGAAGTTCTTTTGTCAGCGAAGTGTCCTCCACATGGCTCATCATGACAATATTTCAATATCTATGATACTTCATCTTCTCTAACACACCTTCAGATGATCAGAGTTGGCCTTGTTTTATACAATTCTTCATTTATCCATGAGTAAGATACACTAATTTGAATTACCTTACTTTTTTCTCTAGGAGATAAATATGATGGTAACTTCCCTGTAGCCGAATAATTAGCAATATCTACAAACCAAGGTGATTTACTAGATATTCGAAAAGATATTCATTAGGGAAATTGTCTTCCACAAGTACATCATTATTATCATTTTGAATTCTAGATAAAAAGTCAGCAACTATATTTTGTTTCCAAGGTCAATTCAAAATAGTGATGTTAAGATCTTTCAACAACAACAACCATATTGTAATTCTGCCATTAGTAACAAGTTTATTCATTAAGTACCTAATTGTAGAATGATCTGTATGCACAAAATTTTCATAGCTAGTAATGTAATTTCTAAATTTATTGACAGCATGGACAACAACTAAAAATTCCTTTTTTGTTACAGTTTAATTTAACTCTACAGGAGTCAAATTTTTACTATTGAAATAAATGGAATAAGGAGTTAAATCCTTTTGTACTAGTACAACTCCTAAAGTTGTGTCTGAAGTATCATTTGAAATGTGAAAGGGTAGTTTCCAGTTTCATCCTCGAAGAATACGTGCTTCAGAAATTGTCTCCTTTAATGTTTCAAAGGCCTTTTGGCAATCAAAATTCCAATTGAATTCACAGTGTTTTGTGAGTAGTTTGAAAAGTGGATATGTAGTTTTTGTAAAGTTTGCTATGAATCTTCTATAGTAACCAATGAAACAAGAAAACTTCTAACATCTCATTGACAAGTTGGAATTGATAATATAGAAATAACTTCTAATTTAGATGTGCCCACTCTAATTCCATTTCCCGAAATATGGTGTCGCGAAACGATTCCCTCAGCAAACATCATAAAAAAAAATTCATGGCTTAATGAGAGATTTTTCCCTTTACATATAATGAGAAATGTCTCCAAAATTCTAAGATATTCTTCAAAAGAATTTCTATAACCTGTAAAGTCATCCATATACACTTTCACATAATCATGTTAGATAAGAAAAAATGCCTAATACTTCTCTTTGGAATGTTGTAGGTGCATTACATAATCCAAAAGGAAGTACTCGGGAAGCATAAGTTCCCCATGGGAAAGTAAAGGTAGTTTTATCTTGGTATTCTGGGACTACTTGGATTTGATTATACCACGTAAAACCATTTAAGAATGAAAAATATTTCTTTCCTTCCAATGTATCAAAAACCTTATCTATGAAGGAAGTGGAAAGTTATCTTTTAAAGTGGCTTTATTCAATTCCCTATAGTCAATACATACTCTCCATTTTCCATTCTTTTTAGCAACAATTACTGAGGGTGAAATACACTAACTATATGATATTGGATATATTAAATTGACACTCAACATTTTTTGTAGTTCCTCCTTAATCATTTCCCTTAGATTTGGATTCATTCTTCTTTGAGTTTGTTGAATTGGTTTGGAATTTTCTTCAATGTAGATTTGATGTATACAAGTATTAGGATCAATTCCCTTCATGTCAATATATTCCCATGCATAGGTAGAGAAATGTTCTTGTAACATATTTATTAATTCTTTGGTTTGAGTTTTTCCAAGTTATTATTGATATTCAAAGATTTTTCTTGAAAGATTTCAATTGTAGAATTGCCAAATTTTTCCATAGAATGCAAGGATATTTGAGGAGATGGTAAATATTCAATATTGGAGTGTTCTTGAAAACACTAACTAGATTCACAATATGTTGAAGATTCATTATTTTCCATTAAATTCAAAATTTGATCTTCCTCATCTATTTGTGAAGTAGAAAAGATGGTCTACATTGTTATGAAACCAACTCACAAAAAGATAGAGAAGATAGATCAACACCTTTGAATTCAGCCTCTTCGAGGGGGAAACCTCCTTTACATTACACAAATGAACAATTCTTCAATGGTTCAAATGAAAAAATCTCCTTTCTATATATAGGCGTCTAAGGGGTCACAATATAACCAAGCCGACCTAACAATAATAATATAAAGGCACAAAAATAACAATAGAGGGATTCTATGGGGCACAGTAATAACAATATGGGGACAATAGGGGCACAACAATATTAATAAGGGATACAACTACAATAGTAATGGGGGAATCACTAGTATTATAGGGACCCAACATGCCCCTCTCCTTCAAAAAAGTGTTGTCGTCAACGCTTGAGTAGCTTTGGATTCTTCTGTATAAAATTCTCATCCTCCCATGTGGAATCTTCAGCGAATAAGTTCTTCCAATTTATGAGATACTCCAAAATTGATCAATTTCATAGCTGTCGAGTTCTTGTTTTAGTGACTGCTTCTAGTTCCAATATAATTTTTCCTTCCTCGTCAAGTTTTGGAAATATTGTTTGAACTGGGAGCTTGTTGCTTATAACCTTCTTTAAACATGAAACATGGAAAACTAGGTGTACTCGAGAAGCCACAGGAAGCTCCAATTTTTATGTCATAGTACCAATCTTTTGCGACACCTTGTACAGACCATAATACTTTGGTGATAATTTAATATCCTTCTTATCTTGCTTGAGGGTCATTTATTTATATGGTTGTAGCTGTAGGAATACCCAATCACCTACATAAAAACTTGTTTCGCTGCAATGTTGATATGCCTATTGTTTCATTCTATTCTGCACCAACACGAGGTTATCCTTTAAGAGTTGGAGAACTTGTTGTTGATGCTCGATGTGATGTTCCACTGCTTGAACCTTAAAATTTTCTCTTGATGTGATGGATGGTGGCTAATATCCATAAAGTGCCATAAATGGGGTCATTTTTGCTGCAGTATGGAAGGAAGTGTTATACCACCATTCAACCAGAGGCAACCATTTGACCTATTGTGTCTATTTATTAGATACAAAGAAACAAATATATCCTTTCAAAAAAAAAATTACTATCTCATTTTGCCCATCAGATTGAGGATGATAAGATGAGCTATGAGCCAATTGAGTACCAAGACAAGAAAATAATTCTGTCCAAAAATTTCCATTGAAAATGGGATCTCTATCACTTACAATAATTTTTGGGTTTCCATGTAGCTTTTGAATTGTTTCCATAAATGTAGTAGAAACTGTACTGGCTCTAAATGGATGTGATAATGCACAAAAGTGTGCATACTTGGTAAGTCTATCAACTACCACCATGATGACACTCTTTCCTTCATACTTGGGTAAACCTGTGATAAACTCCATTGAAACATACTCCCAACATTGGCTTCGAATGGATAAAGGTTGTAATAGACCTGGGGTCTTAATTGTTTCAACTTTATTTTGTTGTCAAACCAAACATTCCACCACAAACTTTTGAATATCTGATTTAAGCCCATCCCAAAAAAAATCCTTCTTAACCCTGTGCTAAGCTTTTAATAATCTTGAGTGCCTTCCTAAGGGAGAAGTGTGCAATTCCATAAGAATCTTTTGTTTGAGTTGGGAATTCTTACAGAGGTATAAGCAATCTTTTTACCATAACGAATCATTTTTCCAACTAAATGTATCAGATGTACTGGAATCTTGTAGTAACTTTTGAATAAGTTCCCACACTTCTTTGTCATTCTTCCATTCCTCCCTTGCTTCATTTATCCAATCTAGTTGGATAATAGAAATGGCGCCAACAATGCTTCCACATCCTCATCCTTTCTTGAGAGTGCATCTGCCATAACATTTTGCTTCCATTTTTTGTAGATGATTTTAGAGTCATAACCCAACATCTTTGTGACCCATTTTTGCTTCTCTTCAGAGGACATTTTTTTTTTCTAAAAAGTATTTAAGGCTATCATGATCCATTTTTACCTTGAAGTGACCATTTCTTAAGTGAATGTAGTATTTCCAACATTTCCTTCTCATAAATAATTTGTGTAAATACTTTCCCTTGATTAGATGACTTCTAAAAGAAATGGGTCTTTCCTCTTGCATTAATACAACACCAATTCCATTTCCTAAAGCATCACATTCCACAATAAAGGTTTTTGTGAAGTCTGGTGTAGCTAAGACCGGTGCTTGGCACATTGCCTATTTATGATGTTCGAAGGCCTTTGTTGCTTCTGGAGTCCATGAAAATGCATCTTTCTTCAATAATGTTGTTAGAGGTGCTGCTATTCTCCCATAATTCTTAAAAAACTTGCGATAATACCCTGTCAACCTGATAAATCCTCGTAGATGCTTTATGGATGTGGGGATTTTCCATTCCTTAATGGCTTTAATTTTTCTAGGGTATACCTTAACACCTTCATGAGATACAATATGACCCAAATATTCCACCTCTTATACTCCAAAGAAACATTTGGAGCTTTTTGCATATAATTGCTTCTCCTCCAATAGTTCTAGCACCCTGTCAACATGTTCAACATGATCCTTCCAAGGCTTGCTGTAGATTAGTATATCATCAAAAAATACTAACACAAATTTTCTAATGAAGGGTTTTAAAATGGAATTCGTCAAACCTTGAAATGTAGAAGGTGCATTGGTAAGGCCAAAAGGCATGACCAAAAATTCATAATGACCCTCATGAGTTCTAAATGTTGTTTTCAGAATTTCTTCAGTCTCCATTCTGATTTGATGATATCTTGAATGAAGATCCAACTTGGTGAAGTAAATTGATCCATGCAATTCATCCAATAATTCATTAATGATAGGAATGTGAAATTTATCTTTAATAGTGAGCTTGTTGAGCTCCTTATAATACGAGCACATGCACCATGATCCATCCTTCTTATGCACCAATACTACTGGAGCAGAGAAAGAACTTCGACTAGGTTGAATTATACCAGCCTCTAGCATTACTGCAACCATACATTCAATTTCACTCTTTTGGGCATAGGGATATCTGTACGGCTTGATATTTGGAGGAACACTTCCTGGAATCAAATAAATAGCATGATCATGATCACGAGTAGGTGGGAGACCTTTGGGAGTCTCAAATACCTTGGAATGATTGTCCAAGACTTTCTGGAGATTTGGAGAAATAGGTGATTTCGATGTGGAAACATCTAGCGAACATAATTGTGCAACTACACCTCGTTGTTCCTTTTTTAGAATCTTTGTCATACCATTAGATATGATTATCTTTCTGGGTTTCCCTACAATACCCCTTAATTCTACTTTCTTTCACTTTCGTAGAAAATTTCATGAAAAGTTCTTGAAAATTAGAAGCTATTGTACCCAAGGATTGTAGCCATTGGATTCCTAGTAAAACATCAACACCTCCCATTAGAATGGAAAGAATTTGGCTATTCAATACATATTCTCCCATGCATAGCTTGATATTATGGCACCTTCTAGAGAAATTTATGGTTCCTCCACTTGCAACCATCACTTGACACTCTGGTGCTGGATATAGGAAGCAATTCAATTCTTTTGCTAACTTACAATGAATAAAATTGTGGGTACTTCCTGAATCAATCAACACTATTACCTTTTTCTTCTTGATATGTCCTTCTATATTGATAGTTTGAGGAGCCGTAATTCTAGCCAATGCATTACAAGATATGGCCGGATTCATTTCTTATTTGTCTAGGGTTTTTTTTTGGAGTATATCCTCTTCTTTTGACATTTCTTGTTCCTTTTCTTCCTCCTCTTCACAATCTATGTAGAATAATTTCTTCTCAGCACACTTATGACCTTTAGTGTATTTACTATCACAACTGTAACAAAGCCCTTTTGCTATTTTTTCTTCCAATTGTTGTGGTGTCAACCTTATAGGTTGTTGAAGGCTAGGGGAAACATCTCTTCCATCTTTATAGCTATGAGTGGTAGGCTTCATGGTTGCCATAATTTTTCTTTCCATTTTTCTTGCTAACCTGAATGCCTTCTCCAATGAATCAGGTTCCCAAAGGCAAACCTTGTGTTGGATATTATCCTTTAAATTCCCTATGAACACATAAATCCTTTGCTCCTCTAGAATATCTTTTACCCTTATGTTCAATTTTTGGAAGTCCTCAATGTGCTCCATCATTGAACCCTTTTGTTTGAGACTTATCAATAGGCTAAAAAAGGTGTTTCTTTTTGTATCCTAATAATGTGTTTTCATTTCTTCCGTAAAAATTTCCCAAGTGATGATTTGTTTACAAGAGAAAAGCCATCCATACCATACAAACTGATTTGGTTCCAAATATAAAGTTGCAATTCGTACCTTTTGTGTGTTTTGCACATTATGGATATCGAAAAATTGCTCCATCTGTAGTATCCATGTTGCGGGATCCTTGCCATCAAAATTCCTCATATCGATTTTTGGAATATGGTAGGTCTTCAATCCAACATTATAGTCTATGAAATCATGATTAACATTTCTTTTGTTCTCATCATGAGTTTCCTTTACTACCCTTTCACCATTAGTGACCATTTCTTGTAGCAACTTATTCAAATTTATCTTCAATTCTTCGATCTTATCATCCATGACATTCATCCTAGCATCCATGCCATCCATATTAACTTGCATGCCATTCATATTAGCTTTCATTCCATTCAACTTCGCTTCAGTTACCTTTTGTGAGAGTGAAATTTGTTGTACTTGTCTTGTAATTTTGATATATCATGTTGCATTTCTTCCTCTTCTTCACGAGTCATGCTAGAGCTTTCAGGTTTCTTACTAGGTGTTTCCATTTTCTTTCTTAGGGGAATCACTTAATGCTAATAATTCTTCACTATTCCCTTTGAATTCCTTCAAAGTAATTTTTCAAACCAATCTTATGCAAAATTAAAAAAATTACACACCTTTTTTCACTTTGTAGGAGCTCGATATTGAATCTAATGTATCTCTTTAATTTTAGATCATCCAGTTCTAAAATTGTGACCTACAGTAGCCCTCAGTGTCCTCTTTTCAATGCCACCATTCTAATCGAATTTAGATTTTCCAAGAAAGAGTTATGCACAATATCCCAAGGTGACCTGATTATATACCTTTTCCGAAGAGAAAACTTGTATGAAGTACCACGTGTCACTGTTTTGACCTTCGGGTCTAAACAATATATACAGGAAGCTATAGTCTGTTCTCTTTCTATAACTTCTTACTAAATTTTAATCTGATGCTCAAAACAAAATTTATGATGATTTTCGCCAAGTCACCTGTTTGGAATGTAATTCGGGAGTTTGTACAAAGGCCAACTTCCTTAGATCATATCTCCACAAATATAGAACTAAAAGCTCTGAAATTTGGACCCGAGGTTCAGAACGATTTCAGCCCAAGCGAGTTATTTTTTTAGCATCTGAAATGTCACAGAAAAAAAAAAAGTTATAGTGCAAATGCCATGACGGCCTATTTGGAGCAGCGAAACCCTAGAATCCAAATCTCTGATACCAAATGTTATGAAACCAGCTCACAAAAAGATAGAAAAGATAGATCAACGCCCTAACATTCAACCTCTTTGATGGGGAAACCTCCTTTGCATTACACAAATGAACAATTATTTCGATGATTCAAATGAAAAAACCTCCTTTCTATATATAAGAGTCTAAGGGGTCAGAATATAACCAAGCCGACCTAACAATAATAATATAAAGGCACAAAAATAACAATAGAGGGATTCTATGGGGCACAATAATAACAATATGGGGAAAATAGTGGCACAAAAATATTAATAAGGGATACAACTACAATAGTAATGGGGGGATCACTAGTATTATAGGGTCCCAACATATATCAATGTCATCATCTATCCATTCTTCATTTTCAACTTCTATTATTTTTTTTTTCAGGTGGATACGGTGTGAATTTCTTTGTTGAGCTCCCATAAGAAATAAACATATCACCAGGTCTACAGCTTATAAAAGCATCGACTGTAGCTAGCCATGGTCTTCCTAGAATCAATGGATGTCCTCCTAAGTTATTCTTGGGTGCTAAAATTGTAAAATATAAAGTTTATTCCCAAGAATCTAAGGATACTTATATATCTTCTAATACACCATGAGGTTTGATTACAGATCTATTTGCCAATTGTAATAATGTAGGTGTATATTGAAGATTAGAATGTTTTAATTGATTCATAGTTTGTTTACTCATGATGTTTATAGCTACTCCTATATCAATCAATGTATTTGGGGTATCTACACCATTTATGTGTGTTTTCACAATGGGACTTCCTGGATCAAGATATTTCTAAATTGTTGTCTTACCCATCATGATATCTGCAAATTTTCCAACTAGTTGGATTATTTTGACTTCTTTTCTTTTTCTTCCTCATCTTTTTATGGTCAATTCCCTAATTTTCTTTGAAAAACATGGTATTTCTTTAATTTCTTGTAGCAAAGGGATTTTTATGCAAACATTCTTCAGTTCATCTAACATGTCATAATTAGGAAATAAAATGTGTTTTTCTACCCCTTCATAAAATTTTAGTCTCTGAGGAAAAGGTGGTTTTGAAACAGATACCGAAGGTTGTTCCATAATAGGAGTTGAGTTATTTGAATGTGTTGGAGTAACTTGGTTTTGATTATTTTCTTTTTCATTAAGAGACTTCTCTTCTTCAGAGATGTTGTCTATTTCACTTTCCTGAATAATAAATGATGGGGACTTTTTTGCTAATATTCTACCAGATCTAAGTTGAAAATTATTTATATCTAGTGGAGTTATCATGTAAGTTTGGAAACTTTGTCCTTCCATATTGTAAACAGGTTGTGAGTTTTTATTATTGTTCGGTTTTGGAAGTGGTTGGGAAGGCAATTGGTTTGGTATTTTAGGAAATGGTAATGAAAGTTGTGGATTCAAATTGTGAGGTTGAGGATAATATTGTGGAGGAAAATTAGTGTATGATTGTTGACATTATGGAAATTGAGGATATTGAGGGTACTTTCCATAAGGAATTTTCCATCCTTGTGACCAAGGTTGTGGCCAACATTTCCAAGGAATTGGGGTAGTCCAATTACTTTGTAATGATTGTGAAAATGGTTGAGTGTTAATACATTTAGTTGTACTTAGTTGTGGATTCAACCAGGGCCTTTTAGTAATAAAAAAAAGAGGGTCTACCTGATTTGGTACTCCTTCTTCTGGATAGACAAATTTAATACCTGGTATTGAGGGACATTCTTTTGTATCATGATTTTCCTCACATATATCATATGTTTCTACACTCCTTTTTTCTTTTTTTGTATTTTAAAGGTGTCAATTTTTTCACTAAGACTCCCTAAAATGTTTGTTTTAAAATTTTCAAGAAAAATTCCTAATTCTTCTCTACTTACTGTCCCAATTGCAGATTTATTTTAATCCTTGATAAAAGAGGATCTCTTAGAGTTTTTTGGTTCTTGCTTTGCCGCTTGAAATATGTACGCATAACACACAAATTTCTTGAAGTGACAACTGAGAAATGTATCCCTTACCCATTAGATTGAGAAGATCAATCCACTCATCTATAATGGATTTCAATAAGAGATATTTCAAAGTTTCCTCATCTAGATTATTCATTTTTGCCCTTTTAACATTATAAGAAAATCTTTCAACGAAATCTTCAAGATTTTCATCTTCTTTTTGTACCATTTTAAAGAATTTATCCCTAATATTATGGGGTATACAATAGTCCTTATATTTCTCTAATAATGTGGTTTCATTTATTCCCATGTGCTGATGGAGTTTATTCCTAAAGTCATAAATCATTTCAATGCTACATCTTTAAGGGTTTCAGAGAATAATTTCAACTTTTGAGCATCATCTAGATAATCATACGATCTACACAAGACTTCAAATTCAAAGAGAAATGTTTCAATATCTTCACTCTTTAGTCCATGAAAGTTTGGAAGGATAGAGGTTGATATAATTTTCATTGTCGCAGTTCTATCTTCAACAAGAAAAGGAAATCCAAAGGGTTCTAGATTTATATCTTCTCCTCTCCATATTCCTTTTCCTCCATCTCTTCCACCTCCCCTATTTCCTCATCTTCCTCCTCCAATTCTAGGTTGTTCACCATTCAAATTATTTACCTCTCCTTCCCCTTCTCTAGCCATTGTAGATTCTTCAGAACTAATATATGGTTATAGTTCCAAAATTAGGCTTTCAGCTTCCTCTAATTCCTCTAGTTCTTCTATCAATGGTTTGTTAAAATAGGTTTCTTCTTCCTCTTCTTCAGTAGGAACTTCTAGCTCTTGAGTTAGAAATTTTTCTTCAGTTGAGATAGGAAAATTATTCCCGTTGTTGGAGATGTGGGCTCTTCTTCTTATATTATGTCCTTTGTTGATGAAGTCGGTGAATCTCTAGGTTGGATTTCAGATCTTAATACCTTAGGGAATTTGTGTTTGCTAGCTATGGATGGAATTTGAGTTTCTGTGGGTGGTGTGGCACTAGGAGGTCATGGTGGGGTGAGTGATGTTGTTGTTATTAAAATCTTTCCTCTACCTACAAATCTAACACTAGAGTCTCTTTCCCTATGCATATCATGTTTTTATTTTTGTTGTTTGTTTTTTATAATTTATCAAAATGAAAAATACTAAGACTTATATTTACACTTCCACAGCAATGACACCAACATGTTTGTCAATTTAAATATATTAAATTGTTGCATAAATTATTGACCGGAGTTGGTAAACTTGTGAAGTGAAAGTTCACTATATATGCTAGAAGTCATTTTTATTAAATCAGATTATTAATGTGCAAGATTGAGTTATTGAAATTTACTTCTAAGGATGTAATTTATTCCTATTTTACTCTACAAAGAAAATGGATTTAACACATTAAGTATTGCTACTTCTTTCTAATGAAATAAAAAATTATCTTCACACTTGCAAAATGAAACTTAAAGCAAACTCACACTATCTCACTAAGAAAATGTAACTAATATATTGCAACACAAATTCAATCTAAAAGAAGAATTAGTCATCTAACACTAGCAATCCTTCCCATAAAAACCAAAATGAAATTAACTTATTTTCAAAATGAAAACCACACATTAATTTATTACCAATCATTTGTGCTTTGAAATGAAATGAAAACCATAAAGAAATCACACATACTTTGAAATTAAATATTGTAAAATGAAACTATAAAGAAATATATCAAGCTTAGAAATAAAACACTCTAAAATCACAAGGAAATCTATGAAAAAAGATTACATTACCATTAATATCATTATACGTCAACTTGAAAAATGAACAATTAGTGAAATATTGTTATCGCTATCTGATTAAAATCAAGACCGTAAATCAATTCTAAACCATATGAATAACTGTAACAAATGATAAAGAAAATACATATGAATGCAAAACCTTCACTGTTTGCAGGGGAGCTCCACAAACATGTGGTCATAGAAATTCAATCGAACAGTTAGCTACACATTGAAAATTCAATGGATTTTCTTCATTACTAGAGTAAAAATAGAGTCTTAAAACATTATTGTTGCATACATCAAAATTAACCTTTTGTTTATGTTTGTTGCATGGTATTTATAAAAGCCCGTGTCAATAATAGTTTGAGGATTTTATGCCCACATTAGCTAACAAAGTTCTAAATTAAGCTTCCAACAACTATCAAGATATCATTTCTCACGATTTTCTATTTGGCAAAGAAAATCAAGAAGAGTAGGAATTTTGGAATATTGCTTGCATGCCAAGTTGAATTTTCCCTTTGACCATGCAATCGAACAATCCTTTGATGATCTAGTTCGGATGAATAGGAGGAAATCGTTAAAGGGATCAATCTCCACCTATCCATATCTTTCTGCTCTTAGGTAGAACCTCCAATCCTAGTATACCATGGAATGGGCTATAGAAACACAGATTAGTTGCAGAATCATGTGAATTCAGTACTCAATACAAATATTAACTCAATAATAAGGAACATTATTAGACATGAAAGATAAGAAAGTTAAATACCTTACCATGTCAAAAACCTTGTAGTTTGATGCTTATTGATTTGATGATGATGGTTAAGGAGAGGAAAAATAGGTAAGGGAGAGTGTCAAAATGAAGCAATCATGAGGTGCAACAATTACCATTCCTCAAAAATGATGTACAAGGTTTCTTGTTGTTTCACACACACCAAAAATAAGTAATCGAAAATGCACCCTCTTATACACCAACTTCAACACATAGTATATCACACAACAAACAATTTGTGGGAGAATGAGTTGGGTTGCCTGGGTCCTAGCCAACCAAATCATTTCCCTTTGAGAAAAGAAATTAACTTATCTGAGACAAATTAAGCATCTACAGGAAAACAAAATAATTTCTTGAACCTAGCATTAAGATCCTTTTATTGATCAAACATTCTCTATTCAATACATTCAGTGTAATAACAGATCCAACTTCAGAGGAGGTTATGGCAATACAAGCCTTCAAAGTATCAACACAAGAAACTATCCATAGTATTGCTAGCCTATCTATTCTTATAACTAGATATATATACATTTTACACAGGCTCTCATCCATATCAAGCCAGTCACAAAAATACATATTGTTACCAACTGACTCCTAACAATAGAAACCCTTGCATACTCTATTTTACTCGAACCATTTGCAGGAGGCCAATAAACAAAACTATGCTGAAGACCAGGAGTAGAATCACGTGGTTCCTTCCTTGATAGCTCACATCATATCCTCAGTCAAACTGTTGAAATAAATAGTATCCCTTATTTAGTGCAGCTACTGAGATTAGTGCATGTGTTGTAGGTTCTTATGTCACCTGTAGCACAAGTGTTTCAGGAAATATACAACCCTCCTAGAGATGACCTCTAGGTTGAAATAATACTAGTGCCTAACGAAACTTAAGAGAGGAGTGATTTTCAATATTATGAGTAGGGTTTTCTCTTAAACTCCAATTTTCACTTAGTTTGAAAAATATAATAAAGGGAGCTTGGTTGAATAGTCCTTCATTAAGGTAAACTCAAGAAAATACATGGATCTAAATACTCAGGGGGTAAATTGAGCTAATCTCAGAGAGAAATTTCTAGTTCTGGTGGTTGACACACAACAATAGGAAACTTTAATATTGGTGTTGTATTAAAATGAAGAGGAGGAAAGAAAGGAAGGAATTCGATGCATAGGGCTGGAAACAATATAGAATCCTAGGAAACAATGTTCCGACACAAGTATGGAAAACTCAAGAGGTGAAATGGGAGGAATAATGTAGAATTAATTAAAATCCCAAGCTCTATCCATCATGAATACATTTTCTACTAACTATAATAAGTGAATATGTGCTCATATAGGTATTATAATCTATCAAATAACACAAGTAAATATGTAATTACCAAATGTGTTGTTATCATCCAGGTGGATCATTCACGATCCACCTGGATCATGTTATTTCTTATTGGCATACACACAACCATGAATTAGAGTGAAACCGGTAGCTTCATTACACTATTTTAGAGGGAGAAAAACATACATGAAGTGATAAATAAAGGGGAAACATACTACACATTTCCTTGATTGGAATCACCCAAGAGTTTCATTAATACTTAAAAATGAGTCCAATTCACCAATCGATTTACATTCAACAATGTCTTGCTCAAGTCCCTCATGAACAGACAATTAGAACAAAAGTGGAATCATATAATTTGGATCCCTTGAGTGCATAATTACAAAACCATTCATTAAGTGTTTCTTCCCTCATTTTCTAAGGAGATGGAAAGCTATGTTAAATAGTTACAAAAATATATTAGCCAGAGCTTCAAATGTCTGATATACTAGATATCTCGTCATGCGAAGGCTGCTACCAAAAATCATTACATTAGGATTTGAATTCATTCCTGAAAATATAGAAATAAGGGAAAACTTAATGGTTATGGAGGAAAAGTAAAGTATTCCCATGCCATTCCTAATATTTCCCCTAATCATGCCATGACTCTGCCATGATGCTCTTCTTCAATTACTTAGTCGATTTGATTATTGCTTTCCTCTTTAATCGTTTGAATTCCCACTTTCTAAATCTGGGAGAGATTAACATTGGTGCCTCAGTGGTATCACAGTTGCCGACTCATCCATCACATGAATCCCTCCCTTTTACTATTGGAGCCTGATATGCCCAGTAACACTACGATATTCATATTCGGGATCTTTGGCTTAATGGAAATTTTATTGTTAAAACATCACAAAATAATGAATTCCGATGTTTCTTGGGCCACTTATGTTTAGCCCCTTCCAGAATTTTCCTCCATATGATCGAGGGTTGTGACTGAAGGCTTGGCCTTAAGGTGCTAGGGCCTTTTGTTCCTGTCTTGGGGCTTTTCTCCTTTGTAAATAGCTTAGTGCCCATTTCCGTTAAGTTCCTCTAGCGACCATGTGCTTGGATGAATATTGGAGCCCCTCAATTCGACGGTTTCCAATTGGGGATTTTACTCTGGAGTCACGACATTTCAATTTCTCCAATCGCTAATAGCTCTTTGTACTTTTCCATAGCCCTGCACCTTTGGCTCTTTGTTCTCTATGCGACTGTGCGCCATCCCTTATATCGGAGTCCCCTTATCGGTACTTTTTAAAGTGTCCACTACTGCAAAGTGTTGACATCCATCAACCTTCGATATGTGATCTCTGATGTGACATCATCCTTGCCATGTGGTACTTCTTGAGTGGTGACATGTCTCACCTGGATATGCCCCCATATGCCCCCATCAAAATGCCAGAACATACTACCACACATATTTTCATACTACCATGTCATGTTGACATCAGCTTCCATGTGTCTTTATCGAAGCCAATCCCATACCTTCACACGACATTATCAGAGCCAATGTTGTGCTGCCACACGTCCTTATTGGAGCCAATCCTATGCCACCACACGTCTTGATGGAGGAGAGAGAAAGGGCTTGTTTTCCCTTGGTTTTGCAGGGAAATCCTCTGTAAACTTATTTTTGGGTTCCTTAGTAGTTTTACACTATATCAGAACTTTATGTGTTTCGTAACCTTTAAATATTGTCCCGTTCAGAAGTTCTGATTGTGGACCATCGATGTTGTGATATCACTTCATGTCTCTAATGTGCGATCGCTTATATGTGATCATCGATGTTCCAGGACCTCTAATGAAGTGATCGTTGATATTTCATATAGCTCTGAAGTTAAATCACTGATATTGCTGGACCTCCGATATGAAATATCTGATATTGAACCTCCAATATTCCTCCTTTCTTAAGGCTTGAATCCTTCAATCTTCAGAAGGCCATATCTTTTGATCTAGTAGTCAATTTTTTGAATTCCACATATCATTGGAAATATTGTTCAGAGAACTTTCTAATGGAGAGGGTCCAATTTAGACTTTGAGTCTTTCTATGGCTTGGAAGATGAATACAAACTCATCTGCTCTTTTTCATTCTTTTGACAACTGAAAACATATTTTGCAGTAGGTGACAACATTGGATCCACCTAGGGACAATGCCTTGCTGGAAAGGTGTTGAGAACCTACAAACTAGTAGCATTCACCATTAGGCATGGAGTAAGAAATATAATGAACCTATACAACTAGAAAACCTCCATGGAACTTTATTTACAGGGAGTCCTCTCCTCATGATACTAAAATGAAAAACTACAAAAATAGACATGCAATCTTAATCAGATAAGAACTCTAACCATTTCTTACCAATCCCTTTCAAAGATACTACCTTTGTCTACACATCAGCATCAACATGTGAATCATCTTGAAACACATCATCCATGGAATCTTCCTTTCCATTTCTGCCATCTTCTCCTTCCACTTTCTTCATCTTTTGTGAAAGCATTGTTGGATTCAGAGTCCAACACTTTTCAGCAAGGTACCCTTGCTTATGGCAGTAGTGAAACTGCATGTGCATCCTCTTGACAACATGATTTGCCTTGTCGAATGGACCTTTGGCTTCTTGCATCCTTTCCTTCAAAAGTTTCCTGTATGTGGCCATTTTCTTCCAACATCTAGAAACATTATGGTTATCCAAACCACAAGAGGAACATACAATTCTTTTCCCATATCTATGTGGAAATTTATCATGCTTTGCAAAACCAAAAGGAAGATGATTAGAACCAGATTTATACCTTTCTCTTTCACCTTCATTGCCTTCATGAGGAGGTGAAGCAAATGAAGAAGTGGCTCCCTTTGGAACACCATCAATCTCTTCAAGGTTGTTAGAGTCTCCACAACTCTCTGGTTCAAGTGTGTGCTTCTAAACACCTACATCCTACAAATGATGTTTCAAGCTATTGCATTCCTCATGAATACAATCTTCACAGTCTTGAGGTAGAGGACCTGAAATGAAACTCCTTCTTGGAATTGTTTCAATGGCCTTCATTGTAGCTTTAGAAGTCTTTCCATAAGACTGTCCATAGCCAAGACCCAAATACTTAGGCCTTTCCTCAACCATTATTTGTTCAACAATACCTTGTGCATGCTTTCCCAAGCCCTTTCCTTCATAGCCCATTTTTGACAATAGCTTGGAACATATGCCTCTAGTATGTTTTTCAAAAGAACCAATATAAGCATTCTTAGAGGAATTTGAAGACAAACTGGAATGGTTTACCTCTTCTTCAAACTGATACTTGACTAAGGCTTCTTTGGCAAAAAAAAGTTGTGACTCCAACTCATGCATCCTTTTTGGGTTCATATTTTCAATATGAAGTTGCCTCTCCATTTCCTGCAATTTGTCAGAAAGCAATTGCTTCTCTTCCTTCATGGAATTCAAATTCTCTCTATGCATGCTACTCTTTCTTCCATCCTCATACATTTCTCTCACCTTGTCCATCATGATGAAAAAATCTTGCTTCATGTCTACATCAAAGAGTCTTGTGATGTAGGAGGAATTTGAGGATACACTTGTAGAAGTTGTCATTATGCCAATGAACAAAAGAACTTCAAACAAGATTAATAAAGAGCTTATTTAAGCACCATTTTGCAACAAACCTCTTGTGCTTCAAGGATTTCTTTGAGGTCCTTTAGGATAGAAGAATTCCTTTAGCCCTTTTTCCATCTTGTCCTTCCTAGACTGAGCTATAAATAGCTTTCCCTTTACCTCTGCAAACTCAAATAGTAGTCAGTCTGCAAACAAGCATACAATTAACCTATGACTATTTAAACACCTTTCAGACAAGCAATCTTTTCTCTATCAATCAAGCATTCTAATATAACCTTATTTGAAGGTGCGGTTAATCAATCTTAGGCTTTGATACCACCTAATATGAAAATGGGGCACTTAAGCCTTCTTGTGAACTTACAAGAACCTCTCCCACTTCCAAAGCTTAAATATTCCCAAGTCTTTATGATTAGCCAATGCGGAATTAAATATGTTCTTGGAAATAAGGTGTATGCTTATGTTTGTTTTAAAACTATTTATATGGTGTAATATGATTTGCTTGAACTGAGGAAAACATATAACAGTGGAACAATGCAGCAAATGAACATCACACATAAGACGACATGTTTAATTAGGATTTCACCCAAAACTCTTGGGCTACATCTCCGTGAGCTTCTAGTCAACTTGACTAGGCTCTCTGGGATTATGGTATAAGTTCATTTACAAGCTCCACACTCAAATCCACTATTTTATAGAGAAACAATGGGCTTAGAACACCATCTCATCCCTGGCTCTGAAGCTCTCATGCTTTCTGGCTATGGCTCTGGCTCTAGCTCTCGGCTCTGGCTCTGGCTCTGGTTTTGGCTCTAGCTCTGGATCTTGGCTCTGGCTCATGGCTCTGGATCTAGCTCTCGCTCTCTCTCTAGCTCTTCAGCTCTCGCTTCTCTAAGCTTGCTCTCAGCCTCTACATGAACCAATGGATCACTTGACCTCCAAGCGACTCCCTCAGCTGCTCTGCACATTAGCTTTCGCTCTCTCTACGCTCAATTGAGCTCTCTTCCTCCTTTGAGGTACTTTTCCATCTTTTGGATCATCAATTAAAGAATTAACTAATCCATTTTGAATTCACTAATCTACACAGTTAATCACATCTCTTGGCTAGTCCTTTTCTTATTTCTTTTCACCTTGTTTACTGCTTGTTGTTCAGGCTGTGGCTTTTATTTACCAGTGCAGTTATCAATTATCTCTTGCAATCCTTATACTGCTTTATGATCTCTGAGAAACTTCATACAGGTCTACAGAAATGATTTTAGAATAGTTGGATTAGAATTCTCTATTGCAGTAGCAACTTGAGAATTATTATTTCGTGGCACTAATTGTTTCCTTAATGTGGAAGCTCCTGAGTCCATGAAACTCTTCTTTTATTCCATGAAGTTTTCTTTCTTTGTATGAATATTGAACCTAGTACTCTTCTCTCCTACCTTCCTAACCCATGTATCTGCCAGAAGATTTTTACCCTTTGCGTTATCTTCTCTTGTAGCCACGCCACTTTTGGTCACTATATTAACACTTGGATCATCCTCACATGGTTAAGATATCATCATTTGCAAATTCTATGTAGGTTGCTAATTCTTATTTTTGTGCATCTTAACCATTAAAATAGGGAAATCCTCTATCACATGGTAAAATTGTCTACAATAGTGATAGGAAGGGTGAGTGGGGTTTCGATAGTCCCACTTAAAATATCTAGCTTTGCTATAATTATAGCATATGATTTGACCCTAACCTCATCCAACGCCCCCTCCTCGACCACATCCTCAGCCATGAAATACTCCGCGAGCTACAAGTGAACCATGATATTCCTATGCATGAACTTCATCTTGCATTCTGTACACTACATTTTGGTCTATCATCAAATCATAGCTGCGACAATTCCTCTCATCATGTCCTACTCATCGACAGAAGTTACAAAATAATTGCTTTGGTGATTGCACATATT
The DNA here is from genome assembly GCA_031772625.1 of Pinus tabuliformis. Lineage (NCBI taxonomy): Eukaryota > Viridiplantae > Streptophyta > Pinopsida > Pinales > Pinaceae > Pinus > Pinus tabuliformis. Next base: position 1,407,184,470 of record CM062820.1, on the reverse strand, counting down.
TTTGTAACAAATAACAATGATCTGTCAGGTTCTGGCCTACAAATCGGCAAATAATACACCAGACACTTGGTCTGATACTTGGTCTGGTACTAGGCTGCAACTTCAAATGACTGGGACCTTTGGAAGCCACATAAGCACAATAAGCAGGACATCGGTCCTTATAGTGGCCCTCCACTTTACACTTTTTACACCAAACTTTTGAACCTATCTTAGACAGGGCTTCCTTGCCTTTCTTCAAATATTGCAACTCCATATGCAATATTGCTAACTGGGATTGTCTCTATTGAACCCCTATGTGAGTATCTTATATCGGTGAAGCTTCTAACCTCATCATGATTTCTAATTCTTTTGCCTGCGTCCCAATATTTTGCTGTTATAATGGTAGTTTCAGATGTTGCAATAGCACAACTATATACCACTCTTTGTGTTGTTCATTGGAGACTAGGAAGTTGACTTGTCCTAGCAAGCATTTTAACCTCTTATCTACATCCCAGGCAGTCTAATTTCTTATTTTCTTTCATTTCCATAATGCACTGTGACTGCGACTTGGGCTTCTTGAACTTTGCATTCAATGTGTTATTTGTATTGTATTTGATTTACCATGACAACACTTTCTTCCTATCTTCATAATTGATCTGTTGTGCCTTCCACACAACTTCTATGAAAAGTCAAAATTGATCAGGATCCTTTCATCCTTGACCCTTAAAAATAGGCATCTTCACTGCATTAGCCATGTTAAATGGTGGAGGTGGAGGTGTAGGTGTAGGTGTAGGTATATGAGGTGGAGGTGGAGTGGTTCGATGGGGAATCCTAGAAGTTCCTTGATTATCTGACTCTGATGCACCTCTAGGTGTACTATAATTACACCTTTCTTCTTTGCTTTCTCATTCACTTGATAATGGACTGTAGTCACCCTCAGTGAATTTATCATGGGATAATATGAACATTTTTTTGCTTCATGTAGATACAGTCTAGCTTCTTTTAAGCATCAATTCATAGGTAGTACACCCTTTTCACATAATAACATTTTAATCCATAGCTTTAAAGCATTCAGATACTTACCTCATGGACCTTTGAAAAATTGGCACCCAGATTCATCATAAGATACTGATGTGTCAATTGCAAATTTACTAATAAAGCCTCTGAGAATACTATCAATTCAGTAGTCAACAACTCTTGTGACCTTATTTTCAGTCTCCTTAAGTTGCTTAATCAACTCAGGGGTCCACATAGTAGGATCATCGTGTTTCCAACAGGGATCTTTTATGGCTCGTTTTGAAAGCCACTCGTGCAACTCATTAGCAAACAATGGGAAAAATATATTGTGCTATTTTGTATAGATATACCTTTGTAACCACCTTTTTGTCAACTGGCACAAATTTATATTTTCCTGTGCTACAAATTCATGCAACTTCAGATCTACCTAGTCTTGGATCTCTTTTCTAGTCGGTCACCACATCACACATCCCTCAGATAGATCCTAGTCTCAGCAATGGAACCATTTGTTGGATTGAGGGGCTTAGACCCCAGTTCAGGGTTAGTTGTGCTAATGAAAAAAACCCTATATTACTCTCCCTTTTGGCAATGATCCATGTAGCGCAGGTTGTAGTCTCACCCCGAGGCAATATTGAGGGATACTAGAACCAGGTTTCTACATCTAGAGGGGTTATCCAGTGTGGCTATAGGGTTTGTTTCAGTTTAGGGCTTAATCCAACCTTCACAAACCATTAACCTTATTGTTACAATCATAGAGCATTTTCCTACTTAACAAACTTGCAGGCTACACCTCACTAGTCTAACATGCATTATTCATCATGTAAAAAAATATTTGAACCTTCACGATGCAATTATAAAAGGAATATACAAAATAGAACCTGTTTATGGATAAATACAAAAACTACGCGAACATATAGAAATACACAAATCCATTCCAAATTCTTCTTTATTATCTCAAATTCTTCTGTTTAACCCTGCACATGCAGCTACAAGGGCCTACGCACATAACTGCAGATTTACCAAGGTCTCCATGCAGACAGCTGTTGGAGCCTTCCCCTTCGCTCGAATATAGAAGTATATCATAATTTTATACTCAAAATCATATCATAACATCAATTTTTCTTATCCTTGACTCACAAAGACAACCCTTTATATATCATTTTCCCTTACAATACCATGGTCTACAAATCATGGGTGGAGCTTAAAATAGTCGAATTTATCCCATCCCCAATAAGGGGCTTTAACCTGCCCTAAAGCCCCTTTGGCTCCTAGAACTCTGTGTGAATCACGGTCTTCTCCTCAAAATGTGGAGACTTTGCAAGACTTAGGCAAAACTTGGACCTAGAGGACCACTGCCCAACAAACACCAGAGATTGGACCTCTTACAAAGAAGTGGAAGAGGACTTTGTATTAGTCAGTAGATAGAAGAAATCCAAGGGAAGGAAGTCTCAAGGCAAGGATGGAAGCAACAATAAGGACTTGTCCAACGTCAATTATTTTCACTATCATGAGTACAGACACTATGCCACGAAGTTCCCATAGAAGAAAGTATGCAAGAATGAGCCTGTAGTAGAAGTAATAGGTGAATCTCTCACTTCACAATTCAAACTTGATTTCAATCTCATTTCATGCATGGAAAACACTATAATGGGAATCATGTGGTATCTTGACAGCAGTGCCTCGTTCCATATGATTGGGAATAGAGATCTCTTCAATTACTTTGAGGAGAAAGACCTTAAGCAGAACATAGAGTTTGGAGATGATAAGAGGTATAGCGCGACCAACATCGGTACAGTTACCTTTCATAGGGAGTCTAGATCCTCTCTTGGAATCATAGAAGTGATGTATGTTCCAAGACTAAAGAAGAATCTTATTTCTGTCGTGGTATTGGAAGACCGTGGCTACAATGTGATTTTTAGCAAAGGAAAGGTTTTTCTTAAACTTATTGCCATGGGACAGGTGAAACAAATCAATGTGCGAGTCAAGAGCCTATATGCTCTTGAGGTAAAATATGCATGCAAAGCCTTGAGGAGAAAGGAAAAGGTTAGAGACTTGGTGGTTGAGAGGTAGCATGAATTACCTCTCAACATGTAGCCCTAGAAGCAACCTCAAATGCAGCCTTAGAAGCAGGCTCAGAAGTAATATCAGAAAGTTGTGGAGAAACCATAATTTGAGAAGCAGAGAGGAGATAAGGTGGAGACATCCAGTCAAGCAGAGACCTCTAGTAGAGGGAAATTTCAAGCCATGTGGGTAGAGGGAGCACATGCAACCATACCTCCATGTGAGAGGTGGGCCGATGTGAAGTAATATTCCCAAGAGTGTAAAACTTTGGGTAGTATACATCGAGATGTTTTGCCTCATGGACCATTACCTTGCTATGGAATCCCATAGTACACAATAGACAGATGGATTAGTGGAGGCTAATGCAATCAGATGACAAAGTGACAAAGGCAGATACTAGTAGCAGTCAGATGACAAAGTGACAGAGGTAGAGACTAGCAGCAGTCAGATACTGGGGAGTGCAGAGCATTGTTCGCATCAGTGTAGATTTCACAATGTAGAGTCAATAGAAGCACAAATTTTTCAGTAGACAGTGTTGTACGTAGTAGTAGTCAAAGACTATTGTAATATGTGCATCATATTGATTCAGTTTCGATGTTTTTTTTTTTTGTTTCAGAAGTTGTTGTAGAAACAACACTAGAGAGAAGTGTTGCATGTAGAACATTCTAAAGGTACTTGATCGAGATAAAGTTGAATTCCTTTCTTGTTGAGAGGGAGTGTTGAAAATAGCAACAAGAAATTTTAAAAATAACATCTAGAAAATCTAATTTAATTTGTCCTTGAACTAAATTGTGAATTAAATTGTAATTCTATTCTCATAGCAACTTGTAGTAGTTAACTAGGTTAAGTTGACTTAGTTGGCTTAGGAAATTCAAGTTGGAACTATATCTAGAGTCATGTAGAGTGATCCCTAAATTTTAGGGGTCCAGGTTGAGTTCTTTTGAGTTGTAATTAATTAACTTAGTCCAACTGAGTTATAGTTAGTTAACCTACCGCTAACTATTGGGGGAACTAGTACAAGGTCTGGTACTAGCAACATGCACCAATGCGTCATCACTACCACACTAGTTAACTAAATATTAACTCATAAATAACTCATGTATGTTAGTTCAGAGGAAGAACTAGCTGAGATTAGTGTTTAAGGATAGTGTACTATCAGTTGTATAATTTTCTGACTTGTACAAACGGTGCATGCAATCAGTTGAGGGACTGTGGATGGATTGCACAGTTCTGGAGTGAGGATTTCCCAACTAAATATGGGCTAATTCTCTCAAGAATTGTGCAAGAAATTAGGGGCTTGTTAGGCAGCAGAATTGGCTAAGTGTTTTCTTGAGATGGCATGTGAGGCAATGAGTAATATTGTAGTATTTTAGGAATTGTTTAGGTTGAACAAGCATTGTTTTTTCTTCTCAGATCTTTTGGTTAATGAAATATAGATAGTCGAGGTTTTTATTAGTTTCTTTCCCCAGAGAAATATTGTGTTATGTTCTATTGAAATGCTTCCTTTTCTACTTATTGTTTTCATCGATCAATTTCGGTTTCCACTGAAGAGTAGAGTAGATTCTTATCTTATGTTTTAGCATATTGCATAGCTATTGAATCTACAAGTAAAAATCTACATTAGATGTCACCAAAGCACAAGAAGAAAAGATGTTCCAGTTGAATAACTTGGATGAGTTCAGAATGCAGGCCCTCCTCCACAGTGAAGTTATAAAATAGCAAAGGAAGGTCTGGCATGATAAGCATATCAAGGAAAACGGTTTTCAAGAAGGGGATTGGTAATTATTATATGATTCTAGGTTCAAATATTTTAAAGGAAAACTGATGATAAGATGGTTAGGCCCATACCTGATAGAAAAATGTCATGAAAATGGAGTTGTTCAAATTAGGACCATTCATGAGGAAGGGATACCCTTGCTTGTCAATGGTTACAGATTGAAGTTATACAGGAAATCTATGTCTAAGGAATAATTCATCTGTACAATCAATAGAGAAGTCAATGTGATTGGGAGTGTCATAGCTTCTGTTTCACAACACTTTTAGGTATTTTTTTTGAAAAGAAAGAAGAAAGAAAGAAAAATAAAAAAAGGCTTGGATGAAAACCTTTATGAGGCATCTGAGGCCAAATTTTGGGTTGAAAATTTCTCTGAGACAACCCAAGAGAAGGAAAGAGAAGAAAAATAATAAATATCCCTAGGTGAAAACATCTCTTGAGACACCTAGGGTAGGAATACAGGTTGAAAACCTCCTCTGAGGCAACCTGTGTGTCTCAAGAAAAAATTAAAAAACACAAGAAAATGATTTATACCATGTCTTCTTACCATTTTTTCATTTTGCAAGATTATATATAGTGGCATATTCCATGGCTACAGTGCAAAAGATATCAAGATTTCTTTCATTCTTTCACCCATACACATCCTATCCATCATTTGCACTCATGTTATCACCTCTCTCCACCATCAAATTTGCCTAAAATTCAAGTTTAACCCCCTTTCTGGACTGCTATAGGAAGGACCTGTAATTGTTATAGTAAAGTACTATGGTGCTACAAGAAAGTTCTTAAAGCTACAGGAGGGTTTTGAAAAGCTACAGGAGGGAGAAATGAGGACAAGACAATCCAACATGGAACCTATGAGCTTGAAAATGATTAATAAGGTTCCCCAACCATCTTCCATCATCCATATATCACTCATCCATCTCATTTCACAAAAAATCACTCACTTTGTCCTACCCTTTAAAAAAAATAAAAATAAAAATAAAAACACAGAAACCATTATCTTCATTTCTAAAAGTATACACTAATCCCTCATGGTCCTAGCATTCTCCTCAAGGCTTGTTACAACTTCTCTCATCACTCCCATGCAGATTGAAGACCCTAGAAGAAAAGGAAAGGATTGTTACACGAAGAAAACCTCCTCCTATAACAGCTTGTGCAAACATCACAAAAAGCATTGATCTTGTTTTTTCTCATCAAGGCGGGGTGATGGAAACATATGAGACCACTATGAGGTAGACATATCACTCACAGGAGGACTTTCCACCAACAATAGCAACCTAAACATCAATGAGGTACCTGAACACACAACAAACACAACCATCAAGTATTATGAGGAGAAATGAATAAACGCAAAGGAAATGCACTAGAAAGTCAACTTCCTTCATGCTGATGATATGATCTAGCTCCAACATGCAAATACATGTAACAGCTCAATCATGAGGTAGGCACAGGTATGGAAAAACCTTACCTCCTCCCTATGTGTGAATAACTAAAATGTGTAAATGTCTAGAGGGGATGTTTTAATAAGCTGGAAGTGACCAGTTAACTTGACCACCCTTCACTAGTAAATTAAAAGTGATGGTAAGAACTCATCCAATGTGGAGATGTCACATCAGTCAAGTTGGGATCACCAATAGTGGGTGGTGATTATGAGAAAATGAGAAATACTTAGAGTGGGGACAACGTTCCAAAAGAGGAAACCTTGTGTAACTCCCAGGTCACCCCAACGCTCCAAGCCTAAACCAAAAATGTAATATTATGTACTTGGGCTCGAGTTATTTTTCATAATTTCTCATTTCAAAAAATAGTTAGGGAGAGAAAAATCTCAGTGTGCCATCAAGGAGTTTCGAACCCCATTCTGCAATTTCTATAGGAAGGAGCTACAGGCAATCCTGCAACTAATATAGGAGGGTTGAGAGACTGTTATAGGAAGGTTGAGAAGGTGTAGAAGGGCCACAAAGATTCAAACTAATCTCCTGATCTGAGTTGACTCAACTCCCATATTTAACCAAGATCTTTTACTTCCGTGATGTTATTAGAATTGCATTTAAAAGAGCATAAAGGAACATATATGCAAACTGTAAAGAAGAAGGAACATTACAATAATCAGCAACATACAACACAAGATGTTGATAACAGAGTTAGTTAAGGAGGGACTACGTCTCTGAGCCCCGTGTCAAGATGGTGTAGGCCGCTGCATTAAGTGCTGGCAAGAGTGATGATGTACATGAATGTGCTTTCTCTATCATGAACGGAATATGCCCTCACGCAGGAGTGGCTCCATGAGATGTTCCGATGCAATACCTCTCATTTACAAAAGGACTCCTATCAACATGACATAATTTCACGTATGATAATAATGAGCATCCCTCCAACATGGCATCAAAGGCATCTCAATTCAAACATACATGGTGACACATGAGTATCCCGCCAACATGGCAATAGGGGATCTCAATCAAAACATAAGAATAAGTACATATCACATCAAGAACAAAACAAGATCCCACATCAAACATCAAACAGGTATCCATACAGCACAATGTATCTCAAGAAAAGAGACAAAGAAGTACACGATCACACTACATATACCTCACATCAATGAGTTATCTGAAGAAGAGGATGATAAATTGTTGGATCTGGTTGTACCATCAATCTCATGGCATCGAATATCATGGAGATGATTGCTCGCACATTGAATGCTCACACCTGCACTCCACTTTGAAAAGTCACCAAAAACTGGAATGATCAAATGGAAAATATGATTACACAATCATATTTGTGGTGTTAAATAGTGTAAAATCAACTATCAAATTTCTAAATTCTCACAAAGTCAAAATCTGGGGCTACAAGAATCTTTTAGATTCACCAAAGATTCCTCAAAGATTCCCTCCTTTAGGTCATCTAAATATCTATTGCTCAAATCAACAAACTGATGTCACCATTGAGATCCCTGCGAAATTTTGAGAAGAATGAGTATAAAGTTGATTGCATTCTGAATCTAGGAAAATTCAGCTTCTAGGGAATCTAAAAGATTCCCTCAAGATTCTTGAAGATTCTCCTCCACTGGGAATATACAAATATTCTTCTCAAATGGTGAATCCTACCATGCCATTGTGTTTCCTCTGAAAATCTGAGAAAAGTGATCGTAAACTTGATTACATTCTGATAAAAAGAATTTTTACCTCCCCAGGAATCTTCGAGCATCAATGAGTATTTTCCCTCAAAATACGTGCAAATCGTGGTTTGGCCTCAGCACTTGAAATCATGGTTCAGTTGTATGTAACTCTATTCGCAGAAATTCCATTACGTTGGCTCTCTCCCCATTCCATTCTGCTTCCGTTCTCCCTCCATGTGAATGAGTGTTAGGTTTATATGTTAAAATGGTGGCAGACTTTACAATGAGGACGTTGTGGCACATTGGTTAGTGGATAAATTAGGAGTACGAAGGTTGGGGGATCAAATCCAGACCCCTCCAAAATTACATGCATTGTTTTGGATCAGCATGATAGTACGCAACCGTTTAAATATTTTGGGTGCATTTAGTTTATTGGTGGTAACTGTTATATATGGTTGAGTGTTGTGTTCAAATGTGGGACTGCCGCATGGATGGGACTAGTGGATCCAGTCATGGGTTCAACTCCCATAGGTTCCCTTTAATACATATACAGTATAGACTTTGTTTGGTGGGGGTGTGGGCCAGGTCCACTGGAGGTGGCCCGCCGACCCCATATGTTAACATTTTGTTATATTTTAGTGTGGTTGGTTGGGCTGGCGGGGGTCATGGCCGGCCACCTCATAACATCTATTTTTATTTTTATTTTTATTAAATAATAACCATAGTTTTCGATTTTGACTAATATAGGATATATTAGACAAATTATGTATCCAAGAAATTTTCCTGCTCCTCGGGAGCGAGATTCCATGTCCAAGACTCAGTCAATTTGTAGGACCATTAAACCCAGCCCACATGGCAACTTTAACCAAAAATTTTACTGGCTCTATCTCCCTCATACGAGCTTGAATTTGAGTGTCGTTCGCATCGTTGTAACTCTAGAGATGAGCACTTCGATCTGGTGCTAGTTTGGGAGTGATCTGGCCACTTTGAATTTTTACCCTTTCTAAGTCCTCTGGGACTTCTACATGTGTCTGGAGCCACCCAGATCAATCACCCCCACTGAGGAGCTTTTGGTCCTCCAAAAGAATGAAAATAATCTGCAACTCCTTTGTACCTTGTCTGCACATACAAGTGTCTGATAAGTCACCCTTCCTTCTCCTGCACCTTTGTCCTTCGAAGCTATAAGGAATGAGCTGACACCTGCAGCCTCTATAAACCTGTAGTACATTGTTTTGAAAATTAAATGCTTGATTTACATGACAAACTAATTACCCAAGCATCCCATACTTGCCACGAGTTTATAACACATACTTGGTGGTCAAGTTTACATCAAAATGGAAACAAATAACCCAACCATGAAAACAAGGCCAAAATACCATTGCTTCTTTCAACAAGTGATGGAAAACACCTCATCACTTCAACACGTGATTTACAAAAATAAGGCCAAATAATATTGTTTCTTTAACAAGTGATGGAAAACACATCATTACCTTCACAGTTTAACACGTAACACAAAATAAGACCAGACATCATTGTTGCTTAATAAGTGATGGAAAACACATCATCACCTTTACATTTTAAAATGCAACAAATGATTTACAAAAGCACGACCATGACAAGCTAACATACTTAGAAACCATTTTTCACTTATCGATGTGAATGGGTCACCCCCTTGTGGTGGTTTTCCTTGTCAAATGACTTTTTCAACTAGTTCATGCACTGACACTTTGTCTTTAAGGCACTGCTCTAGATGGAGCCTCCAACATGTGGCTCTTTGATGACCACTTCAGTTGCAGTGACTACAATAAGTCTTCTTCCTCCATATCTGCTTTACCTTCTTCCTTGCCTGTTGTTTAGAGGGTCTTTCATGCCTCATCCTTTTGTGTGATGCTATTATTTTCTGGCACTCAACAAATGTATGGTTATGTAGTCCACAAAAAGTACATGTTTTTCAATGCCATGTTTTATGTTCATCATTAAAAACATGATTGTAATCAAAATGAACATTCGCATATCAAGATTTCTTATGCCTTTCCTTATTTTCTGTGGTGTAAGTAAGGCGATGAGAGCTTGTCTCAGCTCTTTCCTTGTAATAGGCACTACCATGGGATGATGGTGATGTGTTCCCATCATTCTCTTCCATTAACAATTTCATTATTGTCTTGAAAGTATCTAACACCTTCGAGGATTCTCCTTCAGTGTATCCCAAGCTTGCAAATCAAGGTCTCTATACAACCTCCAATGGTTGAGTTATTACTTGGTTATTAACACCAAGTTGTTTTTTCTCCTTGTACCTCATCCTGGTAAGGAGCCTCATGTTTGTCCCTGTAATTTAGATCTCCAAAGTCCAACAAATATCATAATATGTGAAGACGAAACTGAAAGGAAATCGACATATTTTACCTCCACTGTCGAGTTGGAAAGAACTAATGAGGGCTTCTCATCGTCTATTGTTTGTGTTTCGCTGACTGTCTTGGCGCATTCCCCAACTTCCTGCTCGACATACCCAAGTCATGCCTGATAGGGTAATTCCTCTACTTTCATGGGGTTGACAATGCCTTGGCCATTAATGCCCAAGCCTTTTCCTTCATACCCCATTTTCTTCAACAGTTCGAAGCCAATTCCTGTGGTATGATTTTCAAAAACAATGAAATCGTCATGACGAAACATACATGAAGAGGGAAAATTATTTTTTACCTCAAATGGGTCACACTGCAGCCTTTCCAAGGCCTCATCCTTAGCTTTTAGCTTTCATAGAAAACTATGTTTCTCCTCTTTCTCTTCTTGTAGAAGCATCTTCAATTCAATGTTCTTTGCTTGAAGAATCTGGCTATTATGCTTCAATTCTTCTAGGGCCTCTTCCATGGCTCACAACTGAAGCTGCAATCACTCCTTTTCCTTTGTCTCTTTTTGTAGAGCTTCATACATTATATCGACCTTTTGGAAAATTATGAGCATGGTCTCGTACATAGCTTTGTCATCCTCCGTCGCTGCATGTTCCATTGTTCACACTCACAATTCACATCCATGCAAAGATTGCTCTGATACCAAACTTGATTTGAGTTGACTCAACTCTGAGATTTAACCAAGATCTTTTACTTCCATGACATTATTATAATTGCATTTAAAATAGCATAAAGGAACATATATGTAGGTTGTAAAGAAGAAGGAACATGATAATAATCAATAACATAAAACACAAGGCGTTGATAATGGAGTTCATCTAGGAGGGACTACGTCTCTGGCCCTAATGTCAAGATGGTGTAGGCTGTTGGATTAAGTGTTGGAAAGAGTGATGATGTACAAGAATGTGTTTTCTCTATCATGCAAGGAATATTCCCTCATGCAGGAGTGGCTCCATGAGATGTTCCACTATAGGAACTCTCATTCACAAAAGGACTCCTATCAACATGACATAATTTCACGTATGATAATAATGAGCATCCTTCCAACATGGCATCAAAGGGACCTCAATTCAAACATACATGGAGACACATGAGTATCTTGTCAACATGGAGACAAAGGGATCTCATCAAAACATAACAATAAGTACATCTCACATCAAGAAAAAAACAAGATCCCACATGAAACATCAAGCATGGATCTATACAACACAATGCATCTCAAGAAAAGAGACAAAGAGGTACATGACCACACTGCATATACCTCACATTAAGGAGTTATCTAAAGAAGAGGATGATAAACTGTTGGATCTGGTTGTACCATCAATATCATGGCATCGAATATCATGGAAATGATTGCTCGCACATTGAACGTTGACAGCTACACTCCACTTTGAAAAGTGGCTGAAAAATGGAATGATCAAATGGAAAATTTGATTACACCATCAGATTTGTGGCGTCAAATAGTGTAAAATCGACTGTTAAATTTCTAAATTCTCACAAAGTGAAAATCTGGGGCTATAGGAATGTTTTATATTCCCCATAGATTCCTCAAAGATTCCCTCCTTTGGGTCATATGAAGATTTGCTGCTTTAATAAACAAACTGATCTCGTCATTGAGATCCTTGCAAAATGCTGAGAAGAATGAGTATAAAGTTGGCTGCATTCTGAATCTGGGAAAATTCAGCCTCCAAGGAATCTAGTAGATTCCCTCAAGATTATTGAAGATTATCCTCTATTGGAAATCTGCAAATATGATTCTCAAAAGGCGAATCTAACCTCGCCATTGTGTTCCCTGTGAAAATATTAGAAAAATGATTGTAAACTTGATTACATTCTCATAAGAAGAATTTTATCTCCCCGAAGAATCTTTGGGCATCAAAGAATATTCTGCCTCAAAATACGTGCATATCATGGTTCTGCCTCAACACTCGAAATCATGGTTCCATTATACAAAACTCTGTTCGTGGCACCTCCGTTCTGTTGGCTCTCTCCCTCTTTTGTTCTGCCTCCATTCTCCCTCCGTGTGAATGAGTGTCTGGTTTATATATTAAAATGTTGCGGGAGTTTACAAGGAGGAAATTGTGGCAAGCGAGTTTGTGGATAAATTAGGAGCGTGGAGGTCAGGGGATTAGATCCCGACCCCTCCAAAATTACATGCATTATTTTGGCTCCTCATGGTAGTACGCAATGGTTTAAATATTTTGGGCACATTTTCTTTATTGGTGGTAACCATTATATATGGTTGAGTGTTGTGTTCAAATGTGGGACTCCCACTGGGGTGGGGCTGATGGACCTGGTCGTGGGTTCAACTCCCACCAATTTCATTTAATACATATAATATATAGCCTTTTTTTGGTGGGGGTATGGGTCGGGTCCACTAGAGGTGGCCCTCCCACCCCATATGTTAACATTTTGTTATATTTTAATGTGGTTGGTTGGGCTCGCAGGGGTCATGGCCTGTCGGACTATTAATAATTAAAATTTGTTATTATTTTTTTAAATATATGAATGGTTTGGGAAGGGAGGTGGTCGGGGTCATTGCCTACCACCTCATAACAGATATATATTTTTATTTTTTTATTTAATAATAACCACATTTTTTTTATTTTGTCTAATATAGGAGATATTACAAATTATGTGTCCAACAAAGTCGCCCACTCCTTAGGAGCCAGATTCCATGTGTGGGACTCATTCAATTTTTAGGACCATTAATCTTGGCCCACATGGAAACGTTGACCAAAACTTTGATTGGCTCTATCTATCTCATATGAGCTCAGATTTGAGTGTCGTTCGCATCATTGGAATCCCGGCGACGACCACTTCAATCTCGTGCTAGTTTGGGAGTGATCTGAGCACTTTGAATTTTGATCCTTTCTATGTCCTCTAGGACTTTTGCATGTCTCTGGAGCCACCTAGATCAATCATCCCCATTAAGGATATTTTCTTCCTCCAAAAGCATGATAATAATATGTAACTCCTTTGTACCTTGTTTGCACTTACAAGTGTCTCATAAGTCACCCTTCCTTCTCCTTCACTTTTTCCCTTCGGATCCATAAGCGATGAGCTAACACCTGCAACCTCTGGAAACCTATAGTACATTATTTTGCAAATTACATGCTTGATTTACATGACCAACTAATTACCCAAGCATCCCATAATTTCCACGAGTTTATAACACATACTTTGTGGTCAAGTTTACATCAAAATGGAAACAAATACCCCAGCTATGAAAATAAGGCTAGAATATCATTGTTGCTTTCAACAAGTGATGGAAAACACCTCATCACTGCAACACATGATTTACAAAAATAAGGCCAAACAATATTATTTCTTTAATAAGTGATGGAAAACACATCATCACCTTCACAGTTTAACATGCAACACAAAATAAGACCAGACATCATTGTTGACTAACAAGTGATGGAAAACACATCATCACTTTTATGTTTCAAAATGCAACAAATGATTTACAAAAGCACGACCATGACAAGCTAACATATATAGAAACCATTTTTCACTTATCAATGTGAATGGGTCATCCCCCTGTGGTGGTTTTGCTTGTCGAATTATTTTTTCAATTGGTTCATGCACCGATGCTTTGTCTTTAAGGAACTACTCTGGATGGAGCCTCCAACATATGGCTCTTTGTTGACCACTTCAGTTGCAATGACTACAATAAGTATTCTTCCTCCAGATCTGCTTTACCTTCTTCTTTGCCTACTATTAAGAGGGTCTTTCACACCTCATCCTTTTGTGTGCTACTATTCTTTTCCAGCACTCAAAAAATGTATGGTTATATAATCCACAAAAGTACATGTTTTTCGATGCCATGTTTTAAATTTATCATTAACAACATGATTGTAATCGAAATGAGCATTCACATATTGAGATTTTTTATACCTTTCCTTGTTGTCTCTGGTGTAAGTATGGCGATGAGAGCTTTCCTCAGCTCTTTCCCTACAATGGGCACTACCATTGGATGGTGGTGATGTGTTCCCATCATTCTCTTCCCTTGATGATTCCATCGATGTCTCAAAAGCATCTAACACCTTCGAGCATTCTCCTTCAGTGTATCCCAATCCTACAAATCGAGGTCTCTGTAAAACCTCCAATGGTTGAGTTATGCCTTGGTTATTAACACAGAGATGTTTTTCCTCCTTGTACCTCATCCTATTAAGGAGGCTCATGTTTGTCCCTGTAACTGGGATCTCCAAATCTCCAATAGAAATCATACTATGTGAAGACGAAACTAAAAGGAAATCAACATCTTTTACCTCCACTGTCGATTTGGAAAGAATTAATGAGGGCTTCTTATTATCTATTGTTGGTGGTTCGCTAGCTATCTTGGTGCATTCCCCAACTTCCTACTCGACATACCCAAGTCCTTCCTGATAAGGACTTTGATGGGGTTGACAATGCCTTGGCCATTAATGCCCAAGATGTTTCCTTCATACCCCATTTTCTTCAACAGTTTGCAGTCAATTCCTATGGTATGATTTTCAAAAACAACAAAATCATAATCATGGAACATACATGAAGATAGAGAATTACATTTTACCTCACATGTGTCACGCTGCAGCTTTTCCAAGGCCTCATCCTTAGCTTGAAGCTTTGGTAGAAAACTATGTTTCTCCTCTTTCTCTTCTTGTAGAAGCATCTTCAATTCAGTGTTCTCTGCTTGAAGACTCTCACTGCTGTGCTTCAATTCTTCTAGGGCCTCTTCCACGGCTCACAATTGAAGCTACAATCACTCCTTTTCCTCTATCTCTTTTTGTAGAGCTTCATACATTATCGACACCTTTTGGGAATTTTTGAGCATGGTCTCGTACATCGCTTTGTCATCCTCCATCGCTACACATTCCGTTGTTCACGCTCGCAATTCACATCCACGCAAAGACCACTCTGATACCAAACTTGATCCGAGTTGACTCAACTTCTGGATTTAACTGAGATCTTTTAATGTCATGATGTTATTATAATTGCATTTAAAAGAGCATAAAGGAACATATATGTAGGCTGTCAAGAAGAATGAAGATGACAATAATAAGCAACATAAAACACAAGGCATTGATAACAAAGTTCATCCAAGAGGGACTAGTCTCTAGGCCTCGGTGTCAAGATGGTGTAGGCCACTGCATTAAGTGTTGGAAAGAGTGATGATGTACATGAATATGTTTTCTCTATCATGCAAGGAATATGCTCTCACGCAGGAGTGTCTCCACAAGATGTTCCGCTATAGTAACTCTCATTCACAAAATCACTCCTATCAACATGACATAATTTCACGTATGATAATAATGAGCATCATGCCAACATGGCATCAAAGGGATCTCAATTCAAACATACACGACGACACATGAGTATCGCGTCAATAGGGTGACAAAGGGATTTCAATCAAAATATAACAATAAGTACATCTCACATCAAGAACAAAACAAGATCCGACATCAAACATTAAATAGGAATCTATACATCACAATGCATTTCAAGAAAAAAGACAAATGAGTACATGATCACACTGCATATAACTCACATCAAGGAGTTATCTGAAGAAGAGGATGATAAACTATTGGATTTGGTTGTACCATCAATCTCATGGCATCGAATATCATGGAAATGATTGCTCGCACATTGAATGCTAACACTTGCACTCCACTTTGAAAAGTGGCCAAAAATTGAATGATCAAATGGAAAATTTGATTACAACATCAGATTTGTGGCATCGAATAGTGTAAAATCGACTCTCGAATATCTGAATTCTAACAAAGTCAAAATTTGGGGCTACAGGAATCTTTTAGATTCCCCCTAGATTCATCAAAGATTCCCTCCTCTGGGTCATCTGGAGGTCCATCGCTCAAATCAGAAAACTAATCTCACAATTGAGATTCTTGCAAAATTCTGAGAAGAATGAGTATAAAGTTGGTTGCATTCTGAATCTAGAAAAATTCAGCCTCCAAGGAATCTAGAAGATTCCCTCAAGATTCTTGAAGATTCTCCTCCACTGGGAATCTGTAAATATGCTACTCAAAAAATGAATTCGACCTTGCCATTGTGTTCCTTGTGAAAATATGAGGAAAATTATCATAAACTTGATTACATTCTGATAAAAAGAATTTTTACCTCCCCGGAGAATCTTCGGGCATCAAAGAATATTCTTCCTTGAAATACATGCATATCATGGTTCCACCTCAACACTAGAAATCATGGTTCTATTGTACAGAACTCCATTCACGTGACCTTCAATCGGTAGGCTCTCTCTCTGTTTCGTTCTACCTCCATTCCCCCTCTGTGTGAATGAGTGTCTGGTTTATATATTAAAATTCTGGGGGAGTTTACAATGAGGACATTGTGGCATGTTTGTTAGTGGATAAATTAGGAGCGTGGAGGTCGGGGATCAAATCCCAACCCCTCCAAAATTACATGCATGATTTTGGCTTGGCAGGGTAGTATGCAACCATTTAAATATTTTGGGCACATTTGGTTTATTGGTGGTAACCGCTATATATGGTTGACTGTTGTGTTCAAATGTGGGACCGCTGCGTGGGTGAGGCTGGTGGACTTGGTCATGTGTTCAACTCCCATTGGTTCCATTTAATACATATACGATATATCCTTTGTTTGGTGGGTGTGTGGGCTGGTTCCACTAGAGGTGTCCTGCCCACCCCATATGTTAACATTTTGTTATATTTTAATGTGGTTGGTTAGGTCGACGGGGGCCGTGGCCTGTCGGCCTATTAATAATTAAAATTTGTTATTATTTTTTTAACTATATGCGTGGTTTGGGAAGGGAGGTGGCAGGGGTCATGGACCACCACCTCATAACACACACACACACACACACACACACACACACACATATATATATATATATATATCTATATATCTATATTTATTTATTTTTATTTAATAATAAATATATATATATATATATATATATATATATATATATATATATATATATATATATATATATATATATATATATATATATATATATATATATATATATATATATATATATATATAATAATATTTTTCAATTTTGTCTAATATAAGAGATATTAGAAAAATTATCTATGCAACAAATTTTCCTACTCCTCGGGAGTTAGATTCCATGTCCAAGGCTCGGTCAATTTGTAGGATCATTAAACTTGGCCCACATGGAAACTTCGTCTGGCCCTATCTCCCTCATATGAGCTCAGATTTGAGTGTCATTTTCATCGTTCGAATCAGGGCGATGAGTACTTTGATCTGGTGTTGGTTTGGGAGTGATCTAACCACTTTGAATTTTGACCCTTTCTGAGTCCTCTAGGACTTCTGTGTGTGTTCGGAGCCACCTAGATCATCTTGAAATTAACACCTTCATCCTAGACTATTTGAGAAAAAGTAAGTGCTACGATCTCCTTCATCCATCCATCATATTGCATGCAAATTTTGCTTCAAAATCTACCGAGAGTGGCAGTGTAGTTGTGAAATTAAAAGGTCTTTTCAAGTAGTAGAGTGATGGGAATGTAGGCAATTGTCATTAACAAGGAGTTTTTAACCCACTTTTTCCATTGAGATACACACTAAAGCTATAGAAGGAGTATGTCTCCCTCACTTAATTAAGAACATATAGAAGGGATGGTGGGGGGATTTAACAGGAGGGAGTCCTCAGATACCAAGAGAATACACCTGCACCCTCCCATGGTAGACAATTTTAGAAGACACTAGTGGCTAGGATTATTCGAGTTATTGAAAGGTTACGATGATGACCTTGCCTTTGAATTTTCCATGGCTATGAATTCACAAACAAAGGAAAATTCCACCACTATGGTGAGGGGGTTGGCTATCTCTCTCAACCCTGGAATAATTAGTAGAGTAACAACCCTGCCTCTAGGGATCAAGTGGATTGGGATGAGGTGGTCTACCAAATTCTAAAATACATATCCTATGAGGGAAGAATGAGTGTGGTATATGGTTACCACTTGATATTACGTCATGAACTCAAGTTCCAAGAAGAATTGCCTCTTTTTCAAAGACTTAGTGTGCCATACTTCCTCTTGCAGTCCATTGGGGACATGAGTCCAAAAGTGAGAGAGGGAAAACGCCAACACTTAGGCCACCATGGCCTGATTAAATTAATAGTTGTGCATGACTTGAGAAATTTGAGAATCCATGTCCTTTGCTCCAAATTCATAAACATGGATAAAGAAACCTTCATAGAGACACAACCCCTCACACTAGGTGAGACCCTAGTCTCTAATGTTGGAGGAAGAGAGGGAAAAAAGAGGAAGAAGAAGAAGGGGCAGGGACAGAACAGGAAGGAGTAGGGTCATAAAAAAATGAAAGAGAGATAGAAGAAGCAAGGAAAGTAGAATAAGTAGAGATTAAAGTAGAGGAGGAAGAAGAAACAAAGACAAAGGTAGGAGGAGCACAAGATGAAAAGGAAGAGGGGAAAAATAGGAAAAATCAAGTTCTAATAAGATTATTGAGCCTAGAGAAACATAGATACCTCCAAAACAAAGAAGTTTGTCTCCAGGAACCACTAAACATGAGGTAGTTGCAACTTTAGCTACCTTAAGAATCGATGTAAAACCTAAAAGGAAGAGACAAAGGCAATCGCCCCCATATTTTAAGACTAGGAAAAACACAAGGATCAACCAAGGGAGGCCACAAACTCCCACCAAGGTCCCCATCACAATTGAGGAGTCCCCAAGCAAGAAAGAGGAGGTAGGGATAACTAAAGGAAAAATCGAAGAGGTCACCTCTCCAAAACCTACAAAAAATATTGCTATAGAATATGTAATGAGGCCTACCAAGAGATCCACCTCCTTCAAACAAGCCAAGGCACCAACAACCCTCCAACAAGAAGAAAATAAAAAGCTACAGGAGGGTTAGAGTATGATATGGGAGGAACATAGTATGTTACAGTAGGGACGTAGGATGTTACAAGAGGGGTAAAATGAGCTCTAGGAGGGGCAAAATGTGATGCTAGAGGGGCAGAATGTGACGCAAGAGCTACAAGAGGTAACATCCTCCCCAAAAACATTTTAGGACTTCCTAGAGCCCCAAGAGCCTAGTCCACAACCTAGCATGAGCTCCTACGACAAATTAGTTGAAGGAGGGAGGATTAGTCCCCAAACATTTGTGGTCCCACCTTTTTATGAGCTAGAAACAGAAACATGAAGAACCCATAGGTGGATGCAAATTGCCGATTTTAAGAATGTAGAGGATGTGGGTGTCATGGAAGAAAAGATCCTTGAAATGAGCAAAGAATTAAGTGAGGTGAGAATGAGGGAGTCTACAATGAAGGAGAATCTATAGGAAAAAAATATGTGGTTGAGAGAGAATCTGCAAGAGAAATAAACCCAACTTGCCACCATGGCAAGCCTATCCATGGAGGCATTACAATGCAGACATCCATCAAAGACCTATGCACTCTTTCTAAAAGAACGATGGCTACAATTCCAAATGAAAACATTAGAATAACATTGATTTATGCCCTTTCATGATTACAAATAGTTGATTAAATTTTGTAACCAATCTAGCATGGATGAGAAAGAAAAATTGGTTGAGTTTTACATACAAAACCTCACTCTGACTGATATGAATTTTTGGATCTCAATTCAAGATTGGGGGATACACAAATGATAGCCATAACATCCTGGATGAGTCATGAGGAGGCAATAGATGAGGAAGTGAAAAGAGTAATGGAAAAGGGGGAAAAGGAACCATTATATATCAGGGTAGAGCTAGTGAACCCAATGGTTGTCATTAGCAATCATAACATCATCTCCAATGATGTTGATTTAACACCTAAATACCTTGCCAACTAGGAACAAACCATCCTACATTTTGAAGACACATTCAGGTTGTTGGGAATAGAGATCCTATAATCCTATCAGAGGAGATGCCATGCCTTACCCCACATCCTCCAGATCAAATAATATCACTCTCCTGAAAGGCTAAGCAATGCCTTGAAGTGGACACCCCTATAAAAAGGGATCATGCAAAGACTAAATGTTAAGTGGATAAGACTCAAAATGAGTCCACCATTACTTCTTGGCCTATAGGAAGGAATATATGAAGAAGAAGAGTAGAAGAAGTGGAAATAAATAGAAAAGAATGTAGGTTTCTATACCCAACAAGGAAAACCATCTGAGAAACCCTGAGATTTCAGGGAGGCCACCAAGGTCATGAAAGAGATACACATAGATGACTGAGTTGCTCAGAGGATGATCAACAATTTCAGTAGGGGGGTAATGATGAGGGTCATCAATAGGTACAGTTTAAGGGTCATGATTCCATCCTCCAGATTTAGAACTATCTCTTTCACACATTTATTTACAATTTTTATTATATTATGCTTAGTGAGAAGGGTAAAAGATGTTTTCTATGTCATGTGGCCTAATATGGTTCAATTGTAGGAAATGGAGCAATTTTTAGATGATTTCTATGTAGTGGCTCAGAGTAGATAACATGGAGTGATTCTAGGGGTTTGTCCACCTATTTTACTCCTTCAATCAGCCCAAGATCACAACACTCGCTCTCACGAGATCAAGGTCATTGGCATCCAAGAAAGATGAGCTCATTGGTAGCCAAGTAAGTGTAGTTAATGAGGAACAAGATCCACCATTCCTGAGATTTGGGAGACAAATATTTCTCTTTTCTAGGGAGCTTCTAGTTGTTACCCTCTTGTATAAATAAGAATGTAAAATATCTCATTAAGATTTTAGTTTTGTTTTCATCTAGGTAGCTATTGAGCTCAAGTACTTGGCACTGTTATTTTTTACTGTTATGTGATGTATTAGACATTGATTCAATGATAATGATAAGTTTCTTATTGGTTCATCACTGAGTTAGTTATAGACTACTGAGGCTCTTGGCTTTGGGCCCAACCCTAGTGGATTAGGTCCCTCTTGTGTATTTGTATCTCTTTTTATTTCATAGTGCTTATTAGTTTCTTGCATTTCATTAGAGAATAATCCATCAAAAATTTGTGATTGCAACCTCTACCTCATCTCTCTCATGGGAGCATGAATAGAATGATTTACAACCACAGTCCAAAAATATTATATTTATGATTTCTTGGAAGAATATTTATGTTTGTCACCTTGTTTTTCATTTTCTTACTATAGCTTAGGAGTTTATTTATTGATTGGCTCATAGTTTTGGCATAGATTAGATAGCATTTAAATTCAACTCATCTTTTCCACTATTAGTTGTTTCATTTTGTCAATGATAAATGGGTATATGTATGTGATGGTTGCAGGGCTATTTGGATCTGTAGGCAAGGGAAGCTTCACCAACTCGATATTGGACTTCCTCACCTTCTCTTATGAATCCCAAATTTCGTCCTAAAACATTTGCTCATGAGATAATTTTCCTAGACCACCGAGAGTATCTCTCATAGTGAAAAATAGTCCTTCAAAAGGCTTTGTACTTGGATAGGGGTTTTGGCCACCCTTCACTCATCTAAATAAACTTCCACTCACCTTTCCGTACCCTAAACCCATCATTTCCACCTCCTAAACCTTCTCAACAACCTTCATTTAGTAACACATGGCACCTATAACAGCCTATTTCTTGACCAATTTTGACCTTTGCTGCAATTTTGACTAAGTTTAGAAGTATTTTGACCCCTAGATGTGACTCCATGATCAAGGACAACTCTTAGGAAACTCCAAAGCCTCATTTTATTTCACTACAAAGCATAATAGCATTATTTTCCTTATCACAGATTTGACACAAATAGAACATTGATGTATATGCAAGTGTGAGCTAGTTAGATGATACATATAATTTTGAGTTATCATTTGGTAGGTTATCTTCTTGTCTACAAGTAGAAATGGTAACTATATGGTTTCTTGCAAGATATTGTAGTTTCCTTTCTGCAAGTAGTGTAACTCTTTTCTTTTCATGAATTGATTCAATAACATTTGAAAGTTGAAGTTAATAACATTTCCATTTTCATAGTTAGAGGTAGCTTTGAAATTGCACCTTCATTAGCTAGTTTTCATTCTAACTAAATTGGAGGAATGGACTTGGAGCACTATTGATGAAATGTCCTAGTTGATGGTGGCATGAGTAGAATCCCATCTACTATGAATATATCACTGTCACCTTGAATTTTGTATGAACCGCAGGTTGATCAATAGAGTTGAGGAGCCCTTGGGAGTTGTGACACACTTGGTGCAATACGAGAGCTCACCCCAGGTCTTCGAACAAGAACTTATCAATGAACCATCAGATGGGCATGAGCTCATAATCAATACCTTAAGGTGAAGCGCAAAGTTTCAAAGAAGAGTAGATGAGAAGCCATAGAAATTAGGGTGCAGATACCTAAATAGATGAAAGATAAAGACATGGAGTCTTGGATCTATAATTAAAGGATAAGGGAACAAAGTCCTAAATCCATGAAATATAAATACATGGAGTCTTGGATATATAATAAAAAGCTTGGGACACAGAGTCCTAAATATTTTAAAGAGCAAGTTGTCGAATCTTGGATCCTTGGAGTAGATCAGGGCGGGGAGTCCCCAATCTACTAGGGCACAAAGATGCATGCAATATGGATGAAAAATCTCTATTCTTGAGAAGAAAAATACCATCATGGGAAGCTCAGGGATAAATTTCCATAATAAAATATAATTTTTGACTATTCTGGAGTGACCTTATAAAAATAGAAATGCATGTTTGTTACATGTCTATTTGGGAACATCACTCCTGATGATCAGATCAATGTAAACATGGTCTATCAAACCCTAATTTAGTTGACATGCCCTAGACATGCCACCTCATTGAGTGATTTCATCCATGAGAGTTTCCTAACTTCAAACCCCACTGAGGTGTTTCCTTGGGTCACCAGTGCATCCCTGGTTAAGGGTAAGTTCTCTCTAGAGTAGGTAACCCAATTCAAGGTTGCGTTGCAGAGCACATAAGGCCACTCAAGCCTACACTAGGCAAGAATCCTCGAAATGTTCATTGGATCCTAAGTATATTCTTCCTTTCTATAGCATTTTAGAAGGAACCCAGCTCATATCCTATCAAGATGAGCTCAAATTAGGATAGCCTTGGATCATCTAATCCTATATCCTCTCATCTATGGAAAACGATTCAATGCCATATTATTGACAAAACCACTTGAATTCATCTACAAATTAGCCTCCCATCATATAGCCAAAGAGCTTGGATATTATAGAGAAATATTGTTGGTTTAGAGACTTGAAATAATTGTCAAAGTAATGTTATGTAGCTCGATTGATGTTGCTATTGGTGTGATGAGGGCTTGGACTAAGCTAGATGAGTGACATGATATTGAACCACATTAGGTGTAACTTCTCCTTCTATCAATCAATATATTTGTTTGTTCCGTTTCCAATACTTTTGTCTACACCTATGATGAATGTATGTTCAAATGTTGTTGATTCCATTTTCTTACAATAAATAGATCATATTCTTTGATTGTTGTCGTCTTCTATTTATGTTGGTGGGTACCGATTGAGAGAATTTAGTTTGAGTGGGAGCAACAAAAGCAACTCAAAGGAGGTCAAGGAAGTGAAGGATCGCAAGTAGGTTCCTTTATATTATCTGTTTATTGTAGGAAAAGGTTAAACATATTTACTTCAGTTGTTCTAAGTGTAACTAACCCCTTAGGGAAGATATAATTATCCGTAGGTATAAATTATGTATAACAAATTGGCGACAATACTGGGGAATGACCATTGTTCCTGGTAGTTATCCCTTGTCTTAACAACACCAGTAGACTTTGCTTGAGTTCATTTACCTATATTCAATCATTTTGAAGCTTGTTTGGTCAAAATGTGTGCTTATTTGTGCATTGATAGTTCTCTATGGCATCAACGCACTATTGTTCTTGAAACAGTGCGTTGCATAGAAGCCTTAGCCTAGAGATAGTGCTCTGCAATGCACTGTCTCCCACTCAGGGCTGTGTTGGTCCCTGTCAAGCCAAAAACCCATATTTTTGTTTGATTTTTTCCAAACTGTTTCACATCTTGTTTGTTGAATGGTTAATGTTTTTCTGTCCCTGAAGTCCAAATTAGCATTTATTTTCCAAGCCCAGTTTGGATTTGTTTGTTCAATGCTTCTTTATGTTTTCTTTATCATTGTTGAATCAATCCCAAAGTTAGCTTACATTGATTAGCCTTTACTTTTCTAAAAAAGAAACTGTCGTAAAGTCTTAGTTTCTTTTGAAAAGCCTTGATTGATAATTTGTGAATTTAGTTTCTTTATGTTAATCTAAACATTAAAGGAATGTAAAGAAAAACAAGCATAATGC
Organism: Pinus tabuliformis; assembly: GCA_031772625.1. Classification (NCBI taxonomy): domain Eukaryota; kingdom Viridiplantae; phylum Streptophyta; class Pinopsida; order Pinales; family Pinaceae; genus Pinus; species Pinus tabuliformis. Next base: position 1,407,159,835 of record CM062820.1, on the reverse strand, counting down.
ATTTAGAAGTTTGCGTGTGCTTGTACGAATGGTATAGGGAAAGTTGCATTAGATGTGATAAATGCTCATTGTTTAAAGATTTTGATTGCTTTATCCCTTTTAGTTACGGTTTTCATTATCTAAATCAAATGAAAAGAATGTTTCCCATCGTAGTTGCATTCTACGAGTTTTAGAAACATGATGCAATGAACCTGAAAGGAAAATTTTTAAACAAGATCAACTAAAAGTTATCTCAATTAACCTAATGGAGCATTGTAACTTAATGCATAACATTTAGAGGTCTAGTCTAGACACGTGTTCCAGCGTCGTTAAACATAGCAGTTGTCACTAACGGTTTGCAATACGTTCCAGGTGGGATACCTCATTCCACGAAGGTAAGTATATCGTAGCTCATCCACATAATTTTGGTTATATCGGGTGGTGTTATAGTACGAAAAGTATAAGGGAATGCTCTCACTGTGCAGTTTCACATTTGACAGTACTACCAAGGATTGGGACTCCACGTACTTTCGGGTATATTTGGGAGGACTACATTAGGTTGTTATCCATCAATAGATAACTAATTCAGCTTCCTTTTATACTGTGATACACTGAAAACAACATTTAGGGAGATTACCTGCACGTATGTTAAGTCCTTGTGATCCGAATTGGATCCTAAAAACACTCTCTGAGTTTTCTTAACTTTGTAAAATTCATGCCAAAGTTTCAAAGACTTGCAAAGGTCGAGCTTATTAGGAATACCCTCAGAACAATTGTAATGTGTGAGCAACACAGAGCAATGAGGACCCTCAGTCAAGCGCGCAGACCGTTGGCCCATGGTAATGCGCGCTACCATGAAACAACAAACATGAGGTCTTTTGGAGAAACAGGGGAGGTTTTTGATATTCGATTAGCGACAAGTCTCTAATCACATATCATCAGGCAAACCCCTCAAAGAAGGGAAACCCCCGAGCAACCGGAATTGGAAAGTTAAAAACTGTATGGAATTTGCTTATTCCATTAGAGGCAGGTCCCACACGAAAGCCGACAAGATATCAGAAGGGCTTCGTGTGGTAAGTGATTTCAACCGAGTCTCGTCCAATGCCACACACTAGGTGCCATGTGTCCGGTGGAAGAGAGAGAAAACTATTCACATCAGACGGGTAAACGTCGTGCAACTTACCCACTCGATATGGACGGAGATGGTAGGATCTGGAGGCTCCAGATCGACGGCGGACATGCAATCCGACGGATGACTGGATTGAAGGGGGAAACAGGACGAGTTGTATAAAGTTTGAAGTCTAACATGAATGATGAGTTGGTAGGGGAATCATGTTTGTGGGCAATCTAGGAGTTGAATGGAAATAACAATTGTTCAAACATTTCCAAGAGAACTGACACTCAGTTCGTTATGAAATAGGTGGCCACCTCCCTGTGAAGTGTTACACAGTGATGATGATGCATAATAGGGGAATTCAAATGGATAGAGGCAAAAGAACCAGAATACTGAGAAGTGGAAATGAACCATCAAAAAGCAGATCAACTTTAAAGCCACAAACTGACAGAAGCAGTTAGAGAGTAGTGAGAAAAGCGAGTAAGAAAGCTAAGAGAAGAGAACAAAGAAAGTAAGTTGAGCTGACCTGAAGAGAAAAGGTAGCATCAAGACAGAGCCAGAGAGAGTCAGAGAGTTTGTGCACTCTAGAGAAGGATTGAGAGGTTCAAGAAAACTCTTCTGTATATGCTTGTCATGTATGAGTCTCAGATTGGGCTCATACTACTGTGGCCAATAGAGGTCAAGTTTCAACAAGGAGTGTCTATGTACTCCAGTCCTACTAATTCATATCTACTGAGTGTGACTGAAATTGAGCTCACTGTTGTAAAAACTCTGCTTTGGAAACATAATAGAGAGGCCCCCACTAAAGGCAGGACCAAGAGACGTAGCCCAGGAGCATTGGGTGAACTCATTATTAAACTTGTTGTATTACATCTTTTCTTATTGTGTTTTCCCTAACTGCTTCAATGTCTATGTATTTCACAATCTTATCGATTCATTGCATAAAGTAACATAGGCACATCCATGCACATGAGTCTATAATACTTTTAATTCTCTGTCCAGGATAAATTCTAGATCAAGTGGTATCGGAGCTCTAGGTTACTAAGGTTAGACAAGCTTGTGCTGGATTTTGTTGTTGAATGCCAACTAGATCAAAGCTTAAATTAGGAGAAGAAGAATTGGTTGAAGCTAACCCTAAAATTGGAAGAGTCTATCCTAAGAGGAAAATGTCAGAAGAAAGTCCCTTGGAACCAAGCTCCCAGTTCATGGATGGTTTCATGACCATGAAAGCCATGGTAGATGAAATGTATAGAGAATTTAAGAAAGGTAGAGAAGGAGATCCGTCAAACTCCAAACAAGATAAAGGAGCAGAAGAATCTCTCCTCCATGACCACTCTAAAGGAAAAGGGAAAGAAGGAAAACTTCCCACACCTCCTAGTAGCCCTGAAAACAAAATGAAAACATCCTTGATTAAATTAGATGTTAAATTTGATTTGCCGATATATGATGGAGAGTTGAATGCAAAAAAGCTGGATAACTGGATTAGACATATTGATGTTTATTGCAGAGTGAAAAGTATCGATTCAAACAAGAGTAAGATTCATCTGGCTAGCCTACGCCTTGGAGGCACTGCTTTGGTATGGTGGGAAGGTAGGACACAAGCTGACATGAAGAAACATGGGAAATTATTTCTATATGGAGTGAATTTGTTTCTGCAATTAGAAAGAAATTCTATCCACTAGCCTATACGTAGCAAGCCGTGATGAGCTGGAAAACTCTTTGCCATTTAAAAGGTCAATGTGTACAAGGCTACACTCAAGAATTTAGGAAAAGAGCTTTGATTCTAGGAATTTCCTTAGACTCACCTGAAACTCTACTAAAGTATATAGGTGGTCTACACAGCTATTATTAGGTCCCTATAATACTAGTGACACCTCATTACTATTGTAGTTGTATCCCTTATTAATATTGTTGTGCCCCTATTGTCCCCATATTGTTATTACTCTGCCCCATAGAATCCCTCTATTGTTATTTTTGTGCCTTTATATTATTATTGTTAGGTTGGCTTGGTTATATTATGACCCCTTAGACTCCTATATATACAAAGGAGGTTTTTTCATTTGTACCATCCAATAATTGTTAATTTGTGTAATGTAAAGGAGGTTTCCCCCTCAAAGAGAATGAATTCTAAGGTGTTCAACTCTCTTTTCTATCTTTTTCTAAGTTGGTTTCATAACATTCGGTATCAGAGCTTTGGATTTTAGGGTTTTGCTGCTCCAAATAGGTCATTGTGGCATTTTCATTATAACTTTTCTTCTGTGAAGTTTCAGAAGTGAAACAAAAAACCCGTTTGAGATGAAATTATGCTGAACTGCGGGTCCAAATTTCAGAGCTTTTCACACTATATTTGCGGAGATATTATCTGAGGAAGTTGGAATTTTTGAAGACTCCTGAATTACATTCCAAACATGTGACCTTTGGAAAATTGTCATAACTTTTGTTTCGAGCATCAGATTGAAATTTCGTTAGAAGTTATAGAAATAGGACCGATTGTAGTTCCCTATGTATATTTTTCAGATACTAAGGTCAAAACAGTGACACATGGAACTTCGTACAAGTTCGCTCTTCTGGAAAGGTCTATAATCGGGTCATATTGGGAGATTGTGCATAACGCTACCTTGGAGAATCTAAATTTGATTAGACTGGTGGCATTGGAAAGAGGACACAGAGGGCTACTGCAAATTTCAATTTCAGAACTGGATGATCTGAATTTATAGAGATACATCATATTCAATATCGAGCTCCTACAAAGTGAAAAAAGGTGTGTAGTTTTTTTTAATTTTTGCATAAGCTTGGTTTCAAAAATTAGTTTGAAGGAATTGAAAGGGCATAGTAAAGCATTATTATCGGTAATTCATGCCCCAAGGAAAGAAAATGCAAACACCTAGTGAGCAACCTGAAAGTTCTAGCATGACTTATGAAGAAGGGGAAGAAATGCAACATGATATATCAAAATTACGAGACCGGGTGCAACAAATGTCACTAGCACAAAAAGTAACAAAATCTAAGATGGATGGTTTAAAGAAAGATATAGAAGCTAATATGGATGGTTTAAAGAAAGGCATAGAAGTTAAGATGGATTGTTTAAAGAAAGGCATAGAAGATAAGATGGATGGCATGGAAGCTAAGATGAATGGCATGGACGCTAAAATGGATGGCATGGATGATAAGATGGAAGAATTGAAGATAAATTTGAATAAGTTGCTACAAGAAATGGTCACTAATGGTGAAAGGGTAGTAAAGGAAACTCATGATGAAAACAAAAGAAATGTTAATCATGATTTCATAGACTCTAATGTTGGATCGAAGACCCACCATATTCCAAAAATCGATATGAGGAAGTTTGCTGGCAAGGATCCCGCATCATGGATACTACAGATGGAGCAATTTTTTGATCTCAATAACGTACAAAACACACAAAAGGTACGTATTGCAACTTTATATTTGGAACCAAATCAGTTTGTATGGTATCAATGGCTTTGCTCTCGTAAACAAATTATCACTTGGGCAATTTTTATGGAAGAAATGATAGCACATTATGAGGATACAAAAAGCAACACTTTTTTTAGCCAATTGATAAGTCTCAAACAAAAGGGTTCAATGATGGAGCACATTGAGGAGTTCCAAAAATTGAACATAAGGGTAAAAAATATTCCAGAGGAGCATAGGATTGATGTGTTCATAGGGACTTTAAAGGATAATATCCAACATGGTGTTTACCTTTGGGAACCTGATTCATTAGAGAAGGCATTCAGGTTAGCAAGAAAAATGGAAAGCAAAATTATGGCAACTAGGAAGCCTACCACTCACAACTACAAAGATGGAAGTGTTGTTGCTCCTACCCTTCCACAACCTATAAGGTTGACACCACAACAATTGGAAGAAAAAAAAGAAAAAGGGCTTTGTTACAGTTGTGATACCAAATACACTAAATGTCATAAGTGTGCTGAGAAGAAATTATTCTACAATAGATTGTGAAGAGGAAGAAGAAAAGGAACAAGAAAGGTCAAAAGAAGAGGATATACTCCAAGAACAAAGCCTAGATAAAGAAGAAATGAATCTAACCATATCTTCTAATGCATTGGCTAGAATTACCACTCCTCAAACCATCAAGATAGAAGGACATATCAAGAAAAAAAAGGTAATAATGTTGATTGATTAGGGAAGTACCCACAATTTTATTCATTGTAAGATAGCAAAAGAATTGAATTGATTCCTATATCCAGCACCAGAGTGTCAAGTGATGGTTGCAAATGGAGGAACAATAAATTTCTCTGGAAAGTGCCATAATATCAAGCTATCCATGGAAGAATATGTATTGAATAGGCCAATGCTTTACATTCCAATGGGAGGTGTTGATGTTGTACTAGGAGTCCAATGGCTACAATCCTTGGGTACAATAGCTTTTAACTTTCAAAAAATTTTCATGAAATTTTATGCAGAAGGAAAGGAATTTGAATTAAGGGGTATTGCAAGGAAACCAGGAAAGATAATAACCTCTAACGATATGAAAAATCTTCTAGAAAAGCAACAATGAGGTGTAATTGCACAATTATGTTCACTAGATGTTTCCACATTGAAATCATCTATTTCTCTAGATCTCCAAAAAGTCTTGGAAAATCATTCCAAGGTATTTGAGACTCCCAAAGGTCTCCCACCTATTCGTGATCATGATCATGCTATTCATTTGATTCCAGGAAGTGTTCCTCCAAACATCAGGCTATACAGATATCCCTATGCCCAAAAGAGTGAAATTGAATGTATGGTTGCAGAAATGCTTGAGGCTGGTATAATTCAACCTAGCCAAAGTTCTTTCTCTGCTCCAGTAATATTGGTGCACAAGAAGGATGGATCATGGTGCATGTGTCTGGATTATAGGGAGCTCAACAAGCTCACTATTAAAGATAAGTTTCCCATTCCTGTCATTGATGAATTATTGGATGAATTGCATGGATCAATTTACTTCACCAAGTTAGATCTTCGTTCAAGAAATCATCAAATCAGAATGAGGACTCAAGACATTCCAAAAATTTCATTTAGAACTGATGAGGGTCATTATGAGTTTTTGGTCACGCTTGTTGGCCTTACCAATGCACCTTCTACATTTCAAGGATGGTGAATTCCATTTTCAAACCCTTCCTTAGAAAATTTGTGTTAGTATTTTTTTATGATATACTAGTCTACAACAAGTCTTGGAAGGATCATGTTGAACACCTTGACAGGGTGCTACAACTATTAGAGGAGAAACAATTATATGGAAAAAGATCCAAATGTTTTTTTTGTAGTATAAGAGGTGGAATATCTAGGTCATATTGTATCTCATGAAGGAGTTAAGGTAGACCCTAGCAAAATTAAAGCCATTAAGGAATGGGAAATCCCCACATCCATAAAAAATTTGCGAAAATTTCTCGGGTTGACAGGGTATTATCGCAAGTTTGTTAAGAATTATGGGAAAATAGTAGCACCTCTAACAACATTGTTGAAGAAAGATGCATTTTCATGGACTCTAGAAGCAACAAAGGCCTTCGAACATCTTAAAAAGGAAATGTGCCAAGCACTGGTCATAGCTACACCAGACTTCACAAAAACCTTTACTGTGGAATGTGATGCTTCTGGAAATGGAGTTGGTGTTGTTTTAATGCAAGATGAAAGACCCATTTCTTTCGAAAGTTTTCCAATCAAGGGAAAGTATTTACACAAAGCTATTTATGAGAAGGAAATGTTGGCAATACTACATGAACTTAATAAATGGCGACCCTACCTAATGGGAAGACACTTCAAGGTAAAAATGGATCATGATAGCCTTAAATACTTTTTAGAACAAAGATTATCCTTTGAATAACAACAAAAATGGGTCACAAAGATGTTGGGTTATGACTTTGAAATCATATGCAAAAAATGGAAGAAAAATGTTGTGGCAGATGCACTCTCAAGAAAGGATGAGGATGTGGAAGCATTGTTGTGCGCCATTTCTATTATCCAACTAGATTGGATAAACGAAGCAAGGGAGGAATGGAAGAATGACGAAGAAGTGTGGGAACTTATTCAAAATCTACAACAAGATTCTAGTATATCTGATACATGTAGCTAGAAAAATGATTCGTTATGGTACAAAGATCGCTTATACCTCTGTAAGAATTCCCAACTCAAACAAAAGATTCTTCTGGAATTGCACGCTTCTCCCTTAGGAGGGCACTCAGTATTTTTAAAAACTTACCACAAGGTTAAGAAGGAATTTTTTTGGGATGGCCTTAAATCGAATATTCAAAAGTTTGTGGTGGAATGTTTGGTATGCCAACAAAATAAATTTGAAACAATTAAGACACCAGGTCTATTACAACCTTTATCCATTCCAAGCCAACATTGGGAGGAGGTTTCAATGGATTTTATCACAGGTTTACCCAAGTTTGAGGGAAAGAGTGTCATCATGGTGGTAGTTGACAGACTTACCAAGTATGCACACTTTTGTGCATTATCACATCCATTTAAATCCAGTACAGTTTCTATGACATTTATGAAAACAATTCAAAAGCTACATGGAAACCCAAAGATTATTGTAAGTGACAGAGATCCCATTTCTTCTAGAAATTTTTGGACAGAATTATTTTCTTGTCTTGGTACTCAGTTAGCTCATAGCTCATCTTATCATCCTCAATCTAATGGGAAAATTGAGATAGTAAACAAATGTTTGGAAGGATATCTTCGTTGCTTTGTATCTAATACACAAACATAATGGGTCAAATGGTTGCCCCTGGCTGAATGGTGGTATAACACTTCCTTCCATACTGCAACAAAAATGACCCATTTATGGCACTTTATGGATATCATCCACCATCCATCACATCATATTTAAGAGAAAATTCTAAGGTTCAAGCAGTGGAACATCACATCAAGCATCAACAACAAGTTCTCCAACTCTTAAAGGATAACCTCGTGTTGGCGTAGAATAGAATGAAACAATAGGTATATCGACATCGCAGTGAAAGAAGTTTTGGTGTGGGTGACTGGGTATTCCTACAGCTACAACCATATAAACAAATGTCCCTCAAGCAAGCTAAGAAGGATAATAAATTGTCACCAAAGTATTATGGTCTGTACAACGTGTTGCAAAAGATTGGTACTATGGCATACAAATTGGAGCTTCCTGCAGCTTCTCGAGTGCACCCAGTTTTCCATGTTTCATGTTTAAAGAAGGTTATAGGTGACAAGCTCTCAATTCAAACAATATTGCCAGAGCTTGACGAGGAAGGAAAAATTATATTGGAACCGGAAGCAGTGATAGAAACAAGAACTCGACAGCTATGAAATCGATCCATTTCAAAGTATCTCATCAAGTGGAAGAACTTATCCGCTGAAGATTCCACATGGGAGGATAAGAATTTTATAGAGAAGCATCCAGAACTACTCAAGCATTGAGGACAACACTTTTTTGAAGGAGAGGGGCATGTTAGGTCCCTATAATACTAGTGATGCCCCCATTACTATTGTAGTTGTATCCCTTATTAATATTGTTGTGCCCCTATTGTCCCCATATTGTTATTACTGTGCCCCATAGAATCCCTCTATTGTTATTTTGATGCCTTTATATTATTATTGATAGGTCGGCTTGGTTATATTGTGACCCCTTAGACTCCTATATATAGAAAGGAGGTTTTGTCATTTGTATCATCCAAGAATTGTTCATTTGTGTAATGTAAACAAGGTTGCCCCCTCGAAGAGGTTGAATTCTAAGGCGTTCAACTATCTTTTCTATCTTTTTGTCAGTTGGTTTCATAACAGCTACTTAAGGCACACTATTCTCATGTTTAATCCCACTAGCATAGATGAGGTATCTGTTCAGGCTACACATCTAGAGGCTAGAGGCAAGAATGTGAACCCAGAAGTTGGGGGATCACCAAAACCCACTGCAAGCAAAAGCAATGAAAAGAGAAAACAATGGAAAGAGAGGAAGGAAAATATTGTACAAAAGACCAAGCCTTCATGCACTCACTGTAAGAAGAATGGGCATGATGATGAACACTTCTGGATCTTGCATCCGGAGCTGAGACCCAAGAAGTTAGAGGGCAAAAGAAAGAAGACTGCTACAGCTATTCAAAAGGATTTTGGGTCAGACTCAGAAGATGAAACAACAATCGCAGCCATAGGTAAAAAAGGTAAAAATTCTGAAGCATCTACTAGTAATTCTACACAATCTACTGATAATGAAGAAAATGAGAGGAAAAGACATGAGCTTTCCATATTCGAGTTATTTCCAAGCATCAAAAGATTGATACTTTGTTTGATAGTGGCTCACAAGTAAATTTAATTTCTGAAGCAATTGTAAAGAAGTTGGGATTACTAACCACACCTCACAAAAAGCCATATCCATTAGGTTGGTTATGTGATAAAGCACAACTACAAGTGACTAGACAATGTAAACTTAGGTTTTCTTTTGGGTTAGCATTTGTAGATGAGGTTGAGTTAGATATAGTTCCTTTGGATATATGTGGAATTGTTTTAGGAAGTCCTTACTTGTATGATAGGAAAGCTATTTTCTATAGAGCTGAGAACAAGTATCAACTCGTTAAAGATGGAATCGAATATATTGTAAGAGCTCATAAACTCAAGAATAATTATACTCTCATAAACTCAAGGTAGATGGAAAGAATTGTAAATTCATGCAAACAATTTTTACTGATGGTTGTAAAGGAAAATGAACCTGATAAAACCAATGTATTTGAGGGTTGTGATGCTAAATAGCAAGCTGATTTAGAAAAAGTTGTTTTAGAATATGATATACTATTTCAAGAACCTAAAGGTCTGCCACCCAAAAAGGAAATAGTACATGATATTAATTTGCAGCAAGATGCTCCATTTCCTAACATCGGAATGTACAAGTTGTTTGCTTTAGAGATTGCAGAAATAAACAAGCAGGTATAGGAGCTGCTCGAAAAGGGGTTCATCAGACCTAGCACATCACCATGTGGGTCTCCAATTGTCTTGGTGAGAAAGAAAGATGGCTCATGGAGAATGTGCATTGATTACCGAGCACTGAATAAGATAATGATAAAAAATCATTATCCCCTTCCTCACATAGATGATCTATTAGATCAGTTGAAAGAAGTTGTTTACTTTTGCAAGTAGGACTTGCATAGTGGCTATCATCAGGTCAGAGTTGCAGAGTAAGATGCATGGAACATTTCTTTCAAAACAAAGTAGGGATTGTATGAGTGGTTGCTTATGCCTTTTGGCTTAACTAATGCTCCTGCCACTTTCATGAGAGTAATGAATGATGTACTCAGACCTTTTCTTGATGATTTTGTCATTGTATATTTGGATGGCATTCTTATATTCAGTAAAACATGGGAGGAACATTTAAAGAATGTCAAGCAAACTCTAGATGTTTTGAAAACAGAAAATCTTTATGTTAAGCTCTCAAAATGTGAATTTGGCAAAACATCCTTGAATTATTTGGGTCATATTGTAGGGGGTGTTGAATTGAAGATAGATCCCTCTAAGGTTTCAGTCATTGTAAACTGGCCTAAACCCAAATCTGCTACAGAAGTTAGAAGCTTCTTAGGAGTCGCACAATATTGGAGAAAGTTTATTTCTAACTTTTCCTTAATCACAGCTCCCTTACATGCTTTAATAGGATTGAACAAGGTGTTTCAGTGGGGAGGCAAACAATAGAAAGCCTTCAACACCTTAAAAGAAAAGATTAGTAGAGCACCGGTACTAGCACTACCCTATCTTGAAAGACCATTTGAGATTGAAATGGATGATAGTGATTATGCCATGGGAGCAATGTTGATACAACATGGTAAAACCGTATGTTATCATTCTGAGACATTTAATTCTGCAATAGTTAACTATCCCACATATGATAAAGAATTGTATGAATTAGTACAAAGTGTTAAAAAGTGGAAACATTATTTAATGGGCAAAGAGAGTTATACATACTAATAATCAACCAATTCAATATTTACACTCACAAACTAAGTTGTAGCAATCAAGACACTATAGATGGGTGGTTTTTCTACAACAATTTCATCTAGTCATTAGATATAAAAAGGGCATACATAATAAAGTTGCAGATATGTTATCCAGACCAATCATAAATGCATCTACTATACTTAAGCATAATTTAGTATTACATGAAAGCTACTTTGAACAGTATGCTCAAGATGTAGATTTTAAAGATGTATATGCAACTTTAAGTCATGGAAAAGAAGTAGAAGAATTGGACTATCATGTTAAGGACCAACTTTTGTATCATTTTGGAAAGTTATAAATTCCACAAACTGAAAGAGTAGAGATAATTCGAGAAGCATACACTTCTATAATATCAGGTCACTTTGGTGTAAGTAAAACAGTTGCACAGCTGCAAAGATTTTGTTATTGGCCAAAAATGAATGAGATAGTTTCTAGATATGTAAGAGGGTGTACCATGTGTGTTAAAAGCAAGCCCAGCAATAGAAAACTAGGCTTGTACACTCCACTACCAGTTCCTTCTCATCCTTGGGAAAGTGTTTCCATGGACTTCGTTGGGGGACTACCTAAATCTAGGAAATGTCATGACTATTTATATGTTGTTGTAGAGAGGTTTAGCAAAATGTGTATTTTAATACCTTGTAACAAATAGATTACAGCTAAACAAACTGCAAATTTGTTCTTTCAGCATGTATGGGTTCATTTTGGATTACCCACTTCCATTATATCTAATCGAGATACTCAATTTGTTGGGAAATTTTGGTCAAGTTTGTAGAAATTGATGGACACCAGACTGAAAAAGAGCACAACGTTTCATTCGCAAATAGATGGTCAAACAGAAGTGGTCAACAGGACAGTGATCTAGCTGCTCAGAGGCTATTGCAGCAAGCATCCCAAGCTTTGGGATGAACATTTATGTTATGTGCAGCATGCTTACAACTGAGCTAAACATTCTTTTACACAAAGATCTCCTTTTGAGACGTATTTTGGTTTCACACCAAGGTCTCCCTTGGATTTTCTCTTTGGTAAAGACATAGCAGTTGATGGACACTGTTTAGTCAATTTAGTATGTCCTAAATTGCTACATTAATTATCAATCTGGGAGTCATAAACTGATGAAGTGTGGCACACTATATGTGCAAGACAACCTCTTTCTTACTTTTTATTATTTTCAATTTTATTTTGTTTTTTGGGGTTTTGTCTTTGTTTGTCTCCTAATGCAAATGGAAATCCTATTCCTAAGTTTTAAGAATACTTTTAGAGGGCAAGTATGGATGTAGATTTAAGACAAGGTTTATGCCTCTTGTGATAACTTCCAGAACTTAGCACTTCAAAAAGATCTCAAAACATGCTAGTGATAAAATTAGTACTTGAATAGGAATGTAAATGTGCAGCTACTTAAATCAAACAAAAGATATAATTCCAATCATGATATCGCTGTCTCTAATTCTCATCTAATTACAGAAATAAAATCTAAACTATTGCACTTAAAAAAACTAAAAATTGCAGACTAATGAAAGCAAGATCAATTTACTTCACTTATAATCTGATAGCTCGCTAAGTAGCTTTTCGGGATTAAGCCATGGCGCCAGAGATAATGTCAAATAACATGAAGAATTGATATCTAAATTACCTACTTGCAGATTAATGAAAGTAAAATCAAATCACTTCACTTATAATCCGATAGCTTTCCAAGTAGCTTTTCGGGGTTAAGCCATGGCACAGGCGATAACATCAAATAACATGAAGAAATTGATATCTAAACTACCTAATTACAAATTAATGAAATTAAAATCAAATGACTTCACTTATACTCCAATAGCTCGCCAAGTAGATTTTTGGGGTTAAGCCATGGCACCGAAGATAACGTCAAATAACATGAAGAACTTGATATCTAAACTACCTACTTACAGATTAATGAAAGTAAAATCAAATCACTTCACTTATAATCCGATAGCTCGCCAAGTAGCTTTTCGAGGTTGAGCCATGGCTCTGGAGATAACATCAATTAACATGAAGAATTTGATATCTAAACTAGCTAACAACAACAAATAAATAAAACTGAAATCAAAGCATAGCTGAAATTGAAAAGCTTAAAAACAAAGTTCAGCAGAGAGGAAAATCTCATGTCACTATTTGATGCAAAAATTAAATGAAAAAGCTCCAAAATAGCCTATCCTGAAACACATTGATCAATGTTAGTAAAAGTATGCAATGCTGGAAAATCATGTACAGGAATGAAAGATTAACACCATAAATGAATTATGAAACACATATAGTTAAACAAACTATGAAATATATACAATGGAAATAAGAAAATGATGCATGAAAACTTTACAGAAATGAAAAACAAAACCTCAGCCAACAGGGGCCCTCTGCATGACCTTTGGTTAATACGCTGTCAACCCAAAATTACGCTCAAACAGTCATAAGAAACATAGTCTTTATATTGCAAAACAGAGGAAATATCTTCTCGTTACAACAGCAGGACTAACACTACAGTAACAATATAAAAGCTAATAACAAGACTAACTATTTTCGTTTGCAAACACGTTATTTATAGTAGAAATTGCATAACTGTTTTTCTGTGAGAAATATTGAGTAGAGGACACGTAAAAAGACAGAACCTGTGAGCTCAGCGTCTTGGTTGCCATAATCATTCAATCTAAAAAAGGTGGATGTTGGATTTGTGTCATGGAGACGGCCTGCAGTTGTTAAGAGGGATCTACGAATCTAGGAACGGTCTCGAACCTTTCACGAGCTGAAAACAGAGACCTATTTGTTGTAGGACTCCTTGTTTGACTGTCCTTTGACCAAGGCTTTTCTTTACGAATTCGAATGAACAGATAGGACCTTGTCCATGTCTAGATCATTCCTAAGCTGCCCATGTGCCTTGTTTTACTTGCCGACACATGTAACCTATAGAACAATAAAAATAGCTGCGGAATCACGAGTCAACTGCGGAAAGTGGCTGCATTCTGCAGGTGATGAACAAAATCTAAATCAAATAGAAAACACAAAAATATAGTTAGAAAACCACTCAAATGCACTCCTAAAATCAATATGTAATGATCTTTGATAGCTTATGAGGCATTGGTGTGAGAAAAAGGTCTAGGAAAGTATGTAGAAGAGAGGTAGTTTGAGGGCTCAACATACCCCCACTTTGAAGGTGTTGCATGTCCTTATGCAACCAAAAATGTGACCATCCTCCCTTCAGTTTATTTGTTCTAAGACCTCTGCTAATAAATCTAGCCTTCTTTTCTTCTTCCTTGGTGTCACTGTCATCCTGGGCTTCATCATTAGGCACATGTATTTGAGGTTGATAAGGGCTCTTCTCAAACTCCTATTATTTTTCTTCAATTTCCTATTTTTCTTGTGCCACAATCCAAGATGCAACATAGTGTTGTCATGGATAATTTTATCCAACCCGCTTTGTTCTTTCAATGTTTCAATTTCCCTTTTGATGTGTCTATTTAGGACTTCTAGTTCAAAAACTTCTTGTTTTAGTGATTGGATCAAAACTTCCTGGGCTGTATTAGGCTGAGTAGATGAAGTGCCTTGGTCTGTTGAAGTTTTCTCCAATGATTTAATAAAATCATGCATTTCTTGCTGAGTTGGATCTATTTCAGGTGTAGCCTTTCTTGGACTGATCTCAAAATCTGATTGAGAAAAAGGAGAATGTTGTGGGATATGGTCAGGAGGGATTGCTGGTGACTGTTCTGGTGTTTCCCCTCTTAAGTCTATGAAGTGGGCCCCTTTAGTTTGTACTTTCTTCAATTTACCTTTAAGTCTAGAGCTCCTTCTTAGATTCTGTGAGTTGGTGTCTCCTTTTTCCACACTCTGTTTTTCTTTCCCTTTTTCCTTTGCTTTAGCTGATTGTTCTTTAAGGTGGATTAGTCTTTCAGAAAGTATCTGATCCTCTTCTGAGGAAGGTTCTAGGGTTTGATAGACATCTTCAACATTTCTTTTCCCTTTAGTTTCACTTGCTTCCTAACCTCAGTCAAAGTTTCAGACAACTTTTCTTCCTTACTAGTTTCTTTAGCTATGCTAGTAGGAGTATCCTGAATGTTTACACTTGTTTTTCTTCTCCTACTTTTCCTTGCTGAGCTACCTTCAGGTGTTTCAGGTGGGTCCTGAAAGAAGTTTCTAATCAGGAACTATTCCCATGTGTCCTTTCTTTCATTCAATTGTTTTTCAATCAGAATTTTGACAAGGCCATGATGGTAAAGGTGAGGCTCTACGTCATCCAGATTCTTTTGTACAGTTTTGGACATCTTTTTTAGGCTACTCAATAGGAAATAAGGCAAATTGATGGTTTTATTTTCTAGAAAATTAATTAATAACCTGATGTGGTACATGTACATGGACCCAAACCTTCCTTCACACATAATAAACTTCTGAATTATCAATAATAAACTAGTCCACTTTTCCTCTATAGAAGAAACATGGATGCCATGTTTGAAAATGGTTCTATCGATACCTGGCTTACGCAAAATAATCCTCCATGCCCTCTCATCAAAGTCTTTGTTTTTGAACCACCATTTTCCCTCCTGTGGGAGCTTTGTTGCTACTGCAATGGATGCCTTTGTGACTGAAAATTTGATATCTCCAACCTCAACTTCCATGCCGTTAAAATACCTTGCAAATGTCTTTGTGACTTCTTTATTGTGACCTCTGAATTTCTAGATAAATTGTAGCCACCGTGCTTTCCTTAATGAGATTTTTAACTGTGGATAACCCTCCATGAATTTAGGCCTGTCCAGTTCTGTTCTTACCAGAAGGCCCATTCCTTCCTCCTGCTTTGAAAATACCTTTGTAAGTGATGGATTGACGGAGGTGTAACAGCTGTGTGAGAGGAAGATGGAGGAGGATCGGTAGTTACCAAATGGAAAGAATATAGAGTATGTAGTGAAAATGAGTTCACGGAGCAGAGGCTTGTATAAACAGACCAATACTTCCAATCGTAAACTCAATGGAAGAGTATGGAAATAGAGTGAGTCTTGGCAGAATTTTGAATTAGAAGGCTACGGAGTGGATGTTAGCGAATTCATAAATGACTACAGAGTTGTCCGGCAGAGGAGAGCCATGGTCAAATAGGATTACATCTTCATAATTAATGGGTTCAACAGGTGGAATGCAGACGTACAATTAAGTACGAGTTAGATTCGAAAGTAGATCATCAGGCCGTTGGAAATTGATGCGGAGTTTGTGGTGGAATTATGCAAAGGTCATGGAGGAGTTATGGAAGCTATCGTGAATCATTACACATAATGGAGCTAGTGGTTTCACAACTATACAGATTATGTGTTTTAAAATGCTATTTGAAATTAATTTTTCTCATACCTTAGAATCTTACCACTTCCATTCGTTGACCTTTGATTGGCTGCTTCTTGTTGGTGCTTTAGGTGCTAACATCTTCAAAATATCTCCCTCTTCCATACCTGCATTTTGTTTTCATCATTATTTGGTGAACATCTGACTGTCTTTGTAGAGTAATAGAGTATTAGCTGCAGAATCGAAAATCAGCTATGGAATCAGTATTCAACTGCAAAATCAGAATTTGGCTACGAAAACTGACACAGTGAGAACATGGCCTGGTGAAGTGAATGGAGATGGATGGAAATGAATGATGACTGAATGAATGATATAGGAAAACTGGACATGAAAGGACTTTTATTGGCGAAATGTGATGGCAAAATGGAATGAAATGAAGTGAAGTGAAATGACATGAAATGGAACAACCATGAATGAAATAAGAGGGATTTGTTTTGGAAAATATAGGGCATCAGAAGTTTCTGATTTTTGCCCTGTATTTTCTGTATAAGACTGCCAATCAGTGATTGGTTTTCAGGCTTATACAATTTCTTTTTTTTAAGAACCAATGAAAAGAACAAAGAATAGGCTGGCAGAGAAGAAGGATTCTTCTTCACCGGCCTTATTGCAGAATTATCTTGAAATATTTTGACAAATTCCTCCTTTGAGAGTGGCTTATGACAGAACTTCAATCTATGACCATTCACAATGAGAGGAGTTTGATACTCATCAATGGTTTTGATTCTTACTGCTCCATTGCTAAAAGCTTTGTAAATCTCATATGGCCTAAGCCAATGAGTCTGAAATTTACCTTTGAAATCTTTGAACTTGGAATCAAATATCAATGCCAAATCTCCTTCTTAAAACTTTTTCTCCTTGATGTATTTGTCATGCCACTTAGCTTTGATATTGAACTAGGTCAGTTCTTAGGATTGCTTCTTGTCTGATCTCATCTAGTTCATTCAACTGCTCCATTCTATGTTTTTGGGCTTCTGATAGATCCATCCCCAATTGAACTGCCATCTTGAAGGTCTTAACTTGGAACTCAATGGGGAGAAGAACTTCTTTCCCATAAACAAGTTCATAGGGAGAATGTCCTGTTGTGTTCCTCCATGTGGTTCTGTAGGCCCATAAGGCTTCAAGAAGCCTTTCTGTCCAATCTCTTCTATGTAGATGAATAGTCTTGGTAATGATGCCTTCAATTACTTTGTTTGTGGACTCTACTTGGCCATTTGCTTGTGGATGGTAAGGAGTAGATTTTCTGTGCTTGACCTTGTACTCTTCCATCAGCTTCTCCACCAGTCTGGATGTGAATTGTCCTTCCTAAATTGTCACAATTTCTCTTGGAACACCAAGGTGAGTAAAAATATCCTCATAAAGAAAACTAACAACTAAATGCTTAGTACCAGAAGATAATGCTTTGGCTTCTATCCATTTAGTGACATAATCAGTATATACCAATATATACCTTTTCTGTTTAGATGGTGGATTAATAGGTCCAATAAAGTCTAAAGCCCATTTTTCAAAGGGTTTGATGAGTGCTTGTGGTTGTAATGGCATCTCATTTGAGAGGTTAGGTTTCCCTACTATTTGGCAGCTGTCACACCTTTAGATATATTGTTTTGCATCTTTGAAGATACACGACCAATAATATCATAAAGAAAGGATTTCATACACTGTCCTTTTGTTAGAAAAGTGTCCACCACATGGTTCATCATGACATGCTTTGAGAATATCAGGCATTTCATCTTCCCTAACATATCTTTTGATCACAAGATCTGGCCCTGTTTCAAACAATTTGTTAGAAATCCATGAATATTTTGAACTCTCCTGAATAATCTTTCTTCTTTCACTAGGAAATAAATGTGGAGGCATAACCAAATAGTTAGCTATATCTGCATACCAAGGAGTCTTAGTGGTTACTACAAATAAGTATTCATCAGGAAACTTGTCCTCTACAGGAGAATCTTCTTTAGTATTCTGAATCCTAGACAAGAAATCAACTACTATGTTTTGTTTCCCTGGTCTATCTAACACAGTAATATTGAATTCCTATAAAAGTAGGAGCCACCTTGTAACTTTGCCATTAGTAACGGGTTTGTTCATTAGATATCTAATTGCATAATGATCAGTATGAATAAAAGTTTCATAGCCTGTTATCTAATGTCTGAACTTATTGATTGCATGAACAATAGCTAAGAACTCTTTTTCAGTCACAGTATAATTCAACTCAATGGGAGTTAAATTTTTACTAGTATAGTAAATGGCATAAGGAACTAAATCTTTTTGCCTCAACACAACCCCTAGACCTGTATCTAAAGCATCTGTAGAAATATGGAAAGGAAGTTTCCAATTTGGTCCTCTCAAGATAAGCACTTCAGATATTCTTGTTTTCAAAGTTTCAAATGCTAATTGGCAATCAGGACTCCATTTGAATTCACAGTCTTTTGTAAGAAATTTAAAGAGTGGAGATGCTATTTTGGTGAAGTTTTCTATAAATATTCTATAATATCCAGTAAATCCCAGAAACTTCTAACATCTTTTTGACAATTTGGAATAAGTAACTTGGAGATGACTTCAACTTTTGATTTATCAACTTTAATCCCATCCCCTGAAATATGATGTCCTAAAACAATACCTTCCGTAAACATCATAAAGAATTTTTCATGGCTTGATGAAAGGTTTGTTTCTTTACATCTTATAAGGAATTTTTCCAAATTTTCTAATGCCTCTTCAAATGAATTACCATAAACTATAAAATCATCCATATTGTCAGGCAGAAAGAGTCGATTGTGCAGACACAACCAACCTCCCTAGGAGCCTAAGACTCTCTAGTGACAAACAAGACAAATAAGATCTATCCTTCTCTAAACATGCATTATGATATGAGATATCAAGTGTTTTGTTCTTACCTTTGTCCAAACACTGTTGTAGAAGTCCCACCTTTGTTGATCTGGATGAGCTCCTCCTTTTCTCCAAAACCTGTAATCACCAACAGTCAAACAATTAAATAACACCTGATTATAACATAAAACAAAGCATATTCATCATGTAGACCAAGGAGCACATGAAATAACTCATAAACAACAAGTTATTGAGAAGAATGGACTCATTTGCATTAATAGGTAACAAAAAGAACAAATACAACCTGAGCCTTGGTGTTGTGCAAGTCCTTCCCAGGGTCCGTCAAGAGTTCTCCTTTACTTTGACAAAGCACACCCACTTCCAAATAGAACAAGCAAAGATGGCAATCTCTCCTCACAAGCTTCTAAATGGGAGTCCTAATTCCTGCAGCATTTACCCTTAGAAAATGTATAGCTTCAACCTCTCCTCCTTCTGGCCCAATGCCTGTATTTATAGTGCTCAAGAGGAGGTTAATCAGGTCCACCATCAATGGGATAATCCCCTCTTTGGGTGGGATAGCTCCCTTATTGATGGGATAAGTTCCTCTTTGATAGGAGTGCATGAACCATCTGGAGGCGCCCAATACACGTCGAACAACTTTCTAGAATGCTATAGAAATGACCACAAGTAACTTTTAAAAGATGAAACTTGCGCATTCTAACCTTTACAGGGGGACGCACCTGTCCCTTTACATACAGAGCGTCTTTGGACGCAGTTTTTGTGAACATTGGGAGCGTCCCCGCAGGTAAGGTTGAGAGAACCTGCGTCCCCATAGATAAATACATTTATACAAGACTTTCTCTCTTTTTGGAGTTTGACATGGAGAGCAGAGGCATAAGACTTGCCTAAGAGGGTAGCATGACTGTTGATTGAGCCATACTAACTGTAAATAGTCATGGTGACATTTTTTAGTGTAACAGATTGCCCCCTAAAGTGCGAAGCCTGGAATAGATTAGGGTTTGTAATATCTAGGAAGGGTGAAGTGCTTTATCATTTCAAGGATTATCCCGTGGAGAGCTTGGTCAGAACCTGCAATTTTCAACACAAAATACATGTATAAGATTATATCATCACTGAGGTAGGCATTCCCATACTTAGATCAAAACTTTAACTAACAGACTAACTACTCTGATACAGGAATGATCTTGCAGTACATCACAATCATAGACTTTTGTAGACATAGTATGGACGCAGCCATCTGTTTATGATTAGTCTACTTAGATAATGAATACAAAACTCCTCGCAGCCTGGATGGTGGAAAATAGATCCAGGGTCTTCATTTCTACTTCCCGAATTGGTACGATTCTAGCCATGCGAATAAATGAGTTGATGTCGAACATGGTAGAAACCACTTGATTACCAGTCGATGATGTAAACTGTTAACAAGCGTGAGAGAGACCACCAGTAATGTCAATGGTTCTCAAAGTACCCAGTACAATCCATGAGATGTGAATGAATGAGTTGATGTCGAACATTTCACGGAATCCTTCGATCGAAAGTCATTGATGTAAACTGACGTCAAAGGCGAGAAACCTGCCATTGATGCATGCAGACTTCAAGGTACTGACAATTTCTAAGTCATCTCTCTAGATAATGTGCTGATGTCGATAGAAAGCGACCCGTTGCAGGCAAGCCCGCAACACGAAATCATTGTTCAAGTTGAAGAAATGTTGCTGTAAGGACTGACTCGGGGATGGTCAAATGGATGACAAGTATTTTGCAGATGAAAGTTTTGCTTGCAGACCTCTTGAACACATAACGACACGACAGATGGCTTGGTGACAAATAACTCAAAGTTAATCCCCGGAACCCGGTTAAAGACTTTCAAAGTGGTTTGATCAACTGTGAGGTAAAAGATTTCCCAACCCAGGTGAATGAAAAGTGTCGTGTTCAAGAGTGGTAATAAAGTTTCTTTTGAGACAAAAGGTAACAAACAGGTTCATTCTTCTCTTTTTTCCCCCACCATTTCTGGCAAGTACCTCTTTATTTTTGACAAGCTTGAGGAGGATAACATATGCTTGATTATAAGCTCATCCTTAGGATGAGTCCAACCTAGTTCTGATTCGAACCCTAGGAAGGAGTGGTTCGTTCCTGTTTGTAATTGAACAGGTCCTTTACTGTGAAATGTTTAACGAGCCCAGTATAGGAGAAACTCGGTGTTTTTCAATTTTAGAGAGTCTGAAAAACTTAAGAAGACTCCAAGTTGAACTTTTTCGTAGATTTGTGTCCCTCAAGCCCGAAAAAGTATAAAATAATACCCGGGGGAACCGCTTGATCTTGCGACCAAGGAGTACTTTCATAATTAGTGCCACTGACCTGAAAAGTAAAAAGCGATCAAGGACACGTCGTTTTATTTCCGTATCGAGTTTGAAACGACAAAAACCCAGCAATCTTTTCCTGATTTTACGGTCAGAAAAGAGCTATAGGGGGACCTTCTTTTAATTCCATTTTAACGAGTGTAAAAGAAACGCTCGGCAATCTTTTCATATTTTAGGAGTCAGAAAAGGGCTTAAAAGATGACTCTGATATTTTGGTTCGTGAAAAATGACAATTTTCCCTCTAAATCCCTTTGTCCTGCACAAAAAGCAACACATTACTCATACCTGTTTAAGATAGGCAAAACTACATCGAAAAACATCTTTTCATGGTGAAAAATGAACAAATTCATCCAAAAAACTTATAAAAAGACTTTTTACCATGTCATTTTTACCGTTTTAGTGTTGAGGTTGAACAAAGGGCTTTTGGGCAAGAAACTTCCCGTGGTCGCTGCGGAAAATCTGACCATCAGAATCGAACGCCGTCTCTTCCAGGTATTTTACAACATCCTACTCTTCATTTCTATCCGATTAAAATTGTTTTTTAGGTTTTAGTTTTGTTTTTCGGGAGGGTTTAGGTTTCAAAATGCGCTCCTCGGTGGACGCAGGTTCCCTTCGGGTGACCTGCGTCCCCCGACTTTTTCCTATACAGGAAAATGGTCGGGGGACGCAGCCCACCTTCAGGCCAGCTGCGTCCCGACGCCCTGTGTTCCAAACGCGGGGTGCGTCCTCCGTGGAACGCGGAATTTGAAACCCCAATCCTCACAAATAACCAATCAAATTTCCCCAAATTAATTCTAATCATTATTTCTTGGTGTGTAGGGCACTCACCATGTTGGATTGGAGAGAAAGAGAGCACGAAGAGGTTGATGAAGCTGCAATAGAACACCAACCTTCCCTGGATGCCCTAAAAGCATGCGGGTTATACAAATACTGGGCCATACCGGGCATGAGGGCTCAGGTAAGATTCTTAGAATGGCTGGTTGAGAGATGGAATGTTCAAGAGAAATGCTTTTACATAGGAGGGCACCAGCTCGAGATAGAGCCCTCGGATGTATACCTTCTCACTGGCTTGCCAAACAGAGGCGAGCAACTCAATCTAGCCGGGACTAGGCCGGGTGGCCAATCCCTTGTTAGTCTCCGGGAAGATTGGTGCACACCTGGTGCACACCATTCGAAAGGCGTGGAGATCAAACACATCTCTCTGCGTGAGCTCAAAGTTATAGCGTTCACGGTTACCAGAGTTTGCGGCGCAGCCGCTTTACACATTGCTTCTGAGTCCCAAATGCGGATGGCAATTGACTGTTACCAAGGCACCATTTTCAACTGGTGTGATGTTGTGTCGGCTAATGTGAAGAGCCAACTGACTAAGGCAAAGAATGGACGACTGAAAACTTTTTGGATATGGGCCTTTAGTCGTGAGCTTTGCCTTAGAGAGAGTTCCGATGCTGATCCCTCAGCAACTCACTGTTGATATTTTGGGTCCTCGGGAGCCAAAGCTGGTACGATGGGTTGCGGTGATGGCCCGGCATCCTGACGAGGGCGCGGCAGTTGTTCGATTTTCTGATAGTTAGTTTCACTGGTTGGAGGACCAGGTTTTCTTGATCCAAGACTTTCCGTACGCCGGAGTAGATTTTCGACATGATCCGGACATGGTTCTTCCACAGGGAGAACAATGGGATGACAGAGGTACTTTATTTTTCACAAGTTTTCAAATTATGTATTTTTTTTTTTTTTTATATATATCGTCTCAAAACTGACAGTAAAAATTTTCAAAATTCAGATGTTGGTCCACAGCGCCCAGCCAACGTCCGGCCTTTTGAGAGGAGACACCCAGTTGCACCGGTACCAGCCCCACAGGACGCGGCTGCAGAAGTACTAGCTGAGTTGGAGCATGATCTAGAGCGTCTGACGGCAGATATGCCTGAGACTACTATGGATGACATTCCTATCAGGCTTCAGCGCTTTGTAGTCGCAGTCCCTGGACCGTTTAGGAGATTTTTGCGTAAGGTAGCCCGTGTAGTGGTGTCGTATAGGGAGCACCACCAGTGATTGACTAGTCACTTTTGTAGACACATGTGACATTTTTGGCTTTTTGTACTTATCATTTTTGCCGATCATAAGGTGTTTTTCAACCTATGATCAAAGACGATGTATATTTTTTGACACACTCCTATCTATATATATATCACTATTACCGGCTTATCTTGTTTAACATATGTGATGAAATGTTTTTAAATTTACTTGGATGATTATCGTAAATGTCTGTCCAACATTCGAGAAGAAATTGCATCTGCTAATGTATTTAAAGACCTTGGAATATGCTGATATTCAATGTAATCAAATTCACGTTCCAAGAGACGCACTCTCAAAAACAACCTTAATAACACAGGATTTCTAATGGCATAAACTCTATTAAGCTGTAATACAACAAGTTCAGAATCTAACCTCACTATCAAACGTCGAATTCCAAATGAAATAGATTCGGATAATAATTCAACCACTGCACTGTATTCTGCAATGTTGTTCGTTGTTTGACCGAGGCTTACCCCATGCATAGAGACTAACTCGTCAGAGGGCGAATAGATAACCCAAGCTGCGGAAGAGATATTCCGTGTACTACGACAAGCACCATCAGCAAATCCAATGTATGTTTGGAGAGGTGTCGACATCTGCAATATCAAGAGTAAAACCAAGATAAGCCAGAATAACGACGAAAAACACACTCTCTAAGCTAAGCACACTGACTAAACTAACAAACACGCTAGCTAGAAAGAAAATCTATCCTATCTAAAAATTTCTCCATACCTACCATTTAAGCATAATACCTCTTTAGGTAAAGTCCATTTCTGGGTTTACCCAAAGAGTCCCCATCAAAATCAACCAGCTCATAAGCCCCTTTTGCTAGCTTTCGCTTTACAATGTAGGGTCCATGCCACATAGGAACGAATTTTCCAGCACCTAGCTTATCGTTAGCTTGATCATATAATAGCACTAGGTCTCCCTCCGAAAAACTTCGAGGGGTTACATTTCTATCATACTGAGCTTTCATTCGTTTCGCGTGAGTCTCGATTGCCAATGTAGCGTCACGTCGAGTCTCATCTAATTTAGCTAAGTACAATAAACGTTTCTCCTCTTCGGAAGTAGCTGGAAGTAATTCGACAGCCATTTGAAGTGATGGGATTTCGCATTCAATGGGTAACACAGCTTCCAAGCCATAAACTAGCTGGAAAGGAGTGAACCCTGTTGAATTTTTCACTGAGGTTCGGTATGCCCATAGCGCTGAAAATAACATGTTGTGCCAATTCGACCGATGAACACCAATGGTTCGTCGGATCATGATAACCAGAACTTTGTTGATAGACTCAACCAAACCGTTGGCTTGCGGATAATAAGGAGTAGAGCTATCGTGGCGCAAACCAAGCTGGCTTGTAAGCTCAGTCATCATGATGTTTCGAAAATGGCTCCCATGGTCAGTAATGATTGCTTGTGGGACACCAAACCTAGTTATGATATGATTGAATACGAAAACTGCAGCTGTTTTGCCGCTTGCGTCGAATGTAGGCATCGCCTCGGCCCATTTAGTAAAATAATCAACCGCGAGGATGATATACGCATGCCCCCCGGCCGAGTGAGGGTTACAAGTAATAAAGTCGATACCCCATTTGGCGAATGGACCAACGGCAATTATAGGGTGGAGAGGAGCAGGTGGAGCGCGCATCTTGCGATCAAACACTTGACAGTTGTGGCACTTCCTGACTGCAATGATACAATCTTTAAACATAGACGGCCAGAAATAGCCAGCGCGCAACACCTTCTGAGCTGTGGCATACCCAGACATATGACCGCCACATGCTCCAGAGTGACAATCATTCAAAACCTTCTCAGCCTCTTCGTGAGTTAAACAACGTCGAAAAACTAAGTCTGCCCCCCGGCGATAAAGTGTATCTCCAATGATTTTGTATTGCTGGGACTGAAACCGAATTTTTCGACGTTCTGTCTTGGAAGCTTCAGGCCGAAAGGTTTGGGTTTGGAGATAGATGATTATATCCCCGTACCACGGATCTACAGTACTGATTAGAAACAAAGATTCGTCCGCAATGGACTCCTCTGCCACAGTCTCTGTGTCAGCACTCGGGAAATCACACATCAATTCCGCAAAAACTAAGGATTTCTTAGACTTGGACTTTTCGAACTCCAAGTCGAACTCTTGCAGGATAACAATCCATTTAGAGTACTTGCCCCCTAGCAGTTGTTTTGTCAAAATATAAATCATAGGGTTGCAATCCGAAATAACTGTAGTTTTACGGAGAAGAATGTAGTGACGGAAACGCTGGACAGCTTGAACGGCTGCCAGGGCCAATTTCTCCACATGCGAATATTTTAACTCAGTGGGATTTAAGGTCCGACTAAGATAATATATCACATGTTCCGCTCCGAATTCATCTTCTTGAACTAACACCATTCCAATGGTGGAATGCGAAGCTGCGAGGTATAAGAAGTAGTCCTGGTTGTAGTTGGGAGGATGCAACAACGGTGCATGGGTCAACGCGTGTTTAAGTGCATCAAAAGATTGTTGAGCAATCTCGTCCCAAAAGAATTGTGCGTTCTGTTTCAACAACCGTGTAAAACCTTTAGTGACCTCGGCGTAGTTTGGGATGAATCGGCGTAAAAAGTTCGCTTTCCCTTGCAAACTTTGGAGTTGGCGCAAACTCGAAGGAGGAGGCAATTTGATGATAGCCTCGACTTTCGAGGGATCGACGCGAATGCCGGCTTTTGAAACAACAAATCCCAGCAATCGACCTGTTTCTATACAGAAAACACATTTGTGGGGATTCAACCGAATTCGATAATGCCTACACCTCATAAAGATTGCTCGTAGGTGGACAAGGTGATCAGCTCGATGTAAAGAATGAGCAGGCAAATCATCGAGATACGGTTGCACAATGTGCTTGATGTCATGAAATGCATAAGACATCGCCCGTTGAAAAGTGACCCCGGCATTCTTAAGCCCAAAAGGTAATTTGCAATAAGCAAATGTCCCCCATGGACAAATGAATGTCGTTTTTGGTTGGTCGGCAGGTAGAATATTGATTTGATTATAGCCCGAAAAACCATCCATAAAGGAAAACATTTCACTTCCGGCACAATCATCAATAATTTGATCGATATAAGGCGTAGGATAGTTGTCTTTTGGACAAGCTCGATTTATATCCCTATAGTCGATACAGATTCTTATTGTTCCTTGTTTCTTGTTGACCGGAACAATATTCGATACCCAATCCGTTAACGGGATCGGATATATGAAACCTGCTTTCAACAGCTTTTCGACTTCTGCTTTAATCGCAGCCGCTTTTCGAGGGTGAATCTGACGCAACCGTTGCCGGACGGGTTTAGCATCCGGGTAGGTCTTTATTTCATGAACAACAATGGCAGGATCGATTCCCAGCATTTCCTCGTAAGACCAGGCAAACACATCGCGGAATTCTTGGAATAGGGCCTTGTAAGTTTGGATTTCTTCTTTTGTACAAGCGGCACCTATATGAATGTTTTCCTCAATTCCGGGCTTCACTGAAATATCAATGGGAATAGTACGAGAAATATTCCCTAAATTCAACTCTGAATCAGAATGTTTTGTTGGATCCTGAGCGTCTTTGACATATTCAGCGGTAAAGATAGATGAAAAATCATTTTCAAATGCATCATCCTTAGGTAAAAACGAAGATCTGTGATGGAGATCCTCCCATGGTAGATCGTCTACACTTAGGATTTCGCGAAGTTGTTCGTCAGATGACACGACTTCGGGAAACGCTATCCGTTCTAAGGGTGAGGTGAAAAGTGACTCTTCACTGACCACATTCATTTGGTCGACCTCGGTCGAACGAAAGTCGGTAAAAGACATGAGAGCTTCATAAGCAATTTCATATGGACTCAAGGGCATAGCATTACCGAATGAGTCTATCTCAGAGTCAGATGGGACAAACCAAGGATCATCATAAATAATGTTTTCTGATGTAATCATATGAATTGTTGCAAACGAAGGATCTACGCTGAGTGGAGGGAGAGGAAAAGTTCCCAGTAAACCGGAATCTTTAACTAAACCTACACCAACGTCCCTATAAGGGATTGTCGTCTTACCGACATGCTGGATACTCTCTGAAGAGGCTGGGTCGGATGAAAAGTATGTCAGCTGATCAATAGTCACGATCTTACCGTTATGTGGAAACTTAATTATTCTGAAGACCGATGAAACGACCGCTGTCATAGCATATGACCAACTTCGACCCAAAAGAAGGTTGTAGTCTAGAGGGGCATCAACCACTTCCACATCCAGACTAACGGTTTTACCTTCTACCCCTATAGGCAATTCTTGTAGAATACCAAACGGACGGAACCCACGGCCATCAAAGGCCTTAAGGATGGTGGGGGATTGGTTCAACGAAGGAGAACCAAGGGATCTCCAACATTGAATCGACATAATACACGTAGAAGCTCCCTCATCAATCACAGTCCGATGAATAGGCCTGTTTTTGACTATCACTGGAATTTGGAAAGCCATTTGATGGGGGAGACGCGGTGTACTATTTTCTAGATCGAAGATCATTAGATTCGGATCCTGAACATCAACAGCTCCGATAGCCGACAAAAGTAATTTTCGTTGTGCTGGGCATGATTGCAGCACTTCTAACGCCGACATTGCTGAGGGTGAAACAGCTAAGTCCTCAACAATGTTGTAATTCTGGGCTGCTCTCGCATGTGGATTGAAAGCAGACCTTCGAAGTACACCCTTGGCGGGCGGTTTAATTACTAAGTCTGGGTTAGGTTTTTCGATCTGTAGTGGATCGAAACCAGGAGCTGAGGTTGATGGATTAGAATGAGAAGATTCTGCTTCCTTACCATCAACAGGATTCTTACTACCATAATCTTGCGATCGAGTCGCAATCCTCACATGAGACATCATCAAAATGGGTTCTTCACTGGCATTCGAAGAAGAACCTATCATCTTATTCTCCTGCTTCGGAAATGGATTTTTTAACACAGCAGGAGTGGGAGAACCTTTGACTATTTTCACAACCTCGGCCCGATGAGGGCAATCTCTCGTAAAATGATCCTCTTCACAAATAAGACAAGGATATCGAGGTTTGCGCTTTTCGTCATTGGTTTCCGACTTTTCAGTTTTCTCCTTTGGAGCCTTGTCTGCTTTAGCCTTCTTCTTTCCTTTCTTCTTTCCACCGTTTTTTGATTTGGCCGTAGATGACTCTACAGCGTGAATATCGGCGGTAAGTTCAGGAGAAGACTCTCCTGTCGGAGAATCAGGCAAAGTGATAATTGGAGTAGTTGAAGCCTTGGAAGACTTCTTCTTGCTCTTTGTATTCACGATACCAATCATACCATCAGCGGCATGAGATCCCGAAGGAGCAGCAGCGATTTGATTCGACTTTGGAAGATCCGGAATCTTCTCGTGTAACGTACCCGACTGAGTGTAAACTAAGTCAAGGTATTGTGCCTGAGCAATGACTTGCTCCTCAGTAACTACTCCGGCCTTAGCTACATCTTCAGTAATCTTCGGTAATAATGATTTGACAAACCATTCAGCTAAGATTTGGTCCGGGATAAAAACTTTCACTAGCCTTCTTCGACGTCTCCACTCATGAATGTGATCAGAAATATACGTGGACGTCGATTGTTTTAGTGAAGTTAATAACTCCGTGCCGTTATCGTATCTGACCGGCAACTGAAAGTGAGTTAAGAACGAGGTAGCTAACTGGCTAAAATTGTAAAAAGAGGCCCGTGGTAACTCAATGTACCACTTGGCCGCGAGACCAATGAGTGTACGCTGGAAAAGACGTAAGCGGATCGAATCATCCGAGATAGAATTTGAAGCACACCAGAGGTGGTAAGTCATCACGTGATTGGACGGATCCTCTCCAGACTTACCTTCAAACTTGGGTATATCACTGGGCAACTTATTTGGCATTGGCGGCCAGAACTGAAGATATTGAATTGGATCGTTCGTTAGGCGCGTCAAGTCTGGTAAATCCAAAGTTGCGATAAACGGTAACTGCCGGTTAGGATCTCTAAAACTCTGGGTCACAATACCAGCCCCAGGAGGAGGATATCCAGGATAACTAGGAACAGGAGTCGCATTTGGGATATTATATCCTCCTGGAAAACCAGGATTAACCGGACCGTACTGGGGTTGTTGAGGTTGTTGATAAGTGTACCCAGGATACGGTTGATACTGGTAAACCGGTTGTTGGACAGCTTGCCCATGTTGGTACTGTCCCTGGTACGGAGGTTGAACAAATTGAGGTTGAGTAGTGACAACCGTACTTATACCAGGCTGACCTACAGGCATCTGGACCGTGGTTTGAATCGTAGATCCAGACAACGGTAAAGATGTCTGAGGTGTGGTAACAGGGACAGTAGAAACTGGAGCCGTCGATACTCCAGAAGTAAGTATGGTAGATGTAGCGGTAGTTGCAGCAGCCGTTTGAGATGGAGTACTAGGTGCAATTGGTGGCTGAGTAACTACCGAAGTTACAGAAGTTTGAACATTTGACTGGACAAGTTGCGGTTGCTGGGTTGGACCAGAAACTACGGGTTGTCCAGCTTGAGGAACCATCTGTATACTTGGCTGCAACACCTGTTGACCCTGTGATGGATCCCACACTAACATTCCAGGGTATTGACCCGTAACAGGTTGAGGATACTGAGATCCATAACCGGATTGAGGGTAGGATTGATAATTGTAAGGTGCAGTTCCCATACTTGGAACATATGACTGACCTTGAGGCGGTTGATAACCTTGACTCGAGTATTGACCTTGAGGTTGATAACCTTGAGGTAAATACTGATACTAGGGTTGACCTTGACCTTGAGGTTGGTACCCTTGAGGTTGATAACCTTGGGGTTGATACCCTTGAGGTTGCCATCCTTGAGGTTGATATTGATACTGAGGTTGACCCTGGGGTACATATTGAGGCTGGGGTTGACCTTGAGGCATGTATTGCACCATAGGTACATACTGACTTTGAGGTTGCCCCCCAGACACGATTTGTGTACCTTGAGGTTGCCCCCCAGGCGTTAACTACGGTTGCCCCCCAGGCGGTAATTGGCCACCTTGAGGTTGAGAAACGGGAACTGAACCTGACATCATGTAAATGTCTCCTACACCCAATGGTACATTACCACTGTTTCCAATTAATAACCCATGATCAACGGGTTGAGGAGATGCTCCCGCAAAGGTACCAGAAAGAGATTGATACCCAGTAGGAACAGAAGGACCACCATGTAAAAAAGATTCAGGACTTTGTGTAAACATGGACGACTGACCAGACATATTTACAGGAGTATGAATACCTCTAGGTGGAAAAGGAGTACGAGGTGTAGAAAAACCTAGCCCAAAGTTGTCTAAATAATTGGTTAACGAAAGGTACCAAGTAGTACTTCTAGGAGGACTGTAAAAGATAGATTCACGCTCCCTTAGATCAAGGGTAATTTGATCTTCAGGATCAGAGACGCCTATTTCTTCCTCTGGAACAAGTTCTTCAATAGCAATCAAACCAACAGGAAGATTTTCGGTGATAATTCTTTCTATTCTCGGTGAATCAGGAACACTAGGAGTCGGAGTAACAGGTTCGGATATTTCTAGTTCTTCGCCTGTATCACTAGCAGACGAAAAACTACCAACAAGCTCAGAAACTGTAACAGCTTCGGGATTATAACCTGTCTCTAAACTTTGATAATCTGGATGGACCACCAAGGAAGATTCTCCTTCTTCAGGTGAACCTACTCTACTGCCACTAGGAGGAGTTACAAGGACCTTTAAACCTTCTAGATGACTGGACTCGTCTTGAGGAGGTTCACCCCTAAGTCTACGGGATCTTCTCAACAATTCGGCCACAGAAACAACTTCAGGAGACTGGCCCCGAAGTCTACAGGACTGTCTCGGTAATTCCGCCACAACTAAAAACTTTTAACTACTACACACGAAAACAAAATAAAATTTCAAATCAAACGACCTAAAGTCTCTAAAGAACAAAACAAATTTGAATCACACGCCTAAAGAATCTAGGGCGTCAAACCAAACACAAACAGTAGTTTTCCGGACCAAAAGCGCTAGTTGGTGATGAAGCCCAACCTCGCTGGATTCAGTACAGAAATGGCGGGTGGAACAGTTACCCCGGCAACCTGCTTAATGAATAGACTGGACCAAGTTCCTCCACTTTAACCGTCTCGAGTGAAGTGAACCCCCCAGAAAATCCAAGTGAGTATAACCGATGTCTGCTCCAGGTACAGTGGGACCTTCCCTCCACCGTCACCTCGGTAGAATCCTAAAGATAATGGCCACTAAGGTTACCAACCGCAACAAATGCACCTGGGGGAATAGTCTAAACTCCGACAGCACGCAAGGGCAGAGTAGCAAGCTCAATCCCCTTGCCGGCTCCTTGACAATAATCCAAGGTTTACCGACAAGTGACCCTTGGCTCCTCGACAATGGTTAATCTGAGGTTTACCGTTTGTAATACGTGCGTGTCTGGCGTCGTTCCCAACGAGGGGGGAATGATCCCCTCACTGGTTCGGACACGAGCTCGTGCTTCTCCTTTAAGAGGAGCTTTCCCAAAGTACAAATGAGACAATTGGATTTAATCTATCACAAGATAAGCTACTTGTTTGGTTTTGTTGTCTTGGAGAGTTAATTACTCACCTACTCCAAGACACTAGCCTGATCTAAATTGGTGCTTCAGAGCCCTAGTAAATAAAAGTTACTATTTCGATTTTACTTTAAGCGTTACTTTTATGGTTGTTCTTTAAAGTCACAAGGTAGTGGAAGTGAAACCAATGGTGTGTAGACTCGACTTCAACCACTACAAAGATGCACCTAAGATGATTTACGCTACTTTTCCTTCTTCAATGAAATTCTTAACTAAGAGAGTTGAGAGAATGCAAATTTTAGAGAGAAAACAACTTCCTTAGAAAAGACAATCAAAGAAACAATTCTCTTTTCTTTTCAAGCATACAAACATGACCACTCTTTACGTGCACGAAAAACTCTTTTTCTTTCAAATCTTTTCAAAGCTACTTGAAACAAAACTTTTCAAAGGAGATATTTTTGTATTTTCTCTTTTTAATAAAGCATATAAACCTATCTTAACACAAAACAATCTCAAAAGCTACAAAAACTATGAAAACTTGACTCACAAGCAAATCAAAAGAGAAATTACTCTAAACAAACCTAACAAGGCAAAAGCTCACAAAGATGATTCTAGGTTGTTTTACTTGATCAAAATCAAATCAAGGACTAGCTAATGCAGAATCAAAAGACTAGTCAAAACAAAACTCAAATCTTTTTGTTCTTTTTGTAAAATGGAATTCAAGACTTAAACAACAAGCACTTCGAAATTGGCCCAAAAGACAACTCAATGGTAAGTTGCTCTCACAGGTAGACTTTATGACAGGTCTGACTTCTTAGAATGCTGACAAAACCAGAGAGATCTAAGGCTTGACAACTCCTACCGCCAAAGTCACTACAAGACCTACTCAAAATCAAACCCTAGGGCTTATACTTCGATGAAATCCACTAAAACACTCAATGCTATAGAAACAAGTTCAGGTGAAGATCCTTGGCAAGGGACTAATGAATCTGGGCAGAAAAAACTAAGAAAAAACAAAATCTAAGAGTAAAAAAGCAAAAAATGGAGTTTTCTCAACTTTTAGCAGGGGGACGCAGGCGACCCGTTAGAACAGGTGCGGGCCCGCTCTGTGCACACAGCAAAAGTGCGTCCAGGGACGCACTGTGCAGCACTCAGAGGGTGCGTCCTACTGAAAAACTCAAGAAAAACCAAAATAAAACTAATCCTAAGCTAACCCACCCAGAGACAGAATCACAGAGCCAAAACCAGAAAAATAAACCAATTTTCTCAAAGCAAAGTTCACACAAAGGAAAAGACTTTTCTCATCAATGGATTCCCTAGTATGGTCGCCAATTTGTCAGGCGGAAAGAGTCGATTGTGCGGACACAACCAACCTCCCTAGGAGCCTAAGACTCTCTAGTGACAAACAAGACAAATAAGATCTATCCTTCTCTAAACATGCATTATGATATGAGATATCAAGTGTTTTGTTCTTACCTTTGTCCAAACGCTGTTGTAGAAGTCCAAGCTTTGTTGATCTGGATGAGCTCCTCCTTTTCTCCAAAACCTGTAATCACCAACAGTCAAACAATTAAATAGCACCTTATTATAACATAAAACAAAGCATATTCATCATGTAGACCAAGGAGCACATGAAATAACTCATAAACAACAAGTTATTGAGAAGAATGGACTCATTTGCATTAATAGGTAACAAAAAGAACAAATACAACCTGAGCCTTGGTGTTGTGCAAGTCCTTCCCAGGGTCCGTCAAGAGTTCTCCTTTACTTTGACAAAGCACACCCACTTCCAAATAGAACAAGCAAAGATGGCAATCTCTCCTCACAAGCTTCTAAATGGGAGTCCTAATTCCTGCAGCATTTACCCTTAGAAAATGTATAGCTTCAACCTCTCCTCCTTCTGGCCCAATGCCTGTATTTATAGTGCTCAAGAGGAGGTTAATCAGGTCCACCATCAATGGGATAATCCCCTCTTTGGGTGGGATAGCTCCCTTATTGATGGGATAAGTTCCTCTTTGATAGGAGTGCATGAACCATCTGGAGGCGCCCAATACACGTCGAACAACCTTCTAGAATGCTCTAGAAATGACCACAAGTAACTTTTTAAAGATGAAACTTGCGCATTCTAACCTTTACAGGGGGACGCACCTATCCCTTTACATACAGAGCGTCTTTGGACGCAGCTTTTGTGAACATTGGGAGCGTCCCCGCAGGTAAGGTTGAGAGAACCTGCGTCCCCAGAGATAAATACATTTATACAAGACTTTCTCTCTTTTTGGAGTTTGACATGGAGAGCAGAGGCATAAGACTTGCCTAAGAGGGTAGCATGACTGTTGATTGAGCCATACTAACTGTAAATAGTCATGGTGACATTTTTTAGTGTAACACATATATACCTCTACACAATCATGGATTAGATAAAAAAAAATTCCTCCTACTGCTCTTTGGAATGTTGCGGGTGCATTGCATAATCCAAAAAAAAGCACTCAATAAGCAAAAGTTCCCCATGGACAGGTAAATTTGGGCTTATCCTGATCCTCAAGTGCTACCTGAATTTGATTATAACCACTAAAACCATCCAGAAATGAAAAGTATTTTTTTCCTGGTAATGTATCTAATACTTGATCGATAAAGGGCAAAGGAAAGTGATCTTTCAAAGTTGCTTTATTTAATTCCGTGTAATCAATACACACCCTCCATTTACCATTATTTTTGGGTACTAAAACCAAGGGAGAAACCCATTGGCTATCTGAAATTGGGTAAATGAAATTTACATTGAGTAGTTTTTGGAGCTCTTCTTTCACAATCTCCCTAAGATTTGGATTCATCCTTCTCTGAGGTTGTCTGATTGGTCTACTTTTTTCCTCGATATAGATATGATGGATGCAAGTCTTAGGGTCAATACCTTTCATATCAGTATACTCCCATGCCAATGCAGCAGAATGTTTTTGAAAGATTCTGGTTAGCTCTTCCTGTTGTAACATTTCCAAATTTTTGTTGATATTCAATGTTTTTCCTAGAAAAATTTCAACTGTAGAACTACCAAACTCTTCCATAGAGTAAAGAGACATTTCCCTGGATGAAAAATATTCAATATCAGAATCTAACTAAAATTGTGTGTGGTCATATTCTGAAGATGTTTCAAAATATTCTAATGTGTTCAAAATTTGACTATCTTCACTAACTTGAGAGATAGTAAAGACAGGTTGTATAACATATTCATCATCGACCCATTCATTGTCTCCTAATTCTATAATTGTTTTTGTTGGAGGATACAAATTAAATTTCTTTGTTGAGCTACCATCATAAATGTACATATCCCCAGATCTACAACTAATGAAAGCATCAACTGTGGCTAGCCAAGGTTTTCCTAAGATGAGTGGGTGCCCTCCTAGATTACTCTTGGGAGTCAAAATCATGAAATTTATTGGATATTCCCAAAAACCTAAGGAGACTGAAATATCTTCTAATACACCATCTAGTTTGATTATTGATCTATTTGCAAGTTGCAGTAAGGTGGGTGTATAAAGAAGATTAGGAAGTTTAAGTTTTTCCATAGTCTATCTACTGATAATGTTTATAGCAGCCCCTAAGTCAATCAAAGTATTTGGAATTTCTATCCCATTTATGTGTGTCTTGACAATTGGACTACCTGGATCCACATATTTCTACATGGTAATCTTTCCCATCATGATATCTGCAATTTTTCCTACCAGGTGTATTCTTTTTGTATCTCTTGGTTTCCTACCTGGTCTTTTGAAACTCAACTCCTTTATTATTTTTGCTAGAATAGGAATCTCTCTAATGGCTTGTACCAAGGGAATCTTGATACAGACATTATTTAATTCATCTAGGAAATCATAGTCAGGCAACAAGATTTGTTTTTCCACCCCTTTGTCAATTTGTAATCTTTCATGGAAAGGAGGTGTGGATAAAGATGCAGGTTTCTCAACTATAGGAGTTGTGGGGATTGACTCTTTTTGTTTTTCTTTTTGAATGACTGGGTTTTCAAGGGATGCTTCCTTAGAACCTTTATTTACTTTAAGAGAATCCTCCTCAGAGGCATCTTGCTCTTTAACATCTATAGAAGGTTTTTCCTTTTCTAAAACTCTACCAGATCTAAGTTGAACATCATTAAGAGGAACAATCAAATAGGTAGGAAATTGTTGTCCTTATACCATGTACGCATTCTGAGGATTATTGTTGTTGGGATTTGGTAATGGCTAGGCTGGTAGTTGATTTTGCTTTTGTTGAAATGGAAGCAAAAGTTGAGAATTTTGATTTTGTTGAGGAGTTTGTTGTTGTGGGAATGACAATGAAAGTTGTGGGTTTTGATTTGGAAGTTGTGGATTTTGTTGTTGACTTTGAAAAGATGGAGGATATTGATAAAATTGAGCAAATCTCCCATAAGGATTTTGTACCCCTTGTGCCCATGATTGATACAGATTTTGAGGTTGGGGCCAAGGTTGTTGCCAAGAATTCCAAATCGGTGGGAGCTGAAAATTCATAGGATTGTTAAATACTTGATTTTGTTGCCCTTGCCAAGGTCTTCCTGAAACAAAACAAAGGGATTCTACTGAATTTGGATATTCCTGAAAGACATCTTTGATCCCAGGAATTGAAGGACAATCCTTGGTCTCATGAATTTCTGAGCAAATCATACATGTTTCTACAACTTTTTCATCCAAGGGGCATTCCCTAAGAGCATGTTTCTTTCTACATTTTGGGCAAAATATGGCTAAGGCATCAGCTTCTGCTTTCTTCTTGTTTTGAATTTTAAGGGTGTCTAGTTGTTCACTAAGGCTCCCTAGAATATCAGTTTTGAACTCATCAAGCATATTGCCAATCTCTGCCCTATTTACTGATCCAGTTGCAGATTTGTTTACTCTAATAAGAGAAGGATCTCTAGTCCCTTTTCCAATTTTAGATTTTCCCCTTGAGAGATGGACACATAGTTCTGCTATGTCACGTAGTGGAAGTTGAGAAATGTCTCCCTTCCCCATCATGTTTAAAATATCTATCCATTCATCTCTAATGGCTTTCAATAGAAGGGATTTCAAGGTTTCCTTGTCTAAATTACTCATTTTCGCTCTCTTTAAGTTGTATTGAAATCTTTCAAGTAAATCCTCCAAATTCTCATCTTCTTTTTGCATCATTTTGAGTACCTCATCCTTATGATTAGTGGGCATACAATAATCCAGATATCTATCCAAAATTGTTTGTTTCATTTCATTCCAAGTTATAATAGATTGAGTGAATAATCCCATGAACCATTTCAAAGTAGCTCCTTTCAATGTTGAAGGAAACAGTTTGAGTTTTTGAGAGTCTTCCATATAGTCATAGGCTTGGCACAAGACTTCAAACTCAAATAGAAATGTTTCAGGATACTCACTTCGCAACCCATAAAAGTTTGGGAGGACAGATGGTGAAATGTTTTTCATTACTGTATGGGTTTCTTCATCAGCTATAGGAAATCCAAATGAGTTATTTCCTTCCCTATTTACCCCATTATTACCTCTACCTCCTCCATTGTTTCCTCTACCACCACCTCCATTATTTCCTCTACCTATACCTCTACCCCCTCCTTCAAATAGAGAATACTCCCCATCTAGTACTTCTTCTACCATGATAGTTTCCTCAGGGTCTTTTGGTTCTTCTATTAATGGCTGATGGGAGAGATTCTTTTCCTTTCCTTCTTCTCCGAGTGATTCTACTTCTTCAACTGCAATATGTTCCACTATAGAAGTGAAGAAAGGTTCTTCTCCTAGATCAGATTTAGTAGACAGAATCTTCTAATTCAGTTGCTGTCCCTTGAATTCTAGGAATTCTAAGGCTAGGAGTATGAGTTTGGGATGGAGGTGTATCTTGTCTATGCCTTGAAGTAGCTGGAGTTGTGAAAATCAAACTTTTGGCCCTAGCTATAAACCTTCCCCTAGAATCTCTTGCTCTATGCATGTCATTTTTTTTTATTTTTTTTATGATTTTTTAGTCGGGCTAATAGTTCTCTTTTCGATCTTCCAGATCAGACTAGGTGCAAGAAGAGAGCGTACTCAAGAAATTATTTAACTAATAACTCTCTTTTCTGATCCTCCAGATCACACTAGGTGCAAGAGGAGAGCATACTTCAAGAAGTTATCAATTTTTACCCTTTCTTTTATGTAAGAGATTAGCTACCTAGTTACACTTCTCTGGCAATGGCGCCAAAACGTTTAGTCAATTTAGTATGTCCTAAATTGCTACATTAATTATCAATCCAAGAGTTGTAAACTAATGAAGTGTGGCGCACTATATGTGCAAGACAACCTCTTTCTTACTTTTTATTATTTTCAATTTTATTTTGTTTTTTGGAGTTTTGTCTTTTGTTGTCTCCTAATGCAAATGGAAATCCTATTCCTAAGTTTTAACAATACTTTTAGAGGGCAAGTATCGATGTAGATTTAAGACAAGGTTTATGTCTCCTATGATAACTTCTAGAACTTAGCACTTCAAAAATATCTCAAAATATGCTAGTGATAAAATTAGTACTTGAACAGGAATGTAAATGTGCAGCTACTTAAATCAAACAAAAGATGAAATACTGATCATGAAATCACTGTCTCTGCTGCTCATCTAATTACAGAAATAAAATCTAAACTATTTCACTCAAACAAACCAAAAATTGCAGACTAATGAAAGCAAGATCAATTTACTTCACTTATAATCCGATAGCTCGCCAAGTAGCTTTTTGGGGTTAAGCCATGGCACTGGAGATAACGTCAAATAACATGAAGAATTGATAACTAAATTACCTACTTACATATTAATGAAAGTAAAATCAAATCACTTCACTTATAATCCGATAGCTCGCCAAGTAGCTTTTCAGGGTTAAGCCATGGCACCAGAGATAACGTCAAATAACATGAAGAACTTGATATCTAAACTACCTACTTACAGATTAATGAAAGTAAAATCAAATGAATTCACTTATAATCCGATAGCTCGCCAAGTAGCTTTTTGGGGTTAAGCCATGGCATCGGAGATAACTTCAAATAACATCAAGAACTTGATATATAAACTACTTACTTACATATTAATGAAAGTAAAATCAAATCACTTCACTTATAATCCGATAGCTCGCCAAGTAGCTTTTCAGGGTTAAGCCATGGCTCTGGAGATAACATCAAATAACATGAAGAATTTGATATCTAAACTAGCTAACAACAACAAATAAATAAGACTGAAATCAAAGCATAACTGAAATTGAAAAGCTTAAAAACAAAGTTCATCAGAGAGGCAAATCTCATGTCACTATTTGATGCAAAAATTATATGAAAAAGCTCGAGCATAACCTATCCTGCAACACACTGATCAGTGTTAGTAAAAGTATGCAATGCTGGAAAAACATGTACAGGAATGAAATATTAACACCATAAATGAATTATGAAACACATACAGTTAAACAAACTATGAAATATATACAATGGAAATAAGAAAATGATGCATGAAAACTTTACAAAAATGAAAAACAAAACCTCAGCCAACAGCGGCCCTCTGCACAGCCTTTGGTTAATACGCTGTCAACCCAAAGTTACACTCCAACAGTCATAAGAAACAGAGTCTTTATATTGCAAAATAGAGGAAATGTCTTCTTGTTACAACAACAGGACTAATGCTACAGCAACAGTATAAAAGCTAACAACAAGACTAACTATTTGCGTTCACAAATGCATTATTTATAGAGGAAATTGCATCACTGCTTTTCTGTGAGAAATATTCAGCAAAGGACATGTAAAAATATAGAACCAGTGAGCTCAGCTCTTGGTTTCCATGATCATTCAATCTAAAAAAGGTGGATGTTGGATTTGCATCGTGGAGATGGCCTGCAACTGTCAAGAGGGATCCATGAATCTAGGAACGAACTTGGACCTTTCACGTGCTGAAAACAGAGACCTATTTTCTATAGCACTCCTTGTTTGATTGTCCTTTCACTAAGGCTTTTCTTTATGAATTCGACTGAATAGATAGGACCTTGTCCATGTCCAGATCATTCCTGAGCTACCCACGTGCCTCGTTTTACTTGCTGACACCTGTAACCTATAGAACAATAAAAATAGTTGCGGAATCGTGAGTCAGCTACGGAAAGTGGATGCATTCCGCAGCTGATGAACAAAATCTAAATCAAATAGCAAACACAAAAATATTGTTGGAAAGCCACTTAAATCCACTCCTAGAATCAATATGTAATGATCTTTGATAGCTTATGAGGCACTGGTGTGGGAAAAAGGTCTAGGAAAGTATGTAAAAGGGAGGTTGTTTTAGGGCTCAACAGACACAGTGATGTGGACGAGGCAACCAAGTTCATCAAAAAGACCTAAGAGATTCACCAGGCAGTACAGGAACAACTAGAAAAGAGCTAGGCCAAGTACAAGGCAAGGAATGATAAGCATTAGATGGAGCATAGTTTCCAAGTTGGTGATCAAGTCTAGCTGTATATCAGCAAAGACAGAATGCAAGGTGAAGGTAAGAAGCTAAAGCCAATACGGTATGGACCTTTCAAGATACTTGAGAAAATTGGTGAGAATGCTTTTCAACTTGATTTACCAGCTTACATGCACATCTACTCAGTTGTTAATGCAGATAGCTTGAGACTATTTGAACCTTCATTGATTGAAGATCTCGAAGAGAGAGTCAACTACCTTCTATTGATGGTCTGTTGCCTAAATATATTAACAAATTTCAAGAAGATACAGTTCTGGACTGGAAGGTGAGAACTATGTATAGAGGGGATGTTGAGAACCTCAGGATTGGACTCAAAGGTTCGAAACGAAGCAGTGCAACATGGATAGAAATTGGGCAAGTGAGGAATCAATACCCTCACTTGATGGATGCTTAAAAGCCAACTTTTGGTGGTCCAAAAGCTTTTTCAGTGGGAAGGCCGTGATCCAAATTGGATCCTAAAAACACTCTCTAAGTTTTCATAACTCTGTAAAATTCATGCCAAAGTTTCAAAGACTTGCAAAGGTCGAGCTTATCAGGAATACCCTCAGAACAGTTGTAATTTGTGAGTAGCATGGGGCAATGAGGACCCTCAGTCATGCGCGCAAACCGTTGGCCCATGGTAACATGCGCTGCCACAAAACACCAAAACGGGAGGTATTTTGGAGAAACACGGGAGGTTTCTGATATGCGATTAGTGACAAGTCACTAATCACATATCACCGGGAAAACCCCTCAGAGAAGGAAAAGCCCCGAGCGACTGGAACCAGAAAGTCAAAAACCGTACGGAATTCGTCGATTCCGTCAGAGGCGGGTCCCACACAAAAATCGGCAGGATATCGGAAGTGCTTCAAGCGGTATGTGGTTTCAACCGAGTCCCGCCCGATGCCACACACTGGGTGCCATGCATCTGATGGAAGAGAGAGAAAACCGCTCACATCGGATGGGTAAACATCATGTAACTTACCCGCCCGATATGGATGGAGACCATAGGATCTGGAGGCTCCAGATTGATGGTGGACATGCAATCCGATGGATGACTGGATTTAACGGGGTAAACAAGCCGAGTTGTATAAAGTTTGAAGTCCGACATGAACGATGAGTTGGCAGGGGAATCATGTTCACAGGCAATCTTGGAGTTAAATGGAAATAACAACCGTTCAAACATTTCCAAGAGAACTAACACTCAGTTCGCTATGAAATAGGTGGCCACCTCCCTGTGTAGCCTTACACAGTGATGATGACACAGAACAGGGGAATTCAAATGGATAGAGGCAAAAGAACCAGAATGCCAGGAAGTGGAAATGAACCATCAGAAAGCAGATTGGCTTTAAAGCCACAAACTAACAGAAGGAGCTGGCAAGCAACTAGAGAGCAGTGAGAAAAGCGAGTAAGAAAGCTAAGAGTAGAGAACAAAGAATGTAATTCGAGCTAACCTACAGAGAAAAGGCAGCATTTAGACAGAGCCAGAGAGAGTTAGAGAGTCTGTGCACTCTAGAGAAGGCTTGAGATGTTCAAGTGAACTCCTCTATATATGCCTGTCATGTATGAGTCTTAGATTGTGCTCATACTACAGTGGCCAGTAGAGGTCAAGTTTCAATAAGGAGAGTCTGTGTACTCCAAACTTACTGATTCATATCTATTGAGTGAGACTCAAATTGAGCTCACTGTTGTAAAAACTCTGCTTTGGAAACATAATAGAGAGGCCCCCACTGAAGGCTAGACCAGGAGATGTAGCCTAGGAGCATTGGGTGAACTCCTTATTAAACTTGTTGTATTACATTTTTTCTTGTTGTGTTTTCCCTAACTACTTCAATGTCTATGTATTTTGCAATCTTATTGATCCGTTGCATAAAGTAAAATAGGCACATCCATGCACATGATTCTGTAATACATTTAATTCTTTTTCCTGGATAAATTCTAGATCATCTTGGCTCCTCTGAGGCAGTATATTGTAGTTCACAGTTACTTGGTAATTCTTTTGCCTAGATTGCCATCTTTTTGTTTATTTCTTTCTATAATAAAATCAATCAACAATCATGGAAGAGAATCAACCTTTACCCTGTCGTTCATGTAGGACAGTGAATAAACCGCATTTACTACCTAAAGCTACACCTAGTTAGCGAAAGCAATGTCATTTAACTGAGTCCAATACATCACAAACTTTCATTTCTTCATATGATTTGTCAGAGTCACCTATACTGTTATGTACTTTGATTCTAGTTACTCCTACTATTACTAGTTTATCTCCTACTGAAGTAGAACCTTTACAATTATCTGAGGACACTGAAAGTGAACTTAGTGAAATGGTAACTAAATTTGTTCAACAAGAAGTTGTTCAAGAAATTCATCCTAATGCCATTGTTCTTTTACCAGAACACTCTGATCCTGAAGTTGAACAACCAGAAGTTGTTCCTGTACCGGAAGACAATCAACTAGTTTATCCTCAAACATCTGTAATTTTTGAGACTTCTCCTTTACTGTAGAGTCAAACACTGGAAATTTATTATGGTCTTGACAGTGAAATCCTTCCACCCGGTTTGATTGCTGTTGAAGAGGATTTTAAAGAAGAAACTTCACCTAGAACTCCAACTCATTTTGGACCAAGGCTTTATCTTTATCCTTATTTTCCTCGATTAACTTATACTACATCTCTTGATCCTGTTTACTTTCAAACTCCCATAGATTCATTAGGAAATTTATTGGGTCATTTGACTATGGCTGAAACAACATCCCATACTGTATCATCTGTTACAGCTGTAACAACCTCTATTGTCGCTACTTCTACAATGTTTACCACAACACCTAAGTCACATATATATGGTGGTCCATCCATCCCACTGGGTTACCAACCATTATCTATAACTCACTCCACAGGTCCATGGTCTTAACCCATGTCGTCCACAGGAATTTTACCTGCTTTTTCACTTATGGATATTGAATAGTTTGATCCATCAAGTCAATATCAAGCTGGTCCATCTGCTTACCATCCAATGTATCCACTTAACACTGGATTACATCATTATGGAGAACAATATTCCCAATCTGCTTATTCTCCATACTCTAGGGGACTACCATATGGTAGTATACTGTCATCTTTAGGTCCAACTTATTCTAGAATGACTATTTGTTAATGGTAGCCTACAATTCTTGTTCAACCAAGGCTTGTGTATTCATCACAACCAATACAACCTGTTTCATCCATACCTACTACACCTATCATTACGACTTGACCACAATCACAATCTCAATTGATTGTATCTCGACCTTTGCAAGTTGATCCTTCAACCTCTTACCCTCAAGTTTTAGGTCTATAGACTCAGTCTTCTCAAGCCATTTTAGAACAATAGTTTTTGTCTGAAATCCAACAACCTCGGGATAGTTTACCATTAAATGGGATGACTTAGACTTATATTGGTCCACTTTATCCACAAAATGGTCAAACTTATACTGGTGGGCAACAACCATTGTATCAACAACTGTGGAAGCCACAATACCAACAACAACAATTCCAACAGTACTAAAGTTATCTTGCACTTGGTCAACGATCCTATGCTAGGTTTGGTCAACAACAAGCTTACCCAGGTTCTAGTGAGCAAGCCCATGCTGGTTTTGGTCAACAACAAATTTATCCTCGTTCCCAACAACAACCTTATACTAGACATGATCAAAAAACCTACCCCAATCAAGATTACCAGTAGCAGATCCCTTATGCTAGTATCCAAAGGCCTATTTTTACCCCGGTTACGTTCAACCCAACCTAAACTGACAATT
Organism: Pinus tabuliformis; assembly: GCA_031772625.1. Classification (NCBI taxonomy): domain Eukaryota; kingdom Viridiplantae; phylum Streptophyta; class Pinopsida; order Pinales; family Pinaceae; genus Pinus; species Pinus tabuliformis. The sequence continues at coordinate 1,407,115,334 of CM062820.1, read as the reverse complement.
TCCTTTTGTCACAACACTTGACTTACCGGATTTAAATAAGCTTACCAATTATCCCATTCTTTATTCAGCTTGGTGGTCAGTGATTCCACACAAATTGCCTTATGATTTTCCTAAGTTCAATAAAAACCCTAGAGATGATTTGTCTAATCACGTTATGACTTTTCATTTATGGTGTTCATCCAACTCCCTAAATGATGATTCATAAGACTACACCTTTTCCAGCAAGCACTCATTGGTCTGGCTAGAAAGTGCTATATTGAATTATCGCGAGCTTCATTTGACAACTTCACAACCTTACCACTACATGTTTAACCCATTTCCAGTTACCCATCAGATATGAAACTGAACGGAACTATTGACCAACTTTAAACAAAACATTGTTACTTACATTTCTGATCATATTCATGAGTGGCATCGTCATCGTCGAATGGTCAAAACTTTTGTTCCTAATCATCTTTTAGTCGAGTGGTTTATTAAATACTAGTTGCCAACTATCACAAAGGATGTGGCTAAAGGAAGAGTTGTTACTGAAGAGCAAGTAATTGCTCGTGCTCAATACTTAGACTTGATTTACACCCAGTCTTACACACTCTATGATAAGATTCCAAATGCACCTAGACCAATGTTTACTGTTCCACCACCTCCATCCAGTAAGGACTCTCTTGCCGGTGCCGGTGTGATAGGTTCTTCAAGCAATCAAACAACAAGTAGACCATCTAGTCAAACACTTTCTACTTCAACTCAAACCTCTAATACACATGATAATACAATTTATTCCAAAATAAATGCCGTGTCATCTAATAAAGGTAAATTTGGAAAGCAATCTGGAAGCAAGAAAAATGGGAAAACCAAAAGGAAACAAAATTCTCCCCCTCAAGAGAAATCATCTGATTCCTCTTCTTTGGCTAGGAAACCTCATTGCTCAGGTTTAATTTGTAATGAGGAGCACTTTACATGAGACTATCCTCACCGCTCTGAAGTTTCAAAACTTCTTAAGACTTCTAGTACATCCGCTGTGTTGACAGACCCTTTTCCAAAACCCAGAAACTCATTTGGTTGCTACAGATCATGCTTCCACTTCACAAGTGCTTATGCTATCCACCACTAAGCCTAAGACTGATGTTTTGGTGACTACATGAAGTAAATATTATGGTAATACACCATCTTCATCGAATAGCCAGGCTATAGATGAACCCAATACTTTGAATTCAACTTCATCTGACTCCATTCCACCATCCATTGCACTAGATTTAACAATAAAACCATCTAAGGGAGTTTTTCATAAATCTACATTCAACCCTCGAGCTTGAGTAGCACAAAATTATAACATAGTAGAAGATTTGTCTCAGTCACCTTCTGCTATGACGATTCTTGAGGTGCTTCAAAATTCTCCCTCCCAAAAGCATGCTTTATTGTCATCAATTGGTGGAATTGATCCAACGGATTCCAATCTCGTAGTTTTTAACCATGCAGGTTATACACCACAATTACCAGCACAGTTAGCATTCTTGATCCAAGTAAATGCTTTGAATCACCTCATTCACCGAACCATTGTTGACGAAGGTGAATCTACTTGTCTCATGTCAATGAATTGCAGGAAAACACTTGGCTCACCGCCTTTGTCACGATCACCTACGATGTTAGAATATTTTGACGGTCACACTTATACACCTTGTGGAATTTTAAGTGACCTGTAGATAGAACTAGGGGTAAAAATTGTAACTGTTGAAGTTGGGGCTGTTGACGGACCCCTTGACTACAATATTTTACTAGGAAGACCATGGGTTTACGCTATGGCTGTTGTGGTTTTGAAATACTTTCATATGATCACTTTCCCTAGGCAGAATCACAGTGATTGATCATCTCACCTTCTTCGCCTCTATTTCATAGGAAACTAGAAGCATTCCGTTAGTTTACGAACCTCCGCTATCTCTTCAGAACATTGGAGTAGGTATCTTCAAAGATTCTTCCCTAATGGGCAAGTTTTCACTACCATCACCATCACAAATGATGAAAGTTGCAAACGTTGAGACCTGTAACATGATATCTTCCACTTCATCTGACTCATGGAAGATTTCCAATAATTCCGAATTTGATATGCATAATGAAACCATGCCGCTAAGCCCAATTGAGCTTACATAGAAATCAATCTTTTTTTCTTGCGCAGGAAATACAAATCCATCATCACTGATCGTATGGGTTGATCATTCATTAGAATATGGTACTTCCTCTGATCCTTTTTCATGTACATTTTCTACTGATGAAGGAATCATCAAATCAATGATGATAGAAGAAGAATCATGGGCATATTATCCTCATCGATCACATTTTCCAGATCACATAGAAGATATTCCAAATGAACTAGATCGCCCTTCAATCATTTATTTCCTTTCAAATTCGGTATTTATAGACACAGTCAGTTCCAAACGAAACTTATCGAATATCGAATATGTTGGGTGTGGAGCATGATTATTTAGAGGTCTTTGTTTCAGACAGATGTATACCCCAGGAAGATTGGACACCCCTCCACATCGGGTGGGGGGAGTGCTAGGGGGACTTGTCCCCCCGCGCGGGTTCGAGGGGTCTAATTCCCCTGGCTGGGGGGTCCAGGGGCTAGCGGTCCCTCGGCGGGGATTTCTGGGGCAATGCCCATGAAGCTAAAAACAAATTTAAAATTGCCTTGTAAAAGTATAGTAATTTCTAGTCAATCTGGGCCGTTCATTAGGTGAATGATCTGATGGTAGAACTTATGTTTAGTTTAGAGTTTTTTTCCCTAGAAGGAAACCCCTCTCTTTGTATGAGGGTATTGTATTGAGGCTATGTAATAGGTGTGTATTCTCAGAGCAAGAAACAGAGAGGTGAGACTAAGAGAAAACAGAGGATATTACAACGGATCTGTTGTAGGTTGTGTCTCTTCATTTTGCTGGATAATAGAAAGGAAGGACTAGCTGTTCGGGGTGGACATAGCCCAAACTAGTTGAACCACGTATATCTGTGTCTCTCTAGTTTTATGTGTTTGTGCTTTTCCACATATTATATGTCTTCCATTTCTCTGTCATACATAATATTTTTCTAACAGAAGAAACCATTTCTATTGACATTTCCGCCAAAACTGGAATTGTAGAAAACATCCATGTTGGCAAATCTTGTTCTCCATTGGAAGTTGAAACTTACCATGCTCTTTTTCTTAAATTCCGTGATATATTTGCTTGGTCTTATGAGGAAATGCGAGGTATTGATTCTAGTATAGTTGAACATGAGACTAAAATGTATCTTGATGTCAAGCCAGTATGTCAGTGCTTCTGTCTTTTTCATCTAAAGAAGGCTACTGCCATAAAAGAAGAAATTGAAAAGCTTTTGCATGTTGGTTTCATATACCCCATTCCTCTTACTAATTGGGTTTCCAATATTATTCCTGTCATGAAGAAACAAGGAACAATATGAGTGTGTGTTGACTATAGGGATGTTAATCATGATTGTCCAAAAGACAACTATCCCACTCCCTTTATCAACCAGATAATTGATGAATGTGCCGGATGTGAAATATTTTCATTTATGGATGGCTTTTCCGCCTATAATCAGATCAATATCTGCCGAGAAGACCAATCTAAAATTGCCTTTATTTGTCCCTGGGGCACATTCACATATAGGAAAGTCCCTTTTGGTTTGAATAACGCTGGGGTAACTTCTTAGAGGGAAATGAACTATGCCTTCCACGACATCAAACACATCATTCAACCCTATCTAAATGACTAAACTACTCATTCAAGGAAATGGGTTGATCACCCACAACATTTGAGAGCCATCTTTTTATGGTGCTAACACTACAAAGTTCGACTCAATCCACATAAATGTGTGTTTTGTGTTGGTTCTAGTCATTTTCTTGGTTTCGTAGTGTCCAAGGAAGGAATTTGACTCGACCCTTTGAAGGTTAAGGAAATTGTTGATCTGCATCCACCTTCCAATTTACTTCAATTGCAGAGACTCCAAAGGAAGGCTAACTTTCTAAGGAGATTCATTCCCAACTATGCCGAAATGGCTAAAGGATTTTCTCATCTTTTGAAAAAGGGAATTCCCTTCCATTGGGACCATGTTGCACAAACTTCCTTTGACGCTCTCAAAGATACCCTGATCTGAGCGTCATTAATGTATTCCCCTAATTATCAGAACAACTATTTCCTGTATCTCGCTGCTCCAGATACAACCATTGCTATGGTTTTATTCCAAGAAGAATATGTGATTGAACATACGATCTATTATTTGAGTTCTAATCTCAATGATACGGAAGTTAAGTATTCTTGTGTTGAGAAGCTAGCTTTTTCTTCCATTCAAGCTATACAAAGATTTCACCATTACATCCTGCTCCAAAAGACAACTATCAGTTTGGATTGCAACCCTATGACATACATATTGTCACGTCAATTGCTGGGGGGAAATATTCAAAATGGATTGTCATTTTTCAAGAATTTGATTTGGAATTCATCAAATCCAAGTCAAAGAAATCTCTAGTTTTTTACGAGATTCTTTGCGACTTTCCCTCTACCACCATCGACTCAACAATGGAGCAATCAATTCTAGATGAGTCTCTATTTCTAATCTCATCATCTAACCCTTGGTATGGAGATAGATTGATCTATCTCCAAACCCAAACTTTCTAGTCCAATACCTCTCACTTTCGACAGTGACATATTCAATATCAAGCCAAAGATTATCTGATCATTGGCGACAGCTTTTACCATCGCGGTATCGTTTGTTGGCTCCCCATTAATGGTAGTGTAGAAGGATAATCCAATGTTCCCCGTGTGTTTCATGACATGTGCTTAAATCTAGCTATGTGTCTGTTTACTAACACCTGCGGGTTTTGTTGTAACGGCAATCGTGAATCCCACAAGTGGTATCAGAGCCAAAGGTCTTGAGTTCGAAACACACGGGGCTCCCGTTGGGGGGGAGATTGTTGGCTCCCCGTTAATGGTGGTGTAGAAGGATAATCCAATGCTCCCCATGTGTTTCGTGACATGTGCTTAAATCTAGCAATGTGTTTGTTTACTAACACCTGTAGGTTTTGGTGTAATGACAATCATGACTCCAACATCGATATGATTTTTCATAGGTGCCTCACACAAGAGGAAGCTGAGAAAGTTCTAAATGATTGCCATTTTGGTGCTTGTGGTGGACATTTATCTAGTTATGCTACCGCACAGAAAATTCTTTGTGTTGGTTACTTCTTGCCTACCATATTTAACGATTGCATTACTATTGTCAGGAGTTGTCATGCATGCTAGATTTTTGACCATGAAACTCAATTACCACCTGCAGCAATGCATCCTATCATTGTTGTTGGACCATTTGCAAAATGGGCCATTGATGTCATGACATGTAACCTTCACTCGGCCAGGGGGCATGGGTATATTATTGTCGTCGTTGTCTATTTTATGAAATGGGCCAAGGCGATGCCTACATTAAACAACAGTGGTGAGACCGCTGCACTTTTTTTCTTCAACCACGTGCTTGCATGGTTTGGTGTACCACAAGCTATAGTTATAGATCATGGTTCACATTTTCACAATCACATGATGACTGAATTAACTACCAAGTGTTGGGTTGAGTTACATTCTTTCCATGACTAACCTACGTACTTAACCAAGGGGCTAGAGGGGGGGCAGAGCCCCCACTTTGTTGTGACGATTGCATAGTAGGGGGGTCACAAAGGGGGTTTGAGGGGGGTGGCTAGCCCCCTCTACAGGGTCGGGGGTAGCTCCCCGAGATTTTTTTTTTTTTGGACCCTATATTAAGTTGGGTGGACATACCTATGGTTTTTGGTCCATGGTATTGGATGCTTTGGCATGTATAAATATGTATTGTAACATTGAAAGGAATATAATGAAAAATCAAGCTGGTAGTCTCGATTTTTAGATCCAGGGGAAAATTTCTATGTATATGTGTTTTATGTGTTATGCTCTCACATTGTTTATTTTCTATGTTTTAGAATTCGTATGCAGGTGATTTATGTACAAGGTTAAAAGATAAATTTGGTATTAGAGGTGTTATGGCTTCGAGGGGATGCCTTTGTTATTAAGGGGTTTCACTTAGGCCCGTGGTAGACACTGTTCAGTGGGAGATCCATGGGATTGATTCTAGGAGTGAAAGAAGATGGTGAGTAGTGGAAAGATAGAGATCGATTAATTTGGTATTAGAGTTGTTTTGGATTCAAGGGGATGCATTTTTTGCTAAGGGGTTTTGCTCAGGCCTGTGGTAGACCCTGTTTAGTGGGAGATCTGCAGGATCAATTCTGGTGGTGAAAGAAGATAGCAAGCACTTGGAAAGATAGAGATCGATAAATTTAATGGTCAGAGTTTTGAGTTATGAAAACTCAAGATGGAGGATCTGTTGGTGATAAACATCAGTGGATCGTGGTAGATCCAAGTACTAAACCAATGGGAGTGTCTGATGAAGAATGGAAGAAATTGGATCAAAATGAAAAGAGAACAATAGGATTGTGTTTCTTAGATTCATTATTGCTGAATGTATTAGGGGAAGCTACAACGAAGGCTTTGTGGGAGAAGTTAGGGACTTTGTACTAATCTAAGTCTATGGTGAATAAACTGTTCCTAGGGAAAAAGCTGTATAAACTGAGGATGAAAGATGGAGACTCGGTGATAGAGCATATGAACGCATTTAATACTGTGGTAAGTCAGTTATTAATCTGTTGATATTAAAATTTCAAATGAAGATAAGTGCATCAGTTTGTTGTGTTCTCTACCATATTTGTGGGATAGTCTGGTTATTGCAATAGGTAGCAATTCAACTACCTTGCAGTTTGATGAAATAGTCTCATCCTTGCTAACGAAGGAGAAGAGATGGAAAAATATGGAGAGCCAGAATGGTGATGCCTTGTCTATAAGAAGATAGTCCCAAAAGAGAAACAAAAATAAGTCATCGAGTGGGAGATCTAGATCTAGAGGGAGATCTAAATCTCTAGGAAAACCTATAAAGGTGGTGTACTGGAAATGTGGAAAGGAAGGGCACTACAAAAGGGACTCTAAACCTAAAGCTCCTGACAAAGGAAAGGGATCTGATGATGCTTCTTTTGCAGAGGTGAAAGCCACCTTAGATGAAGGTGGGGATGTGTACTTGGCTTATTCAATTACACAGGTAGATCATGAGGCATGGTTGATTGACTCAATTGCATCCTTTCACTTCACTCCCCATAGAGAGTGGTTCTGCAAGTATGATAAATACAATGGTGGTGATGTCTTTTTAGCGGACGATAGGAAGGCTAGAATCGTTGGTCGTGGAAAAGTAAAGTTGAAATTGCAAGGTAGAAGGGTTAGAACACTTTCGGGTGTTCTTCATATTCCTGCATTAGCCAAAAATATGATTTCTGTAAGCAAGCTGGATGATGCAGGTCTAAAAACACTGTTCGAGAAGGTTACTTGCAAGATGGTTCAAGGAGCACTCGTATTGATGTAGGGAGTTTGGACTGGAACTCTGTACAAGCTGCAAGGTAGCATAGTTGTTGATGGGTGCAACAGTTCTGTTGTTCCTAAAAATGGAGCAGAAAATCCAGTGGTCTTTGGAGAGATTACCATGCTGTTGCATCAAAGGCTAGGGCATATTGGAGAGAAGGGCCGTCGAATACTTCATGGTAAAGGTATGGTAGAAGGTATGGGTAATATCTCTCTAGATTTTTATTTCTATGAAGCAGAATTGGGTGAGTTTACCCTCTGGTGGTAAAAGGGCGAAACATATATTAGAGCTTGTGCATAGTGATGTGTTTGGACCTGTGAAGGTTCCATCACTGGGTAAGTCTGTGTACTATGTATCATTTATAGATTACTTCTCAAGTAATACATGGATATATTTCCTTAATAAGAAATACAAAGTCTTCAATAGATTTAAATAATTTAAGACTCTGGTGGAGAAATAGATAGAGAAGAAGATAAAGGTGCCGAGGACAGATAATGGTGGAGAGTTTTGCAGTAAGGAATTTGAAGAATTCTTTAAGAAGTTTGGTATAGAATGACAGAAGACTACTCCATCTGCACCTTAGCAAAATGGAGTTGTAGAAATAATGAACAAGACGTTGATGGAAAGGGCAAGAAGCATGCTCAGTGGTGCCAGGTTGGGACAGGAATTCTGGGTAGAGGCGGTGGAGACAGCATGTTACCTAGTCAATAGATCGCCTTCATTAGTGTTGGAGGATAAGACTCCACAAGAGGTATGGACTGGTAAGAAACCCACTCTTTCACATCTGAGGGTATTTGGATGTGGTGCATATGTACATTTTCCAAAGGAGAAATGAACCAATTTGGATAGTAAATCTGAAAAGTGCATCCCTATTAGGTATAAGGATGGTTTAAAGGGTTATAAGATTTGGAACCCAACAACAAGGAATCTTGTGTACAACCAAGATGTGGTGTTCAGAGAGGTGAAACATGTTATTAAACATGAAGTCCAACCAAATAATCCTAGGAAGATAGTTTTTGAGATAAAAGAGGAAGAATAAAACTCTACACCAGAGGAGAAATCAGAAGATGAAGAGCCACAAACTCCAGGTGTAAGAAGATCAGTTCGAGAAAGAAGGTAGCCAGAAAGGTATAGTCCATCTGCTTTGTGTTCAAATTTTTCTTTATCTATTATTGATGATGATCCCAGAACTGTGAAGGAAATAGTGGATTCAGAGGATGGAAAACTCTGGAAAGAGGCCATGGTTGCTGAAATGACATCTTTGCACAAAAATGAGGCTTGGGATCTAGTGGAGTTTCTAGCTGGAAGGAAACCCATTGGCAACAAATGGGTGTTCAAGAAGAAGACAAATACAAAAGGAACTGTGGAGAAATATAAAACTCAGTTGGTAGAAAAGGGTTATTCCCAGGTGTCGGGAATTTATTTTGGTGATATTTTTTCTCCTGTTGCCAAGGTAACTTCTATTAGATTACTTTTATCTATTGTTGTTGCTTTTGATTTTGAGGTAGAACAGATGGATGTGAAGACATCATTTCTTCACAGGGATCTGGAGGAGGAGATCAACATGAAGCAACCTGAAGGCTTTGTGGTGAAGGGTAAGAGAGAACTGGTATCCAAGTTAAAGAATTCTTTATATGGGTTAAAACAGTCACCAAGGATGTGGTATCAGAAATTTGATACATTTATATGGGGACTTGGCTTCACTAGAAGTAAAGCATATGACTGTGTGTATTTTAAATTAATTGGTGGCCTTGCTATTTATCTGGTCTTATATGTGGATGATTTGTTGCTGGATGGAAATGACAAAGAAATTATCTAGGATTTGAAGACCCAATTGTCCTCCAAATTCAACATGAAAGATCTTGGTGCTACAAACTATATTTTGGGCATGGAAATTAAAAGAGGTCGGGCAAAGAGGAAGCTCTAGTTAAACCATAGGAAGTATGTCGAGACAATACTGGAGAGGTTTAATATGCAGGATAGTAAACCAGTTAAGCTTCCTATTCCTATAGGTGTAAAGCTATCTGTTGAACAATGTCCCAAGACACAAGAAGAGGAAGAGGATATGTCCCATGTTCCATATGAAAGTGTAGTGAGTAGCCTAATGTATGCAATGGTCTGTACTAGACTAGTCATTGCACATGTAGTGGGAGTATTGAGCAAGTTTATGTCAAAAATAGGGAAGGAGCATTGGACAACAGTGAATCAGGTTTCCAGGTATTTGCATGGCATTAGTGATTATGGTTGATGCTACCAAGGAAGACTAGGATTGGACAAAGTTTTGGATATCCGTGGCTTTGTTGATGCGGACTAGTCTAGAGATTTGGATTGGAGAAGATCTACAAGTGGGTATGTGTTTAACCTATTTGGAGGTGCAGTCAGTTGGATGAGTATGAAATAATCTGTAGTGGCACTATCAACTACATAGGTAGAATCCATGACAGCCACTCATGCAAGCAAAGAAGTAATTTGGTTGCAAAGATTGTGTTAAAGTATGAGGTTAGTACAGGGAGCTTTAAGGATAGACTGGGATAGCCAAAGTGCAATTTTCTTGGCAAAGAACCCTACTTATCATTCAGAGACAAAGCACATTGATGTTCAATATCACTTTGTCAGGGATATGATAGAAGACAAAAAGGTGTTACTAGTAAAGGTGGACACTTTGAATAATACTGAAGATGCATTGACAAAATCTGTGAGCTCTGAAAAGTTCTCCTAGTGTAAAGAAATAATGGGCGTTTCACGGCTGGAAAAATGACTAAGCTCTCCTGTGGAAAGAAACAAAAAATGGGAGATTGTTGGGTTGTGTTATATTCTTTCCATGAGTGACCTACATAGTTAACCGGGGGGGTAGAGCGGGGGGGGGGGGAGTGGATCCCCCCCTTCATTGCGCCGATTGTGCAATAGTGAGGTCACAGGGTGGCAAGTAGCCCCCATCTACGGGGTCTGGGGCAACGCCCTGGGAAAATTTTTTTTTGGACCCTATATTAGGTTGGGCAGACCTACCTATCATTTTTGGTTCATGGTTTTAGATGAAATGGTTTTTGGTCCATGGTATTGGATGCTTCGGCATGTATAAATATGTATTGTAGCATTGAAAGAAATATAATGAAAAATCAAGCTTGTAGTCCCAATTTTGGGATCTAAGGGAAAATATCTATGTATATGTGTTTTATGTGTTATGCTCTCGCATTGTTTATTTTCTATGTTTTAGAATTCGTATGTAGGTAATTTCTGTATGGGGTTAAAACGTACACCAAGTTAGGACTCTCACATGATAGTTCTACTCATTATTATCCATAGGCTAACGGACAAGTTGAAGCCATCAACAAGTCCTTAAGTGAATGCTTGAATGAGTGATAGAAGTTCACAAACAAAACTGGCATTTGATCCTGTACTCAGCTTTGTGGGCTTACCAAACCTCGGTAAGAAATGCAACTAGATTCATACCTTTCTAATTGGTGTATGGTCGTGAGGCAATCTTATCAATTCAAGGTAAGATTTCATCACTAAAGCTCGCAATTGACTTGTTACCTAACACTTCTGATGAGGAAGCACATTGCTTAGAACTCATCCATCTAGATGAAACACATCGTGAAGCCGCATTGGCCAATGAAGCACATAAGAAATGAATTAAGGTGTAATATGACTGCAATTTTAGGCGTTGCATATTCTCATAAGTAGACCTGGTCTTGCTTTATGATTAGAAAGCTGATAAACTAGGGACATGAAAATTTGAACCACTATGGATGGTCCCCTACATTGTCAAGCGTGTTTTGGAAAAAGGCACTTACGAGTTGGTTTATTATGATGGAATTCCATTGTTGCAGCCCTGAAATGGGGTGTATCTTAAACATTACTATGCTTGTTTGTGCATTGTAAAAAACTGTATATATGCTTTCATTGAATGTGTGTGTCACAGTGTGACTTTTAGAATTTTTATGTGGTTAGTAATTCGCTTTGCATTTGTTGCAGATGTCATAATATTTGGAACCATTTGTTTATGTTGATGGTGCTAGTCGTAGTACATAGAACCTATACTCTACAACATGGGCCATATTCACTCCAAGTGGCGAGTTAGTGAGTTTTCAAGGGATTTTTATCGGTCTTTCTAAAAATAATATCGCTAAGTATATCACATTAATCAAACTCCTCTCTGATGCCATTTTGCATGGCATTCACCGAATCATCATTAGGCTAGACTCACAACTTGTCGTACTACAACTCATGGATGTTTATATCATCTGAAATCCAACTATTCATCATATATTCCTTAGAGTTCGTATCTTCAAAAGACATTTTGATTACATTCAATATCATAACATTTCCAGAAACTTTAACACATTGACTAATTCATTAGTGAATTACGTGTTAAATAGAAATTTACGACATATGTAAAGAGTAAATTTTCAATTCACATCAACAGTTGAATAGGATTACACATAACCATACAAAAAAAATGAAAGTAAAAGAGATAGATGTTCAAAGTTTGTACAAAAATTTGCTTCCAATACATGTTGGTCATCTAACCTCAAAATCTAAAAATGCATACAGTAAATCATCCTATGTAAATCTAATTATGCTCATGATAACGGGTCACTGCCTGAGATATCATGCACAATAGCCTCATCCAACGGCTAGGTACACCAATAGTATGGCGTTGTAGTCTCATCAATAACTCATCGATTCGAAAATCTGGTATACCAAGTGTTAACCCCTCTATATGATGTTGCAACTCCGCTAGTGTCTCGATCAGTTCTAAATCCTAGACTGCTCTTCCGACATTTCTCCCCGCTGGTTCACTCACCTCCTATTGATGACCCATTGGTCAAACAACACCAACATCTTTATACATGAGAACATTTTTAGTTTAGTCTTGGAAACATTGAGCACCCACTGGTAATATCAAATATGGATCTCTACAGAAATCCATCCCTACATATGGATGCTCCTTTATGAAAATATGTTGTCGACGAAGCCAACTGAAGGATGTGGTAGAAAATGAGATTGATGACTAACCAGCATGTCTAGCCATCAACTTGACCCATCTCTACATCTGTGGATCTCCAGGACTAAGTAAACTCAGTGTCACATGCTAAGGTTGCATCAATGGAATTATCTCCAAATTAAAAGCAATCAAGATCGATCCATAGCTGAAATTTTTCGTCTTACTGCTTTTTACTTTAGTTAGCTGCTCTTTCATCAAAGAGAATATTGCCTCACACTAGTTGAACATAGTTGGCTCGAGACACTCGAGTGCATACTACATGTATGATCTATTCCTGACATGAAGTGTCATACTACCCGCCAACTTTACGATAGTAAATAGGATTGTTCACAAGGGCATATCGTTAACATCCCTAATGTTTATCTTTCCATATTTACTAGGCTGTGTACCTGGCTAGAAGAATTGTCGAATGTAGTCCCTCACTTATTCACCCCCATGGGAAAAACTCGAAAGAGAAATGGGGGCACCACGTCTCGAAAATCCTGTGAGAAAGTAAATATCATCTATCAATATAGGGAGCACTTTGTCCCCTATGGGAAAAACTTGTTCCGCTGGATCTAATGAATGAACCAAGAACTTCAATAGTTCTAATTGTTGCCTCATCCCAGATAACCTAAAATATTTGAGTAACCCACAATCTCTGAGGGCCATAATAGTATTGGGATTATTTAGGGCAATCATATCCTATTATTCATGTTCTCTTTCACGCCATGTGATAGCCATTTTGATCTGATCAAAGTCTGAAATCACACCATAGGATTAGTTAGGATCCATTTCATGTAAAAAACTGAAGAGATTTTGGGTAGAAATGATGAATCAAATTTTTAAATTGTGCCCAACGCACCCCTAATCTTTAGATAGTGCGATGCATAGTAGTTTCCCTTTTGTTTGACTACTATGTAGCACAATTTTCAATGCATAAGGGTGCGTTGATCCTAGGGCGTGATATATTTCCCCTAGGGACCCTAAAACCCTAAAAGGTTTTCCCGAAATTGAAAAATAACAACCTTAAATGAAAGAGAATAGGTAGATCTCCTACCTGGTCCTGACAGCACAAAGAATGATCCACAGAATCTCTCAAAATTATCTGCTTAAGTTTGAGATAAAAAACTAGTTCAGAGCACAAAACTGAATGGTAAATGTCATATGGTAAAATAACTTGGTAGATTCTTGTTTTATGGTTATTTTCATGTTCATTAAATGAATAAAATATAGTTTTAACATATTTTTACTAATGAAACAGGTATGTTTAATTTGTTTGGTGGTTGTTTGAGTAGGTTTACAGCTGACATAGTGAATTTGATGTGCATGATCATAAAATGTACTTTTGACCACAAAGCATACTTTTATCTCCTTTTCGAGCTCTGTTAAACATCGAAAAAGGAACCCACCTAGAGTCCTCTTTGAGCTCTTTTCAGACTCTCAAAATATGAAATGATTATTGGCCACTTGTGCTTTTCAGCTCGTAAACAGATTGGAAACGACATATACTCGGTATAAGTTTAACCCTTTTCCAGGCTGAGATAGATTACTTACGAAAAAGGAATACATTGATAGAACATGGTCAATAGATTCTCTCTTGTATTATTTTATACTTTTTCAGAATTGAGAGACAAATTTACGAAAAGTAACTTGTGGAGTTTTCTTTGTGTCCCTCTTCAAACTCTCTAAACATGAAAAGGACTGAGTTCTCATTGCCATTAAACTCGTTAAAGCAGAAAATAGCGACAAACTTGTCTATCATGACAAGGTCAAGTTTCACCTTCACTAGACTCGTTAAAACATCACATAGAGATGGATTCACCCAAAGGGTAGAATTATACATCAAGCATATGGTATCTTCCTCAGGCTTGTTAAAATATAAAAAGGTACTGGTCAGAAATGACTGGGAAAAATGGAAAAAGGGATAAATCACTTTATGGTAGCAAGTTGCTCTTGAACATGACACTTTCACTTCATCTTTGTGACTATTTGGGTTGGGTTATCTACTTCATGTTTATCATACCCATGGTCTATCACACCATCCATCACTTTGGTTTTGTGTCAATGTTGCCAATTCATTTAGTGTCGCCGATATGTTCAAGAGAAGTCACTCAGTAAACTTCATCCTTTGCAATACTCATAAACCTTCATTTTCATGACTGCCATTCCTGAACATTGTATCATCAATCACATTTTGTCTTCAAAATCAGTACACTCATTTCATGTCATTGATGGGGATACATCAAGGCCCTCTTGCAATGAGTCGCTTCTTGTCGACATCAACACATTATCCAGGAAGTTGACTTAGAAACACCCTTCCAGTACCTTGAGGCTTGCATACATCAATGGCGAGTTTCTTGTTTTCGGTGATAGGTTGACATCATAGGACTTCGACCAAAAGATTTTGTATGGTGTTAAAGATCAAAAAATCTATTCACACCATGCAGACTGTACGGTAGTACCTTGAGAATCATTATCATTATTGGTGATTTCTCTCACATCTATTAATAGCCTACATCATTGACTAGTAATTAGACGGTGTCTTCCCATTTTTGACTTCAGATCACATTTCACATGGTTAGACTCATACTTGAGCAAACAATTGGATGAGATACAGGACCCCAGGTCTAGTTTCATCCATCTAGGCTGCGATTTCAGGAGAGTACTAAATCATCTGTAGGATGGCTTTACACAGATGGTCATGTTATCATGGGTCTATATCTGTAGACAACTATCTGATTCATGTACATGTAATGAAAATTTTATATGTTAAGCATGGGTATGCCTTCCCTCAACAATCATGAAAAATTCAAAGATATCATGATATTATCTATTGTAATTGATTCATGTCACCATTTTCTTGAGATCCTCCTCATCACATCATAAAGCATATCACTCAACATTATCATTTTTCACTTCATGCTTTAGGGGGAAACTGTTACAAGTCTATTTGGGCACACTACTCCTGACGATCAGATCAATGTAAATGGGGTTTATCAAACCCTAATTCAGTTGCTACATGTCATGGACATGCCACCTCATAGATTGCTTTCATCCATGAGAGTTTCCTGACTTCAAACCCTGTTGAAGTGCTTCATTGGGTCACCAACGCATCCTTGGTTAGGGGTAAGTTCTCTACAGAGAAGGTAGCCCCATTCAAGGCTATGTTGTAGAGCACCTAAGCTCACTCAAGCCTACGTTGGGTGAGAATTCTTGAAAGGATCATTAGATCGTGAGTATATTCCTCCTTTCTAGAGCCTTCCAGAAGGAACCCAACTCATATCCTATCAAGATGAGCTCAACTTAGGATAGCCTTGGATCATCTAATCCTCTATCCTCTCATCCCTTTGAACATGGAAACAAATCATCAATTTTGGGAAACCATTCAATGCCATATAAATGAAAAAACCACTTGCATTCATCTATATATTGGCCTCCCATCATAAAGCCAAAGAGCTTGGATATTATAGAGAAATACTGTTGGTTTAGAGACTTGAAATCATTGTCAAAGTAATGTTATGCTCCTAGATTGATGTTGCTATTGGTTTTATGATGGCTTGGACTAAGCTGGATGAGTGACACGAGATCGAACGACATTGGGTGTAACTTCTTCTTCTATCAATCAATAAATTTTTTTGTTCCTTTTCTAATAATTTTTTCTATATCTATGATGAATGTATATTCAAATGTTGTTGATTCCATTTGTTTACAATAAATAGATCATATGCTTTGATTGTTGTCGTCTTTTGTTTATGTTGGAAGATACCGATTGAGAAAATTTAGATTGAGCAGGAGTGATGGGAGCAACTCAAATGAGATCAAAGGAAGTGAAGGATCACAAGTAGGTTCTTTTATCTTATCTGTTTATTGTAGGAAAAGGTTAAACATCTTTAGTTCAGTTGTTCTAAATGTAACTACCCACTTAGGAAGATATACTTATCCATAGGTATAAAGTATGTATAACAATGTCTAACATCTCAAGTATGAATTTCAAAAAATAGTAAATCACCTTACATAAATTGGTAATCAAGCATAGTTGAAGGAAGATAACTTAACTTATCATTAATCAATCCTAATAGTTCAATCTCAACTTAATCCTCAATATTATTATTATCTTTTATGAGACTATGATATATTGTTAAAATGGAATTACAAGTCACCTTCATCTCCTCAATCACTCCACACCTCTCTCCTTGATGATTCTCATGGCTCTATGTCACTCTCTCTCTCTCTCTCTTAATAATATTTTACATTCTCTTTTATGCACTCATCAAATAATGACATATTCCTCTTACACTCATTAAATACATGCCATAAATGATTTATCTTATGCTTTCCTTAATGCATATGTTGCAATTTCCTTAAATTAGGCATGCATATCTCTCCTTAATGCCATGAGTTATATTCCTTTAAATGGAATACAAGGCACACATATTACTCCTCCTTTATGACAAAAATTGGTTGCTCCCACTTTATATATGTCTCATGTCTTCTCACTAGGGGATTGTGCCTTGTGATGTTAAGAGTGGGAGATAACCGAGGAAGATTGTGAGAGGGAGAGATCTAGAGAGTAACTAAATGTTATCGAAATGAATATCGAATTCTTACTAAAATACTAAGTAGTTCTAGCTAGTGGACTTGAACATAAGTGGTATTGAGAGGAAGTGAAAATGATCCCATAGCTTGCTTGTATATATCTTTACTATTGTATTTTGGGTACTCCTTGTGAGATTTTAGAGCTAGGGGTTTCAGGCGGAGAAGTTCTTCTTGGATATGGTTGGGTGGAAAACTGGATGGTTCACAATGAGTTGGTAAGTAGATTGGAGCAAGAGCATGCTCTCATTAGGACATTGGAACTCGGGCATACTCTCATCTTTGGAGTTGTATATATACATTGTTAGGTATATTCATTAAAATTCTTGAAATTTTAGTTCATTATTACTTTAAATTGTTTTAGAAATTTCAATTTATTGGAAATTGCTACTTGTGAATGTTTATGTTATTAGCTAACCAATAATGAATGTAAGTTATAGTTGAGAATGTACATGTAGGGGATTAAAACAAGAACGTGTTGAAAAAAATTTGAAGTTCAATTTATAATGAATTTTGTCCATGGAAGGTCATATATCTTATCCAAATACAATATTCTATGTTTGATAGCATGTCTTTTTCTTACTATGAATTGTGATGTTAGCTGAACTTAGACGTATATAAAATGTTTCACACTAAATGTTTGAAGAAATTCTGCAATAGTTGTAGTTCATTTTATGTAAGTTTTTTATTTTTGTACAATGTAGTTGCAAACTAATTGACAAAAGTTATTAATGGATAAAGCATTTAAGCTGCCATTAGTTTGATGAAAATATTGTATTAGCATAAATTTGAGTTTTCTTTCTCCATATACAATTGTAGATGAAGTTTGCATACTTAGTGTTTGAAAATAGTTGTAAATGAGATAGTAGGAATCCATTTTTTTTGTTGTTTTTGTTGGGTAGCGGATCCCCCGTGTAACAGTTTTGGGGCTTAAAGCCCAAAATTTTGGGTAATGGTATTGTAATAAGTCAAGTCAAAGGGTTGTCTACCCGAAAATAATGTAATATAATAGAAAGTGAGTCAGCCTGCCCATGGTCCACAATGTTTCTGGGAAAACTAGTGTCTATTCAGATTTTCTAGTCCCACTAAGGTGGGTAGCTATCTTAGAAACAAACAATCCAAAGTGGCTTGTGTTTTCCTTTATGGGAGATAGATGAGAGAGAAGTAGAGAGTACCAACCTTAGTCTTTCGTTTGGCTCCTTGCTTGTTTCCTCTCCCCTTTGATAGAGCTTCGCCACTCCTTTCTCACTTTTCCCACTTCAAAGAACACTTGTAGAGGCAAAGCAACAAAATACCATCAAAGCATAGAGATCTATAACCATAAAAAATGTAGAATCAGATGTACATTAACCATACAAATGCATACACAAATACAAGATTCAGAAATATACAAGTATATGGAGGAAAACTAAAATAACTTTATAGATAGAAGTAGAAGAGAAGATTACAACCTAGCTGTCTGATCTAGCACCATCCTCCAAGCATGAAAGCCCTCTTCACCTCATGAAAAGCTAGATCACCCAACAATACAATGCTTCATAGTGAAACCAACAGCACCTCCTTACAAAATAAAAAATTCCAGCCTCTGGATCTCTAAGATGAGGGATCCATATATAGATATTTGCAGGGGGGTGAGCCAGCTTCTTGGTTTTTTATTAATGTCATTTCACTGATAGTTCTTGGTTCCACTTGGAAATTTCATGATCTCTTACTCATCCCTGGCCGAATTGAAAGAGGCAAGTGTCATATGAGCACTTTTTAGAATATTCTCTGAGTTTCCAGCTAGCAAACTGCCTCTGCCATTTGTCTGCTCTCATTCATCGCACCCTACAGAAGGGCTTTCCAGTATGCATTGCACCCCTTGTGTGCAACAGGTGACATGCATCGTACCCTCAACATGGAGCAGTCTGTATGGTCCAGTTTTGACCAGTTTTGAGTAGTTTTTTAGGGAGAACTTCTGGGAAATGATGTAATCAGTTGACCTAAGTTGATCCTTTAGGGTTTGAAACAACACTTTTAGGGGTTTGAAAGCCCTTGGTTTATCGACATATGTGACTGGTTTTGTAGTGCCCAAATATGTCTATAACACATAGACCATGGGAATGTATAAATACAGCAAGGCTCTAAGTGTAGAAGTCAATTTTTTGGCAAGTCTCAATCTGAAGTGATATGGGTTGTTGAATGTGATATTCGCTCTGAGTCTGTAAGTCCGAGTTGTGGGTAATAGTAGTATAAGAGGCTCTGCAGATATGTGCACAGAGGCTTGGTAGAGTCTGTAGCTATGTGCACAAACCCCTCCAGCTGAGTGCACAGGGTAGGAAGTGGATTGTAACTAGAAAAATCATTAAGATAAGTTTGTTTGGGAACATCGCGTATCTATTTCTATATTTCTATTTATGCATCTGTTTACAGTTTATGATTTCACACATGTTTGTTTTTGTTGAATGATATAAGAAAGTATTAGGCCCACTTAATTTGGTTCAATATCTATAATAATAATAAGCACCATAAAGGGTAAAGAACACTTGCGCTCTCCAGTTAAGCCATGCGATGGTACTTGCTCTAGACAGGTAGCTGCGCGGAAATAGCACAATGCATAGAGTGGGATCGTGAGCCTTCCAAGACCCATCAAGACATCCCAGGGATGTGGAAACATGGTTCCAACGCCCTCCCATACTACCTCAGTTGAGACTTCAGTCCGCGCTCCACGGACTGTTGCCGAAAGGCTAGTAGTTTTGAGATTTGTTTGGCTAAAACGTTGCTGAACCTGGGTCAGGCCCCAATAAGCCAACAAATGGTTCCATTGCTGGGGCTGGGATCTGCCTAAGGGATGTTTGATGTCAAAAAACTGGAACCCTATGAAGAAGGAAATTGAAGATTGGTTGGATCAGAAGCTTCACGAGTTTGTAACATAGGAGAACAGGACTCCACAAATATTCGGAAAGAGGTGGCTGAATCACTATGTATATACAGAAATCCATGAGATCTTCTTCGCGACCTTCTCTTCAGAGTTGTACGATTGGATCGCTAGGTTATCCAATAGCCAAGGAAGGTACAAGCTCGATTAACCGATAGTGTGGACTCCAAAGTTAGTGCACAGACTAGAGGCATCATAAGATAAGATCGTGCGGGCCATGGACCATTGGCTCGACTGGATAATAGGAGGGTCTATCACTAAATTCGTGAGCTATAGCGAAGCAAAACAATGTTTTCTTAAGGGACACGAGGTAGGTACATCAAATCCCTGAATACCTAGATTAAGATGTTATTATGTGAAAATTGGGTTATGTGAATACATTAATCAGTGGACCAATGTGGAGCAGAAAGATCTACAAAGGGATCGAAGGGTTAAGGAATAGTCCTTTAATTTCACCTTCACGAGAGAGCGAGGAAGAGCGTGCTCAAGATTCTTCGAGGAGTGTGATCAGGTTGATAAGGTAGTGCATTCTGCAGTTATCACCTCCACTTATGACATCAACCACTTCACCTACTTCGCCTCCGTCTTCAACCACCCCACCTCCACGAAACCCACAGTTTAGTATGGAGAGCACGATCAAGCTACCCGTATCTAGAGGAGTAGGGAACAAGGACCTGTATTAGTTTTGATTCGTGGTAAGAGCAGTGTGGGAAGCACATCGGGTCATAGATGAAAACATTAAAAAGGCCACACTGGTAAGTGCACTGCGGGATCGCGTGCTGACATGGTATATTAACCACTTGAATGATCATCCAAATGCAGGAATAGCAGAGATCCAGAATCCGCTGAATAGAGAATTTAGCCAACCAAAATTAGAAACACAGTTGATCATCAGATTTAAAGAGATCGCGATGCTTTAAGGCAAAACAGCCTAGCATCTGGATCAGAGGGTGAAAAGTACGATCCACGAGGTGAGGAATGCACAACATTGTGCTTGGTTTGTGGCATCTTTGACACCACACCTGAGGACGACACTGTCATAGCAAAAGCTCTCAACCCAGACAGAAGCATTGGAAATGGTGATGAGGTTGCATGAAACATTGATACAAGATCTGGGGTTGGGAGTCCAACAAATCCATGCGTAGCTATAGAACCTATGCTTGGAGATGCAGAGTTTGAAGCAGGATAGGGCACCCCAGCCAGAAGCGCACGAAGAAGTGTGGTGCATAAAATGTAAGGGCTAGGGCCATGATAAGGATCATTGTCTGGTATTCGTGAACTACTTTGCAGGAAGGGGGTGAATTCCGTTGAGACCATAGGCACGGGTAGGGTCAAGTGCGGCACACACCCTCTAGTGCGCGATCTGTCATGTGGGAGGAAAGCACACAATGCACAACTATCACCTATTGCAGAAGCTACATAGACTCCACAGCAACTATTTTTTAATTTCTGTAGATCAGTGGGCCATGATGAGCAGACATGTTGGAGCTATGAGCTAATGATGGATAGGACCCCATCTTATCGAATGTAGACAGAAACGCGAGGCCTTGAGCTAGCTACAGTAATAGCGCATGGGGGATTTCAACGACGAGGTTGAGGACAAGGAGGAATGGGGCCCAGAAGTGGTTGCGACAGCTAATCTATTACAATTTTGGAGGACTAGGGCACTACGCTCGCGATTGTTCCAACCCAATGACAATATCTTGTTCATACTATGAGAAGTTTGATCATGAAATGGTAGATTGTCCTACACTGATCGCAAAAATGCATAAGAAAGGGGTATTACAACCTACTCCAACTCAGAATATCCAAATGATGAGGTATAAACTGCGCGAAGAAGACCCCAACATGAACATGATGCTCAGAAGTGGCACGAACATAGGGGACGATAAGAGGAGGTAACCCAAGGAAGATACATGGTTTCACAAGGCTCCTACAAAGGAACCTGAGTTTGACTTGGAATGCGGAAAGGAGACATTTATGGAAGCTAAGAAGAGCTTCACGGAGGCCTCTACTTCAGGTAGTAAGGATCAACCAGAGACATGAATGGATCCTTCTATGTTGACTACCTTTTTAGAGACATGCATGAAATTTCTGTGTTACAGTAAGCCAGTTAAAGGACTACAGGAATTGATCGCTAGGTGTGAAATGTTGGGTGTGGAGCCTGCTTATCTTCTGTATTCAAAGGTCTCAGCCGGATGTATACCCCAACAAGTATGTACACCCCTCCACGGGGGGGAATGTAGGAGGGACTTGTCCCCTCCCGCGGGCATTCGTTGGGGCCGATCCCCCCCGACTGAGGGGTCTGGGGTCCAGTGGTCCCCGGTGGGGGTTCGAGGGCAGTGCCCCTGAAGCTAAAAACAGATGTAAATTTTCCTTTTAAAAGTCTAGTAATTTCTAGATTATCTACGCTGTTCATTAGGCAGATGATCTGACGGTAGAAGTTATGTCTAATTTAGGGTTTTTTGCACTGGGGGCAACCCCTCACTATATATGAGGGAATTGTATTGCATCTATGTATCTCTGTATTCTGAGTGAGGAAGAGAGATGAGATTGAGAGAGAAGAGGGTGTTATAATAGATCTATTGTAGGTTGTATCTCTTTAAAGTTTGCTGGATAATATAAAAGGAAGGACTGGTTGTTTCTCCATGGATGTAGCCCAAATTGGGTGAACCACATATATCTGTGTCTCTCTTGTTTTATGCATTTTCTGTGTTTATATTTCTACTATATTTTATGTGTTCCATTGCTCTATAATATATAATTTTCTAACACACAGGGTCGGGTGAACCGCACGTAGTCTAGAAACTGGGAAGGTATGCACTACACACCGGGAGGGAAATGAGATTGATGGCGCAAATTGGTGAGTATGAAATGGATCAGGTAATATGAGACTTGGGTTCAGACACAAATGTGTTACCAAAGTAGATGTGGGAAGGCATGGGTAGTCCCACATTGTAGTGGTCCCCTATTCAGTTACTGATGGCGAACCAACAAAAGATGTTGCCCATGGGAAGGTTGGTAACAGTTGACATCGAAGGCGCAAGCACGCAGATAGACTTTGAGGTAATAGAGATTGTTGATGACAGAAACCCTTGCCCTGT
The DNA here is from genome assembly GCA_031772625.1 of Pinus tabuliformis. Classification (NCBI taxonomy): domain Eukaryota; kingdom Viridiplantae; phylum Streptophyta; class Pinopsida; order Pinales; family Pinaceae; genus Pinus; species Pinus tabuliformis. The sequence continues at coordinate 1,407,092,263 of CM062820.1, read as the reverse complement.
GTTTCTAGGAGTAGATTGGGCGACATATATGAATGGAGTCATCAACCTAAAGAAGCGGAAGATTATTTTTGAGAAAAAGTCGCTACGCGTAGTAGTTCCACTAAATCCAGCCGAAGGAGCGTGCTACACTGAACCTGTGCGCGAGGATGACAGTGACGATGAGCTGGATTGTATCTACAAGATAACTGCGTGAGACCAGGATTGGCTAAATCCAACTGCAGATGGAAGGGTCTCATGGGAGCACGCAAGTTCCTGCCCTTCGGATTCAAATGAAGAAGATGAACGCTGGCACAATCGGTTGAAAGAAGTGACAACACTGAATTGCAACATGATGACTAAATCACTGTGTTGCGTAGTAGCCCAGGTCCTAGATCTACCGACATATGATGGATTGATAGTGGTAGATGAATTCTTGAACAAGTTTGAGACCATAGTACCAGAGAACCAACGGTTCGATGCATTGAGGTGGGTGCTATGTGCAACACCTGCGCGTTGGTGGGGAACACATCAAGGAAACTTTGAAAACTGGCACGGTTATAGGAGGATGATGTGGTTATAGTTTGGGAAACTAGAACTATGAATAACCAAGAAATATGATGGATGTGATGACACATGCACGCACCTCACAAAATGGACCAAGGCCTATGGAGAAGAGCCTCAGCCTGAATGGGTACACTTATTCTATCATACCCTAGATGTCATACCAAGGAACTGGTATACTGAGGCAGAACTCCGACATGGTACGGGCGAATGGGATGTCTTGTGCGATGGATTTTTTTTAACATTCTCATTTGAAGACCCGTGGGTGGATACTCTTGACGATGCACTGCAAGCCGTGAAAGCTGCCATTTTCAAAATACCACATGAACCACGGGAAATAGTTCAACCAATATGGTCAGCCCGGTTAAGCGATGCCCTAGAATGTTACAATGTACAAGTGGAGGATGATGATGACGATCCCTGAAATGTTAATATTCCAGAAACTGAAGGGAGTCACGAAGTTCGAGGACCATCGATCAAGGACCCTAACATCACTGCGCCGCTGAAAACAAAGTAGGTAAACATTGGTATAGATGTGGAGCTGAAGTACGCGATGCTTGGGGACTATTGGAACAATGCCATGGTGGATAAGGTTGTCGAGTTACTTTGCGAATATCAAGATTTGTTCCCGACCAAAATCATGAAGTTAAAGGGGATCCTTGGCGAATTAGGGATGATAATGATTACTCTGAAATCAGATGTGAAGGCAGTTAAGCAACGCCCTTACTATTTGAATCCAAAGTATAAGGGAAAGGTCCGCAAAGTGTTGGACAAAATGCTTGCAATAGGAATTATTGAACCAGTGGAAGAATCTGACCGGGTGAGTTTTATAATAGTGCAGGAGAAAAAATAGAAGGGAAAAATTCGAATCTACGTGGATCTCAGGAAGCTTAATGACGCCTGTGCTCACGATCCATTCCAACACCGTTTACAGATGAAGTATTGGAGAATTATGGCAGTTAGGAAGCTTACTCATTCACGAATGGTTCTCAGGGTACCATCAAATCAAGATCACTCCAGAAGATAGGAGCAAGACAACCTTCACAACCTAATGGGGATGTTTTCAGTACACTATTATGCCCTTTGGACTGAAGAACGTGCCAGCGATATTTCCGCGCATAGTGGTGGTTGTGTTCAAGGAATTCATCCACAAGTTTTTGGAGGTCTATTTCGATGATTAGATTGTATTTTGGTTAGTTAAAAACCATATATCGAGTTTACGGTTGATGCTGGATACTTACCGATGACACCAAATTGCGCTAAATCTTGAGAAGTGCACCTTCCTCATCCCCTTTGGAAATTTGCTCGGCCATGTGTTTGCAAACAAGGCCTGATGGTGGACCCTGCAAAGATTGCTTTCATTCTCAATCTAGAAGTGCTACAATGTGTCAAACAACTATGCACCATGTTTGGGCACAGTAGCTACTATCAAAAGTTTATTAAGAGCTATGCACAAATCATGGCACCAATGGAGTAGTTATTGAAAAAGGATTCTACATATTGTTGGAATGATGATTGAAAGAAAAGTCTAGAGGGTCTCAAGGAAAAAATTGCATCTTCTCCCATTTTGGTTTTCTGAAAATGTGACATCGAATTTCATCTACATGTTGATGCATCATGTATCATGTTGGGCACTGTACTCATGCAAGAAGGTGCAGAAGGCATCGATCACCTGATCTTATTCGCAAGTCAGCAATTGTCAAAAGCTAAAAAGAACTACTCTACTACTAAGTGTGAGGGATTGGCGATGGTATACACGCTCTAGAAATAGCTCCACTATCTACTTGGTGGGCGCTTCAAGATGTATACCAATAATTCGACGTTGAAATACCTGGTGAACAAGCCTATGTTGTGGGGATGCATATGTAGATGGCCGTTATTCTTTCAAGAGTATGACTACGAGGTCATCATAAAATCGAGATGCTTAAATATAGGACTAGATCACCTATCATGAATTGAGAATAGTGAGGAGCCAACAAACTTGGAGGAAGGACTACCTAATGCATAGCTCTATGCAATGCGCATCGCAGATGGCAACTTCGAAGATATAATCCATTTCTTCACCACAGGGATATTTAGTCCAGCAGAAGAAATAATTGGTGGTATGCATGGTATATTTTTCTATTATTGTTGGGAACCTCTACAAAATGGGAAACAACGAGATATTACGAAGATATGTACCTGAATTTGAATGAGGACAGATCCTTGCAGAAGCACATGGGGGGGCTACAGGAGGACAATATGTGGGATGGGCGACGACATAGAAGATTCTTCGTGTCGGACTATGGTGGCGAACTATACATCAAGATTCGAAAGCATATTGTTGGGCCTACGACATATGTCAATGGACTAGGAAACCATCACGAAGGGATGAGATGCCACTCAATCCACAAATGATGCTGCAACCATTCGAAAAATGGGCAATCTACTTTGTGGGGCCTATCAACACTCAAGGGAAGACAAGTGCGTGCTACATCATCACCACAATAGAGTACCTGACTCGATGGGTGGAAGCATAGCCAGTTAAGGACTTCACAACTGCTACAGCTACAAAATTTTTGTTCGACAACCTATTGACATGGTTTGGGTGCCCGAAAATTTTAATGAGTGACCGTGGAACACAATTCCTAAATGAAACTATTAGCGCACTCACTGAGGAGTTCCAGGTGTTTCATCAGCAAAGTACGCCATACCATCTGTAAGCTAATGGGACAGTAGAATCATTCAATAAGATTCTGGAGACGACGTTGACCAAAGTGTGTAACTCACAACAAAATGACTAGGACTTATGCATACCTGCTGTATTATGGGCATACAGAACTACATGCAAGAAGCTGATGGGTCAGACACTTTTCAGGTTAGTATATGGTACAGAAGCAGTCATACCAATGGAATACATTGTACCTAGTTTACGGATAGCAGCGATGATAGGCATGGCAGACCGCGAAGCCTTGGAAGAGAGGCTCGTGCAACTGGAAGATCTTGAGGAAGAATGTTTTTTGTCAGGATTCCATCAGAAGGTACAAAAACAGCGTGAGAAAGCTTGGCACGATCACCATATCAAGTTGTGCACATTCAAAGTAAATGATTTACTATTGTTGTATGAAACAAGTTCGAAAAATTCCCCGAAAAACTCCAAATGCATTGGTTGGGACCATATGTGGTGAAAGAGGTCACAGACGGAGGAGCAGTCCAGCTCGTCAAACTTAATGGAGAGCCTTCCCAAGAAGAGTAAATGGCAGTCGCCTGATGCCCTACATGAGTGGGCTGGCTGTCTGACTAACTGACCAAAGCACAATCTTAGCACTCCAAGCAGTTGAAAGAAGGCGGGAGATTATAAACGAGTCTACAAGAGAGCTCCGCAGAAAGAGGGTTCCGCGTAGGGTGATTCTATCACAGGGATCACGATCGCACATAAGGGGCTGCATTGCTGCGGGGAGAGGCTGGAAAGTGACCGTTGAGGTCACTGTTCATGACAAGATTGCCAATTTAAGACATTAAGGAGCAGACGGTGGGCAATTAAGACACAGAGTCAGAACTGGATTTGAAACGATTTGCTGCTAGTATATCATTCATGAGCCAAAAAAGGGGGAACGATCGAATTTGAATTTCAAAAGGCCTATAAATCACAGCTGGTCATCCACCGAACAAACCGTGGCATCTTGAGACTTAAGTTATTGTGCTATCCAATAGGTATGGACCCGTCGAACTTCGACGCTTTGAGAGTAAGCCCAGTGGTTGCAACATTGCCAAAAGAGATGCAGGACCTTCCAGACAACGTAATGTCGATAACCAAGGCTGTCGCGCCGAGCCCAATGCCAATAGTGGGAGATGTACCGGAAGTTCCCAGACAGCTAGCAGGACTAGTCCGGATGTCACCACAAAACCCGTGGTCTAGTAATCTATCTATTAAGGATAAGGGAAAGACAGTGAATCTTGGGACACAAGATAGAATTTCGTTGAAATGTGCGTCCCTGGGCCATGTGCCCATGACGAAAATTGAAGATTGGGATGTCGTGGACAACAACAACTCTCTTGCAAAAATGCAACACAAGCTTCAACAGACAGTGAGTATACTAGGCCAGAGATTGCAAGCTTGTTGCTCTTGCACAAAAAGTTCATGCATTTGACATCTTAGCTAGAGCTAAAATCCTATGAGGGGTCTCTTTTTGTTAACCTAGTAGAGCAGAATGAGCATCATCAATTAAGCAAATTAGTAGGGGCAATGGAGCAGGAGCTTGAAGAAGCATTGCAGGAGGCAAGGATGGAAAAAACAGATTGTAGTGCGTCACTCACCGGGATGGTGGACTGTGAAGCCTTGGCAGCATGCCTCGCCACACCAACGAGTTTCTCGGGACAAGTCACGATGATTGTGTTGGAGGCTTGTTGGGTAGCGGATCCCCTGCATAACAGTTTTGGGGCTTAAAGCCCACAATTTTGGGTAATGGTATTGTAATAAGTCAAGTCAAAGGGTTGTCCGCCCGAAAATAATGTAAGATAATAGAAAGTGATTTGGCCTACCCATGCTCCACGGACCATGGGAATGTATAAATAGAGCAAGGCTCTAAGTGTAGAAGTCAGGTTTTTGGCAAGTCTTGATCTAAAGTGATATGGGTTGTTGTATGCGATATTTGATCTGAGTCTATAAGTCCAAGTTGTGGGTCATAGTAGTAGAAGAGGCTCTGCAGCTATGTGTGCAGAGGCCTGGTACAGTCTGCAGCTGTGTGCACGGACCCCTGCAGCTGAGTGCGCAGGGTAGGAAGTGGATTGTAACTGGAAAAAGAATTAATAAAGATAAGTTGGTTTCGGAACATCGCGTATCTATTTCTATATTTCTATTTATGCATCTGTTTACAATTTATGATTGTGAGCATGTTTGTTTATGTTGAATAATATAAGAAAGTATTATGCCCATTTAATTTGGTTCAATATCTATAATAATAATAAGCACCGTAAAGGGTAAAGAACACTTGCGCTTTCCAGTGAAGCCATGCGAAGGTACTTGCACCAAACAGGCAGCTGCGCGGAAGTAGTGTAGTGTGCAGAGTGGGATCGCGAGCCTTCTAAGACCCATCAAGACATCCCAAGTGTTACAAAAAAATATCATCATCATGATTATTTTTAGTCAGTATGGGTCTATCATTACTTGTACTGTCCTCCTAAGCAAGTCTCATACCTCAGCTCTTCACATCAAGCTTTGGAAATGAGAGAAAGACATTAAAAATCAATGTAACTCTGGTTTCGCACTTTCTCTCATGGTCACCTGCGGTCCCCCACCTTCTGTGTACAAAAACTGTGGACCTGACCGCTCTGTCCCTAACGATGTAGGTGCGGACCCCTGTGAAACTCAAAAGGCGTAATTTTTATCTTAAAAAACTCACTTTGGGTTAATTCTAGAGGTTTCTAGAAGGAATTTTGACATGGATTGTTCGCTCTGAGGTGGTTCATGCATCCCAAAAGAGAAGGAGCTAATCCCTTGATGAGAGGAGCTATCCCTTTGAAGGAGGGCTTTATCCCTTTGGAGGAGGACCTAGTAACTTCCCTCCATTGCACTATAAGTACATGCATTGGGATGGTTGCTGGAGAGGTTAGAAGATGAACATTTTTTAGGGTAAATGCTGGTGAAATCAAGACTTCCTAGTTAAGCCTAAAGAGGAGAGATCGCATACCTTTTTGGTTTCATTGGGGAGTGAGTGAAACTTGTCAAAGTAGAGGAGACTTCTTGCTGCACCTTGGGAGGAGCTTGTACAGCGTCAAGGCAAAGGTTGTAAGGTTCTTCTTCTTTTGAATTAATACAATCAAACTCATTTTTCTCAACAAGTATCTTATGTTATTTGTTTCATGGACTCCTTGACTTTCATGTTAAATATGTTTTATGCAATTGGCTTTTCAGGTGCTATTTAATTTGTTTGCCTTGTTTGTGTTTGCAGATCCGCGAAAAGGAGCTCATTTGGATCGAAGGAGCGAGGGCATCCACAAGCTAGCGTTGGACCTAAGGTAGGCCCTAAAAACACTTGTTTGCTATTGTTTATTAAAGCATATTTAGAGAAAGATAGTGCCTGGTTGGTTTTCTTGTCATTAGGTTTTCTTTAGATTCTAGGAAGGTCTATCTTGTCCGCAAGATCGACTTATTCCGTGTGACAAAATGGCGACTCCGCTGGGGACTTGATTGTTTTCCTTGTTTATACTTTGACCTGAGAAACTGTATTTTTTGTTTCTATTTTTGACTTGATGATTGTGGGATTGGGTGTTTTTAGTTAATCTTGAGTTAGTTTTTATTTTTCATAATTTTGGGAGAAGTACGCACCCTCTGAGTTAAGCACAGGGCATACCTGTACGCACTTTTTCTTTGTGCACAGAGCGTGAATGCACCTGTGTAAACAGGCTGCCTACGTACCCTGTCAAAATTTTTAGAAATTTAAAATTTTTCTCTTTTTGATTAGTTTAGAATTTGTTTATAGGTTTTAGCCATTGCCCAGACCTGCATGTACTCTGTCAAAAACTTTCCTTGGATTGATTTCGTTAGTGTTAGGATTTTAGATGAATTTCCTAGGAGTTTTTCTTGTTGGGTTTGTTTTTCATTTTGGTTGTGTAGTGGCTCTGAGCTTAGAGGCTATAGGGACTTCAGATCACCTTAGTGTCTACCAGCTTTCTTATGAGTCTGACCATGTATGAAATCTCCCCTTGTTGAGGAATCCACTTTGTATTTTCTCATTTCAAAACTTCGAAAAGTTTGTGTTCGAGAGTTTGAATTTTCATTTTCAAAAAGAAAACGAAATTGGTTGTTCTTGACTGATTTGTGATTCTGCATAAATTAGTTCTTAGCTTGCATCTAGCTGAGTAAAACATCGTTAAAAAATACTTTTAGTAGGCTTTGACTTCAAATAGGTTTTTATAGTTTATAGCTCTCAAAGTTAGTCATTTCCATTAGTTTTGAGTGTTTTATTTACAAAATATAAAAAATCTCTTTTAAAAAAAAGTTTAATTTTTGTAGTGATTGAATGCTTTGAAACGAAAAGGGAAACTTTTGTGAAATAACTAGTTGTCTCGTTTTGAGTGCTTTGAAAAGAAAAGCTCTTCTTTTAATTTGTTTAATTGAGAAAGATTTGTGTTACAAAGTATTTGCATTCTCAAAATCTTTCTTAGTTTTAGAAGTTCATCGAAGAGAAAAAGATTGTTTAGATCATCTTAGGTGCATTTTTAGTGATTTTGAGTCGAGTCTTCATACCACGAGTTTCATTTCCGCACCTTTGGACTTAAACAAAAAACCACTACAATTAACGCTTAAAGTAAAATTCACCTAGTAACATTTTTATTTATAGGGCTCTGATACACCAACTTAGCTTAGGCTAGTGTCTTGGAGTAGGAGAGTAATTAACTCTCCAAGACAGTAAAAACAAACAAGTAGTTGTATCTTGTGGTAGGGAAGAAATCCAATTGTTGCATTTATGCTCTGGGAAAGCTCCTCTTAAAGGAGAAGCACAAGATCGTGTCCGAACCAGTGTGGGAATCAATCCTTCCTCATTGGGAACGATGCCAGATATTCGCGTATTAAAAATGGTAAACCTCGGATTAACCATTGTCGAGGAGCCTGGGGTCACTTGTTGGTAAACCTTGGATTATGTCAAGGAGCCTTCAAGGGGATTGAGCTTGCTACTCTGCCCTTGCGTGCGTATCGGATCGTAGAATGTTCCCCCAGGTGTATTTGTCTCAGTTGGTAACCTTAGTGGCCATATTCTTTAGGACTCTTCCTGAGGTGACAGTGGTGGGAAGATCCCACTGTACCTGGAGCAGACGTCGGCTAGACTCACTTGGATTTTCTGGGGGGTTCACTTCACTCGAGACAGTTAAGTGGAGGAACTTGTGCCAGTCTATTCATTAAGCAGGTTGCCGGGGTAACTGTTCCAACCGCCATTTCTGTACTGAACTCTGTGAAGTTGGATTTCATCACCAACTAGTGTTTTCGGTCCGGAAAGTTAATGTTTGTGTGTGTTTGATCTCCTGGATTCTTTAGGTGTGTGATTCAAATTTGTTTGGTTCTTTAGAGACCTTAGGTGCTTTTCATTGAGATTTTACTTTTTTTGCGTGTGAAGTAGTTAAAAGTCTTTAACTATGGCTGAACTACCAAGACAGTCCCGTAGACTTTGGGGCTAGTCTCCTGAGATTATAAACGTGGCTGAGTTACTGAGGAAGTCCCGTAGACTTCGGGGCCAACCTCCTGAGGAAGTACCAAGCCAACTTGAAGGCTTAAAAGTCCTCATAACTCCTAGAGACAGTAGAGTTGGGTCACCGGAAGAAGGAGAATCTTCTTTGATAGTACATCCTGATTTTCAAACGCCAGTAGCAGAATATAATCCACAGTGAGTGTCTGTCTCCGAAATCACTGGTAGTTTTTCATCTACTAGTGATATAGGTGAAGAACCCGAAATATCCAAGCCTGAAAGTGAATTTGCTGCTACTCCGACATCGGGGTTTGTTTCTCCAACTTTTAGTGGTCCTGGTTCACCTAGGTGTAAGGACTCTGTGGACACCACATATCTCCACAATGGTATGATATTGTCCACTTTGGGCCTAAGCCCTCATGGATTTGCTTTTGGGCTTTACCCCGAAAGGCCTCATACCAATGGAGATATTTTTCCATCCTTATATACCCATGATCCTCCCCACTTCTAGTCAATGTGGGACTTTGGTCGTATACCCAACAATCCTCCCCTTGAACAAAGGACCATCGAGCCTCCCCTCAAACGATTATCCATCCGTCCACTCTCTACCAACCAAGATTCTCCACTCCAATGCGTTGGAAGCACACGCATTACGTGGAACACCACCTGCCTCGACAGCTTGCTCTAATCAAGCTCATCCACGGATCCCATTGTGATATTACCAGGGCTCACCACCTTCATTCTGCATTCCGAGGATTCATCCACTTGGCTAACTTTGAACTTGGCTCTGATACCACTTGTAAGGACTCTGTGGACACCACATATCTCCACAATGGTATGATATTGTCCACTTTGGGCCTAAGCCCTCATGGATTTGTTTTTGGGCTTTACCCCAAGAGGCCTCATACCAATGGAGATATTTGTCCATCCTTATACTCCCATGATCCTCCTCACTTCTAGTCAATGTGGGACTTTGGTCGTATACCCAACACTAGGGTAGAAAGAGTCATCACTCAAGATCTTCCTTCTGGACTTATTTCTATTGAAGAACTTGCTCTGGAAGAAGAAGAAGTAGGCATCCCTATCCCTGAAAATCAACCTGTCATTGAACTAAGGGAGCGTGAATCAATTTTTTACAGTCCACCTAGGAGTAGTTCCTGGTATCTTTCTTTGACTAATTATTTAGAAAACTCAGGGTTAAGTTTTTCACCACCTCGTGCTCCTTATCACTCAACACCTAGAGGTTTTTATACTCCCGTAAATATGTCAGGACAGTCATCCATGTTTACTCAATCACCCAAATCCTTTTTGTACGATGGTCCATCTGTTCCCTCTGGGTATCAGTCTCTTTCTGGTACTTTTCTGGGAGCATCTCCTCAACCCATTGAGCAAGGGTTATTAACTGGAAGTAATGGTAATAAGCCGTTGAGCGTAGAAGACATTCTTATGATGTCAGGTTCTATTCCCAATCCTCAACCTCAAGGTGGCCAGTTACCACCTGGGGGCAACCTCAATTAACGCCTGGGGGGCAACCTCAAGGTACACAATTTGCATTTGGGGGCCAACCTCAAGGACAGTACATACCTACGGGATAGTACGTTCCTCAAGGTCAACCCCAGACTCAATATGTACCCCAAGGTCAACCCCAGTATCAATTTATACCTCAAGGTCAACCCCAGTATCAGTATGTGCCTCAAGGGTATCAACCCCAAGGTCAGTACTCGAACCAAGGTTTCCAACCACCCCAGGGTCAAACATTTGTTCAAGGAATAGGAAATGTACCTTTCAATTATCAATCCTACCCTCAACCCGGTTATGGTCCTCAATATTCTCAACCAGTTATGGGTCAGTACCCCGGAATGAATATAGTGTGGGATCCATCGCAAACCCAACAGTTGTTGCAGCCAAGTGTACAGTTGTCATCTCAAACTGGACAACCCTTAGTTTCTGGTACATCCCAGCAACCAGTCCAGTCTAACATTCAAACTTCTGTACCTTCGGTAGTTTCTCAGCCTGGGCCTAGTACACCTCATACTCCGCCTCAAACGACTACTACAACTGCCGCTACATCTGTTCAATCTACCCCACCTACTTCTAGAGTATCGACAGCTCCAGTTTCTACTGTTCCTGTATCTACTCCTCAGACATCTTTACCACCGTCTGGATCTATGATTCAAACTTCGGTTCAGATGCCTGTAGGACAACCTGGTTTAAGTACGGTTGTCACAAGTCAACCACAATTCACCTATCAACCGTACCAAGGACAGTACCAATTTGGTCCTGCTGTCCAGCAGTCAGTTTATCAGTATCAACCGTATCCTGGGTACACTTATCAACAACCTCAACAACCCCAGTACGGTCCGGTTAATCCTGGTTTTCCGGGAGGATACAATATCCCGAATGCGATTCCTATTCCTAGTTATCCTAGATATCCTCCTCCTGGGGCTAGTTTCATGACCCAGAGTTTTAGGGATCCTAATCGGCAGTTACCATTTATCGCAACTTTGGACTTACCTGACTTGTCATGCCTAACGAACGATCCCATTAATTATCTTCCGTTTTGGCCGCCAATGCCGAATAAGTTGCCTAGTGACATTCCCAAGTTCGAAGGTAAATCAGGAGAGGACCCGTCGAACCATGTGATGACTTACCACCTCTGGTATGCGTCTAACTCCATCACAGATGATTCGATCCGTCTTAGACTTTTCCAGCGCACTCTAATTGGTCTCGCGGCCAAGTGGTACATTGAGTTACCGCGAGGCACTTTTTATAATTTTAGTCAGTTAGCTACCTCGTTTTTAACTCATTTCCAGTTGCCAGTCCGATATGACAATGGCATGGAATTGTTAACTTCGCTAAAACAATCGACATCCACGTACATTTCAGATCATATTCATGAGTGGAGAGGTCGACGTCGTTTAGTGAAGGTATTTATTCCGGATCAAATCTTGGCTGAGTGGTTTGTAAAATCTTTGTTACCAAAGATCACTGAAGATGTTGCTAAAGCCGGAGTGGTTACTGAGGAGCAAGTCATTGCTCAAGCATAGTACCTTGACTTGGTCTATACTCAGTCAGGTACGTTACACGAAAAAATCCCCGATCTTCCCAAGTCAAATCAAATCGCTGCAGCTCCTTCGGGATCTCATGCCGTTGACGGTATGATTGGTACGGTTAACACTAAAAGTAAGAAGAAGTCTTCCAAGAATTCTTCTCCTATCATAACCTTGCCTGATTCCCCAACAAGAGATTCTTCTGAGAGATTCCCACCGATATTCACGTTGTAGAGTCATCTACAGCCAAATCAAAATCCGGTGGGAAGAAGAAAGGAAAGAAGAAGAATAAAATGGACAAAAGTTCAAAGGAGAAACATGAAAAGGCGGAATCCAATGACGAAAAACGCAATACCTAGTTATCCTTGTCTCATTTGTGACGATGAATATTTTACAAGAGACTGCCCTCATCGTGCAGAGGTTGCGAAAATTGTCAAGGGTTCCCAAACTCCTACTGTTTTGAAGGATCCTTTTCCGGCTCATGACAGTAAGATGATAGGTTCATCCTCGAGTGCCAATGAAGAACCCATACTGATGAGGTCCCATGTTAGGATTGCGACTCGATCGCAAGATTATAGTAGTAAGAGTCTTGTTGATGGTAAAGAAGCAGAATCTTCTCATTCTAATCCATCAACCTCAGTTCCCGGTTCCGATCCACTACAGATCGAGAAACCTAATCCAGACTTGGTAATCAAACCACCCGCCAAGGGTATACTTCGAAAGTCAGCTTTCAATCCACATGCGAGAGCGGCCTAGAATTATAACATTGTTGAGGATTTAGCTGTTTCACCCTCAGCAATGTCGGCTTTGGAAGTGCTGCAATCATGCCCAGCACAACATAAATTACTTTTGTCGGCTATAGGAGATGTTGATGTTCAGGACTCGAACCTAATAATTTTCGATCTAGAAAATAGTACACCGCGTTTGCCTCATCAAATGGCTTTCCAAATTCCAGTGATAGTCAAAAACAGGCCTCTTCATCGGACTGTAATTGATGAGGGAGCATCAACGTGTATTATGTCGATACAGTGTTGGAGATCCCTTGGTTCTCCTTCACTAAATCAATCCCCGACGATTCTAAAGGCCTTTGATGGCTGTGGGTTTCATCCTTTTTGCATTCTACAGGATTTGCCTATAGGGGTTGAAGGAAAAACCGTTAGTTTAGATGTGGAGGTGGTTGATGCCCCTCTAGACTACAACCTTCTCTTGGGTCGAAGTTGGTCTTACGCTATGACAGCGGTCGTTTCATCGGTCTTTCGAGTAATAAAGTTTCCACATAATGGAAAGATCGTAACAATAGACCAGCTGGCTTACTTTTCATCCGGCCCAGCCTCTTCGGAGAGTATTCGGCATGTTGGTAAAATGATTATCCCATATAAGGATGTTGGAGTAGGATTAGTTAAAGATGCCGGTTTACTGGGAACTTTTCCTTTTCCTCCAATCAACGCATCATCTTCATTTGCAACCATTCATATGATTACATCAGACACCATTATTTATGATGATCCTTGGATCGTCCCTTCTGAATTTGAGATAGACTCAATTGGTAATTCCATGCCTTTGAGTCCATATGAAATTGCCTATGAAGCTGTGCAGTCGTTTGCTGACTCGTTTTCAACCAAAAATGACTTAATGAATGTGGTCCGTGAGGAATCACTTTTCACATCAACCTCGAATTTAACTATGTTTTCTGAACTTGTTCACTCTGATGAGAAAATTCGTGAAATCCTATGTGTAGATGATTTACCATGGGAAGATCTCCATCACAGATCTTCTTTTTTACCTGAGGATGATCGTTTTGAAAATGATTTCTCATCAATTTTTACAACTGAATATGTCAAGGAACCTCAGAATCCAATAAACATCCTGATTTAGAGTTAAATTTGGGAAACATCTCTCGAACTATTCCTATTGACATTTCGGTTAAGCCCAGAATTGTTGAGAACATTCATATAGGTGCCTCGTGTTCAGATAACGAAATTCAATTATATAAGGCCCTATTTCAAGAATTTCGCGACGTGTTTGCCTAGTCTTATGAGGAAATGCCAGGAATTGATCCCGCGATTGTTGTTCATGAGATCAAGACTTACCCAGACGCTAAACCCGTCCGGCAACGTTTGCGTCAGATTCACCCACGAAAAGCTGTTGCAATTAAAGCAAAAGTTGAAAAACTGTTGAAAGTAGGTTTCATTTATCTGATCCCGTTAACGGATTGGGTATCAAATATGTTCCGGTTAACAAAAAGCAGGGAACAATAAGAATATGCATCGACTATAGGGACATTAATCGAGCCTGTCCAAAGGACAATTGCCCAACCCCCATATTGATCAAATCATTGAAGATTGTGCTGGCAGCGAAATATTTTCCTTTATGGACGGTTTTTCCGGATACAATCAAATCAACATTCTACCTGCCGATCAACCAAAAATGGCTTTCATTTGTCCATGGGGGACATTTGCTTATTGCAAATTACCTTTTGGGCTTAAGAATGCCAGAGCAACTTTTCAAAGGGCGATGTCTTATGCTTTTCATGACATCAAGCACATTGTGCAACCGTATCTCGATGATTTGCCTGCTCATTCATTACATCGAGCTGATCACCTCGTCCATTTACGAGCAATCTTTATGAGGTGTAGGAATTATCGTATTCGGTTGAACCCACACAAATGTGTCTTCTGTATAGAAACGGGTCGATTTATGGGAATTGTAGTTTCGAAAGCCGACATTCGCGTTGATCCCTCGAAGGTCGAAGCTATCATCAAATTGCCTCCTCCTTCGAGTCTTCGCCAAATCCAAAGTTTGCAAGGGAAAGCAAACTTTTTACGACGATTCATTCCTAACTACGCTGAGGTTACAAAGGGTTTTACCCGGTTGTTGAAGCAAAACACTCAATTCTATTGGGATGAGATAGCTCAGAAATCTTTTGATGCACTCAAACAAGCGTTGACCCACGCACCGTTGTTGCATCCTCCCAACTACAACCAGGATTACTTCTTGTATCTCGCCACTTCTCATTCCACCATTGGAATGGTCTTAGTTCAGGAAGATGAATTCGGAACGGAACATGTGATATATTACCTTAGTCGAACGTTAAATCCAACTGAGCTAAAATACTAACATGTGGAGAAATTGGCATTGGAAACCGTCCAAGTTGTCCAACGTTTTCGTCACTACATTCTACTACGTAAAACTACAGTCATTTCGGATTGCAACCCTATGATCTACATTTTGACCAAGAAATTGCTAGGGGGCAAGTACTCTAAATGGATCGTTATCCTGCAAGAGTTCGACTTGGAATTTGAGAAATCTAAGTCTAAGAAATCTTTAGTTTTTGCGGAGTTAATGTGTGACTTACCACGTGCTGACACGGAAACTATGGCGGAGGAGCCCATTGCGGATGAATCCTTGTTTCTAATCAGCACTTTAGATTCGTGGTATGGGGATATCATCGTTTATCTCCAGACCCAATCCTTTTGGCCGGAAATTTCAAGGTCAGAACGTCGGAAAATTCGATTCCAGTCCCAAAAATTTAGAATTATTGGAGATACTCTTTATCGCCATGGGGCAGACTCTATTTTTTGACGTTGCTTAACTCACGAGGAAGCTGAAAGGGTTCTAAATGAATGTCACTCTGGAGCGTGTGGTGGTCATATGTCTGGGTATGCCACAGCCCAAAATATATTGCGCGCTGGCTACTTCTGGCTGTCCTTATTTAAATATTGTATTACGGCGGTCCGAAAATGCCACAAATACTAGATTTTTGATCGTAAGATGCGTGCTCCACCTGCTCCTCTCCACCCTATAGTTGCCGTGGTCCTTTTGCCAAATGGGGTATCGATTTTATTACATGTAACCCTCACTTGGCCGGGGGGCATGCGTATATCATCCTTGCGGTAGATTATTTTACTAAGTGGGTCAAGGCGATGCCTACATTCGAGGTAGATGGCAAGACAGCTGCAATTTTCATGTTCAATCATATAATTGCTAGGTTTGGTGTCCCTCAAGCGATAATCACTGATCATGGGCGTCATTTTCGAAACGTTATGATGACCGAACTTACAGGCCAACTTGGTTTACGTCACGATAGTTCAACCCCTTATTATCGACAAGCAAATAGTCTGGTTGAGTCCATCAACAAAGTTTTAGTTATCATGATCCGACAAATCATTGGGATTCATCGGTCGAATTGGCACAACATGTTATTTTCAGTGCTTTGGGCGTATCGAACTTTAGTAAAAACATCAACAGGGTTCACTCCTTTCCAACTAGTCTATGGTTTGGAAGCCGTGTTACCCACTGAATGCGAAATCCTGTCACTGCAAATGGCCATCGAGTTACTTCTAGCCACCTCCGAAGAGGAAAAACGTTTCTTATACTTGGCTCAATTAGATGAGAATCGACATGATGTTGCATTGGCGATCGAGACTCACGCAAAACGGATAAAAGCTCAGTATGATCGAAATGTGACCCCTCAAAATTTTTTGGAAGGAGATCTAGTCTTAGTTTATGATCAAGCTAATGATAAATTAGGCGCTGGAAAATTTGTTCCTATGTGGCATGGTCACTATGTTGTCAAGCGAAAGCTAGCCAAAGGGGCTTATGAATTGGTAGACTTTGATGGGGACTCTTTGGGTAAACCCAAAAATGGCCTTTACTTGAAGAGGTATTATGCTTAAAAGAATGGGTATGGAGATTTTTTAGTTAGGATAGTTTTTTCTTTCTAGATGGTGTGTTTTAGTTTAAACAGTGTGCTTAAATTAGAGAGTATTTTTCGTCATTATTCCTGCTTATCTTGGTTTTACTCTTGATATTGCAGATGTCGATGCCTCTCCAAACATACATTGGTTTCGCTGATGGCGCTTGTCGTAATACATGGAGCATCTCTTTAGCAACTTGGGTTATCTATTCACCCTCTGACGAGTTAGTATCTATGCATGGGGTAAGCCTCAGTCAAAAAACGAACAACATTGCCGAGTACAGTGCAGTGATTGAGTTATTGTCTGAATCTATTTCATTTGGGATTCGGAGTTTGATAGTGAGGTTAGATTCTGAACTCGTTGTATTGCAGCTTAATAGAGTGTATGCCATTAGAAATCCAGTGTTATTAAGATTATTTTTGAGAGTGCGTCTCTTGGAATGTGAGTTTGATTACATTGAATATCAGCATATTCCAAGGTCTTTAAATACATTAGTAGATGCAATTGCTTCTCGAATGTTAAATAGACATTTGCAATAATCATACATGTGAATTTAAAATCATTCCATAACATGATTTACAAGATAAGTCGGTAATAGTGATATATATATATAGGAGTTTGTCAAAAAATACATCGTCCTCGATCATAGGTTGAAAAACACCTTATGATTGGCAAAAATGATAAGTACAAAAAACAAAAATGTCACATGTGCCCACAATAGGCGATCATCCTATCACTGATGATGATCTCTATAAGAAACCACTGCACGGGCCACCTTACAAAGGAACCTCCTAAAAGGTCCCGAAACTCCAATCACATAGCGCTGAAGTCGACGAGGAATGTCGTCTATAGTGGTCTCAGGAATATCTCCTGTCAAGCGCTCGAGATGACCCTCCAACTCGGCCAAAACCTCTGCTGATTCGTCCTGTGGGGCTGGCGCGGGTGCAACTGGTTGCCTCCTCTCGAAAGGCCGGAGAGCGGCTGGTCACTGTGGACCCACATCTGCATTTTAAAATTTTTACTATCAGTTTTGAGACGATGGAAAAATAAAAAAAATTAAAATAGGAAAAATGTTGGAAAGGATTTTACTTGACTCATCCCACTGCTCTCCTGGTGGAAGAACCATGTCTGGGTCACCACGAAAATCTATCCCAGCGTAAGGGAAGTCCTGAATGGAAAAGACCTGGTTTTCCAGCCATTGGAAATACTCAGGTTTGAATCGAGCAACCTCTGTCCTCTCGTCCGGGTGACGGGCCATGGCTGCGACCCATTGCATCAGTTTGGGCTCTCGAGGAAGTCCAACTCCAACAGTAAGGTGCTGTGGGATCAGCATAGGAACCCTCTCCAGGCCAAAACGCACGACCAAAGCCCCATAACCAAAGGTCTTTAGTCGTCCATTCTTGGCCCTGGTCAGTTGGCCTTTCACATTGGCCAACACGGCATCGCAACCAGTTGAAGATGGTGCCTCAAAAGCAATCAACTGCCATACGCATCTGGGATCCAGTGGCAATATGTAATGCGGCAGTTCCGCAAAGTCTGGTGACAGTAAACGCAATCACCATGAGTTCAGGACGAGATATGGTCTTTATGTCTATCCCTTTGTCTCTAGCCTCGCTGTTGCAGTAATCTAGCTGGAGGCTATCGACAGACTGGCCACCTGGCCTAGTCCCATGCAGAGTCAAGTCTTCGCCTCTCTTAGGCAAACTAGTCAAGAAATATATGTTCGCCAGCTCGATTTCGAGCTAGTGGCCGCCGATGAAGAAGCATTGGTCCTGTATGCTCCATCTGTCAACCAGCCACTATAAGAAATCCACCTAAGCCCTCATGCCAGGAATGGCCTAGAATTTGTACAGTCCACACGCCCTCAAAGCATCAAGTGAAGGCTAATGATTCCATGCGGAAGAATCCATGTCCTCATGATCTCGTTCATGCGAATCTAGCATGATGTACTCTCTGCATCAAGTATAAAGATTAATTAAATTTCTAGAAAATATTTTGATTGGTCCATTTTTGAGAATTTTTGGGTTCAAAACCCTTGCGGCGGGGTACGCACCCTCTGGGTTAGACATAGTGTGTGGGACCGCACTTTGTCTACACGGAATGTGCGGACCCCGAGCTTTTTCCTAATGGAGAAAAAGTAGGGGTCCGCGGGTCCGCAATGGTAAACCTGCAGGCCCCCGGGCGCGGGTTTTGCACCTAAAAACCCTCCCAAAAATGAATTAAAGGACTAAACCAAAAAATTAAATGGTTAAAAATTAAGAGTAGGATGATGTGGATTACCTGGAGAAGACGGCGCTCAATTCCGACGGTTGGATTTTCCGCAATCTTCATGGGAAGTTTTCTAAGCAAAAGCACTATTTTCTCACCCAAACTCAAACGGTAAAAATGATTTGACAAAGGCCCTTTTTATAGGTTTTTTGAGTAAATAAATCGCAAATTTGTTTATGTTTCACTTTGAAAAGGTATTTTGCGACGTTTTTATTCATTTCAAACAGGTATGAGTAATGTTTGTGTTTTTATGCAGAATAAAGGATTATTCAGGCGAAATCTACCATTTTCGACAGAAAAACATGTAGAGTCATCTTTAAGCTCTTTTCTGACTCCTAAAACATGAAAATATTGTTGAGTGTTTCTTTTAAACTCGTTAAAACGGAATTAAAAGACGGTCCGCTTACAGCTCTTTTCCGACCATAAAAACATGAAAATATTGCCGGATTTTTGTCGTTTCAAATTCGATACTGGTTATAAAACGACGTGTCATTGATCGATTTTTTACTTTTTCGGGTCAAGGGAACTAATGATGAAAAGTACTCCTTGGTTGTAAAAGATCAAGCGGTTCTCTCAAGTATTATTTTATACTTTTTCGGGCTTGCGAGACACAAATTTACGAAAAAGGTCAACCCTGGAGTCTTCTTAAGTTTTTTCAGACTCTCTAAAATTGAAAAACGCTGAGTTTCTCCTATACTGGACTCGTTAAAATTTCACAGTAAAGGACCTGTTCAATTACAAACAGGAACGAACCACTCCTTCTTAGGGTTTGAATTTAAACTAAGTTGGACTCATCCGGAGGATGAGCTTATAATCAAGCAAATGTTATCCTCATCAAGTTTGTCAAAAATAAAGAGGTACTTGCCAGAAATGGTGGGCGAAAAGAGAGAAAAATGAGCCTGTTTGTCATACTTTGTAACCACTCTTGAACACGACACTTTTATTCACCTGGGTTGGGAAATCCTTTTGCTAACAGTTGATCAAACCACATTGAAAGTCTTCAGCAGGTTTTTGGGTATCAACTTTGGGTCAATTGTCACAAAACCATTTGTCGTGTTGTTATGTGTTCAAGAGGTCACTGCCAATAAGCCATTCATCTGCAAAATATCTGTCATCCATCTTGACCATCCCTGAGTCAGTTTTTGCAACTAAATTTCTTCAAATTGATCTATGATTTCGTGTTGTGGGCTTTCCTACGACGGATCGGTTTCTATCGACATCAACTCATTATCTAGAAAGTTGATCTAGGAATCGTCAGTACCTTGAGATCTGCATGCATCAATGGCAGGTTTCTTGCCTTTGACGACTGTTTATATCATTGACTTTCGATCAAAAGATTCCGTGACATGATCGACATCAGCACATTTATTCGCATCTCATGGATTGTACTGGGTAATTTGAGAGCCATTGACATCACTGGTGGTTTCTCTCACACTTGTTAACATTTTACATCATTGACTGGTAATCAAGTGGTTTCTACCATGTTCGACATCAACACATTCATTCGAATGGATAGAATCGTACTGTTTCGGAAAGTAGAAATGAAGACCCTGGATCTAGTTTCCACAATTGAGGTTGCAAGGAATTTTGTATTCATTATATATTGGACTATTCATAAACAGATGGCTGCGTCCATACTGTGTCCACATGAGTCTATACTTGTGATGTTTTACAAGATCATTCCTGTATCAGAGCAGTAGTTAGTTTTTTTAGTCCGTTTTGATTTGAGCATGGGAATGCCTACCTCAGCGATGATATGATCTCATATATATATTTTGAATTGAATGTTTTTACAGGTTCCAACCGGGTTCTCCACAAGATGATCCTCGAAATGATAAAGTACTTCACTCTTCCTAAATGATAAGAAATCCTCATCTACTACAGACTTCGCACTTTAGGGGGCAATCTGTTACACAAAAATATCCTCATCATGATTATTTGCAGTCAGTATGGGTCTATCATTACTTGTATTGTCCTCCTAAGCAAGTCTCAGACCTCAGCTCTTCAAATCAAGCTTTGGAAATGAGAGAAAGACATTAAAAATCAATGTAACTCTGGTTTCGCACTTTCTCTCATGGTCACCTGCGGTCCCGCACCTTCTGTATACAAAAACTGCGGACCTGACCGCTCTGTCCCTAACGGTGTAGGTGTGGACCCGTGTGAAAGTCAAAAGGCATAAGTTTTATCTTAAAAAACTCACTTTGGGTTAATTCTAGAGGTTTCTAGAAGGAATTTTGACGTGGATTGTTCGCTCTGAGGTGGTTCATGCATCCCAAAAGAGAAGGAGCGAATCCCTTGATGAGAGGAGCTATCCCTTTGAAGGAGGGCTTTATCCCTTTGAAGGAGGACCTAGTAACTTCCCTCCATTGTACTATAAATACAGGCATTGGGCTGGTTGCTGGAGAGGTTAGAAGATGAACATTTTTTAGGGTAAATGCTGGTGAAATCAAGACTTCCTAGTTAAGCCTAAAGAGGAGAGATCACATTCCTTTTTGGTTTCATTGGGGAGTGAGTGAAACTTGTCAAAGTAGAGGAGACTTCCTGCTGGACCCTGGGAGGAGCTTGTACAACGTCAAGGCAAAGGTTGTAAGGTTCTTGTTCTTTTGAATTAATACATTCAAACTCGTTTTTCTCAACAAGTATCTTATGTTATTTGTTTCATGGACTCCTTGACTTTCATGTTAAATATGTTTTATGCAATTGACTTTTCAGGTGCTATTTAATTTGTTTGCCTTGTTTGTGTTTGCAGATCCGTGAAAAGAAGCTCATTTGGATTGAAGGAGTGAGGGCATCCACAAGCTAGCGTTGGACCTAAGGTAGGCCCTAAAAACACTTGTTTGCTATTGTTTATTAAAGCATATTTAGAGAAAGATAGTGTCTGGTTGGTTTGCTTGTCATTAGGTCTTCTTTAGATTCTAGGAAGGTCTATCTTGTCCGCAAGATCAACTTATTCCATGTGACACCAAGGGTGCGGAAACTTGGTTCCAGCACCCTCCCATACTACCTCGACTGAGACTTAAGTCCGTGCTTCGCAGAGTGTTGCCGAAAGGGCGGTAGTTTTGGGATTTGTTTGGCTAAAACATTGCTGAACCTAGGTCAGGCCCCAATAAGCCAACAATTTTAAAGAATCATATCCATGGGTGTGCATATTAAAATTCAGCTCAATGTCATGGGGTATCTGTACCAAAAGGACCTATAACCCCTGACTTAATTCCAATTTTTTTTCTTTTTTTTTTCATAACCTAGATCATAAATTTGGGAATTTTTTTAGATAGTTGTTGTCAATTATGTGCATCTGTTTTCGAGTGCTTGACAAAAGACTAATATTATTTAGTCCTTGTTTTAATATGAGAATATTTGAAGTTTCAATTTTTAAATTTTATGAGCTAAATTGGTTGGATATGAATCTCAAATTTATTGCTGCTATGTGTTTGACAAAATGCCTTAATGGTTGTAGATTACATGCTTGCAAAGTGTTTGATAAAATGCCTCAATGCTTGTAGATTACATGCTTGTGAAGTGCTTGTCCAAAGGCCTCAATGGCTATATATTGCATGTTTTCAAAGTGTTTGTCAAAATGTCTCAATGACTGTATATTTTATGCACATAAAAAATTTAGATTAAATGACCTAATGAATGTAGATTTTATGTACTATAAATTTTAAATTTCAATAAATCTTCCTACATTTGAAAACTTTTGTATGAATGTGAAAATGAATTTAATAATGTTGCTTAAGTGAAAGTAGAGAAAATTTTAGTAGAATATTTTATCATCTAAAGCTGTCATAAAAAAATGGTGTTGTTATTGGAAACAATTTTACAATAACCAAATATAGGATTTAATTACTCGTGAAAGTGAGAATAATAAGTTTGGTTGAGTTGGATGTATTCATGGGTGTAATCTTCTACTTAAATAAATGTAGAAAACAACTAATTGTGCCTAGTTTATGTAGGTCCATTATTTTACTTGGCACTTCTTGAAGAATAGTATGCTTCTGGATTGGTAACAACAGTTGCTCTTGCTACAACATTCATTATAAAATTCTCATGATTGAAACATTTCCTTAATAATAGGAATTGGGATTTTTTAGTTGATGAATTTGGAAATGTTATTGGGTGAATATATTTTTTGATTCCATTTCATAAACATATCATATTTATTAGATTTATTGATGAAAAGAGGCATAGCCTTCCCTCAATTACCTTGCTATAGGTAGGTTAATACTCATACACTTATATGTGATTTTTGTAATAGAAGCATGATGCTTTTGTGGTTATGATAACAAGAGTCAATAAGTGGAGCTTATTTAGCATAATATAGGAAATAAAATAGGTTGATCTTGCCTAATGTTCGCAGATGGCATTATGGTGAGATTTATTTCTAGTCTTAATTAGAGCTCATGCATAAGTATGAAAAGAGAACATGCTATCATATTTTAAACTTGAGAGAAAATGTGATTTGGAATTGGTTTTAAGGGAATTTATCCATGAGTTCTTATGTGATATGCTTATATTGAAATAGATGAAGGAACCTTATTACAAGATAACTAAGTTAGTAATGTTACAAAAAAAATAGATTATTAGTGATAATATGACCTATACATTTTATATTATTTATGGTTGGTAAGGTGGGACCTTACATATGGTAGCAAAGCAAGCCACAATACAAGGGTCTAGTGGGCCAACATGCTTGCTTGTAGGTTGATTATTTATGCATGTTGATTATACATGCATGTTGAATTTTTTTGTATGTTGGCTTGGGAGAATATTGTTTGCATAAATGTTATTATTATTATTATTTCATTTAGAAACTCAAGAAATTAAAAATAATACTTTCTTATATTCCTTAATATTTTTGTTAAGACAAATTATTTGAAATATGTTAAAGGACTTAAAGACATGCTAGGAAAAGATGTGGTTGAGAAGTTGGCATTAAACTTAAGCGTGTTATTGGATCGAGTGTCAATGGGTCAGTAATATATATGGAGTGCATGTGTGGTTGGATATATTTTTAATGCATTGTCATCAATGTGATATGGGCTTACTAGGCATCTTTACTAGCTGAAATTGTATCTACGAAGAAAAATATTGGCCTCATCTGGACTATAATCTGATGACCTTGGTGTGTATGCTTTGGGATGTGTAACAAGTGTAACACTGAGATTCAATTAACATGATGATTGAGCTCATCATGTTAATTTTGACTCTTTTCTTATCTACACTAATGCAAATATTACAAAAGTTACCTTGAAGGATGTCACTTTTAATTGTAAACGTAGATTCACGAGTAATGCATGTGCATTGATTTGATGTGTTAAAATATGATTTGGGAATACATTCTTAACGATTAAGAATGAAATCTATATGATTTTATTGACATGATTTTGTGTAGCTTGGATTGACATTATGCATCAAATAACTTGAAATTGCTCAAATACTAGGTTTTGGTATGACCTTCCTAATAAACAAGAGCCTTAAATGATGTGCATGAATGGTCGTGGAATCCATTTTAAGAAACAATTGAACGTTATGTTTTCCTTAAGTTATTTATGGGTATGGAATCCATACTAGCATATATCTACGAGCTAATGTATGGGTGTGAAATTCATACTAGAATATATATATCTATATATATTGATGAAATATCATATACATGATTAAAGAGGATTGATTATGTGTAATTAAAGTTAAATGGATAAAGGTTTGTAACATGAATTTTTCCTGAGATTTAAATCCATTATTTTCTTTTTATTACAAAGGAAGATACTAATATTAGTTGAACACCATTAGGTGGTTTAGAATGTTTGGAATAACTTATTTTGATATATGGAGTCAAGTGTGAACTAAGTGTTATTTGTTAGAGAAAACCCTGGTTGTAAGGGAAAAACTCTAAGGTAACCTCTAACCAATATTTTGAATTGAAATCTAGCCCTTTCAATTCGAAGGGGGATCCCTCCTATAACTCAGTCAAATCTGACTGGTTATGTAGTGAGAACAATGGCTAGACATGATTGGATCCTATAAAATCAGTTTGGAAGGGAAAGGTAAAACCATCGAGCATGGAGTCTCTGATACAAATACACTAGTTATAGGTTTTACAAATCATTATAATAGAAGCAAGGTAGTTGCAAGTTTCTACGACAAATCATTAATGAGATACAGTAGGAGAAAGTAAATGTAAACATCAAAAAACAGAGAAATCATGTGAATTATGAAATTAGTATTTAAGTTGGAAAATAAATAAGAAATATGAATAAATTGAAACATAGAATTTACACATAATTATATTTCATAACCTTTATTCAAATTACTGAAGATCAATGGTTTCAAGCTTTGACTAATAAAGAGGAAAAACACCATAATACTAAAGATCAATTCTGTAATAGTGCTTGCAGAAATTTATATTAAGATAAAAAAATAATATACACCAGGTCCGATTTAAAAAAAAATGAACCCTTCTTCATTCCACAAAGCTTGTCTTTATATAAAATATTACAAACTAAAAATTGGTTTCTAGTATGTACTTAATTAGAAATTTCTAAACATAAAAAGTGCATATTTAATACAAGAATACAATACATAATCTAAAATATATATATAGCTAAATATAAAACAATCTACTAAAATCTCGACTAAAAACTAGGATCAAAATCATTAAATGATATTCGTCTTGAGGATGTGGATCTTATTTCGATCTTTTCATTTAATTCCCAAGTCAAATTTGATGAGGTGGCTCTCCAACTAAAAGTAGAATAGGTGTTTTTATAAATATAGAAAAAATTAATTCTTGTGAATTCCTGAAAAATAGGCTTCAAATATCCATTAGAATATCTAAAATTGTGTTACCTGTGTAAAACCCAAGAGAGTTATTTGTTAATTTGTATGTTTTCAATAATATCCTCTTTCATATTTTGAAAATTCATTTCTATTTATTCAGAAACTGTGCCCGAAGTTGCTACCTTTTACAGGAAAAGACATAGGAAAACTATGTTTTTTTTTTACATCTGCTTAGTCAATGCTCATTTGATAGATGGTTGTTCATTTGCTAACATGTGATCCATCAACACATATTTGGACATAAGACGAAAATTTTAAATTTTCCTTTTGGCATCAATCCTCTAGTTATTAGATATTTAACGACCCTTTTTTTTACTAAATGTGCTACTACTATAAATGTTAGCACAATATTTTTATTTTACAAACCTATAATGATGCTGATGTTTTAACTGTCAATGCTTTAATCCTATTTTATTACAAACTTCCACTGACACTGAAATTATTAGTGCTTTTAAAACTATTTTTACAAGTCACTACTCAGAACTGTCATCGTTTTAAAACTAGTGACTAAAAAATAGGATAACACTAGGTATCTATCTGTATTGTAATTCTTTTTTATGTGTTGGATTTAAGTAGAATTAAATTAATTTTCAAATTACTGAAATGTAGAAAAATATTATTGTGATAAGCTGATTAAATGTTTTTTCTATTGGCTTAAGACAAATTAGGTATAGGAAAGCCATAATAGTCTCCTTAATAATTTTATCAATTGCATATTGGTTGAATTCTATTTAATCTAAATTAATTAGAGAAATTATGAGGATTGAACTCATGAATTTCTATAAACCATTGTTAGTTATGCAATCGAGTCAAATTTCATATTATTTATGAACTTGATGAACTACTTTCTTGAAACTTGATTAACTTGTCAATTGTTAAGAGAATAACATGTTTCCTCATCAAAACTTTGTTTTCTTTGATCTTAAAGGAAAAAGGTACGTGATTAATGAAAAACGTATTTGAGTTCTTGTTTTACAAGAATATGTACTTAGGACATTTTTTGAGGGAGAAATTGAAAGAGAGTGAGATCACATTTTGATGCATTGGAATTGTTGATGATTTAGAAACCTAATATGATTGTATTGTATATGGAATGGAAGAGATTGTTGGATTTATTAATTTGTGCTTGGATGAATAGGTGTATGAGTAGTTATTAGTCTTGCAAAATATTGTAATTTTTTGAGGATGATAATTCTCCTTTAAAAAAAGAGGGGGTTGGGGGGGACTTAGCTTTAGGCTAGAAATTCCCTTGTGATAGTCTAAATCTTATCTAAATTCAACAAGATTCTTCATATTTTGATAAATGTAGGGTTTTCATACCTTTTTTTGTGTATATTTTAATAGTAAGGAATACGACTTGAAACCAAATTAATTGATTAATTAATGAGTAAAAATAACGAGTGATTTTATAGTTGGAAAACAAATTGACTTACAATTATCAAGGTATATTAAATAACATAGATATTGTATTTTCATAATTATGAGAGTTGTTCTGGATTACAAGCCACTTTCGAAAACTTTATCATTAATTTGCTTTTGGAATGATGACATTCTAACAAAGTCATTCATAATTGATTCTCAAGTAACATAAGTTAATATTAATGAAGATTATGGTAACTAAAGGAATTGTCTATAATACAAAAGTGGGTTAATGAGGATTGTATGGGACCTTAGCTTGTTAGTTAGAAAACAAAAGTGTGTCTTGAACCTCAAATTGTGAAGTTTCCTAAAGAGTAAACATTTAATAAAAAATTTAGGTAGATCCTAAAGATTTTGATTGCAAGGGTGTCTTATGGAATGAAAAGGTTAAAACTTGGATTGAGAAGACATAAATCAAGTGGGATGTAAGAGTGGGTTATATATATATGACATTTTTTGTTGCTTACTTGAAATGACAATTGTATTTGGATGATTTGATGGTTCTTGTAGGCAAACTTGATTGTGAGATGGGATGGACCATCATTGTTGTTTATAAAAATAATGTGGGAGTTGTTTGTGAGTTAGCAATCTCAATTTTTCTATGGAAACCTAAGATAATGACACATGAAACATTATTGAATTCTCAAGGCATTCGATAGGGAAAAGAAAATAATTTGTAATGTGAGATCATTGTCATATAATTAACAAAAAAAATATCATATAGATATAAAATGCTTGATTAAATGATTATTTTGATATAGTATGTATTGTGGTGTATGTCAAAACCCTTCTAGTATGGCTTGACTACATAGTACTTGATTAAAAATGGTATGTTTTGGTTTTCATGGAGTTGCTTCAAATTTAGAAATCATTAAAGTATGAATTGACATGAAGAAAAATATATCAAATACATATACATAAGGTTAACACCTTATTGATAGGAGAATAAAAAAGAACTAAGTATCTTTTGACTATAGGAAAAATTCGGGCCAAGATTAGCCGAAGAAGAGTATTATGCAATGTCCCTTCTTGGTGAGATATCTTTGTTGACACTTGGAGAGGATCATTTTGATGAAATTATATAAGATTATGCATGTTATAATTATGTATATGATTCTATGTTGTAGAACTAGTTTGGTTCACCTAGTTGTTGTGTGCTTATGATAAAATTTATGGTTGTGTATAAGGTTGATTTTGGTTAAGTACATATTATCAATTTTTTCTCTTTTGGTGTCCCACTTTTTAAATAGGTGTATGGCATGGATGGTGATCTAGGATTGAGACACATAGATCCATGGATAATTATGGTTATGTGGAACATTAGGTTAATTACGATTTATGGATGATACATGATTTGTATGATTGTATATGCTTAATATTGTACTAAGTATGATGTGGCAGGGTACTTGGTCATTACCAACAAGCATGACCGGATTACAAATGACTACAAAAGTCATTCCTAGAAAACCAAACTAACTGTGGAAGTCATGCAATATCCTTGGTAAAATGTTAATACTATAATTATAAGATTTTGATGTGTGTAGGTCTTGGAACAAGACCTTACCAATAGACCATTAGATGGGTATGAGCTCACAATCAGTACCTTAAGGTGAAGCATGGAGTTTCAAAGAAGAGTAGATGAGAATCCATGGAAATTAGGGTGCTGAGTCCTAAATCCATGAAAGATAAATATGTGGATTCTTGGATCTATGATAAAAGGATTAGGGCACAAAGTCCTAAATCCATGAAATATAAATAAATGGAGTCTTGGATCTATAATAAAAGGATAGGTATGCAGAGTTCTAAATATTTAAAAGATCAAGGTGTGGAAAGTTGAATCCTTGGAGTAGATTAGGGCACAAATTCCTAAATCTACTAAGGCATAGAGATGCATGCAATACAGAAGCATATTCCCTATTCTCCGGAAGAAAAATATCACTCATGGGAAGCTCAGGGATGGATTTCCTTAATAAAATATCATTTTTGACAATTCTGGAGTGTCTTTATAAAAATATAAAGTCATGTCTAGCATCTCAAGTATGAATTTCCAAAAATAGTAAATCACCTTATATAAAATGGTAATCAAGTGTAGTTGAAGGAAAATCACTTAAATTATCATTAATCAATCCTAATAGTTCAATATCGACTAAATGGTCAATATTATTATTATCTTTTGTGAGACTATGATATATTATTAAAAGGGAGTTACAAGTCACCTTCATCTCCTCAATCACTTCACACCTCTCTCCTTGATGATTCTCGTGGCTTTATGTAACTCTCTCTCTCTTTTAGTAATACATTACACTCCCTTTTATGCACTCATCAAATAAAATCACATTCCTCTTACACTCATTAACGACATGTCATGAAATATTCCTCTTATGCTTTCCTTAATGCATATGTTGAACTCTCCTTAAATAACACATGCATATCTCTCCTTAATGGCATGGTATACACTCCTCTAAATGGAATACAAGGCATGCATATTACTCCTCATTTATGAAAAAAACTAGTTGATCCTCCTATATATGTGTCTCATGTGTTCTCACTAGGGGAGTGTGCATTGTGATTCCAAGAGTCAGAGATACTTGAGGAAGATTGTGAGAGGGAGAGATCTGGAGAGTAGCCAAATGTTATCAAAATTAATATGAAATTCTTATTAAACTACTAAGTAGCTCTAGCTAGTGGAGTTGAATATGAGTGGTATTGAGAGGAAGTGAAAATTATATTCCTTAGTTGTGTTGTGTATCTCTTTGCTGTTGTATTTTGGGTACTTCTTCTAAGCTTTTACATCTCGAGGGTTTAAGGGGGAGAAGTGCTTCTTGGAGATGGGTTGGGTGGAAAACTGGATGGTTCACAATGAGTTGGTAAGTATATTGGAGCTAGAGCATACCCTCATCTAGGACATTGGAGCTAGAGCATACTATCATATTTGGATTTGTATATATACACTATCAGGTATATTCATAAACATTCTTGAAATTTTAGTTCATTATTGGTTTTTTTTTTGTAAACTGTGGTGGTACTTCTTTCTATTATCACAAACCAAAATATTATAGTGTCATGGTGGCCTCACCCCGCCCTTATGGGAAACCGGGTATCTTAGCCACCTTAAGTCTTTCATTTCCAACCAAAAATAATAAGTCCAGATTCTGTTTGTCCAAGCTAAATAAACTAAACAGTCTTTGTCCTTACTCTTACTACTTAAATGCATATGACATGTTTCCCTATCTATAACAGTGAGGATCTTAGATTTAACTACTCTTTGAAAACTCATCAAAAATAATGCATATCTGTTTTCATGGAGCTCCAGCTGCTGGGTGCTTATCAGCTTCTCGGTTGACTCATTGGTATCCTTCCTTGATCATCGCCTGAATTTCCTCTATCTTTTTATTTTGCATCTCCAAAGTAATCTGCATTATTCTCAATTCTTTCCTTAAATTTGGACCTCCCTGCGCCAATTTCGCCATTTCTGTTGCTACTTGTTCCAAAGCTTTTGCCAGCAGTCTCTTCATTACCCAATATACATGTATAGACTATTTAAACAGAGACATCCTACCCCTTGTATCGCCTGGGTCCGGAAGAAGGAACTCCCAGTCTTCCATCTCAGAATCTGATTGAGCTTGGATGGCCTCTTCTTCCATGTGTTGTATTATCCTCTCGATTTTTGGGTTGGTGTTCTTGTTGTAGGCTTCTTCTGCATGCTGGATTTTCCTATCTAGAGATCTTTTTGATTTACTACAATATCTCCCTGTTCTCCCTCTGCCCCTTCCTTGCGGGCTTTTCCCTCTTTTTCTTTCTTCTCTGTTTCTATACTGTCCCCTGCCACCCCTATTTACCCTGCCTGGCATGCTGCTTTCGCCTCTGCCTCGCTTGCGTCCACGGACATGCTGTTCTTCACTTCCTAAATTCTCCAGATGCTCTTCAATCATCCTTTTCCTGCTTTTCCTGCCTGCCTCGCGTCTCAGGTTGCCCTTTTCCCTATCTGCCTCGTGCCTTTCCTCCTCTTCATTATCATCCTGGATCTCATAAATTTCCTCCGCATTTTCCTCCTTCGCCACACTCTTACCTTTATTCTCCCGGGTTTTGCGCTCCATTGCCTCCGTGTCTTCTTCAAACTTTGCATTCCTTCTAGTTTCCATACTGATCCTCCTCTTATAGTTATTTTCTTTGTTTGGTGCAGTGCTCTCGTCGTTACCGCAGGTCGTCACCTTCTTCCTACGCGGATCTTTTCGCACTACAACATATCTCTTCTGCCTTCTCCTGTCTTGTCCCCGCTCTTTAATGGGTCTCCTTGCTTCATTCCACCTATCCTTCAGTTTACATTTACCGTGCCACCTGTTATTTTTCTTGCCGCTATCTACTTCCTCTGTTTCCCGATTATCATTTCCATTTTTTGTTTCTGACATGCCGTCTTTTGCTCCTTTCCTCGCCATCTTTTCTCTACTATTTCGGTGAGATATTTGCTTATTTCGATTACTTATACGTGCCTGATTTAATGTCCTCTGCTCATTGTCTAGATTTCTTCTTTGCCACTCCCAACACTCATTTATTAACCTGTTTCGACCGTCCATCATATCCACTAATTGTTTAGGGTAATTATTTCTATTATGAGGATTTCACATGGTCTTGATTTATGGTCATTGCCAGTTCCTCCCATTTCTTATTATTAATAACTAATGGCCATTTACTGTCAACCCTGCTTTCCTTGTTCGTACTTCCCCAGTTGGCGAGAAAATCCGCTGCTTGATTTCCTTTGCGTCTGACATGGCTAAAAATTTTGTAGTCTATCCTTCTCATCAGTTTTTCCACATCCTGCACTATCCCGGCCGTTCGCCAGCTTACTGCTACTTGTTCCCATTTTTTTCCATTATTGAGTTTTCTCAACATTTCTATAACCAGCTGAGAGTCCCCTTCAATTTCTAAATTTCTGTAGTTGTTTCTTATAGCGATTCTCAGGCCCTGGTGAACTACCCATAGCTCCGCTTCATTATTTTTCATCTCACCTCCCCATTCCGCGAAGATCCATCTAGTGGTTTTCTCACTATCCCGGAAAATTCCCCCAAATCTTGCATTTCTTGGATTCCCTTTCGAAGCCCCGTCAAAGTTCAGTTTGATAAATCGCCCTCTTGGGAAGCAAAATTGATCTAAACTCTGGACGGTCTTATTATTTATTTTTTCCCTTCTGTTATATACCATTTCATATTTCAGGTTTAGTTTTGCTAAAATTTGCTCTTCATTCCGATCTGCTTTCCACTCCTCCTCCTCCCATTCTTCAGTTAGGATTGTTTCCCTTACATAACTTAAGACTCTTTTCCATACTATTTATGTATTTTTATTTTTATCTTGGAAGGTTCTTCGGTTTCTTTCTTTCCACACCAACCAGATCACAAAGCCAACCGTGAGTCTCCATGCCCTCTGTACTACCTTGCATTGAAATTTCTCTTTATGCCACTGGAATATAGTTTGTTTGATGTCTCTGGGGTTTCTTTGAGATTTACCATACAGATTCCTCGTTTCTGCCCATAAGTTCTTTACAAAAACACAGTTGTTCAGCAAGTGCTCTTGATTTTCTACCTCTATATTACACACACTGCATCTTGATGGGCCGCTAAAACCTTTCTTTTGAATTTTATCCCAGGTCAAAATCCTTTCTTTTGCCACTAGCCAGGCGAATAGAGTTATTTTTGGCCACCACTTATTTTCCCATATTGTCTTCCATTCCATATTTTCCTCTGTTCTTTCCTACTGATCCATCAAGTAATAAGCCTTTTTGACTGTGAATTCTCCTTTCGTTGACTTGCCCCATTTGAGAATATCGTTTCCGATTCTGACCTTTATTTTCCTTGATTCAATTTCTCTCAGGTGTGCTTTTTGTTGTTCTTGGTCTATGTCAGTATCCCATTCTTCTGGCTTTTTCCACTGGCGCCATATTTCATTTGCTTCCTCTGTTTTCCAGTAGTCTTTCACATAATGCCAATTCTTTCTTAAAGCTGTTTGTTGTATGTTCTGAAAGGAATGTATATTACTCAGTTTTTCTCGTTGTTGCCATTTCTCATCCCAGAATCTAGCTTCATTTCCTCCAAGAATCTCCCAGAAAGCATTATTATTTATTAGGTTTCTATTCTTTCTTGCTAGATCCTAGATGGTAGATCCTCTCGGCGTTTCTTCCAAGCGAAGGATTTCCTCCGTCTTCCTTGGCATATTATACTTATATCTCCATATTTCCTTCCAAAGGTCGTTGCCTCCCCTCATCCATCTCCACCATAATTTTGCTCCAAGCACCTTGTTTAGTTTCTCAGGGTCTCTCAATCCCAGTCCCCCTTCCTCCTTTCTTTTTGATAGGTTTTTCCAGGACACTAAGGCCCATTTCCTTTGTTGATTCGGGCCTCCCCAGAGGAATTTTCCAAAAATTTCTCTTATCTTTGAGTAGGCTTTTTGAGGTGCCGCCATAATTGATAATGGATAGATGGGTATTGCTTGTAGTACTGATTTCAGTAGCACTATCCTTCCAGCTATATTTAACGATCTAAATGCCCAATTAGCCATCTTGTTTTGAAGTTTTTCTATAATTTCTCGCCAATTCTTCCACCTTTTGGGATTAATGTCAATCATGTTTCCCAGGTATTTTGTTGGGAGTTCCCCTTGCTTGAATCCCAAGGTCCTGGTTAGGTGTCTTTTGATAGGATCTATTGTGTTGAAGATGAATGTACATGATTTCTCCTTGTTGATTTCCATTCTTGAAGCTTCTGCAAATAGATCTAGGATTTTTTTCAGGTTCCTCACTTCTTTTATAGATGCTTCCCCAAAGAGCATAATGTCGTCTACAAACTGCTGAAGGGTTATAGGAAAATTATTTTCCCATAATCGCAGCCCTTTAATTGTGTTTTCTCCTAATTCCTTCTTTATGTACCTGCCCAGACCCTCTGCTTCCAATATAAATAAAAACGAGGATATGGGATCCCCTTGCCTTATTCCTTTGTTTGCATTGAAGGTTGCTGAAGGGGTGTCGTTTACTAGTATAGAATAATTTGGAGTTTGTATAAGGTTGAATATCCAGTTTATCCATCTGTTGCTGAAGCCAAAACTTTCCAATACCTTCTCCAAATATTTCCAGTTTAATCGATCATAAGCCTTTGAAAGATCAAGTTTGATCAACATTCCCTGCTGTTTTTTGTCTTCAAGGAGTGTATAACTTCTTGCGTGACAACTAATCCATCCAGGATCTGCCTACCCTCTACAAATCCTGTTTGGTCAGGGGAGATTAAACTGGCCAGTAGGGGCTTTAGCCTTTTAGCAATTAGGGTTGAGATTATTTTTTAAATGACGTTACATAGTGCTATAGGTCGGAAGCCTTGAGCCTCTTCTGATTTGGTATTTTTCGGAATCAAGGTAAAGAAAGTAAAATTAAGAGATGGCCATACCTTTTGATTTATTCTGGATTCTTCTACGAGCTCTAGCATCTCTTATCCCAGGAAGTGCCATCCTGCTTGATAGAATTCTATTGTATATCCATCAGGCCCTGGTGCTGTACCTTTCTTCATGCTCATCACAATTTCCTCTACCTCTTCCAAGGTTGCTGCTCTCATCAAGGCTTTATTCTGATCCTCTGTTATGATTTTAGGAATTACCTTACAAATATTTTCTATGGCTTCTGATCTATCAGTGTGGGGTTCCGTCAAAATTCCTTTATGATACTGTACCACTACCTTCTCAATTTCTTCTTGTTCCACAATCCTTTCCCCATCCTTATTTTTGATAGAATGAATTCCGTTCCTCTGCCTGTGTTGTATCATGGGCTGATGGAAAAACTTGGTGTTTCTTTCTGTTAGGCCCCTATACTACTACTGTAACCCCTTATTGTTATTAGTATAACCCACTTATTATATTGATGTACCCATGTAGTGCCCATATTGTTACTATTGTGCCTCATAGAAGCCCACTATTGTTATTATTGTGCCCTTACATTATTATTGTTATGTCGGCTCTGATTATGTTATAACCCCTTAGACTCCTATATATAGAAAGGAGGTTTTTTCATTTGTATCATCCAAGAATTTTTCATTTATGTAATGTAAAGGAGGTTGCCCCCTCGAAGAGGCTGAATTCTAAGGCGTGGATCTATCTTTTCTATCTTTTCTTGAGCTGGTTTCATCACATTTGGTATGAGAGCTTTGGATTCTAGGGTTTCGCTGCTCCAAACAAGTCATCGTGGCATTTTCGCTGTAACGTTTTTTCTGTGACGTTTCAGAAGTCGCAAAAAAAACCCATTTGAGAAGAATTGACACTGAACCTTGGGTCCGAATTTCAGAGATCTTTACGTGATATTTTCGGAGATATGATCTGAGGAAGTTGGTCTTTTGGCAGACTCCTGAATTACACTCAAAACAGGTGACCTGGGGAAAATCGTCATAACTTTCGTTTTGAGCATCGGATTGAAATTTCGTAAGAAGGTACAGAAAGAGTACAGACTATAGTTTCTGTTTATATATTTTTCAGAGTCAAAGGTTGAAACAGTGACACGTGGCACTTCATACAATTTCGCTCTACTGAACTAGTCTATAATCAGGTCACTGCGGGAGATTCTGCATAACTCTTTCTTGGAGAATCCAATTTGGATCAGACTTGTGGCATTGGAAAGAGGACACAGAGGGATACTACAGGTCACAATTTCAGAACTTACAGAGTTACAGTCGTTTCAAGTTAGAGCTCCTAAAATCAAGAAAAAGCAAGATGAGGAAGTTTGATGGCAAGGATCCGGTAAATTGGATACTTCAGATGGAGCAATATTTTGATATACATGGTGTAAAACTGTTACAAAAGGTATGTATTGCATCTTCATATTTAGAACCAGATCAATTTTTACGGTACAAAGGGCTTTGTTCTCGTAAAAAACTTGTTACGTGGTCAATTTTCACGGAGGAAATGATAGCACATTATGAGGATACAAAGAGCAACACCTTCTTTAGAGCAACACCACAACAATTGGAAAGAGTAAAAGGGCTTTGTGACATAATGGAAAGCAAAATTATGGAAACCAGGAAGCATACCCATCACAACTATAAAGATGGAAGTGTTGTTTCTCCTAGCCTTCCACAACCTACAAGGGTTACACCACAACAATTGGAAGAAAAAAGAGAAAAAGGGCTTTGTTACAATTGTGATAGCAAATGCATTAAAGGTCATAAGTGTGCTGAGAAGAAATTATTTTACATAGAATATGAAGAGGAGGAAGAAAATGATCAAGAAACATCAAAAGAAGGAGATATGCGCCAGGACCCCATCCCAGAGAAAGAAGAAATGAATCAGACGATATCTTGTAAAGCATTGGCAAGAATTACCACTTCCCAAACTCTCAAGATAGAAGGACATATCAAGAAGAAAAAGGTGCAAGAAGTGAAATATCACATCGAGAAAGAAGAAATGAATCCAACCATATCTTGTAATTTGTTGGTCGAAATTACCACTCCTCAAACTATCAAGATAGAAGGACATATCAAGAAGAAAAATGTTCAAGAAGTGAAAGATCACTTCGAGCATCAAGAAATGAATCCGACCATATCTTGTAAAGGATTGGAAGAAATTACCACTCCTCAAACTCTAGAGGTAGAAGGACATATCAAGAAGAAAAATGTTCAAGCAGTGAAATATCACATCGAGCATCAACAACAAGTTCTCCAACTCTCAAAGGATAACGCCACTTCGATGCAAAATCAAAGGAAACAACAGGTATATCAACATTGTAGTGAAAAATGTTTTGATGTAGGTGATTGGGTATTTTTACTGCTACATCTCAAGCAAGCTATTTATGAGAAGGAAATGTTGGCAATACTACATGCACTTAAAATTTGGCGACCTTACCGAATGGGAAGACTCTTCAAGGATGAGGATGTGGAAGCATTGCTTTGTGCTATTTATATTATCCAACCAGATTGGATAAATGAAGCAAGGGATGAATGGAAGAAGGACGAAGAAGTACAGCCACTTATTCAAAAGTTGCAAAAGATCCCAATGCAAACAATATTGCCAGAAATTGAAGAGGAAAGAAAAATCATATTGGAACCAGGAGCAGTCACAGAAACAAGAACCTGACAGCTACAAAATCGATCAATTTCAGAGTATCTCATCAAGTGGAAGAACTTACCCGCTGAATATTCCACATCGGAGGACAAGAATTTTATACAGAAGCATCAAGAACTACTCAAGCGTTGAGGACAACGCTTTTTGAAGGAGAGGGGGATGTTAGGCCCCTATACTACTAGTGTAACCCCTTATTGTTATTAGTATAACCCACTTATTATATTGATGTACCCATGTAGTGCCCATATTGTTACTATTGTGCCCCATAGAAGCCCACTATTGTTATTATTGTGCCCTTACATTATTATTGTTACATTATTATTGTTATGTCGGCTATGATTATGTTATAACCCCTTAGACTCCTATATATAGAAAGGAGGTCTTTTCATTTGTATCATCCAAGAATTGTTCATTTACGTAATGTAAAGGAGGTTGCCCCCTCGAAGAGGCTGAATTCTAAGGCGTGGATCTATCTTTTCTATCTTTTCTTGAGCTGGTTTCATAACACTTTCTCCTTCCCTTAACCATCTAATTCTGGCTTTCTGCCTCCATAACACTTCTTCCTGCTTTCTTCTCTCCTCCAATTTACCGAGTATAACCCCTTCCTTTTTGCTGCTTTCATCTGATCTACCTTCAGTAATAATTTTCTGTTGTAATTCTTCCATATCTCTTTCTAATTTCTGTTTCTCTTCCATTATGTTTCCAATTTCTTCTTTGTTCCACTGCTTTATCTTACCCTTTAATTCTTTGAGTTTTAATTGAAGGGTATGCATCTTTCCTTTTCCTTGAGCCGTGCCTTGAGACCACCATTCCTCAACTTTTTCTATAAACTTCGGTTCTCTTAACCAAAAGGCCTCAAATCTGAAAGGTCTTTTTCCTGAGTTTTTTTTAATGTCTATTTCCAGTCTGACCGGCCAGTGATCTGAACCTAAAGTTGGCATGATCTTCGCTTCTATAAAGACATCTCTGTTTATGATTGATTCTGAGACTAGGAAGCGGTATAATCTGGAAGCTATTTGATTCTTCCCACCTCTTCGGTTATTCCAAGTATATACCCCATTAATAGTTAATATATCTACCAGTCTTTGTTCATTTATCATTTCATTAAACATTTCCATATACTGGTCAGGTTTCCTTATTCCTCCTTTTTTTTCCTCCATCGTCCTGATCATGTTAAAATCTCTCCCTACTATCCATGGTAGATCTGGGCATATCCTTTTGGCTGCTTGCACATTTCTCAGAAACCTTTCTCTTTCCCCCGGTACATGAGGTCCATAGACTCCTCTAATAAGAACTCTTTCCTTTGTCCCTAGAATCCTACCTAGACCGGTGAGAATTCTGGGCATACTTAGCCAGTTTTCAAAAACTACTTCGTCAGGGTTCCATAATATTACAATGCCTCCCACTGATCCTATTGCATCTTGTCCCATGACTTCATATTGTATTTTGTTATTTTTTATAATTTTTTCCATACTCTGCATACTGATCTTAGTTTCTTGTATTATTATAATCCCTAGTTTATCTCTCCTTAGCTTCTCCTTTAGGTATCTCTGCTTTCCCTTACTGTTGAGACCCCTGATATTCCAGCTGATAACTATCATTTTAAACTTTGGGTGGTTGGTAAAATACCTCTAACAGAGGTATCACTTTTCCTGAATTGACTAGAATTTCCCCAACAGTTTGGATAGTTTCGTTCAACGTTTTGCTGCCTCTCCTTTTGCTGCCTTTACCAGTGCTATCCACTCCCATCAAACTATTTTCCTGCACCCCTGCTATGCCTGTGTGCTTGTCCATAGTTTTTCCTT
Organism: Pinus tabuliformis; assembly: GCA_031772625.1. NCBI lineage: Eukaryota > Viridiplantae > Streptophyta > Pinopsida > Pinales > Pinaceae > Pinus > Pinus tabuliformis. Next base: position 1,407,053,405 of record CM062820.1, on the reverse strand, counting down.
TTTTTTCCTTATATTTTTGAAATGCTTCTTTGTATATTTGCTTCTGTGTTTCTGGTATGAATCTTTCATCAAGGTTTTTCCATTCTTGAATCAGTTTTTTCATGATTCTTTCTTCCTCTACTTCATTTTCTTTTGGCATTTCCATCTCCATTTAGGTTTGTTCAGATACTACCTCTACTCCTTCTTCTGCTTCTTCTCCAGATTCTATTGTTATTTCAGGGTCTTTGTCTTTTGTTTCTCTGACTATTTCCATTGGTTCATTTGTTAAACCATTTTCTTCTACCAACTTTTCTTCATTTTCTTCGTTCTCCTGCTGTACGATTTGGAATTTGTTTTGGCTCCCTATAGTTATTGATTTCGTTTGTATTTGAGTTTTTGTTCCTTCCTTAGCAGTTTTCTTTTTTCTACCAACCTGTTGGAAGCCTTTTTCCGTTTCCTTAGTTCATTATTAGTTTATATTGTTGTAGAAATTTCAATTTATGAGAAATTTCTACTTGTGAATGTTTATGTTATGATCTAACCAATAATGATTGGAAGCTATAGTTTATAATGCACATGCAGGGGATTAAAACAAGAATGTGTTTCCAAAGTTTTCAAGTTCAGTTTATAATGATTCTTTTTCCATAGTAGGTCATATGTATAATCCAAATTCAATATTATATGTTTTATAGCATGGTTTTTGGTTACTGTGAATTGGGCTATTGTCTGAACTCAGATGTATATAAAATGTTGCACAATAAATGTTTGAAGAAATTCTGGAATAGTTGCAGTTCATTTTATGTAATTTATTTTATTTTATTTTTTACAATGTTGTTGGAAACTAACTAATAGAAGGTCTAAAGGGATAAAGCATCCAAGATGTCGTTAGTTTGATGAAAAAATCATATTAGCATAAATTTTAGTTTTCTTTCTCCATGTATAGCTATAGATGAAGTTTTCATGCTTAGTGTTTGACAAAAGTTGTAAATGAGATAATAGGAATCCATTTTTTTGTTGGTTTAAAGAATCACATCCCTAGGAAAATATATTTCAATTAAGCTCAACATCAAGGGGTATTCGTACCAAAAGAACCTGTAACCCCCTACTTGATTCCAAAAAATGGATTTTCAAAACCCAAATCATAAATATCGATGATTTTGCAGACTGAGTTTGTCAATAATTTGTGTTTGTTGTCGAGTGTTTGATGGAAGACTAAGATTATTTATTCCATGTTTTAAGATGCCAATATTTGAAGTTTCAATTTCTGAATTTTATGAGTTAAATATGTTTGAGAAAAATCTCAAATTCATTGTTTCCAATTGTTTGGAAAAATTCTTCAATGCCTATAGATTACATGCTTGCGCAATGTTTGAAAAAAGCCTCAATGATTGTAGATTTCATGCTTGCAAAGTGTTTGTAAAAATCTCTCAATTGCTGTAAATTGCATGTTTGCAAAGTGTTTTCCAAAAGGCCTTAATGTCTATATCTTTTATGCACAAAAATAATTATATTAAATGTATTAATGGTTGTAGCTTTTATGTACTAGAAATTTCAATAGATATAGCTTCCTACATATGCAAATTTGCGTATGAATGTGAAAATTAATTTAATAATGTTGTTGAAGTGTAAATAGAGAATATTTTAGTAGAATATTTGTTTCTTTTATCATATAAATCTATCATAAAAAAATGGTGTTGTTTTTGGAAACAATTTTACAGTAACCAAATCTATAGGATTTAATTACTTGTGCAAGTGAGCATAATAGGTTTGGCCAAGTCCCGTGTACTCATGGGTGTAATGTTATGCTTCAATGACTGTAGAAAACAAATATTTGTGCTGAATCTTTGCAGGTCCATTATTTTACTTGACACTTCTTAAAGAATAATATGCTTTTGAATTTGTAACAGTAGTTGCTCTTGCTGTAACATTCATTGTAAAATTCTCGTGATGAAGCATTTCCTCTATAATCGAGCTTCGGAATTTTTAGTTGATGAATTTGGAAACATGGTTGGGTCAATATATTTTGTGATTCCATTAGATAAAAATATTGTATTCATTAGATTTATTGATGAAGAGAGGCATAGCTTTCCCTTAGTTACCTTGCTATGGGTATGTTAATACTCATACACATATATGTGATTTTTGTAATAGAAGCATGATACCTTTGTGGTTATGATATCAAGAGTCAATAAGTAGAGCTTATTTATCATAACATAGGAAATCAAATAGGTTGATCTAGCTAATGTTAACACATGGAATTATGGTGGAATATATTTACAGTCTTACTTAGAGCTCACATATAAGTATGAAAATAGCCAATTCTATCATCTTTTAAACTTGAGAGGAAATGTATTTTGGAATTGGTTTTAAGGGAAAATTATTAATGAATTCTTATGTCATACGTTTATATTGAAATAGATGAAGGAACCTGATTACATGATAGCTAAGTTAGTACTGTGACAAAAAAAAATTGAGTATTAGTCATTAATGTGACCTCTACTTCTCTATATAATTTATTGTTAGTAAGGTGGGACCTTACAATGCTTGCCCTATTCAACTACCCGTAGTCAATGAACAACCTTAGAGTATCATCCTTCTTCCTTACAAACAACATTGGTGCACCCCAAGGTGATACACTTGGCATGATGTATCCCTTGTCAAGCATTTCCTTCAACTGAAAATTCAAATCTACTAACTATGGTGTGCTTATCATGTATGGTGTATTTGATGTTAGTGTTTCCCATGGTACCAACTCAGTTGAAAATTCCACTTCTCTATGAGGCGGAAACTCTGAAATATCTACAGGGAACACATCCTAAAACTATTGCAAAACTGGGTACCCGATCAATACCTCTGCATCTTTAACATCCTTACCTTTATCACTAGAAATACAAACTGCAAATAACACACACCATTTCCTACGACTGTGCTTCGCCTACATATCTGTGACCATTCTAACTGATGTTTCCTTCTTCTTGACCTGCAAGATCCTTTGTTTTCCATTATCATCCCAGCATTTAATATCATTGTCACAAAAATCCACCTTGGCCCTATGAAGATATATCCAACCCATATCCAAAAGCATCTTATACAATCCCAATGGAAGCATATTCAAATGAACCGATGTACGCATACCATTCAATGCAAATGCACAAGCTCTTACCCAATGATGACCTATTTTCTTTGTACCTGTAGCCAACTACACTAACCAAGACTATGCATGCACCTCTTTATTCAAAGCACACTTATCCACCAAGTTAAGATAAACAAAGTATAATTAGATCCAGGGTCAATCAAAATAGAAACAAATTGATCACAAATCTTAGTGTCCATCTCAAAAATAGATTCCTAGTGATATGCCTGCCTATTATCTAGTGCTACATAGATCTATGGAATGCTCTGCCGAACATGCCCAATTGTTTTTGCTTCTTGTGCACTATAAATCTAAGGCCTACCACCTTGATACTACGAACAATCTCTCTTGAGATGCTCCTTACCACATATACAACACTACAATTGTCTTGTATCATCACCTTTATTTTGCTACCCTCCAGGGTATGACCCATGTCCTCGTCCAACTACATTTAACTTCTTGTAAGGAACAACATTCTCTTTTTCACTCGCATCATGGGTTTTTCTTTGCTTCAGCTGCCATTTACCTTTGGCTTTGTCTTTCCCTTTCCATCCTTTCTGATATTTTGTCTTATGCTTTGATTAATCATAATAGTGCTTCAACTTCCTAATGACTTCTTCAAGTGATTGAGGCTCATCATACTCAATCCGACCACTAATTGCTAATGGTAATCCAATGAAAAATATATGAACTTTGGCTTTCTCATCCTTAAGATATGGTACATACGTCAATTATTCTAGTAACTTGGTCATATACTCCTCATCTATCATCTATCCCATCTTTATCTCATATAACACCTTAGATTTAGTATCATAATACCTCTCTGACAAATATTTCTTCCTAAAAAGTCTCTTGAATTCATGCCAACTCAACTCTTTTGTCCTAATGTCTCTAACCCACTTCACATCTTCCCACCAGATGTTTGATTTCACTTTGAGGCTGAAGATATCTATTCTAGCCTTCTGTTGTCTGTGTAATCATGCAACTCAAATAAATTCTTCATCCCAAGTAACCACGCCTCTGCATATTCTAATTTCTGCAAATACCCCTCAAAGGTAGGTGGCCTAGATTTCTTGAAATCATCTGGAAAATATCCACTATCACTCCTCCTGTAAGGATGATAATGATGGTGAACATGATACTTGTTAGAACTATAACTATAATAGAACATGTTTCCATCACCTCTCATATTCGGTGTATTCAAGAACCTTCCATCTCTAATCGTGTCATCCCTATCCAACATGTGCCCACCATGAAGCCTACTTCCATATTCCCTGTTAGTCCTATCCTCTTATCCATGACCGATCCTAAGTGGTCCCTATCTTTGAAAGTGTGAAAATCTCTGAAGGATAACTACATTAACCTTTGCTTGTTTCTATTTTTCCTGAATGATTTTGTCATTATCTTCTTTGCAACTTCTTATTTCTACCTTCAAACTTGTTAATGTATATTCTACGTTAGGAGAATTCCCATCACCATGTTACTCATTTGATCTATACAGAGAGTCTCATGAACTGTAGTCTACCATCTTGCTAGTCATATTTCATATTCTTCATATAAGTGTACCATTTTAGCTAAATCAAAATATAAACATAATCAACATACTTCAGTATAGTTTAGGGGAGGATTTCTCATCTGCAAGATCAACTAGATTATGAAAATACATGTATAAACATAATCATAGCAGTATATCAACATCATCTCAATCATCATCTAGTCACCATGCATGACTATACCATGACCTCATGCATGACATCTATAAACCATCATACTGCATTCATACATCCACATAGAAAACAATCATACAAAAAAAATGCATATTCATCTGACATGCATTCACCACAACACATCCCAACACCAATACCTTCATCTTCCACATGGAGACACAACTACAACAATAAGCACCATCATGCATACACAACAAGAACATAAACCAAAAACATAAAGAACCCATACGTAATAGATATGTATGCATGAAAAATATATTATGCTCATCCAGTCCAAGGGGTGAACCATGCTCTGATACCGCTCTGTCACACCCTCCTCCCAAATTTACCCAAGCTAACTAGTATACTAAGGTAAAAATGTGATCAAGAGTTACTATAATATCATTAAACTCCACAAGTATAGTTAAGGAAGTAGAATCGACAAAACAAAACCAAACAAACCTTCCTCGGGAGATACATAACCTTCAAGAGCCAACCAACACCTCTAGGTGTGCAACCATTGAGAGAACTTGATGTCTTTCTAAACTAGACTCATAGGAGATCCCATGAAAAGCCTTCCATGTGCCTAGCAACCTCCAATCACTCCCATATCAAGACCTCTGTAATTGTGGCCTTTTTCAGGCAGTTATATGCCACTGACCCTGAATTCTGAGCCACTTATTCAGGGCTGGCACTCAGGCCTCTAATGTAAATCTTGAACAAGGACCTGACCTAACAAAGCCTGGCCATTATATAAATTTCATCATACACATCACAAAAATGTAATCTACAAGTCATATAAACACATCTAAGCATAGGGACTTCATACTTATCTGTTATTTTTCAAGAAGGTCTGATGCCCTCTCATAATAGTGGCATCATCATCTATTAGGTCATACATTCATTATTCATTCATTTACTAATCAAAACATGATGAGATCCATAACTCAATTCTGTAATAAATCCTGAATAAAAATTATAGAACAACCATTATAATGACATAATAAAAAAAAATTACACATAATACAAAAGAGGAAAATAGCTTTATTAACATACACAAAATGAAAATAGGTTAGGGACTTCCATGTACCATTCAACCATTTATTGCGTTGAAGCAAATATTTCTTTCATCCAATCAATGATGTACCATATTCCAAGCATGAATGTGGGACTCACAACAAAACCAATCAAGACTTCCTCAGGATTTACCATGTATCCTGCCAATAGATTTCTAGGCCCAAGAAATAAACATATATTGTAGGCTTTACCACAATACCACCATATATTGGTCAAGGGAATTACTAAGGACTCTATAGAGGGTAGGCGTGGTGATGCAAGGAGGTGTCAAAATGGGAGCTGACACTACGATACCTTGGACATTGCAACCCCATTGGATGAGGAGAGCTCCTAAGCTCCCTAAAAGGTTTGACTTGGTTAGAGAAAAAACCAAATATAAGGAGGCCCAATGGGAAATAGTTGTAGAAGAATAGGATAGGTTAGATGCTAGGTGCAAAGCGGTGATTCTGGAGATTCTTTATTCTACCATAGGTAGTGAGCCAAGGACCATAATAGATCTAGTTTAGAGTCTACTAAAAATTTACTTGGAGTTAGTAATAGATACTTAGGCCTTCAAGAAGTTTACCAAAATGGTGAGATAGTGTACTGGGATAATTGATGATACTACCATGCAATATTTTCCAAGGGCCATGAATCAAGTTGATCGCAGGAAGAGGACCATTTAAGAATTCCATTTCAATGCACGAATTGGTGAGTATGAGATGGAAAACATTATTCTGGATCTACGATTAGATGTAAATATTATGCCAAAAATCACATGGGAAATGAATGGGAAACCCAAGTTGACATGGTCACCAATCCATCTCAGATTTGCCAATCAAAATCAGATTTTTCCTATCGGATGGTTGTTAAGGGTACCTGTGGACATCGAAGAGGTATTAAGCACTCCCTATCTCAAAAAATTTCAAAATATTTGATGATACCAATCCCTATATGTCTCTTATGGGGATCGAATGGGGCTTTTATCACTAGGTAATTATAAATTCAAGGATAAGGCATATTTTATTCAAGGGCAGATGCATCTAAGTCATTAACCCACTAGACCCATGTGGAGGGGATTGATATATTGAGCTTGTGAAAGGTGAGCTTAGTCGAGAGGACCTGGATAATATTTATAATGTCACATATCAATAGGATGACTACGTAAATATGATAATAGATAGAGCATTGAGCTAGCATAGCATCTGATCTTGTGCCTCCAAATTAGAAGAAGCCTTGGAGAATTAGAAGAATTGGTTAAATGAAGTCAACACCCAAATCTGTGCACATGTTATGAGAATGATGTGCTGAAAAGGGGTCAAGGTGCTTAATCCACTTTTATTTGATGGGTTATTAGAAGTAGATATTTTCTTTTAGGAATATGAAAAATAGATACCAGAGTTTTAGAGGATTTACACCAGACATTGTGTTGTATGCTACACCAGCTAGGTGGTGGGTTGCGCACAAGAGTGAGTCGTGGGGTGGAAACAGTGTAAGGAACTCATGAAGGTCAAGGTTGGGACCAACTATGAGGTCCTTGGAGAGAAATATTTGGGCATGGAATTCCCCAGGACCCACCTGAAGTGGTGCATCGCAACATGGATGAAAATACAGGAACCACAATAAAAATGCATACACCGATTTCTACACACTTTGGATGCTTTTACATACAACTAGTATATTGAATTGGAGGTGTGTATAGGAACACAATATTGGGACAGTGGTAGAATTTTTGTAGCAATGGGGTACCAAAAGACACCTTCTTAGTAGTTGGTTATTCCTTGCAAAGAAATCACAAATAGATATTGTTGTTGTTAGAGGAAAAACATGAGGAAACAAAGCATTGCAAGTAGTGAAAACAATGCATACATAAAAAAAAAAAAAAACATGTAAGTAATGCTTGATGAAGAAAGCAAGTCAACAAAATAATGGAAAACGGATCCCTTTATTGACTGCTGAAAATAGAATATGAATAAAATAGATTAATATTAAACACTTAGAGAGAAGTGTTTGAGAAATGGTGCTAGAAACCTCAACAAAGAGGTTCCTTTCTTCATTCTCTTTGCAAGATTCTCCTCTCTGCCAAAGAAGTATCAAGGTTCTGTTAATGTTGAAATCCTCTCCACACTAGAGTGTTGGATTGTTGAGAAACATTTTGGCCAGCACAATAATGCTATACTTATTCTTCAACAATGGAATACAACATTTCTTGGGAACAATTTTTCCAACATAACATTGTCGTGTATTTGGTTTTCTAATGACCTGTTTGTATTGAATTTTGAATCCCTCTTCTATCTCTTGGTCCATTAATGAGAAAATAACCCATGAGTAGGACAAGAGGATCCCTTGGGGACCTACATATCTTTAGGGCGACTCAAATTTGGTTCTCCTTGACTGGAACATGTCAAGGAATCTCATATTCCAAGTGTGTGAAGTTGTCCCGAATTTTTGAGTCAAAATTTTCATTGACCACATAGCTATCGAAGGAAAATCTGAGCGGTAGCCAATTTTGGCCTTTAGATAGACCCTGTAGTTCGATTTTATACACGATACCTTTGGATAATTTAAATTTTTGAATTTTCATGATGCCTTCAGCTGCAAAATCTTCACCTACGCATTCTGTTGGATGACTATGGGTGTTATTTGGATTGTACAGATGTGCGTACAATTTTCCATTTTTAATATGAAAAAAGTGGCACAAACCTTCAGGGAAACATTCAAATTTGAGGTAGATGAGACAGTGGTAGTGAAAGATTTAAAGGTGTTGTGATGGAAAAAAATATGTTAATGATCTAGCCATTATCAGTGACAAACCATTGTTTGTCACACATCAAAAATTGCAGTGGGTATAAGAGTGTTTAGAATGCTACAACATGGCAGAATAGGGATAAGATGATGAGGATCTCGAAAATATTCAAATTCTGAAAGTTGAAGGTGATTATGTAATGGAGGGATCACCATTTTAGTTTGAGTAGTATGGTAGCTAATTACGAAAAGGAAGGTAAATATTGGAACCAACGAAGGTCCTAAGAGAGCGGTTATTGGAAATTATTGGGATGAAGATACCATTGATGTGGTTGAAGACTCATTGTATTGGGATCTAGCTCTTGGTGATACTAGGAAAATTGGAGGCACTAATGAAGCAAAGTTCATGGGCGTTGAGGCTAGGGAAGCACTTATGTGTGATGAAAGATGTGAATGATATGTGGCTATGCCACCTCTCGGGAAGTAGGTTAACTGACCAAGTGATAGTAATAAAGGGGAGGGAGTTTTCATCCCATATGTACATATGTATGATTTATGCCAATAAACTCATGATGCATAGGAACATTAGTTGCAATGATGTATGGAGCTATTAGGGGGGATAGGCATGAATTCATCTAATGTGCTGGAAGAGAGGAGGTTGAACCAAAAGTTACACAAGTAAGGTTAAAGATATGAAACACATTGTGTTGGGGGGGATTCTTTCAATAGATGAGCATGTAAAGGATTCATGGCGGAAGATGAGTCTACAGACTAGGTATTCATGATGGTGTAGTTTAGCATGTGAAAGCTCAGAGACTCCAAGGAAGGACAGTTCCTAATGAGGTGCGCTATATGAGAATGACCAATCCCCTTAGGGAAATATTCGAGGAAAGGAGATAAATCAACTGAATTGATTACTGAATCCCACTCGTTGTTAGGAGAAGTCTTGCAAGCAATCAATCAACCCATGGATTATCAGGACAAGATGTTCTAGAAGAGTTACTACTAAGGTGAATAAATCTGAATCGGCTAGGACTGACTAGAGAAAGTCTAATCGCTCTCATGAGCCATCATATCTATTTGGTCTAAGAGATGATTATGGAATGGGTTGGTGCCATTCAGGATGATTTAAATCTGAAAAGTATGATGATCAAGTTAAGACTACCCTAAGGCATGATGGATGAGGGAAGAAATCAATGCTATAAGTTATTGCCCAGGGACCTTAAGGACACTAGGAAAATTTTTAAGGATTAGTTTCTGATCGATAGATAGGTAGTGGGAACAAGGACCATCCATAAGTATAAAGGAGGAAATCATGTAGAGGTAGAATGAAAAATAGACGATAGTTGTAGAGATGCACAAATGACATGAAAAGAAGAAAGAGGAAATTTAAGGGAATGGTGGAGGGAGCTTCCTTAGACGTTGATTCCAACAAGAGGATGTAGCTGTGGAAAAGGAGATTATGACAAAGAGATTTGAGTAAGAGAAATGAGAATGGGATTTATAGCTCCAGTGAGGTGGAAGAGTTTCATCTGTAGGTGTGGATAGAGGAGGATCCCTATTGCTCACAAGGATTTTTCTTACATAAGTTTATAGATGCACCAGTCAATTTATCATGACACCATTTAAAAATAGGCCTTGTAGCCTCATGTGATAGGATGGTGTCGTTGCAATCCACACTGTTAGTACCTAAAACTACCTTAGGCTGAAGGAAGGCAGTCTAAGATAACATCAAACCACGCTTAACCTCGTAGCTAGCCCTACCAAGTTGGGAGAGGGCTCTCTCCTTGTCAATCTCAATTAAAATATGACAACTAGGGATTGAGATGACTGAAAATAAATGCTGATTGCAGGCTAGGTATATTAGGTCAGAGGATTTTGATTGATTTTTATGGTTGGTTGCTGGATCAAATGAGGATGGTAGCTTTGGGTCCGGGAAATAAACTCAGATTTGCAGAAGTTTTTGTGGGGTGAGGTAGGAAAGTATTTTGGCACTTTGAATTGGGTGTGATGGTAAGTCTAAATACTAGTGAGGAGTTGGAGACGGAATGAAAATTTCATGAGTCCTCTTCAAACAACGGAAAGCATTAAGAACTAAATGTATCCTCAAGGCAGAGCACTGAATATCAATGGATTCTACCTAATTCTTTTGATTCATTTAGTTATGAAGAAAGAAAAAGATGTTGGAACATATACACCTAAGAGAAACTAAATAATAGATGAAGAAACAATGTCAAGACACATTACCACAAGAATCCCACAAAATGCTGCAAAACCCTGGTTTATTTCCTTGCCAAACTGTAGAAGTGATTTACAATAGAGCTCAATGCATCCACAAGAGTCCAAGCTTTACAAATGACTAAGAAAGTACATGATATAGGCATCAAACCACCTATGCTTGCCATCAGGGGTCGAATCCATGAGTCATGGAGCTATTTCAACAACATCTAAACTAGGAACTAGAAAATAGGCAGTGGAACAGCTTGGCTCTAAAATTATGGAAACTAATTCATTCAACCTCAAACTACCTCAAACTGATGTAACTACCCCCACAAGTCATTTTTCATTAAATTTACTAAATCTTACATGATTTACCATTACAAATTTACTAAGGAGAAGAGAAAAAGTTAAGTGATAGTCAAACTGGGCGAAATTCTGGACAAACAGGCAAAACTGGCAAACTTCCTCCTATGCGCAGCGCCACTGATCCTATGCGCAATGATTTTTCAAGGCCACTTTTGGAAGGCCTCTCGAAGTCCAAATTAGGTGCAAAATAGCTCATTGGAAAGCTTGGTGAGTCTACTTTCTGGAACAACTTGAATTTTTGGATTTGGAGTCCATTTGCCCCTCCAAAAATGGAATCTCCCAAGACTACTTCCTGTGTGGCAAAAAAGTGGTAGAGAGGGCACTTTTTGGGTGTTTTTTGCCCTTTTGGAGACCCAAAACTTGTCCAAAATTCTCAGCCATTTCTAAGCATGCATATTTTTTCATGCTAATTCCAAAAATGCAAACCTTTTTGCAAATGGATGCCCCCAACAAAAGCGCAACACCACCTGCTAAAAAAACCTATTTTTTACTTCAAAAATTTCAAAAATGACAAAAAATGCTCCAAATTTCTTGAAATTTGGCATGAGTGATCCTTTTTAGGTGCTTTGCTGGGCCAATGATGCTTCAGCCAAGATCTTGAGCTTATCTTGCTCTTTTTTGCTCCTCAAAGCTCTTTTTAGCTTAGCCTTTAACCTCTTCACCCTTGTTTTGCAAATTTTGTTCTGGGTTAGGTAGTGATAGGCCATATGGCACAACATTTTCTTCTCTTTGTTGGCTTTCTCAAGAAATTTCTCCAGGTGAATGTTTGCCCTCTCTAACTATGATTCCCAGTCAACCTCAATTTCTTGCTCAAGGGATGTCATTTTGATTTTTCTTCTCTTTGCCACTTGCCTATTTTCTCTAATTGTTTGCAACTCCATAATAGCTTTCTTGTCTTCCAGTTGCTTGTTCTCTTGCTCAAGAAAATTGATAATCCATTTGGCCCTCTCAAGATCAAGAGATAAGGCTTGTATTTCAGCCTCCTTCTCTTTGATAATCATGTCTTTGAGTTTTGAGCTTTAAGAACCCAAATCAATGTCATCCTCCTCAACCAAGACAAAATCCCTATCTTGCCCTTTAGTAGGGCCCTCCTCATGCATCTGTTTCTTTCCTTTGTCTCTACCCTGTACCTGTTCAACTGGAGAAGAAGGAAAAGCCCCTTTCACCCCTGGTAAAGATAGAATTTTCCTGTGATTCGCTAAAGAAAATGAGACCCCTTCCACCTCTGGCAGAGATAGTACTCACCTGGCAGTAGCAAAAAGCCTTATGGTGCCTCTCTCATAGGTGACAAAAACTAGCACACTTGTAGTTTCAGTCTCATGAACATCTGACCATCTTGAAGGCCCTCCTTCCTCTTGAAGCACTGATGGAATCACCTGAGGGCCTTTGAAAATATTATGTTCAATGAAGGTATCCCATGGTATGTTCAACAGGCTTAGCTGACGCAAGACAATAATTTTGATCAGTGAGAAGTGGTAAATGCTATTGAACTACTGAGGAAAAGGTTTCCTTTGCACATATAGAGCCATCTTCTCAATATTCTTGCATATAAAGTATGGGAGGTTCATTATCCTCACTCTTGTGAAATGCATCATCAATCTAACATGATATGTATATAGGTGAGAAAACCTCCTTTCACAGGTAAAATACTTTTTGATGAGTTTCATGAGAGGAGCATAAATGTTCAGCAAGTATTTGAAAGGAAAAACCCTACTGATTTGCCTGTGATAACAAGCCTTAATGGAAGGCTCATAATGCTCTCTTCCCACATGCTGCCGCTTATTCCACTATTCACCTACATTAGGGATGCCTGTTGCTGTTACAATGGTTTCAAGTGTCAAGGTGAAAGAGACACCAGCAAGGTTCACCTGGCCATTGTGAAGATGAAGAACAAACAACCTACCTAGCAAGCTCATGATGATATTTCACCCTCTCTACCATTTCACAAAACCGATAACAAGACTGGTGTTTAAAGTAAGTTACAACAAGAGGGAAAGCAAGTAATTCTGTGAGAGTGGTGGGCTCCTCGCGGATGATTTCCCATCCTTTATGTGGTTTTCTTGGTACATGAGCTTCTCGGGAAGAATCACTGAAAGTTTCCTCTTCCCTCTCATAGTCTGAATATGTCTCCATGCTTATGAATTTTGAAGTGAAAGCTGATGAGTATGAAGAGATTTTAAAATATGAGGGTGAATAATGTATATAGGAAGTGATTGCACGTTTCTTTTCGAGAATGAGGGAAATGACTGGTATTATGAATGTAGATGAAGGTTTTGATAATGAAATGAATGTAGTGAAGGGATAGGAAGTGGGAGTTAGGGTTTGGGAATAGAGTATAGGGTTAGGGTTTGGTAAATGGGAGTGGGGTTTGGGAAGTGAGTGCTAATGATTTTGGGAAAGGGAAAGGGAAAGGGATTTAGGGAAATTTAGTTTAAGGGAATGGGGTGTAGGAAAATAATCTAAGGGAATAGAAACAACAGAAAACAATACCCTTTGCAAATCTTATGAGACAATTTGGAGGATAGCTAGGGTTTAGTTTTTTAGACATGAAAATCACCACAATTGATGAAAAACCCCTTGCTAGATAAGATGAGAAGCTTTACTTACTTGATGAGAGGTCAATTGAGGAATTTGAAGCAAAGAAAGGTGATGGAGTCGTTTTGATGCCCAACAGATAGGTGCACAGCACTGCCTCTTAGGTGGTAGCACACTTTGTATGCATAGCGCTAGAACAATTTTCAATGGAAAAACTGTGCCAGATGCACAGTGCCAAGTAGGTGCGCAGCGCCAAAGCCCAGGTGTGCAGTGTCGGCAAAATTTTAGGCTTTTTCCTCAGTTTTTGCCTCTTTCTTCCAAAAACATGATTTTTTGCCTTTAGCTCATTCACTTGCAACAATGAAGACTTCAAACACATGGATGGCTTTTATATCCCCTTGCTTTTAATTTGTTCATTAACTAGATCCACACTTTTCTAATGTTGTACTAGCTTTTTCACAAATGCCCTGTTTCACTTTATTTCTGACTTTTTCCTTTTTGCAGGTGGACTTTTACATTGATTTCTTGCATGGCAGGAGTGGATCTTGTCACTAGGTCACCAAGAATAGCTTTGAATACATATTACATATAGAAACATTGAAATTACATGAAATTTTTATGATAATGGAAAAAACCTTGTTTTCACCTCAAAACAGAGTTTTGAGGTAAAACAAATTTATTGAGCATGACAGAAGTAAAATTTATGATTTTATGAGTTTATTTATCCTCCTCATGTGCCTACTAACCTTTTATTCATTTTTGGATGACCATGATGACAAACCCTAGACCTAGTGAGACTAAAACCCTAAAACTGGTTTTTATAAATGAACTGAAACTGGATGACAGTAAATGACCTAAAAAATGTGACAACAGGTCAGCAGATGAATGTCATGAGGGAAATTGACATGAAACCACTACCATCAGTTGATCCATGACCTAATGGAATGCAGCTGATCGGATGGGACACCTAACATGCATGCAAAAAGAGAAATTTGATCACTGATGGAGGTAAGAAGATACCGACACTAACACACACGAGAAGGATTGTAGGAATAAGACAAGGTTTTGTCTCGGTACATGATGGAAATGAATGAGGATGCATGAGACAATGCCCCACGTCTTGGTGCATGGACAAGAAGGAGACTTGACTCATGACGAAAAGAACTAAGTCAAGGTCCTATCAACTTACATCAGAGGAAGGAATGAGTATGGTTTCAAGCAGGAGATAAATTTGAGGGAAAGACATAGAATGCAGACCTAGAGTAATAATGGTGGCCAATATTCTCTCTCTGGGAACACTAGTGTGGGCAAGAGGGCCATGGCTTATCCCTCTTCATTTGTTTTAAGAGCTATAAGGCAACCAATTTCTATGTCTCTTCTTGTGACAACTGTACCGAAGGTAAGAAGAAAATTTCAATCATATTGAAGGTCATAGTTCCATTGGGATAGAAGAAGGACTAAGTGGATCGAGGAAAAACCACATTTTTATGTTCGGTGTCCATTGGAGCACCGATTTTTTTTTGAAAATTTTTGGTATGATTAGATTGTGCAGTAGGTGTGAGGAGCGTGAAAACGACAAGATGTGGTGCAACATAGGGCTGGTACAGTAGACAGAGCACAGCATGGGGCTGGCGCAGTAGGTAGGGAGTGACAAAGATGGATTATGTGTAGAAGGATGAGAGTGGAATTTGAGGAAGGAGGATGCATGTAAAGGAATATTGAACGTTATAATTTTGCAGAAAATGGAGCTAACTAGGGAAATTGTGGCGAGAAGGAAGATGGAGATATTTTTTCTGAGGAAGAATGAGGCAGAGTAGAGTCATAAAGGGGAAGATATATTTTTAAAAATCATTACCACACTTGGGACAAATCATGAGGAAAAGAGAAATATGTTAAAATTATCCCAGGACAATTGGATTGGTTATTCATGAAGCTGAAAGGATTCAAGAGGGTTTCAAGAATGTATAAGACAGCCTGTTTAAGATGAAGCTAGGGTTGGATGACTTCATTTGAATAATTAGTAGCAGTAGATGGTAGTGGAATGTTGAGAAGTGGTTACAAAATAGAGCATAGAAGTAGTTTAGTATTAGAGCCTCTTTATGTACCAATGACTTTTAGATGTAATATGTGGCCATGTATTTAAGTTTTTCATTGCTCCATAGCCTTATTGTAATGGTTTTGGCCCCTCGTGATATGAGATTAATAGTGATGATTACTATGTAGTTACTGTTGCCAAGTAGTGGTATTGAATTAACATATGTATTCTTGGACACCATGCCTTTTCTATGAATATGAATATAAATACGTGTTTGGGAAAGTTACATTAATCTCTTGTTGCATAAATTTGAAGTGAATGTTCTATGGATTAATTTTTGGTATTGTTAGTGATGGTTTACCACTCTGCTGATGGTTTATAACTCTGGCTAGTAATGCAAAAATTGGTGTTAATAATATGTTCTGGAATGGTGGTTTATGGTGATGATTTGGTTTGGTATGGATCCATAATTTTTTTTGTATTGAGTCTTTCTAACTATGTTCGAAGGGTCAAATGACCAACAAGAGGTAAGAGTGCTAATAAATGTCAAGTTTCATTAATGGCATTATCAAGGTCTAGTGCCATCTCTATCTTCAATGACTAAGTTTGTGGTTGGGATCATCTATCGTGCATAACTGGAACGGTCTTGCATGGTGGCTTGGGTGAACAAGGTTCAGTACTCTCAACATTATGCAATAACAATTAAGCATCGTAACATATGTCTGTCAGGAATAGTGCGTCACAAGCCATAAGACAATCCTGTCAGATTGCAAAAACATGGTTCCAATAGGAACCCATTACCGTCTTGGCTGATACTTCATTTACTTATTTGGTGTTTCCGAAAGGTCTGATGATAAACAAGTATTTTTTTTTTCATTGTGCCACAAATCCTAGGTCTTTCAAAATCTTGCATTCCAAAAATGTTAGATACTAATGGTGCTAACCATTGTTGGTTGCATGTTGATGACCCTTGTTGGGTGCAGGTTGATGACCCTTCTTGGGTGCATGAATGAAAATTGATAGTTCCTATTTAGCATGTATGACAACATGCTATAAAGTGAATTTGAACTTTAGATAGGAGTAAACATTACTATGAAATTTATCCGTCTCTAAAGGTGAAGTGAAATAGAGGAAATTCATCCTTCAGGAGCATATCTAGAAAATTGAAAAAAATGCAAGAGGCATTTTTTCACTTCTCTAGAAGTGATAAAATTGAGGAAACTTTAAGGAGGATGTTTAATTCAAGGGGGGAATATGTGATACCCCTATTTTAGTTACTTTTATAAACATGAGTATTATGTATTTAACTGCAAATATTGTTTGATTGTTTAGTCGTGGGGCTGACTTAATTTGACAAATTTACATTAATGATTTTATCATGAATACATATTTCATTCCTTTTAGTTATTACCAGAAATAACATGTGAGTGATGTGATTTTCCTTGCTTTCTAATAATATGATCAGTTCTCAAGTCGAAATGGTGGACATTCCTTAATTCTCGTTCCAAAATTCTCTCTAAGTTCCCTAGAGTAACACCGCCACACAAGAAAGAGAATAATGGTAGAGACATATTATGTTGTGTGGAAAATATAAGCTTAGCTAGAGAGATATACTAATTTTATTTAAAAGAAGATATTTTTCTTATATTTTAAGATAGAAAATCCTAAGGAAAAAGATGGGCAAACCTTAAAAGTGGGACACTGCCAACAATCTAATGGGGAGAGAATTAATAAATACCATTAAGTGGGAATGCATTGGATAACTTTGTTGGAGAGAACCATGAGGAAGTAAGGATCCTGAGCTTGGGGGGATTTCCTAGTGTGCAACTCATAGGTAAAGAGGAATGTGCCTTTCCACTCATTATTTCCAAACGAATTTTGTGTTATTTAGATAAGTCATTAATTGTGTTTAAATTTCATATTTGACTCTATTTTTAAGGAATGCATTGGTTTGGTTTTTAATTAATGATTGTTAATATTAAGAGAGTTATTAATCTTAGGTTGAGAAGAAATTAGTTTAATTGTAGATGGTTTTCTATGAAAATTGTTCATTATTGAATTGACGAGAATTATTGGTTAATAAATGTTGATTATGAGTTATAGTTAGATATTGTTTTGATAGATCTACTAAGGCATCAGTATTAATTTCATTCATAAGATAATTATTTTCCAAGATAAATATGGTGTTATATTATGCTTAACGCAGGTAGTAGTAAATGTTTTGTGAACGTAGGGATGTTTTAGTCGTAGGATCTCTCCCTTACTAAGTTCAAGAAAGCCAGAGAAAACAAGGCTATTGATTTTATTATTATAACTAGAGTTATGATGTAAAATCTATATATTATGTGATATGCAGTTTCATCCTAAGGTAAAATAATTATATGGCATATAAACTAACAAGAGACAGGGTGTAGAATGAGTACCATAGGTATACTTAGAGTTTTGTTGCTATAACATGGTAGAAAAGTATGATGTACATATTTTTGGAAAAGGCATGCATGAGTCTAAAACTAGGTATTCGAGTATGATGAGCAAGAAATGGGTTAGCTCCAGGAAGCTTCAAAAAATATACTATTAAATTAATGCATTTGAGTTTCTTTATGTACACCACTAAATGGTTGTGAGATTGGGATGTTGTATGGTACTTGTGGGAATAACTAGGCCAACTTAGTGATTGAATTTATATCCTATGAAACTAGTGGAAGAAACCTAATTTTGTCTTTGTAGTTAAATTTCCAAATAACACAAAGTCTTAACAGTTCAACACTAGTGAGGGTGAGTTTCTATGTCCAAAAGGTAAGTTATATTATCTCTATAATAACATACAAGAGATTTGGAATGTAAAATTATAGTTGTCTCTATAACTATGGGCAAAATCCCTAAACTATATTTATAGTTTATGTTACCTATAGATATAAAGGCTAGGAAGGGAAAGGAAGTATGCCAGAGTAAGTGAAAAAGAATTTAAATTACATATTGATGAGCTAGAAACAAAGGGATTGTTCATTAAATATACATATACACAAACCATTGATGATTACATGTATTGAACTAAAGGAATATTGTTATTTATTCACAATGTATACCAACAAGTGCTCAGTAATTAAGAGAAACAACTATAGATAGTCGTATTAATGTTAGAGTAGGTTATAGGTGAATGTTCAAAGAACTATTCATAGCTCGACACTCAACCTCAATTTTATAATGAAAAAGTGAAAAAAGTAGACATAGAGTCTAATTATTGTACTAAGAACTAAGGATTAACAAATTTAAAAACATTGGTAAAGAATATAGACTAGGGATTAATAGTTTTGTCTAGTGAGCCATTGCTCATTGTTGAAGCTTGAACCCTTTCTAGTTGAATCAACTTTGTCGAAGTGTATAGAAGATCTAGTAGTACTGTTAGGCCCCTATACTACTAGTGTAACCCCTTATTGTTATTAGTATAACCCACTTATTATATTGATGTACCCATGTAGTGCCCATATTGTTACTATTGTGCCCCATAGAAGCCCACTATTGTTATTATTGTGCCCTTACATTATTATTGTTATGTCGGCTATGATTATGTTATGACCCCTTAGACTCCTATATATAGAAAGGAGGTCTTTTCATTTGTATCATCAAAGAATTGTTCATTTATGTAATGTAAAGGAGGTTTCCCCCTCGAAGAGGCTAAATTCTAAGGCGTTGATCTATCTTTTCTATCTTTTCTTGAGCTGGTTTCATAACATTTGGTATCAGATTCTAGGGTTTCGCTGCTCCAAACAGGTCATCATGGCATTTTCTCTATAATTCTTTTTCTGTGATGTTTCAGAAGTCGCAAAAAAAAATGCATTTGAGAAGAAATCTTGTTGAACCTTGGGTCCGAATTTCAGAGCTTTTCGCGCGATATTTTCGAAGATATGATCTGAGGAAGTTGGTCTTTTTGCAAACTCCTGAATTACATTCAAAACAGGTGACCTGGGGAAAATCGTCATAACTTTCTCTCTGAGGATCGGATTCAAATTTTGTAAGAAGGTACAGAAAGAGGACAGACTGTAGTTTCTTGTATGCATTTTCAGATCCATAGGTCGAAATAATGACTCGTGGCACGTCGTACAAGTTTGCTCTACTGAACTAGTCTATAAGCAAGTCACTATGGGAGATTGTGCATAACTCTTTCTTAGAGAATCCAATTTGGATCAGACTGGTGGCATTGGAAAGAGGACACAGAGGGCTACTATAGGTCAAAATTTCAGAACTTAAAGATCTGAAAGTACTGAGTTACAGTCATTTCAAGTCGAGCTCCTAAAATCAAGAAAAAGCAAGATGAGGAAGTTTGATGGCAAGGATCCAGTAAATTGGATACTTCAGATGGAGCAATATTTTGATCTACATGGTGTACAACTGTTACAAAAGGTATGTATTGCATCTTCATATTTAGAACCAGATCAATTTTTATGGTATGAAGGGCTTTGTTCTCGTAAACAACTTGTTACATGGTCAATTTTCACGAAGGAAATGATAGCACATTATGAGGATACAAAGAGCAACACCTTCTTTAGAGTGACACCACAACAATTGGAAAGAGTAAAAGGGCTTTGTGACATAGTGGAAAGCAAAATTATGGAAACCAAGAAGCGTACCCCTCACAACTATAAAGATGGAAGTGTTGTTTCCCCTAGCCTTCCACAACCTACAAGGGTTACACCACAACAATTGGAAGAAAAAAGAGAAAAAGGGTTTTGTTACAATTGTGATAGCAAAGGCACTAAAGGTCATAAGTGTGCTGAGAAGAAATTATTTTACATAGAATATGAAGAGCAGGAAGAAAAGGATCAAGAAACATCAAAAGAAGAAGATATAAGCCAGGACCCCACCCCAGAGAAAGAAGAAATGAATCAGACCATATCTTGTAAAGCATTGGAAAGAATTACCACTCCTCAAACTCTCAAGATAGAAGGACATATCAAGAAGAAAAAGGTGCAAGAAGTGAAATATCACATCGAGAAAGAATAAATGAATCCAACCATATCTTGTAATTCATTGTTTGAAATTACCACTCCTCAAAGTATCAAGATAGAAGGACGTATCAAGAAGAAAAATGTTCAAGAAGTGAAAGATCACATCGAGCATCAAGAAATAAATCTGACCATATCTTGTAAAGGATTGGAAGAAATTACCACTCCTCAAACTCTAGAGATAGAAGGACATATCAAGAAGAAAAAGGTTCAAGCATTGAAAGATCACATCGAGCATCAACAACAAGTTCTCCAACTTTTAAAGGATAACGCCACTTCGGTGCAAAATCAAATGAAACAACGGGGAGATCAACATTGTAGTGAAAAATGTTTTGATGTAGGTGAGTGGGTATTTTTACTGCTACATCTCAAGCAAGCTATTTATGAGAAGGAAACGTTGGCAATACTACATGCACTTAAAAAATGGCGACCTTATCGAATGGGAAGACTCTTCAAGGATGAGGATGTGGAAGCATTGTTTTGTGCTATTTATATTATCCAACCAGATTGGATAAACGAAGCAAGGGATGAATGGAAGAAGGACGAAGAAGTATGGCCGCTTATTCAAAAGTTGCAAAAGATCCCAATTCAAACATTATTGTCAGAAACTGAAGAGGAAGGAAAAATCATATTGGATCCTGGAGCAGTCACAGAAACAAGAACCCGATAGCTACGAAATCGATCAATTTCAAAGTATCTCATCAAGTGGGAGAACTTACCCGTTGAATATTCCACATGGGAGGACAAGAATTTATACAGAAGCATCAAGAACTACTCAAGCATTGAGGACAATGCTTTTTGAAGGAGAGGGGCATGTTAGGCCCTATACTACTAGTGTAACCCCTTATTGTTATTACTATAACCCACTTATTATATTGATGTACCCATGTAGTGCCCATATTGTTACTATTGTGCCCCATAGAAGCCCACTATTGTTATTATTGTGCCCTTACATTATTATTGTTATGTCGGCTCTAATTATGTTATGACCCCTTAGACTCCTATATATAGAAAGGAGGTCTTTTCATTTGTATCATCAAAGAATTGTTCATTTATGTAATGTAAAGGAGGTTTCCCCCTCGAAGAGGCTGAATTCTAAGGCGTTGATCTATCTTTTCTATCTTTTCTTGAGCTGGTTTCATAACAAGTGCCTTAGGGTACAGTTGATGTAACTACCTACCTAGGTATATAATTGGGACCCTTATTTTTCATCAAATCATGTCATATCTTCTTGTACATATTATTTATGTTCTATCTAAAATTATTAACAATGATGATAATACATTGAAGCAATTGTTACAAGAATAGAACATACCGTAAAAATAAACATGGTATCAAAGATTTGGTGAGAAAGGCCTCAAAAGAGTGTTAAATTTTAGGGGTTTTTAAAATCTTAATGTACAAAATATTTAACTTAACATGGTATCAAATATTTGGTGGAGAAAGGCCTCAAAAGAGTGTTAAATTTTAGGGGTTTTAAAATCTTAATGTACAAAATATTTAACTTAACATGGTATCAAATATTTGGTGGAGAAAGGCCTCAAAGAGTGTTAAATGTTAGGGGTTTTCAAATCTTAATGTACAAAATATTTAGCTTTTTACTCCTACCTAAAGAATGAAAAGAATTCCATAAATTATGGTGGGCATTGATTCCTGGTAAATATGTGTAATTACTAAAATATAAATAATGAAAAGAATTCCATGGATTATGGTGGGAAGTAACTACTGGTAAATACCTCCAATTACCAAAATATAAAGAATGCAAATAATTCCATGAATTATGGCGGGTAATAACTATGGTAAATATGTCTAATTACCAAAATATAAAGTATATATCTACTAATAGTATTTTTTGTTTGAACGCTATTGAAGACTATATCTCTTAATATGGAATAAGGCATAATTGAAAGTCTGTGATTCATGCATACGTATTTTAAATCTAGTTTGATAAAATAAGATTGGTTAAGGAACCCTTTCATAAACCTTAAGTGGCAATGGAAATAAAGAGGTGACAAGATTGAAGAGATTTCAACTTGATTTTTTGCTTGGTTCTTAGCTTGATAAACATTTTCGTGCATAAAGTACCATCATGTGAGAACTAAGCTTAAATATGAATAACTTCTCAAATCATTGGAATGAGAGCTATTATGAAGACTTGCTATTCAAAATTCTAAAGACTTGCATCATAATATTCTGATATACCAAAGTGTGATCTTGCATTGACTAGAAAATAAGTACACGAGAGAGATGAACTATTTCAAATTTTCGTTGAGAATGATGTATTTGAAGTCTCCCCGATTCATGAATATGCTTCAAAGGGAAGATAAGATCCTTGAATGAATTTTTGATGTTTATAATTAAGAAGCACATACTCTACCTTTGGGTATTAAATAAGATTATTAGGACTTACAGTTACAAATTGAAAAAAAAACTGTCATAAGTGTCAGAGGGATTTGTCTGGTGAAAACTCTCAGTAATTATAGTAAAGGACTTCCCTATGGAAGTGAACTATCACAAGCATGCATGATGATTGGTGATTCTTTAGGTTAAAGTATCCCATGATGAGCAGGTTGCTAGGTGGATCCTTTTTAGTACAACATGCACCTTAAACTAGAGAGAGTTTTGTCATATGAAAGAAAATTGTGTAGAATAAGCACAAAGGAGACTTCATGAATTATAAAAGCTTAGGCTTGTGATCTCCCTTAGTGAGAGGGGGTAAGGTTAGTTAAATATTTTCTTTAACATGATTTTTAATTTGGTATCTAGAATGTATAGGAAATATATTATTGCTAAGCTCACTATTACTAGAATGGCTAGCTATAAGATAGTGTATTTTGAATAAGCTCTTTAGTGATCTGTGTGCCATCATATATATGCCATTGGGAGGAGAAATGCAGGCCCCATGGATGGATGGTCAGGTTGTTGATATCCTCAAAAATCCTTTGGAAAGAAAGAATTCTTAGCATTTTCATAGAAGAATTCCATATATGGAGGAGTCTTGATTGCTTAAACATTTACCTTTGGGAGCTCTTTGGGGACTAGGGTTCTTCTTGTAGTTGTATGAGCAACCGGTGAGTGGTTCACCTTCCCCTGTGGAGTACATACCATAATATGTGAACATAGAATTAGTGGTTCACCTTCTCCTATGGAGTGCACTATATGAGAACATGGTGAGTGGTTCATCTTCCCCTGTGGATAGTCCAACATACATCCTACCCTTGCATTTTGAGACTCTTTGGAAGTACCTCTCATCTAGCCATTAATTTTGGAAAAGTGGTTAAGGTTAATTAGTACTACTTCCAGATGCCTCGGGTACTATTGTATTCCCTATGACTACGATGCATAATGTTCAATAAATTAATCACTAAAGGATCAAGCCTGGTAGGGGTTCTATCCCTGGACATGAGGCTTTCCTTTGTCATTTTGGAGAGTATGGAAGGATCTTCCGACCCTCCCTCTTTCAATACTTCCTTAGTGTTATAGACATATTTGGGCACTTCAACCCCAATCTTATATGATGATAAACGAGGGCTCTTTAACCCCTAAAAGTGTTGTTTCATACCCTAAAGGATCATGGTCAACTGATTACATCATTCCCCACAAGTTCCATATGAAAAACCACCAAAACCAGCCAAAACTAGACCATACTGACTGCTCCACTGTCAGGGTACAATGCATACTGACTTCTACACTAGCTAGGTGCGATGCATACTGAAGAGGCCTTTTGTGGGGTGCGATGAGCGAGAATGGACAAATGTCTAAGATAGTTTGCTAAGTGGATGCTCATGGAATCTTCTAGAAACTTCTCCTATGACACTTGCCTCTCTGAATTCGCCCAGGGATGAGTAAGAGATCCAAGAAATCTCCAAGTGGAACCAAAAACAACAAGTGGAATGACACTAATCAAAAACCCAGAAATGACTCACACCCTTGCAGACATCTATAAATGGATCGCTCATCTAAGAGATCTAGAGGCTATAATTTTGTAATTTGCAAGGAAGTGCTGATAGTTTATCTTTGAGAAAGAGCATTGTATTGT